>OY804584.1:71160077-72360077 GCA_963680875.1 Bathymodiolus brooksi
TTCATTCTTGATCCATGACTCAGTCCTCACGATGAGCACCAATTCTCCTGCCCAAGACCAATAAAACTTTGTTCGGACCAGTAAATTTGTTCCGTTTTTATTTAGAAATATATAAAAATAAATTCTAGCATTTGATTAGGACCAGTAAATACAAATTTTCATTTCAAGGACTGTGACTACATGTATATCCAAAATATTGTATATTGTACGATTTAAAAAAACCACTCTGTTTCCATCGATACATTACCATGGCTAATTTTAATTTCAGGTCAATAGATAAAACTGTAAGACTGTGGGATGCTGTAAGTATAATATAAGTTTGGTTTTTTTTAATTTTGCTTTGCTGCAATTGGTGTTGATAAAATATTCATTAGTATTTTTTTTATTAAGTGATACATGTATGTAACTAACTGTTTTAATTTCTCAATACATTATTTTTTACACATGAGATGTCAAACGCTCAAGTGAGCTTTTATGATCAACATTTACACATCATGTGTAAACTTTTCAGTTTAATTTTAATTTCTTAAACCACTTCTAATTTCTTAAACCACTTCACAAAACTTTATAAATCTATCTTTACATATTCCTGACATGGTCCAAAACTTGTGTTAGCAGCAATTGTTTATCCAATATGACCACCATTGTAATGAGTACCCGCATTTTCTTCCCTTTCAACAAATTTACCTTTTCTTGTATATAATTCTACCTTATATATGAATGCTGCCTTCTGATTGGTTGATAAAAGGGGTATTTTTGTTTACCAATTCTTAGTTTTTTCTGCTTTTCCCCCATCAGAGGGGTATTTGTCCTTGGGAATTCCGTATAGGCAAATACCCCGCTCATGGGAAAATCCCCTCTTTAAATAGTTTATGATGTCACGGATGTAATTCCGAATTACTCGGGTTTCTTCTTCCAACCAACGATAAAGTAAAGAAAAATGACAGACGACAGTGTCAGTCGTTATTTAGATTTTTACAGAGCTAATTTGAATGGTGAAAAAAAACACTGAAAGGTTCCTTGGTTCCAATCTACAATGGCACTTGCATGCCACTGTTTAACTTGCTGTTAAATATTTATCATTTTTATGTCCCTCCGACTAAATTTATGTGGGCATATTATGATTCATATTTTATATGTCTAACTCTTCTTGCAGTATTTAAGCTAGAAACTTGTTTATTTTACATAATATATGTACATATACCAAAGGTGTGCACTTTATCATGATTTTTATTTTCTTAAATTTTTCACAAAATTACAGATTATTAATCTTTGTGAAATTTCACAAACATGTCATTTATTGACCATTTTTGTTTTTTTTTGTAGTTACATGGAAACTGTTTGCATGTTATAGAAGGCCATACAAGATATGTGACTAGTTGTGCCTTTTCTTACGATGGATTATACCTGGCTTCTGGTTCTAACGATAGGGCTGTAATGATATGGAAAATTACAACAGAGGAAGAACTTTTCAGTAAATATATTAATACAGTAGTCCCATTCATATACGGTCACACCTTCTGCAGGGGAAAAGTGGCCCAATAAGAGGGGTGGCCTTTCTTGAGGGGGATAATTTAGTAGTATTTTATTATCTCAGTCCGTCTGACAAGAGGGGTGGTCTTATAAGAGAGGGACTACTGTACATATATTTGGTGTAATCTTAAAACACACATACATTTGTTAATTAAATTAAGGTTGCATGATGATAATATTCTTTTTTTTTTGGTTTAAAGTAGACATTAATTATGCCTCTCCCCTCTTTTTTGCCCTGTCCATCTGTTCATCACAAAAGTTTGTACTCAGAACTCCTCATAAATTTTAAAAGGGAATTCATCAAATGGTCAATTATCAAAAGAAAGTTTAAACAGTGATGGTCATCAATTCCACCAATATCAACAAAACAAACAATATGCTTGCTTATAATTACCATGTGAAGATTTGCATATATCATTATAGAATTTGATCGGACAATTTTGTAAGAAGTTTTTGCCCTTTTAGAATATTTTGTCAAAAGGTTTGTAAGTACAACACCTCCTTCATTCTAAATTGGAATTCTTCGGAATGTTGACTATTTGCTTATTACCATATGAAGATTCACATATATCATTACATTTTTGATTTTGATTTTACCATTTGTGAATAAATTCTTACCCTTTTTCATCAAATGGTTTGTAAACACAGCTCTGCCTTCATTTTAAATGGGAATTCTTCAAAAATGTGCATGCTTTATTATTAACATGTGAAGATTTGTATATAATGTTACATTAATATAAGGGCCAGGGTGGCTCAATGAGTTAAATAGTTGGATTACCTAACAACTCATACAAGCCTATCACCAATACAGCATGGGTTCGTGCCCGGCTTTGTACATTACAAAAAAGAGTGCATTCGACTCGCAGCCGCAAGTGATAAAGTTTACCAGTTGCTTGCCCATTGTCGGTGGTTCTCTCTGGGTACGCCTGCTTCTTCTACCACTAAAACTGGTTGCCATGATATAGCTGAAATATTGCTGAAAGTGGCGTTAAAACACCAAAAAAATAAAAAAATAAAAAAACCAGTAATATAATTGTACCAATATTGGAGGAGTTATTTCCCCTTGACTTAGAATATTTCATAAGAAAGTTTGTTTGGCAACTCCCCCTATATGTTAAATAAGATTTACTCAAAACTTTGCATGCTTGCTTCGTATATATTTTTACGGCAATATGATTGTACCATTTTGGGAGAAGTTATTGCTCTTATATTTTAAATAAGGTTTACCCAAAACTTTGCATGGAGCTTACTAATTACCAAATGAAGATTTTCTTTTCGTTACAACACTTTAATGAGATCATTTTTGAAGGTGTTATTGTCCTTTTTTTGGCCTTGAATATTTCATCAAAAAGCTTGTATCAGAACTTCTCATACATTTTTATGGAAATTTCTGAAAATTTTGCATGCTTGTTTATCACCATATGCAGATTAACATATCATTATAGCAGTTTGATTAGACCTTTTTGAAAAGAGTTTTTTGCCTTTTTGAAAATTGCCCTATATTTTAAATGGGATTGCAAAGCATCTTTCTCAAAGATGGAAAATGTGCAAGGAGGGGGGTTTCAGGACATTTGTTTTTGGGTAAAAAAAAAACTTAAATTTTTCCTACTTTTATGCTAGCCCAAAGCAAGAGAAAATTCTATGGACTAGTAAAATCCAATTAAAAGCATTTTAAATCCATTTGAATAACATCCAAACATGTCTATGTATACGATAGAGTGAAATCTGTCTAAACTAAAATACTGTGATTTTGTATTAACCGAACTCTCAATATAATCTCAATGTAGAACATTTTGTTATTTTAACCTGTATAATCTGAACACCTTCTTATTCTGAACACAAAAGTTTGTCTTAAGCAGGTTTTGGTTTAGACATTTTTCACTGTATAAACACAACATTTTTCTTCAGATAATATTGAAAGGGAACAAACACAATGTGTTGATGTTGTTAAACCACTCAATAAATGGTCTGTTGAGGATGTGTGTAAATGGTTAGACGAACTCGGTCTGGAACAGTATAAGTCTTCATTTGAAACAAATGCTATTGATGGAACAGAATTAGAGGTTATTACAGACAGTATGTTACAACAAATAGGTGTAGGTAAGCAGACGTCCTGTCCTGATATTGGTCCTTATTTTAAACTGATTGTTTGAAAAGACATTAGTTTTAAGAAAATGTGCAGACAAAAACAAGTGTTTTAAATTGCAATATTTATGTATGCAGCTCTTTTCAATATATGCATGTAGAAGAGAATATTTTTTATTAACTCAGAATTCTGCCCATAATTGAAAATAAACAGTGATGTTCTTCAATAGAATAAACCACAACAAGACAACACGATCCACTTTTCTGGCAAACTTTCTCAACAGAAATGAAAACAACATAGGCCAAAAGAAATCTAGATCTTTGTTTGGGACAGGCACAACAAAGTGGTGGGGTTAAACTATTTAATGATATCCCAACATCTCCCTTCTTGATATTTAGATCTGCAGAAAGAACCCCAAAAAAAACTACACAGATTTGTTTTATCTGAAAAAAAAAGATCAAGCAATTGGACAGAAATGGTAACATGTACAGTACAACAGCTGAGGCAGTGAATGAATGTAGCTAATAGTCATTCTAATTCAATTTTTTTGTTTTACAGCATCTGATTGGCTGAAGTTTTTCATAAAATTCACAATTTATATGTCTTAAGTAAGGGTTCTACATTGAACGGGCCACTATATTGAATTCTCAAAATCCTGCAAAATCCTCAAAAATACAATATAAAGTAATATAAGAACATCACTACATGTCTCTAGATTTACTTAGTTTGTGACCTTTAATCCAGTGATTAATGTAGCCAAAGCTTAAAATACAATACAGTTATTTTCTAATTATAAAAAAATTGTATATGTTTATTCCATCTACCTGGAGCAGCTGCCAAATAGACAAAATACAGATAAATAAATTAATGGCACTTTCACAAAAGATATGTGTCACCTATCTACCATTGATGTATAAAATTATATTATCTCAAATGAATATGTGGAATTCTGGGAAAACCATGGAAAGTACATTGTAAAATACGAGATGCACATCAGTATAATACATACAGCGTAATGATTGATTTCTCTTAGCCCTTAGAGGGAATGTTGGAATTTATCACATTTTTTGTTACAATAGAATCAACAAGGTAAATTACAGTTTTTCTTTTTATCTTCAGATGCTATGGGCCACAGAAACAAAATTTTACGTGCAAGGAAAGCTATAAGACCAAGATCATTGGCATCAAGATCAGACACCAGTATGCTTGGTTAGTGTTTAAATTTAGGTTTAATAATATCAGAACTTCTATCTTTATGTCCAGTCCGAAAGCCAATGGGGAATTAAGTGTTACCCTTATTGGTCTTTGTGTTCATCCCCATTTGGCTTCCATGCTATTATTTCCCTTTTCCAAATGTTTTGAAATTTTTACACTATGTTTTATACTACAGTACATGGGTCAAGTTTACTTAAAATTACGTTAAAAAATTTTGAACAAATCTGGGCCAGATTTGCTTTTCTATTATGTTAGAATGATGACAGATATTTGTATCAGCAATGTTAGAATGATGACAGATATTTGTATCAGCAATGTAAGAATGATGACAGATATTTGTATCAGCAATGTTAGAATGATGACAGATATTTGTATCAGCAATGTTAGAATGATGACAGATATTTGTATCAGCAATGTTAGAATGATGACAGATATTTGTATCAGCAATGTTAGAATGATGACAGATATTTGTATCAGCAATGTTAGAATGATGACAGATATTTGTATCAGCAATGTTAGAATGATGACAGATATTTGTATCAGCAATGTTAGAATGATGACAGATATTTGTATCAGCAATGTTAGAATGATGACAGATATTTGTATCAGCAATGTTAGAATGATGACAGATATTTGTATCAGCAATGTTAGAATGATGACAGATATTTGTATCAGCAATGTTAGAATGATGACAGATATTTGTATCAGCAATGTTAGAATGATGACAGATATTTGTATCAGCAAACTTTAGGCTTGTACATCTTATTATGTTATTACAAGTCACGTTACTCCATTCCTTATATTAGGGCCCGGGTGGCTCAATGAGTTAGGTAGTTGGATTACCTAACAACTCATACAAGCCTATCACCAATACGGCTTGGGTTCGTGCCTGACTTTGTAAATTACAAAAAAGGGTGCACTCGACATGCAGCCGCAAGTGATAAAGTTTACCAGTTGCTTGCCCATGGTCGGTGGTTCTCTCCGGGTACTCCGGCTTCTTCCACCACTAAAACTGGTCGCCATGATATAGCTGAAATATTGCTGAAAGTGGCATTAAACACCAAAAATCATCAATTATCATCACCAATCCTTATCGGTTGGTCTACTATTTTATCATTATTTGCATATATACATTTTGGTGCATTTTAATAAAAACGTAAACATCAAATTTAGTACACACAACACATTTCTAGAATTACCTTCATCAGGTACGCTCAATTACCTTCATCAGGTACGCTCAATTACCTTCATCAGGTACGCTCAACACGGAAATATTGGAAAGCCAAATAATTTAATAGTGTTTGGGAACAACAAAACAAAGGGCCTAAACAGGATAGCCAAAATTGACTAATGTCATCTATTCCTGAGGGAGGAGAACCTTAGTTTTAATAATAATTACATTTATTTAGGAACTGTAAATTTCAATAATAAATATATCTAATAAACCATGTCAGTGCCGAAACACTGACTACTGGGTGGATGATACCCTCGGGGACTAATAGTCTACCAATAGAGGTATCGACATAGAGATTAAATTTTGACTACAAATAACCAGTGTAGTCCTTTATGTCAATCAGAATTCAGTTTTTCAGACCAAGAACAATACAATTTCAGAATGAGAATGTTTTCTGAAATGAAACTGATTGTCAATTAAAGAATGTTCTCACTATTTTAAGTATCACCTACAAGGGAAGTAACTGTTACTACAATACTGGTAGTACACTTAAGTTACATTAGTTAAAAAGGATGTGGATGTAAATGAACATGAAAGACTATCAAACTTTAGATTGTGACACACATATTACAGTAAGGGAACATCGATTGTATTGCTGTTCTAAATTTCACAGACACAGTAGAATCTTCAACAATGAACAAAACTCACACCATAAAATGAGTGTGAATTAGTCCTTAGTCTTCAGTTTAGTGACAGCCGGAACCTTTGAGCCGTAATGAAAGCAGGAGGTTTGGCGCTTTAAAATCTGATTCAACCCACCATTTCTTTAGAAATGCCTGTACCAAGTCAGGGTCATTACGGTTTTCACAGTTTTCCGGTTGTTGACTGATTTTGTCAGTTTATATACTTATGAGTTTTGACTTTCCCTTTGTAAGTTTGCTCGGAGTTCAATAATTTTGTTATTACCCTTATTTAGCAGTATGCTTTATTTCTATTGATCAGTACTACATCTGGGAATCTTTGTCGTATTGATGTTATTTAGTGGTGAATAGAATTTTATTTCCCAGATGCAGAATTATCAACAAGAGGGGTTAGGTGGTTATGGTGTTTAATGCCACTTTCTACAATATTTCAGTTATATCGTTGCAGGAAACTGGAGTACCTGGAGAAAACCACCGACATGTCGAAGTCACTGACAAACTTTAAAAAAAAATCACATACTGTTGTATCGAGTACATCTCGCCATGGTAACAAGAAAACAAAACATGAGTAAGAAAAGTTTGAAGTTACAAAAGGGGTAATCGGAAGATGTAAATCGAAGAAAGATAGACAAGTAAAGTAATCTTGCACATATTGTTATATATACTCATATCCAATATGGTGCAATAAAAAAATTGTAAAACAATTATATTTTGGTATTTATTGTAAAAAAATGTCTGTTTTTAGATGTTGGTGTACCAGATGAATTTTTATGTCCTATAACAAGGGAGGTAATGAAGGATCCTGTCATAGCTGAAGGTAGGTTTAATTATTGGTATCCTCTTTTGAGAAATCAAGGTGTTGTCAGAGGTCTAAGCAAATGAAAATCTTTTTAAAAGGATGTAAAGGTTTATTTTTTTTAGAACATACTGGTTTCCAATAGAAAAGAATACAAAATTTACAAAAACATTTTTTTAATTCATATGAATTTACATATTATGAAAAGAAAGTTTAAACAGTAATGGTCAGTAGCGCCACCAATATCTACAAAACAATCACCTCTCACCTTAAATCACTGAACATACATAAGACCACGACATATGACATTGGTAATCCAGGTCCTGGCTTGAGACAGGCATACAATGTGGTGGAATTAAACTGCTTAATGGGATCCAAACTCATGTAATAATCATGTAAATCTCACCTCAATTCATTGAACATGAAAAAGACCATGACATATGACATTGGTAATCCAGGTCCTGGCTTGAGACAGGCATACAATTTGGTGGAGTTAAACTGCTTAATGGGGTCCTAACTCAAGTAATAATCATGTAAATCTCACCTCAATTCATTGAACATGAAAAAGACCATGACATATGACATTGGTAATCCAGGTCCTGGCTTGAGACAGGCATACAATTTGGTGGAGTTAAACTGCTTAATGGGGTCCTAACTCAAGTAATAATCATGTAAATCTCACCTCAATTCATTGAACATGAAAAAGACCATGACATATGACATTGGTAATTCAGGTCCTGGCTTGAGACAGGCATACAATTTGGTGGAGTTAAACTGCTTAATGGGGTCCTAACTCAAGTAATAATCATGTAAATCTCACCTCAATTCATTGAACATGAAAAAGACCATGACATATGACATTGGTAATCCAGGTCCTGGCTTGAGACAGGCATACAATTTGGTGGAGTTAAACTGCTTAATGGGGTCCTAACTCAAGTAATAATCATGTAAATCTCACCTCAATTCATTGAACATGAAAAAGACCATGACATATGACATTGGTAATCCAGGTCCTGGCTTGAGACGGGCATACAATGTGGTGGAGTTAAACCACTTAATGAGATCCAAACTCGTGTAATAATCATGTAAATCTCACCTCAATTCATTGAACATGAAAAAGACCATGACATATGACATTGGTAATCCAGGTCCTGACTTGAGACAGGCATACAATGTGGTGGAGTTAAACCACTTAATGGGATCTCAATACATATGACATTCACATGAATATTTTTATACCAAAAGCTTCAAATAATTTTGTTATTTTAATTCTTATTTTCTGGTATCTTTTTTTCCTCAGATGGTTATACATATGAGAGATCAGCTATTGTTGTTATTTTAATTCTTATTTTCTGGTATCTTTTTTTCCTCAGATGGTTATACATATGAGAGATCAGCTATTGTTGTTATTTTAATTCTTATTTTCTGGTATCTTTTTTTCCTCAGATGGTTATACATATGAGAGATCAGCTATTGTTGTTATTTTGATTCTTATTTTCTGGTATCTTTTTTCCTCAGATGGTTATGCATATGAGAGATCAGCTATTGTTGTTATTTTAATTCTTATTTTCTGGTATCTTTTTTTCCTCAGATGGTTATACATATGAGAGATCAGCTATTGTTGTTATTTTAATTCTTATTTTCTGGTATCTTTTTTTCCTCAGATGGTTATACATATGAGAGATCAGCTATTGTTGTTATTTTAATTCTTATTTTCTGGTATCTTTTTTTCCTCAGATGGTTATACATATGAGAGATCAGCTATTGTTGTTATTTTAATTCTTATTTTCTGGTATCTTTTTTTCCTCAGATGGTTATACATATGAGAGATCAGCTATTGTTGTTATTTTAATTCTTATTTTCTGGTATCTTTTTTTCCTCAGATGGTTATACTTATGAGAGATCAGCTATTGTTGGATGGATGGAGAAAGGGAAGACATCCAGTCCTATGACTAATGGTCTACTGAATACCAAACAACTGACACCAAACAGAAGTCTAAAAATGTTGATACAGAGATATCTACAGGGACAATGATCATACCAAGCAACTGACACCAGAAGTCTAAAAATGTTAAGAATGCTCTTTTACCCAGAATGCTCTTTAGAATGTTGATACAGAGATATTTACAGGGACAATGATAATACCATCTTTTTACCCAGAATGCTCTTTTAAATGTTGATACAGGACAAAAGTCCCCCGGACAAAAAGCCCCTCAATAATGATGGAAAGTAAAATGGTTTTTTTTTTATACATTTTTAGCTCGACTTTTCGAAGAAAAAAAGTTGAGCTATTGTCGTCACTCCGGCGTCAGCGTTTGGGTCGGTTAAGTTTTTTGTCAGAGTCCATTTCTCAAAAACTATCAAAGGTATCCATTTGAAACTTGGAATACTTGTTCACTATCAAAAGAGGAACCAATTACAACAAGGCAGATGACCCTGTGATTTGTATATCCAGAGTTATTTGCCCTTGTTTCGACATAGTACATAGAAATGTGGGATATTTGTTTAGTATAATTAAAATTTCTCAATAACTATCAAAGCTATTAACTTGAAACTCAATACACTTGTAGAAAGTGTTGACCCCAATCTGTTGACAAGAGAAGACAACTCCATCTAGCATTTTATTTGAGTTATTCCCCCTTTTTAACATAGAATGAGCTAAAAATATAATTTCTCAATAATTATGATAGGCATTGAAATGAAACTCAACATACCTGTTCGTTATCAAATGGGGAACCCATTACAACAAGGCAGGTGACCCTGTGATTTGTATATCCAGAGTTATCTGTCCTTGTTTTGACATAGTACATAGAAATTTGGGATATTTGTTTAGTATAATTAAAATTTCTCAATAACTATCAAAGCTATTAACTTGAAACTCAATGCACTTGTAGAAAGTGTTGACCCCAATCTGTTGACAAGTTAGAAGTATGTATAACTTTGTAAATTGCTTGCAGTTTAATATCAGATACGAAAAAGTCGAGCGTCCAACACCCGTGGGCAGTGCTCTTGTTTTATATGGATGGTGATATTAGATATATTAAAGTATAAAGGAAAAACAATTAATACTTATAGAAAAATTTCTTCACATTTTTTTATTATTATTAACATTTATATTTATAAAGTGTAAATTACAAAAGAAAAACTGATAATTTGTTTGTAAATTAAAGTTATTTTTTGAATTATTCATAATTAAAGTCAATCAGGTAAAATTAATTATACCAATCAAGGATTGTTTTTATACATGTATATACAATTGACAATTACTTTTTTTACCATTTTTTGCAATAAAAGAAGACTGAAATTTTGAATGTTCATTAGTGCTATGGAGTTTGTTACAACTAATAAAGGCCAGCATGGACTGTGTTACCAGGGTTATTTGTTTATCCGTCAAAAAGACCTTGTCAATGGAGCTGTTGGCTGGGAGTGTGAGGGAAGACGTCTGGAAAGGTGTCCAGGTAGAGCTAAAACCTGTGGGGATGAACTTATATCTCAGTTAAATGAGCATACCCATGGACCAGATCCAACATGCAAAGATGTCATCCAGGTTACATCATCTATCAAACATAGAGCAACAGAAACACAAGAAACAGCACAACAAATCATCAGTACTGCTGTATCACACAAGAAACAGCACAACAAATCATCAGTACTGCTGTATCACACAAGAAACAGCACAACAAATCATCAGTACTGCTGTATCACACAAGAAACAGCACAACAAATCATCAGTACTGCTGTATCACACAAGAAACAGCACAACAAATCATCAGTACTGCTGTATCACACAAGAAACAGCACAACAAATCATCAGTACTGCTGTATCACACAAGAAACAGCACAACAAATCATCAGTACTGCTGTATCACACAAGAAACAGCACATCAAATCATCAGTACTGCTGTATCACACAAGAAACAGCACAACAAATCATCAGTACTGCTGTATCACACAAGAAACAGCACAACAAATCATCAGTACTGCTGTATCACACAAGAAACAGCACAACAAATCATCAGTACTGCTGTATCACACAAGAAACAGCACAACAAATCATCAGTACTGCTGTATCACACAAAAAACAGTACAACAAATCATCAGTACTGTTGTATCACACAAGAAACAGCACAACAAATCATCAGTACTGCTGTATCACACAAGAAACAGCACAACAAATCATCAGCACTGCTGTATCCAATGTGTCAGAGTCTACTGCATCTCAACTACCACCTATCAGACACATAAGACGTGCAGTTAGGAGCCATAAAAAGAATGCTGGTATCCCACTACCTATACCACCATCTCTAGAAACCATGACAATTCCACAACAATACCAGGTCACCCATAGTGATGAGCCTTTCCTTCTTTATGACAGTGGTATCGATAGATCTAACCGTATACTTATCTACTCAACTGAAACCAACTTGAGGGCTCTTACAACTACTGGTCATTGGTTTGCTGATGGTACATTTAAAGTTGCTCCTGAACTTTTTTATCAAGTATTCACCATCCATGCTTTTGTAGATAACAACATTATGCCATGTGTCTACGCTTTACTACTAAAAAAGATTGAAGACGCATACTTCGAGATGTTCCAGCAACTTCTACATTTAAAGCCAACACTTCATCCCAGAACCTTGACGATAGATTATGAGGTAGCCTCATAGAATGCTGTCCTAAGAGTATTTCCAGATGTTGATGTCAAGGGCTGCCTTTTCCACCTAGCACAGTGTGTTTACCGTAAAGTCCAGGCAAATGGTCTTCAGCAGAAGTACACTGAAGACGAACAGTTCAACCTTAACATCAAGATGATACCTGCTCTTGCCTTTGTTCCAGAAGATGCAGTTGAAGAAGCCTTTGAAAGTCTGGAAGACAACATTAGTGCAGATGCCCAGCCTATTCTCGACTACTTCGAAGACACATTCATTGGCCGTCCTTAGGATGGTAGGCGCAACTGACGTGGTCCTGTCTTCAGCCTTCATATTTGGAATATGTATGACCGTAGAGTACAAGAGCTTCATCGCACCAACAACAACAACAAGGCTGGCACCATGGATTCTAGTCAGCCATTGGTGGGTGTCATCCCAACATCTGGAAGTTCTTATATGCGCTCAAGAAACATCAAGCTCTTTAACAGGTGTCAATGACCCAGATCATGGCAGGTGATGAAATTGTTCAATGCCGTAAATATAGAGACTGTGCCAGACGTATTCTACACATTGTGGAAAACTACAACAACCGTCATGTTATAGACTATCTTCGTGGTCTTGCCTATAATGTCCACATGTGAATTTATAGACTTAGGCAGTTGTGCAAAGACACAAAGATATAAATATTTTTACAGTATACAGACACAAGGAATTAAAATACAGAGGTACAAAAAATCTTGAATCATGTTAGAAAACACAAAGAAAATTTTACAAATCCAAACAGTTGAACAATGACACAGAAAAAAATGAAATGTATTGACTTTAATTATGAATAATTCAAAAAATAACTTTAATTTATAAACAAATTATCAGTTTTTCTTTTGTAATTTACACTTTATAAATATAAATGTAAATAATAATAACCAAAAGTATTAAATTTTTTTAATTAATTATTAAAAAAAATTTCCTTTATACTTTAATATATCTAATATTACTATCAATATAAAAAAATGTATAACAAAAAACATTAACTTTTACTTTTCATCATTATTGGGGGGCTTTTTGTCAGGGGGGCTTTTGTCCTAGACCCATTTACAAGGACAATGATGATAACATCTTTTTACCCAGAATGCTCTCACCCAGAGTACTCTTTTTACCCAGAGTACTTTGTTAGAATTTTGTCTTAAGATCATTCCATTAAGATGTTTATAGAGAAGGAAGAGAGCTTAAAAAAATGTGTGGATAACCAACATACATGTACAAGAAAGGGTTTTACATTGGTGGATTGAATAATCCACAAAAAAATGTCTATTGTAGATAAAGTAGAGACCTTTTATAAAGCCACTCCCATCAAAGACCTCCCCTCTTACCTTACAAGGCCACTCCCATCAAAGACCTCCCCTCTTACCTTACAATGCCACTCCCATCAAAGACCTCCCCTCTTACCTTACAAGGCCACTCCCATCAAAGACCTCCCCTCTTACCTTACAAGGCCACTCCCATCAAAGACCTCCCCTCTTACCTTACAAGGCCACTCCCATCAAAGACCTCCCCTCTTACCTTACAAGGCCACTCCCATCAAAGACCTCCCCTCTTACCAGACCAGTTTTCAGATGTGCTGTGAGTAAAAGGCTAGTACAAATGTATTAATATTGTTCTCCTCAAGAGAGGCCATTCCTCTTATAAGGCAATTCCCACCAATAATGGCTTAAAGCTAGTCTTTTGTAGATAAGGTATCCATCAAAGACCACCCCTCTTATCTTACAAGGCCACTCCCACTCAAAGACCACCCTTCTTTAACAGGCCAGATTTCAAATGCACTGAGATAGTAAAATGCTAGTATTAAAATAGTCCTCAAGAGAGGCCATTCCTCTTATAAGACCATTCCCACCAAAGTCACAATTCTTTTCAGACCAAATTTCAGATGCACTGAGAGTGAAATGCTGGTATTAAACTTGTTCCCCCTCAAGAGAGACTGTTCCTCTTATAAGGCCATTCCCACCAAAGTCCACACTTCTTATCAGACCAAATTTCAGATGCACTGAGAGTGAAATGCTAGTATTAAAATTCTCCCCCTCAAGAGAGGCCACATCTTTTACCAAGTCCAAGGCCACTTTTTCATTGTAGAAGGGGGAGACAACTGTAATTGATTCAATGATTGCGTTATTAGATCTTATTCTTCCTATTATTTATTAGAGGCCTTACCACCACAATGTAACTGAAATATTGTTGAAAGTGGCGTTAAACACCATAAAACTATTTGAGGTCTGAGAAATATTGAAATCCATTATATTTTATTGAAATATTTAATAATTGTTACAAAATCTCAAAATTGTTATATTTGATAATGTATATTGTTTATTTAATGTAAATATAGTTATTTGAACCTAAATGTATTAGATAAAAGTTCTGTTAATGATATGAGATTTAGATACTGTGAATTCAATATGGTATAATCGATTGTTATAATATTTCTTTACGAATAACCTTAACCACACCAGTTAATGCACTATATGTAAATTCGGGATTGGAAAAACTAGTCAAAATATCAAAACCATTAATTTAATTTATATATTAAGAATCATCTCATTTTCTTTTATTCCATAATATGGTTATCAACCAAAGAAAATGTATGAATATATAATACATGGTGAGATAACAGTGGGGGGGCTATGTCTTATTCTTCGTAGCCAGATTTTTTTTCGAGCAAATCAAAAATAAGATTTTTTTTATTTGGGCATGAGCAATCTGCATTTTTATTTTTAAATTTTGCCCATATTATGCAGGGTCATATTATGCATTTTTTGCATCTTTCATGAAAATTATTAAAAGTTAAATGGTTGATTCCTTAGTTAGAATGCACTATTAGAAACATTGAATTAACAATCAAGTACATTGTACATTTGTTTTCTACTATTATCAGAGGGGCCATCGTGGTCGTGATCGTATGGTAGTTGGATTTACAACTACCTGTGCAATTAGTGCCTATCACCACTAACGTTATGAGTTCGAATTCCACTCGGGCAAGTTGTACTTGATACAACATTATGTGATAAAGTTTGTCAGTTACTTGCGACAGGTCAGTGGTTTTCTACAGGTACTCTGGTTTCCTCCACCAATAAAACTGACCGCCACAATATATATACCTGAAACATTGTTGAAAGTGGCGTTAAACACCATAAACCAAACTATTAGAGATCTATGAGATGTTGAAATCCATTATATTTGATTTAAATATTTAATAATTGTTACAAAATCTCAAAATTGTTATATTTGATAATGTGTATTGTTTATTTAATGTAAAAATAGATATTTGAAACTAATGGTATGAGATAAAAGTTTTGTTAGTGATATGAGAATTAAATACTGTAAATTCATTACAGTAGATTTGTTTGTTACAATATTTCTTTACGAATAACATTAACCACACCAGTTAATTGGAAATGCTAGTCAAAATATTAATATAAATAATATAAATATCCACATTCATCTCATTTTCTGTTAATCTGTAAAATGGTAAAAGAATAAAGATTAAAAAAAATAAAGTTAAATATTTTTTTTTAGTTCAATCAGTATCGATCATAAGGTTTAAGAATCGATCATCGGATCAGATTGGTGCACAACTAATAGGAAATACATTTTTCATGCAACAATGAAAATTGACATGCTGTAAAATCTTATAATTGATGATTTGTAAATTTTGCCTTTGATCTTTACACGCGATTATATCGATTACAAAGCAACTATTGTGATGTGAACCTAATATTGCTGGGTTTTTTAATGTGATGCTATAATGACGTCACCTCACCAAATCAACGACAATCTTACTTTCGTTGATATGTATTGCACGAAATGGACTTCTCACTGCATCTCAGGCTTTGCCTTTGATGTGTGGTTGCTCTGAGAAATTAATTCTCGCAATACAAATCAACGATAATATATATTTATCAAGCAACAAGCATGATAATAACATAGCAACAAGCATGATAATAACATATTGTCACCATTTCCTAATGTGTCGTTATATTGAAATCATTGATGTCACCTTTCCAAACCCTCGATTAACATACATGTACTATGGTTGATTAGTTTTGGTCGAAATGAAATTCTCATCTCCTCTCGCATCTCAGGCTGCATCTTGTTCTGAGAAATCCATTCTTACAAAACAAATCAACGAAAGTATATATATACAGTACAGTCAGAGACATACCATGATAAATCACTGTGATAGACGTATCACTTATCTTAGTGATACTGATATATCTATTGATCTGTTTAATATATCTTCAAAATTTCTTCTGTATTTAGAGTGTTACTTGCTATCACCCAAAATGCACAAGAAAGTAAGTAAATAAATTAAACAGACCAAAAGATATATCAGTATCACTAAGAAGAGTGATATGTCTATCACAGTGATTTATCACACTTTGTCTCCGACTGTACTGTACAATCCATATCTCAGAAAGTTGTTTCCTTATATAACTTGAAATAAAAATTAGTTGAACATTTTGTCTTGATTTATTCCTCATAACTCCGATATTTTAAGGGAAGAATCATTATTTATGTTTTAACTATTCTTTGTACATTGTTATAAATTGGTGCATTGCATTTCTGCAATTTTTTTTAAGAAAAGTAATTTTTTCATTTCCACAATATATTTTTTTTTTTACTTTTCCGCAATTTTGCTGGATTTACCTTAAAAATGACTGCAAGAACTCAAATCATTATATAACAACAGGTCCACTTCTTCTTTTCTCTTTTTAAAATTGAATTTTTGGTAAAAATGGAGTTGATATTCTCCAAGACCAAATCCTCCTTTTGGTCTTGGATGGACTGTGGCACATGTTTAAATATCTTGCATGAATACCAGTATTAACATTTTACTGGTTTCTATTCTGTGGTTTAAGCAGAGTGTATATGCGTAGTTTTAGATACAGAAACTCCTCTAGCTCAAAATCCTATTTCCAACTCCCCATGGTGAACTGAAGACCACAGGTAATAATCCGTACTAACAAAATGGATTTAATATGGGGGGTATTTAATTAAATATTGCGGAATTGGAAATTGTGGAAATGCAAAGCACTGGTATGAATACTCTCTGGAGACTCTATCTGGTCTAATACCCAATCTCGCCAACAGCCTAAGCACACATATTTTTGTGTGATTGTTTTTATTATTTTTGGTGTAGCTGATGGTTATGATATTTATCACATCTTGTCTGTGAAAATATTGCGATAAAATTTGTGCAATGACATGATTCACTGCTGTTGACGAGATAGGGTTGCCAGTCATAAATATTAAAAAAATATGTAACCTTGAATTTGTCTTATGAATTTGTTTATGAAATACATGTAGTATTCATGTCAGCATTTTTTTTATCATTTTATTTTTGTGAATATGTGTAGCTTGGCTGGTACAAGCAATTGTTGCTTTTGTAAAAAAAAATGTAAATGTTTTTAAAAAAAATGTGCAGAAAAGTTTCAAAATCTTGAAAAGAAACAATGTTTGTTTTTCTTGCACAAGATGACAGGCCTATTGAAATAGGTTTAAAATAATCATATGTAACTTACAATAGATTAGAAATGTTGTTTGTGATAGCAGATTTTTTTAGACAATTAAGATAATAAATTATGTATGTTACAAAATCTAAGATGTTTAATACTGATAATGCTATGAATGTACATGTACCAGACAATTTATTGGGGGACAAAGTATTAGGGAATGAAATTGTCAATACATATTTTAGCATGATGAAGTACTAAGTATGCATTAGTTAAAACATAAACCATACATAATATACAAGGATTACAGAATGTGGATTTGTAAACGAGCTGAAAGCTTATTTTAATCCATCTCCAGTAATGCTGATATAATTATCACATTGCCATTACTCTTATGAAACGACCATTTAACTTGAAGGGGGGGGGGGGGGGGGTTATGTTTTTTTTCTAAAAAAAATATTCTGATTCCCAATGTTGCTGAAAAAAATATTCTGATTTTGGTGGAGGGGGAAAAAAATAATCTGATTCAGTTTTTGTCATATAACCTAATGTTAAATTCTGTAATAAAAATTTCTCGCCTTGCACGACAATAAAAATATATATTCTAACTGTGTTGTCCGAAAAAAAAATTCTGAACGAAACAAAAAACCATAACCCCCACCCCTGCCCCCTCAAGTTAAATGGTCGGTCCCTTACTCCTTAAAGCTGTATGTAGCAGAGGAGCAGCAGATACCAATTTCATATTTTTGGTTTGACCCGTGGCTCAAGATCTACCACACCCAAACCGATGTGGTTCTCACTCAGTTGAATCATGTAATTTAAATATTTTATATATTTATACCACCAAGGATGATGGTTTATATCTAATTCACACCATGATAGATGAAATACAAAACTGCAATTAATCAGTCAATCAACCAAAAACGTGATAATGATTATAATTATGCATGAAAAATCTTTATTTTATTGTATTTGTATGATCTGTAAGGTTATTGTTTTGTGAAAAATGATTACTTTTTTATTTTTATTGTTATATATATTGTTCATACAAATTTGAAATAAATATAAAATTATTTGCAACAAGTCTTGTTGTTGACTCTAATTAAACAACTCTGTCCATACTTTTATACTGCATTTTGCAAATCTTTAAGAGCTTTGAATTTGTGTGTCCCATTAAAAATGTGTCGTGGTGTATTAAGACACAATTTGGTCATATAAGTTAGTCTGTAATTTGAGACAGGGCTGTCGTGATCGTATGGTAGTCGGATTTATGATTACCTATGCAATCAGTGCCTATCACCACTAACGTTGTGAGTTCTAATCCCGCTCAGGCGAGGTGTAGTCAATACAACATTTTGTGATAAAGTTTGTCAGCGAGACTTGCGACAGATCTGTGGTTTTCTCCACCAATAAAACTGACCGTTACAATATGACTGAAATATTGTTGAAAGTGGCTTTAAACACCATAACTCTGACTCTAACCCTATAATTATACCCCCACTCCCCAAAGGGGGAGGGGGGTATACTGTTTTACCTTTGTCCGTCCGTCCAAGATATTTTTCGTCACATTTTTCTCAGTAACTGTTGATGGCAGAAATCTGATATTTGGTCACAAGCGTCATATAGGTATACCATATTGTGGGTAGCGTTTTTGGAGCCGTCAGATTCCTACTTCCTGTTTGCCGACTCAGTTAACATATTTGCACATTTTTCGTCACATTTTTCTCAGCAACTATTGATGGCAGAAATCTGATATTTGGTCACAAGCTTCATATAGGTACCCCATATCGTTGGAAGCGTTTTTGGACCCATCAGATTCCTACTTCCTGTTTGCCGATTTTGTTGATTTTTATACACATTTAGCATACATTTGAACATATATGCACATTTTTCGTCACATTTTTCACAGCAACTATTGATTTTTTTTTTTTATTGATTTTTTCCTATAGTCAGGATTTTAGTCAGGATAAATTCCCTTACATCACCACCTGACTAGGGTGTGACAGGAGTTTACAAAAATAAGTTTTGTGACTACATTGGTTTTACATTTTGATAAACAAAAAAAAGAAATAATAATATATAATAGTAATAAACACTTTCATTCATCTTTCACACACAATCTCTTACCATTTTGTTTTTCTAAAATATTTGATTGCTCCTGACATTTTGTACAAAAAGCTGAAAAAAGAATCTCATCACAGCAACTATTGATGGCAGATCTGATATTTGGTCACAAGCTTCATATAGGTACCCCATATCGTGGGAAGCATTTTTTGACCCGTTAGATTCCTACCTCCTGTTTGCCGAAGAGCGGGGGTAGCATAAGTAAGCATTAGCTCAGTTCATTTTGTTCGAGACAAATCTTTTTTTTCTGGGTACTTAAAAATGTTGACCGTCATGGTACATGTATTACAAGTACTCTTATCAATGCCATCCCGTTGGCTCGCATTTGACATTGTGAATTATTGTTATCACAGAGTTTTTTTTTCGTGTACTGCAATATATATTTTAACTTCAATCTTAACCTCACAACCCATTGAACCATTTGAGTGAGTGATATGTATTTATCGCCAACTCAGCAATTTTCCAGCTATATCATGGCAAGTTCAAGTTAATTATGTCCCCCAAACAAAGTTTGGGCGACATATTGTGTTTGCTCCGTTTCTTCTTATTATTATTAATGTTAAAGATAACTTGCATCAGCTCATAATGGGCAACAGTTTGTTAGGGAGTCGCCGCTGATGACCCTTTGTTAGGGTGTGGTCGCTGGTGGCCCTTTGTTAGGGAGTGGTCGCTGGTGGCCCTTTGTTAGGGAGTGGTCGCTGGTGGCCCTTTGTGTAGCTATGCTACCGGAAACTCTCTACGCGACCTGAAAAAAAAGTGTCCGATACTTACTCCTATGCATAAAACGCACCCCCCCCCTACAATTTATCATTTTAAAGCATAAGACCACGTTCTATACGTACCTAAAAACGGTATTATTAATTTCATTATCGTTCACTCTGAAACCAGGGTCAATTTAATCCAACGCTAGTCTAGGAGAGTCCTTTAAGTGGTCTCCTTTCAAAATTGTATCCGACAGTTCTATCTCCATGCATGATGATTTCTTTCATAACTTACATCTTTAGCCTTCCATGATATACCAACAATACTAACAAACGTTGGGGTCATGATGGTATGGTAGTTGGATTTATAACTACCTTTGCAATCAGTGCCCATCACCACTGAAGTTGTGTGTTCGAATCCCGATAATGGAGAGGTTTAACTCAATACAATTTAATGTGGTAATGTCAGTGACTTGCGGCAGGTCTGTTGATTTCTCTGGGTACTCCACTTTCCTCCACCTATAAAACTGGCCGCCACGATATAACTAAAATATTGTTGGGGTGTTCAACACTACAACCCACACAGTTAATAATAACTAAACCAAATCAATTCTTAAAATATTTATTAATCTAATAAACTTTAAATGAAGAATAAATCGACTATACGTATTTACTTCTAATAATGAATAAAAAGTTGGTTAGACTTAATAATACTGTCGTTCCAGTGAAACCTGTTTAAACCTAACATCCTTTAATATTTAAAAAAAATTTGTAACTCTTGAACTTTAATTTGTAAAAAATTAAAGTCATTATTTTTTCACTGATTTCTTTTGAATACCCCTATACCCTAGTCAGGTGGTAATGTACAGGGGATTGTAAAATCCAGACTATTGAAAAAAAAATTAAAATTAAAAAAAAAAACATCCTTTGAACCAACTTTTTTATTTGAAATAGACAGGTGTTCGGTTTATACAGATTAATTTTAACAAAAATTGTATTACAGCGGAACTTTATTTATAATTTGGATTTTTAACAGGATTCCTTTTCACTCAGGGTTCGGCTTCTACAGGTTTCACTGAATTTGCAAATAAAGTAATGAAAAAATCATTTTTATACATATCTGAAATATTTGAATTATTTCATATTTATAAGGTGCACTTGCCTTCTCACATTATTAAGACACTATATCTATAATTTCATTTAAATTTATCTTTATGGTAGAAGGGATAGAAACTTCTTGCTTTGAGATAGAAATATATACAGTCAAGCCTTTATTAAGAGGTCACCTTTGGGACAAAGAAAAAGTGGTGACCTCTTAAAAGAAGTTCAATTCCTATGAAAATTTCTATGACAGGACAAGAAAAATGTGATCTTTTAATACAGGTGAATGCTTAACAGAGGTGACCACATAGACAGGTTAGACTGTACTTCAAAAAAGGTTATTTTTGCAAGGGTTTAATTTTCGCCATCTTCACCAGTACAATAAATTCGTGAAAATAAAAACTCAAGAAAATACACTCATTTTAAATGTTGATTTTTTTTAAGTGAACACAATCATGAAATTAGTTTTGACTTTCATATTAGCGAATTTTTATTTCCATGCATTTTACCACATATAATGTATTTATAGATTGTCCTTCTACCATTGGTTTCAGATATTTCTCCACTCGAGAAAATCTAACCGTCGAGAATTGAAAAATATCGTAATTCACTGGTAGCAGAAGAAGAATTTGTTTCTCCAATGACCAAAATATGTTAAGCTGCCAATTTCTGTCGTTAATGATCGTCAAAAGAGAATTGGCAGGTAAATTCATAAGAATCTCTTTTAAGATGTCGTCAGTCTTTAAAAAACATTTTTCCTTGTGCCAAAAGTGGCCTCTTAATACAGACATGACTGAATTACCAGTATCAATCAAAGTTGTGCTTCCCTCCAAAATTAATTTAAATGAACAGTTTTTACAAGTTATCACACTTATTTCATCATCAGCACCAAAATGAAATTACAAGTCAGCTATTCTAACTATTCTATTCTACATTCTCAAAATATCTTTTATAATGAATTGTTTATTGAACAATGAATACAATAGTCTCTTTCTTATTAAGCCACCTCTTCTGTAATGTAAAAGTGTCCTTATAAGATGGGTGGCCTATATATCTTAACAATACTGCACAGCTAAAATTGTAGCCCTTCTACTTCTGGGTATTGAGAACATTTTTTTTTAATTTACATAATTTTCTCATTTTGAGTCCCTCTTTTGAGAACATTTAAAAAATTTACTTAATTTCCTCATTTTAGGTCCTCCTCATTAAGGGTCAACTTCATTTGTACAAGTCAGGATCAGCTCCTCCTAAAAATCATTCCTACCAAGTTTGGTTTTAATTAGTTAAGCAGTTTTATAGGAAAAGACCAAAATGAGAAAAGTTTGACAAATGGACAGGCAGATGCAAGACATCAACTTATAAAAACAGCTCAATTGGCCTTTGGAAAGGTTGGCTAAAAATACTTGTAAAATTAAAAGTAAAAATAAAAGCACTATTAATGTTATGAACTCATTTGAACAATGAAATGATATAAGCTACAATAAAACACACGAAATCTGAAAGAACTTTTGTTTCATCTCCGTAAAAAACAAAGCATTTTAATTTAGGACAAAACTTCCAGCATTTTGTACATAATTATTTACATCTCTCGCTCGTGGCTATTCCATGAAAAATTATATAAAAGGGATGGGGGGGGGGTACATTTTATATAGATAGGTGATTGGTTCGTGACAATTTTTAACAATATAATATACGAGTGAGTGAGCGATTGATTGTTGTTTAATGCCAACTCAGCAATATCATGGCGAGAACAATACAATACAACCCAGTTACTTATTAAAATTGTATGGGTGGTGGGTCTTGGGGGAAAAAGTGCCTTCCAACCCCACCATACATTTTTTTTTCTGGAATAGCCCTAATACTACAGCAAAATTATTTCAAAATCAAGTGTTTTTGGTAAAAAAAACTATTCAACAATACTTTGCCAAAACTATATTTAGCACATATTTACATCAATAAAGACAAGTGAAGTGAGATGTCTGAGACAATACACCAGATTTTTTTTAACAATAACAATAAAATACATTTTTTTTAAAGATTTTTCCAAGTTTAACAATAACAAAAATAATAGATTGTCATATATTCAGGGGTGATTTTGGCATGAAAATAAAATAACTGAAAATCAATGAGAAATAGCTGAAACCATCTACACTCCTTTTTGACTTGTTCTGACCATGTCCTGCAACATTCAGAATTTATTTTTCAGAGGAAAATAACTGAAATCAGTTAATTAACTGAAAATAATTATCCCTGTATAATGATGCTAAATGTAATTTGATTGCAATTGATATTAGTTTGAAACTGAGTAAAATTAATAATAATCAATACAGTTACAAAACTTCCAAGATTGCTTACATGTAGCCATATGTCCCCTGCCACAACAGATAGATGCTATGTTACACTATGCATAAAATAGTCAAAGTCCCATAACTCCTACAAATTTTGGAATCAAAATGGCAGCACAGCAGGCTCAACTACATGTCTTGACTAACAAATATGAACACATTCTGCCATATTTTTTCAGAGGAGTTGCATTCACAAAGTCAGACAGGAACCATTACTATGTCCCTCTGTCGTGGAGATGAGGGGGACAAAATTCACTAATGAACAACCAGATTCAAATAATCAAGAACATTTTCTATATGAATACAATACAATTTAATTTAATTTGAAAACATCATGGCATAAAATAAAACTAGAACACATATTACATGAACACAAGATAATATTATTATACCTCATATATTAATTACCATAAGTAGATTAATTTATTAATTTGATTGGACAATGGGTAACAATCAGAACACATGATCACACAGGATAAAAATCATATTCCATGAAATAAATATCATATTCCACCCCCTCGGAAGCCTCACGAGTTTTCCCACCAGAGTTATCGTTCTTTGACAGGAAAACGTCAGAGGCACTCGGAACGCATCACTTGCAAGCGACCGTTACAGTGTTGTTGTGGATGTGGTTTTTAAATGTCTGAGACAACATTCCAATGGACTTAAAATATGTTTGCCAGCAGTATTTTACACGTATGTGTTTTCTTGGTTTCATTCGGTATAATAAAACATTTATAGCATGCAGGTTCAGGAAATATGAAAATTTATTCACCCACGAGCATCATATTCCCTGAGGGCAACGCCCTCAGGGAATATGATACTCTTGGTTGAATAAATTTTCATATTTCCCTCACCAGCATGCAATAAATGTATAATATCACATGAAAACAAAGGGCTATCAAATAATTGCAGCTGAACGATATGATCACAAGGCAAGCAACCACCTTTGGGCCTCTTGTTTGAAAACGGTTAGGCATAGAATCTCAAAATCAATCCTATCCTTTATTTTGTGCATGGATCATTGTGTTGATATTTCAGAAAGATAGATCAAATAAAAGTTCTTGTTAAAAAAAATTGTTTGTGTCTACAAACAGAAAACAACAAAATTGTCATTTCCATGGAAATACATTATTTATATTGTAAATCATAAATTTCTTATTTTCTAAAAATTAAATATTTAGAAGAATATCTTATCTTTTCTCATACACATCAAATGATAATTTCATGCTATTACCAAAATAGTAATCATAGTTAAAAATAAGTTGATTATCCCCCTTTGTGTAGTTTACAAAATGGAGGCAACTCCCTCACCGATCAACAAAAAATATTTCTTTACACAAAATTATTAGATGTTAAGATTCATAAAATGAAACATGATACAGCACCAAAGTTACAAGTATAGTAAGTAAAGCTTTAACTTTAATCATCATCAATCCAAGAGTTATGGTTCTTTGTTCTACAGTGTAAACAATCCATGGTCGAGATAATTATTAAAGAATTTGAATGAATGAAATACAATTGTAAAATTTGAACACATCATGGCATAAAATAAAATTGGAACACATATTACATAAACACAAGATAATAATATCACATGAAAACACTGGGCTATCTAATAATTGCAGCTGTTTGGTACAGCAAGTCAACCATCTTTGGGCCTCTTGTTTGAAAACAGTTAGGGTTAGAAGCCCCATGATCAATCATACACTACAGGGAGATAACTCCTTCAATCAGTTGAACGTTTTGATCATATGATGTTTGTATGCAGATTTCAAGCATCTCGGTGAATCATAGCTCTGAGTCTTGGTTGGAATTTGTTAAAATTTTGATATTTATTACAGTCCATATATTCAAACACACTGCCAAAAAAATAAGAAAATTAAACGAGCAGATCAAATTTTACCTGAAGTGTATGGTACCACCTTAAACATACATAATATGCAGGGATGATGTTTGTTTGATGGCGTTTAACGCCACTTTCAACAATACTTCAGTTATATCGTGGTGGTCAGTTTTATTGGTGGAGGAAACCAGAAGACCCGGAGAAAACCACCGACCTGTTGCAAGTCACTGACAAACTTTATCACATAATGTTGTACACCTTGCCCTGATCAAGATTTTAAACTCACAACATCAGTGGCGATAGGCACTGATTGCATAGGTAGTAAATCCAACTACCATACGATCACAGCCACGATGGCCCCCTATGCAGGGATGACACTTTAAAAATAGGGGGAACCAATCATAACTGCAATTGTACCTTTTCTGCTACAATTTCACTCTGTAAAATGTTTTAGACACCGACCAACTGAAGTGATTCAAAATTATCATCACCTAGCATATGTTCAAGGTTCATACACATTTATACAACCTTGCTCGAATTAACATGAGTACTCAGTTAACAGCTAACTAGTACTCATTTAATGGCCAACTAGTATTCAATTCATGGCTAACTATTTGTACATATATCATGACAATTTAACACGAGTACTCAGTTAACAACTAACTAGTTAATTTAACTTTCTCTGACAGTTCTTTGATTTCTTCCTCTGTAACAGATTCGACATCATCATCGTCTATAACTTTAAACAGACCTTGTACATCTTTCTTTGTGGTTTCTCCTCTGGATGATTTCTTATTGGGTTTGGCTTTTGCTAAAATTCATCATAAAAAATTAATAATTTCAGGCTACGATACATTGCAAAAAATATTAAATTGTGGCTAAAAAAAAACCATACACTGTGACTGTCTGCACAGTTGAACTACAGTACAGTAAAACCTGCTTTAGCAACTACCTCTATTATACAATACCTCGTCTTGTGTGACTTTAATTTTTATTTTCGAAGGGCATAATGGCCCTAGCACCAATATTGAATTTCCAAATGGAACGAAAATCAACACAAAATGTTGAGGACCATCCAAGCAGCATTTCTAAGAAAAAGATCAATGCGTGAAATGGATCCCAATGACAAAAGATCCAAAGTAATGATGATCAATATCTCACTTTGCCCCAATGGCCAGGTGAGCAAAAACAAGACATACTAGAGGCTCAGAGGGCTGAGCCTGTGTCGCTCACCTTTCATTCTGCTTTGAGGAAACTTAATACAGAACCTTCCATACATGTAGATGCTTCCTACCAAGTTTCGGTTCATATGGCTAAGCAGTATCAAAGGAGAACATTTTTTAGAAATCGACCAATCAGAAACAAGAATTGCATGTGGTGGCCATGTTTGCTAACCGATCGGGACGAAATTAGCAATCTTCATAGAGGACATTCCATAGATGCTTCCTACCAAGTTTCGGTGGTAGCCATGTTTGCTAACCGATCGGGACAAAATGAGCAATCTTCATAAAGGACATTCCATAGATGATTCCTACCAAGTTTCGGTGGTAGCCATGTTCGTTAACCGATCGGGACGAAATGAGCAATCTTCATTGAGGACATTCCATAGATGCTTCCTACCAAGTTTCGATTCATTTGGCCAAGCGGTTTCAGAGGAGAAGATTTTTTTAAATCGGCCAATCAGAAACAAAAATTGCCTGTGGCAGCCATGTTTGGTAATGGATTATAACAAAATGTGCACTCTTAAGAGAAGACCTTCCATAGATGCTTCCTACCAAGGTTTTCAGAGGAGAAGATTAAAATGTGAAAAGTAAACGGATGACAGACGACGGACACCAAGTGATGGCAAAAGCTCATATCGCCTTTGGCGAGGTTTGCTAAAAAGAATATTAAAATGTGAATACCTACTTGTAATGTATAGAATAAACATGTTACACTACATCAGCATTAGTTAATTTCTAAGGGAGATAATGGCAAGAGTTATCTCTTTTAACAGTTTAGGCAAGAGTTATCTTTCTTTTAACAAAGGAGAAGATTTTTTTTTTTTAAATTAACCAATCAGAAACAAGAATTGCCTGTGGCGGTCACGTTTGTAAACCGATCGGGACAAAATGAGCAATCTTTATAGAGGACCTTCCATAGATGCTTCCTACCAAGTTTCGGTTTGTTTATGATGATTTTATTTGTTAAATTAACAAAAGGGATAGGACACAAGTTTTACCAACTTATGAAGTCTTCTCCCATAAAGTTTCGGTTCATTTGGCCAAGCGGTTTCAGAGGAGAAGATTTTAAAAAATTGGCCAATCAGAAACAAGAATTGCCTGTGGTGGCCATGCTTGTTAATGGATCGGGACAAAATGTGCAATCTTTAGAGAGGACCTTCTATAGATGCTTCCTACCAAGTTTCAGTTCATTTGGCTGAGGGGTTTCAGAGGAGAAGATTAAAATATGAAAAGTTAACAGACGACGGACGACAGACACCAAGTGATGGCGAAAGCTCACATTGCCTTTGGCAAGGTGAGCTAAAAAATGAAAGGCTTAAGCATACTCAACATATGACTAACATCTGATCAGAGTTTAGATAAATAAGGTCTGTACCATTTAAACACACATGTCAACATATGAAGGTACCATTAAAATAGAGTGAACCACCTATAGCAGCAATTTCATTTTTTTTCTGCTATATTTTCACTTGCTAAATGTGTTTAAAGACACCCACCATGGTAGTGATTTCAAAGTGCTTTCCTTGTATGTTTTAATGGACTGAGTGATTGTTGTTTAATACCAAATGAGCAACTTTTCAGCTTTATTATGGCGAGAATAAGCTACATTCGATGATCAGGGTTCATACACCTTTTTTGTGAGAAAATTCCATGACTTTTCAAGGATTTTTTAGTTTTTCCAGGACCACCTTTAAGCAAACCGTCAACGACTATAAGTGAAATCTTGAGTAATCACATTATTTATCATGTTATAACCTTTGTATACGAGTACATTTTTTGTATATAAGAAATTATCCATCATAAACAGCACACTTGGTAGCTATTTATGCCAAACTACCATCAAAATGGAAGTGGCCCGTTGGACAATGAGACAATTACAACCCTTTCAGTTTTCTATTTAAATTTATAACTTAATTCTAGTATAGCTTGGATGTCCAGCTGGTTTTTTTAAGTTGTTGATTTAGAGATTCATCAAATAAAAGAACATATATATCTTCTTTTTTATCTTTCTTTTGATTGATTCCATCAAATATGGACGGATTCCAAAGACTGCCAAAGAACATGCCTTTGGTTCTCCAAGGACCATTTTTTTGCTATCATATCGTCTGGGAACATACTCTGAAAAACCTGTACAATGTCTGTACAACTTATGAAAGAAAAGTGGCTTTTTACCATGTTTAATGTCAAAATTATATCTCCACTTTTATGACATCTGTTGTTGCCACAGACTCCTCCAATAATTTTTTTGCAGGCTGGACACTGGCTGGTTCCACTTGATTATTAACCCACCCTGACAGTCTCAAACTGCTTGCTGCTTTTTTTTATAAGTTCAGATTGTTTTGTTGACTAAATGTGACTTTTAAGTGCACTCTTCCTCCTATATTACTGATGTCAATATCCTTTATACACACATTACATGCACCTTTAAATTTGTTCTGTATTTGAGACAGACACTTATATTCTGGCTTTTCAAGCCATTTAATTTTAAAAGAACAGTTTCCAGCCATTTTGTGGCAAAAAACTACAACATGCTGTATTTGTATGTGGAAGCTGTCATTTTTAAAACAAGATATTGCACGCTACGTCGTGCTAAGAATACCCCCACTCGTTCATTTGTAATTCACACGGTAAACAGGAAGTAGATGTGCGGTAAACCTGGAAAGGGGAGACATGGTACAAGTCACCATGTCAAAGCCATATATCAAATATAAAATCATTTCTTCCAGTAGAAGCTGAGATAACTGTTACGAAGGTTTTCATTAAGGCAAACGTGAAAAATTCTAAGTCGCACTGTAAACAGGAAGTAGATGTGTGGTAAACCTGGAAACGGGAGACGGTACAAGTCACCATGCCAAAGCCATATATCAAATATAAAATCATTTCTTCCAGTAGAAACTGAAATATCTGTTACGAAAGTGTGAACGGACGGATTAACGGACAGACGGACAAGGTGATTGCAATATAGCCCCCTCTCTACGAGTGGGGGTATAATATGGAAATACACACCTCATAAGAGAGCTATATCATAAAATTGGTAAATTATTTATTTTTAGAAAAATCATGTTTAGTACTCCTCTTCTTCAAAATTTCTTGTGAATTTTAATGGGAGTTTCACCCATATTCGAAATATCAAATTCCTTTTGACCAAATGAGCCTTTTGCTTTGCTCTCACTACTTCCCACATCCAACCATCTTTTTATATTCAGGGTTATCCAACCACTTGATCTGAAAATGGCAGTTGCCTGGCATTTTAAAAGCCAAAAGTACGTTTTCCAATATCTGGTTTTCCTATCTAACCAGTCTATACATCCGGTTGCATATTTTTACAAATAATTTTAAAGAAACAAACTTAAAATCCTTATTTCACATTTACCACAACTGGTGCCTTGTTTCAAGTACGTCTAAAGGAAACAGTTACGACAAAAATCGGGAAAATCTCTTAATTTTAGATGTTTGAATACATTTAATAAAGATTACAGCTCAAATAATAATTTTCCAGGACTATTCAAGGACTTTTCAATAAAATACAGCTTTCCATGACTTTTAATGGCCTTTATTTTACAAAATAAAAATCCATGACTTTTCCAGGATTCCAGGACCTGTACGAACCCTGGATGAGGTGTCGCTTCACTCTGACACATTATCCTGATTTCAATCCAACCAGTCTATGCTCTTACTCTTTAATGCTGCATGATTTAGACAAAAAAAATAAATTGTTAGCTTCTCAGGCACCGCCGCGTGTGTGTTTTTACTGCCGCATTGATCGTTTTTACATTGGGGGAAAAAAAATTGTGTCCGTTTCCGGTCATTTCCGGGTCCGCTCCATAAGTTTGTTGATCACGATCATTGTCAGTAAAGCGTTTATGTCGAAGGCATGCATGGTTGTTTCCGGTATTAGCTGCCACTGCATTTGAACCAACACTGATTATTACAAAAACAAAAAAAAAGTGCATCCCTGCCTCATCAAAAGTTTTGGAAATTGGCCTGAGAAGCTAATAATTTCTTTTGCTTGGCCTTAGTGGAGAAGCAGCAAATACCAAATTTTATAGTCTTTAGTTTGACCAGAACACGGCCTCGAACCCACGATCTACCACATTCTAGCCGTATATGCTGATGTGGCTTGCTTAAAAGAGTATGAAGATATAAAGGGGTAAACAGAATCCGTAAATCGAAGCAGAACAGACAACACAATGGCCAAAAGAAAAAGGACAAACAGCAATCTACAAAACATACAAATAAAACTAAAGATCGAATAACACAAACCCCACTAAAAACAGGGGGTGAACTCAGGTGCTCCGGAAGGGTAAGCAATTCCTGCTCCACTAGTAGCACCATTCATGTAAATCTAGTTACAAACCCACTGACAAGTCAAGAACAAGCAAAGGACCAGGAAGTTTTGTTTGTTTGATGGTGTGTAGAGATCCCAAATTCTTTCTATAGAAATGTAAATTTCATAGGTTAAATTTATCTTAAATGAAGGTTGATGGCTTATGGTGTTTAACGCCACCTTTAACAATATTTCAGCTATATCATGGCGGTTAGTTTTATTGGTGGAGGAAACCGGAGGACACGGAGAAAACCACCGACTTGTCACAAGTCACAAACAAACTGTAAGGACCGGGAAATGTTTGCGACAAGTGGAACATGTCTGTAAATTGAGTACCTACCAGGTTTTCCTTCACATTTAGACACCCATTTCTCCATCAAGTCAGATCTATCTAAAATTCTTCCAAGGTCAATGTCACTAATATTTGACCATTCGTCCTTGCCCTTCATGACCATCTGATGATCTCTAGACTTTAACAAGGTCTGTAACTCTTCAGGGGTCAAAGGTTTAAACTCTGTAGTGTAATCCTTGATACCAGTCTTGAATTTTTCTATAAATTAAAAAATATTTAATAATCACATTTCATTTCCATGTACATTACTAATTTCAAAGTTCTCACAATGTTTCTAGATAAATCAATCCTTTTTTTCCAATCAGTGCCTATCATCACTAAAGTTGTGAGTTCGAAATCCACTCATGGCAAGGTGTACTCATTACAACATTAGTTAGTGAATTGCGGCAGGTCGGTGGTTTTCTCCTGTTTCCTTCACCAATAAAACTGACCGCTATGATATAACTGAAATATTGTTGGAAGTGGCATTAAACACCATAACCAAACCAACTGGCATGTTTATTTCAGATTTTGCGGCAACAGCAAATACTTTTTTAATTTAGGCTGAAGCTGAGCAACTTCCCTTGTAACCAAATATAAAACCTGAAACCCGTCTTGAGGGACCTCTACAATAAGAAACCATCCTTTCTTGGGAGACCACTTTAAAAAGTCACAACTCTTCAATAAATATGAAGAATAAGAATAAACCTCTTTTGAGAGACCATCTATTTTGAAAGGCCACATTTGGGTGGCAACAGGGGGGGGGGGGGGGGGGGGTCTCTAGACAGGTGTCTGTGATTCAAAAGAATAGTAGTCCATGTCTTATAAAGCTACATCTTCTTCAATGTACATGTGGAATTAAATGAGAGATTGTCTCCCTTGAGTAGGAAAATTTAATAGTATTTCCTGATCTCAGTACATCTGAAATCTGGCCTGATAGGAGAGATGGCCTCCATTGTGGAAGACAATTTAGTAGTATTTCAATATCTCAGTACATCTGAAATCTGGCCTGATAGGAGAGATGGCCTCCATTGTGGAAGACAATTTAGTAGTATTTCACTATCTCAGTAAATTTGCAATCTGGCCTGATAAGAGGGGTGACCTTTAGTGGGAGTGGCCTTATAAAAGGGAGACTACTTTATATGTACATAACAAACCTTTGTGTATAACCATCTTTTCTAGTTTCCTCTTGGCCGCTGCCCTCTCCACTATTTTCTGATCAATTGTGTTAGCTGTTACAAATCTATAAACAACTACTGGTTTGGTTTGTCCTATTCTGTGACATCTGTCCTGGGCCTGCAGATCACATTGTGGATTCTATTTATAGAAAAAAAAATACTGTAAAAAATCAGGATTGAAATGATGAAGATCATTTAAAAATCAAGATGTATATTTTTACATGTACAAAATGGATAATTCAATTAAAAAAAACAACAAAAAACTGGAAGATTGTGTCCACAGAACACTAGAGTGCCCCTGCTTCTGGATAAAGTAAACAAGGGGATAAAAGTCTGAAATCGAACTTGATCATCCTTTAATGGTCCCTGACCTTGTGTATAAATTTCAAATGATTGAGTTATCGAGTCCTTGAGAGGAAACCAAAAGCGGGATGTACAGACGGTCGAATGGAGAAGCGTAAAACTGAATGATTCTCACTGTACTGTAATCGGAAGATCTTTTTTTCTTCTTTTTTTTTCAGAAAATAAGGCGGTTGTTTTGTAATACTCCAGCATTTTAGTAGCGATTTACAGTTAATCATTTAATTAATGCTGATGTTTCTAAAGTCTACAATGAAAAGTGAAGGTAAAAACTAGACAAGGATACAATGGGATAAACTTTTGAGCGACTGTTGACAGCGCTAGTGAGACGACTACTTCTTCGAGTTAAAATAACATGCAAATCAGATTGAAAGTTTCCAACTGGTTGGTTACAACTGATGACTTTGATGTTGACAGCCGCAAATAAAGAAAGAAAACAAATTTTATTTTAAAAAAGTAATTGTCTCTGCATTGAAGTCTTTGATACAAATAAAATAATTTAATTGATATCTGTCTTTAACAGAAAATGTTAAGATTTTTTAAAGTTGAGGATCGAACGTTAAAACGGCACAAATCGGTTGGAGTTTTTGTTGTGTACATTGACACCGGAAGTTCAATGCAGATTAATCCATCGATATCACGTGATCTGGCGGACGAAAATAACAAAATTTTGACAGAATGGAAATGATTCGAAACAACCGTATTGATTAGTCAATTCTTACCCAATCACTATCACAGATGATAACAGTGTCAGGTAGAACACAATTGATTGGTCAATTCCTACCCAATCACTATCATAGATGATAGCAGTGTCAGATAGAACACAATTGATTGGTCAATTCTTACCCAATCACTATCATAGATGATAGACAACAGTGTCAGGTAGAAAATAATTGATTGGTCAATTCTTACCCAATCACTATCGTAGATGGTAACAGTGTCAGGTAGAAAATAATTGATTGGCTAATTCTTACCCAATCACTATCGTAGATGATAACAGTGTCAGCTGCTGTTAGGTTAATACCTAATCCTCCAGCTCTGGTACTCAGAAGGAATAAAAACATGTCTTTGTCATTGTTGAAGGCATCCATCTAAAATACACAAGTACATGATATTTACACATAAATACTCTACTGATCCTATATTTAACACCAAAAGTTTTTATTGTCATTCTTAGGAAAGCACTGTAATAAAGTCAGATACTTGTCCTGTATAACCCAAGTCAAAAATGAAAAAGAGTTTTGTCTACCTACCTACACAATTTTCAAGAAGCAGGGGTTAAAAAATCCATTAGCCCGACGCCCGGGGCTAGTAATTTCCACATTTAGGCTAGCTGAAATAATCAGCTGTATGCCCGACGGGCTAGTAAAAAATATATATCAGATATTGACAAACTTGTCAATATTCGCATATCTACTTATATTCATATATGTTATATGTTGTTTAATCAGCAGCAATGTTTTATTTATTCAATCGCTAGCTTTTTGTTGAAATTGAGAGCAAAGAAGGTAGGAAAACTGCGTATTCTCGTCATAAAACAGCTGGTACAAATGACGGCTTACCGGAAATTTTGAAAATGAAATACCAGAATCGGATTCCGGAACGACTATTTCCGGTTTTGCCGATAGTAAAAAAAAAAAAAAAAAAAGTTAATGCCGACCAACCCCAGATTTTTTTTGACATATGACAGTAAACACACATTTTTTTCTTCTTTGGCCTTACAGTGACTTGAACTGTGGAAAATAAGCGAAAATAAAACGCAATACCAGATCTGAAAAGAAAGATAGTTAAACTAATATACATTGTACATGTTGTACAAGGGTTCAAGTCTGCAAGTCGGATTCATGAAATCACGGTATTGACCAGGACTAGTGGTTCATAGATTCGGGCTAGTAATATCTGGGAGTATGCTAGCCCTGGGCTAGTGAGGTGGTCCAAGATTTTTTAACCCCTGAGAAGGTTAGCAGAAACATATGTATATTTTAATCCAACAGTGTTAGAATTAGATTTTTGATCAGACAAATTTTTGTTCTCCCTTGATGGGATTTGAACTCACACCATTGATACACTGCAGCACCAATTGCTTAGCCTGATGTCCTTATCCATTTTTGGGGGGTTTTTTGGCCTGATTTTATTTAGGGTTCCTATGTAATTTTTTGTACTACAATTTCCAACTGTAGTTTGAATATTTGAAATAACTCTAAATAAGAAAGTCAACTATGTAAAAAGACGAAACTAGAGGCTCACCTGAGTCTGTATTACTCACCTCATTATTAATGCAGTTTGAGGGGTGGTCATGATCGTATGGTAGTTGGATTTTCAACTTCCTATGCAATCAGTGACTATCATCACTATCGTTGCGAGTTCGAATCTCGCTCATGGCAAGGTGTACTCGATACAATATTATATGATAAAGTTTGTCAGTGACTTGCTGTAAAATAAAAACTTAGTTAGTGGTTTCCTCGACCAATAAAACTGACATCCAAAATATAACTGAAATATTGTTCAAATAACTCCTAACCCCTAATGAGTTTGAGCTAAGTCTAGTTTTTGAGAAACATTATTGTTGTCATCAAATCAGACTTCAGATAATTTATATTCCAAATGCACTATACAAATTTTGAAGATACCTTCTATCAAAGTTTGGTAAAAATTGGCCAAGTCATTTAAGAGATGTCAAAAGCGTGCAAGTTTACAAACAACAGATGATGGACATCAAGTGATAGCATTTAGGTCGAGGACAAGCTTGTATGAGAAGAAGAAGACTTCTGTATAACAGTATCAGTTGTTAGGGGGGAGTGTAGTGTAGTGTATTATAACAGCAGATTGTAATCAGATTGTCAAGGATCCAAACCTGTTCTTTTCTCTCGTCCATGGAATACTTCCCATCTAGGCGACAATAAGGCATGTTCCTGAGGTAGCAATAATCTCCAAGTATATCTAACATTTTAGTCATCTGTGAGAATATCAAAACCTGAAACAGAAAACTGAAATTAACTTGAGCCATAATAAATAAATTTTGCTTAGCCACAATGAGATGTACCAGAAATAAGGGGCCTATTTTTCTTCTTAATTTTTTTTTATATTTCTGGATATTTCCAAATTCCACAGAGAAAAAAAAGGAATCTTATTTTATATTTTGTTAAGGGTGGTCTTGTAATCTATCATCTTAGCTAACCAAGATTATGATATTTAATAAGTTAAACCAGTTGTTTGTTGTATCTTTTCTCAATTATTTTTTTGTTGATACTCTAACATCAAACAGCATCCCATTTGAGGTCATGTCAGGTAACCTTTCATTCATCTTTGACTGTCCAATCAGATGCAAGACGTTTAAATATATTAACCAATCTGACAACAGCTCTTGGGTATGTATTTGGTTTTAGCATTAGGGTTATGGTATTTAACTCCACTTTCAACATAATTTCAGCTATATCGTGGCGGTCAGTTTTATTGGTGGAGGAAACCGGAGCACCAGGAGAAAACCACCGACCTGTCGCAAGTCACTGACAAACTTGATCACATAATGTTGTCGGAGCGGGATTCGAACTCACAACTTTAGTGGTGATAGTTTTAAATCTATCTAATCTACCATACGATCACGACTACAATGGCCCCTGTATTTTGTTTTAAAAAGTAGGCGCATTGCTAATTAGTCGTTTGACATGATCTAAAATAGGATGTCGTTTATAAAGATACATCTTATATTATTTAAGATTGTTATACATACTTTATGTCCTTTTCTCTTCAATTCTTTTAACATTCTATCTAACAGAACCATCTTTCCACAGGAGGTGACCAGATCTTCATCTATTCTGTATTCTTCGTCAGCCGTCAGAGGATATTCTAACAGATAGGGATGGTTACAACATTTCCTTAACTGCATCATTATGTTCTGTAGACGTACTGTAATCTGTGCCGTCTTTGGTGTCACGATTTTATTCCTAAAATATGGAATAATGGTATTTTTATACTGTTTGAAAATTAAAAATATAACAGTCTTTGGTGTCATGATTTTATTCCTACAAAATGGTATAATATTTGTTTACTGTTTGAAAATTAAAAATATAACAGTTTATTGGGGTCAATATTTTATTCCTATAATTTGAATAATTTATAGCATTTTTTTACTTTTTTGAAAATTCAAAATATAACAGTTTTGTTTGGTGTCACAATCATATACCTACAATTTGAATAATAAAAATGCAATGGTATTTTTTTTACGATTTGAAAATTCAAAATATAACAGTATGCTGTTAATATTTTTACAATTTTAAGAAATACTGTATTTTTGTATAGATAATAACCTAGACAACACTTATATGGTAGAATAAGGATAGCTAATAAATGTATGGCAGGTATAATTTACATTGGACAAGTTAAAGCCAATAGGTTGTGCAATGGTTAGCACACTTGCCTAGAGTGTATTATATCATCGGTTTAAGCCACTGTAGGGTCAAACCAAAGACTACAAAATTGTAGCATGTAAGCATGCCGCATTAAGGAGTAAGAGCAAAGGTTGGTTGGCTCGTAATCAGGATAATAAAAGTGGAGCAACATGTCTACCCACAAACTGTTGTTTCAGTGAGCTAAGGGTGTTGGTGTAGCACAAAGCAGATATTGTCATCATATCATTGAAATGTAACTTGTTTTCTCCAAGATATAGTTGGAAAATTGCTCATTTGGCATTAAACAACAATCACTCACTCACTCACTCACTAGAAGTGTATCTAGGTTTGACTATATGTAAATAAAATGTTTTCTCACTTAGAACTGTAAGCTTCCTGGTTGTCAATGATGGCTTGTACCCAGTTTTCTATTTCTTCTTCATCTTTCTGTATAAATCTTCCTTTTTTCGGTGTTTCATTCAAATCTTTGTCAGTAGCTAACATCAATGCATAATTAACTTTCCTCTTTGATGTTTTCCTTATTGGCCGTCCACGTTCATCAAGTTCCAGAGTTTCTTTAACCATCTATAATTAAAGAGAGAGAGAGTTATGGTGCTTAACGCCACTTTCAACACGGTTTGAAAATTCAAAATATAACAGTATACTATTTATATTTACATTTTTAAGAAATGCAGTTTTTTGTAAGGGGTTACGGTTATGATGTTTGATGCCACTTTCAACAATATTTCAGTTATATCATGGCGGTCGGTTTTATTGGTGGAGGGAGCCGGATTACCTAGCGAAAACCACCGACACGTCGCAAGTCACTGACAAACTTTATCCCATAATGTTGTATCGAGTACATCTCGCCTGAGCGGGATTCGAACTCACAACGTTAGTGGTGATAGGCACTGATTTCTATAATTAAATAAAAATAGGTATCCAACCAAGAATAAATTTCAACTTACTTATCATATTTCCTCATCATAAACACAAATAAAACAAGAATATTGAAAATAAATATTTTAACAGTAATGGTTGACAATATAACAAATCTCAACAATACAAACAACTTCTCTGTCAAATCTCAAACAGAAATGATGATGACAGATGTTGGTGGAATTCTAAGTAGTACATATTTATATGTACATTACCCAAATAATATACAATATATTTGTACAAGTTTTAGAAACAGGTAGAAGTCTCTATAGAAGTTTTTGAGCCTCTTTTACAGAAGTGCAAAAATATTGTTTCCCCAACAATGCAAATGCATATTATGTTTATCCTGCAATGTCTAAAACACCAGTCAAATCTTACTGAAAAGAGCAGAGCAGAAACAAGTATCATTCTAATTGATTTTGAGGGCGTTTTCTATCACGTCCACACTATACTGTTAACAGTCTCTTACCGTTTGTTCCACATCAATCAGATATAAAGCAAAACTTTATTTGTGTACCTTTCTTGTACAGCAATTGTAATGAATGTAGGATGAAATCTTATTATAAACTACTAACTTTTATGCATTATAAAGGGAAATGTGTGTTTCTCTGACATTAGATCTTGTTTTCATTCATGTAAAATTTCAAGCAAAAGGCCCATTTTAGCCAAAATTTATGTGATGGATTGAAAGTCAATCACAATTTATGATTGACTCCATATAAAATAAATGGAAATATTTGATAGTCGACATTTACATTCTTTTCTTCCAACTTTTGAAAAATTGTCCTGTTGACCGTTGCCTCGTAGAACTCAGACTGGTGAGTTGACAAGGGAGCATACACCAGCACCTCTTTCTTGGGTGGAATATTCATATCAACATCTTGTTTTAGTCTCCTCAACATGAAAGGGGTTAGAATCTGGAAAACAAAAAGGAAACATAAAATTGATTACATGGTAATCTTGCATAAATATATTTAACAACGGACAGCATTTTGCAACTTGTACGCTTTTATTTTGGATAAAATAATATTGTTTTAACTAGCATGTTGGTTAGCAACAATTCAATATGGCGGCTCATTTACACTAGAACCCTTAGCAACGACATCTATCGATAGCTACGATATCATAAACAATTGAAGAATTATAATAACCCTCATCAAAGAAAGTAAAAATAAAGTTATTTTATCTTAAAAAAATCATAGTATATCAAACAAGATGAGAAAATAACTCACTCATTACTTTTAATAACTTCAATGGTTAGAAAGGTAATGCTCAATTGTTTATCAATAAAAACAATTCCTGTTTAATTTCATTTTAAATAATTATTATTTTTTAATTTACACATTATAAATGAACAAAATGTGAGAAAATATGTTTTTAAAGTATCTTATTTTTATTTTTAATTCTTTAAGATGTCTTTTAATATCACCATCAATATAAAACAAATGTAATAAGATTGTATGCTTATTTCATTATTGGTTTTTTTTGTCTTGTTCCCTAAATAACACAATTTATAATGTAATTTTCCCAGTTAATCAGTCATTAAGCCTATTAACTTACCTGATGTAGCATAGACAAAATATTCTTTTGTTGTTCTTCTTGGACTATCTTTTTGTCAGCATCTTGTCCTGTTATTCTTTCAACATCCAACCAAGTTTCAAAACTGAAAATATGAAGATGGTCTATGGTGAAAAAATCATCAAGAAAAGCTTGTAAATACCAAAAGGGTACGGCCTAAATTAAAATATCGTTTGCTTGCTGTCAGCCGACCGACCCAAAAAAATCTGTGCGACTCAAAAGATTTTATTGCCGTTTTAAAATATTTTATTTTTTTATTTTCGAAATTTTCATTACGGTCCGTTCCGTGCTTTAGTAAAGTACCGGTTTCCGGAATTCTCGTAGTCTTTCCATAGTTCGTGTCGATAACGTATGTCTGGTTCAGAAAAATAAAATAATATACCTACCTACCTACCCACACACAAAAAAATCGAGTCGGAGAATGGCAAATGGCAAACAAACAATTTTTTAATTTAGGCCTAATCAGAAGCCACATATTGAAGGAGGACATACAACACATTGGACAACAGAAAAATTCACTGATATTTAGTTCAAGCTCTTTATTTTAAACTTTCATGAGACATTTCCTGATAACTTAAGTAGGTTTAGGCTATGGTGTTTAGCGCCACTTTCAACAATATTTCAGATATATCGTGGTGGTCAGTTTTATTGGTGAAGGAAACCAGAGTACTCGGAGGAAACCACCAATCTGCCGCAAGTCACTGGCAAACTTTATCATGATATAACTTAAGTAAAATAGTGTTTGTTTATAATATTTATTATTGTAATTTACCACGAATAATTCAATCATTCGGCTATTTTTTTATGTAGCATTTTTCTTGAGGTGGTGGTCAATTTTGGATTTCCAATCCGCGCACAGAAATTGAAAATGATTATTATTGTACTTTGGGTTCAATCAAATTTCTACTTACTGAATGAAAAATGTTTTTTCCAAAAGAGTAGTTTGCCATGCGGCAACGGTCATCTTTGATTTCCGTTCACCACAAAAAAATTCAGATTTGGTAGAGAAACATCACAGAAATACTCCAGCACAGTTTGTAGTCTAATGGTACAGTGGTTACGGACAATAATAATTTCAAGTTTTTTTTTAAATACTTGATCTGACGTGGCCGCCATCTTGCATTTTTTAATTGACATTTATTTTAAAGGCCATACAAAGAACATTCCAGCTAACTTTGTTTTCAAATTGGTTCAGGAAAGAATAATTTGGTCCAGGTGAGCTAAAAATTCAATATTACCTTCATTCAAATTTGTGAAGTTTGAGAAATTTTAGCAGCATCAGCATTAACCATAGTTTCATTACAACCCAGGCAGGGGTTTCAAAGTGGGCCGGTACCCGGTACTTTTACCCGCCTGAGATGGTGTATAGTACCGGTTGAAATTACTGAACCCCCCAAAATAATCTATAAAAATATTTAGTTCGAACAGACAGAAATAGTCGTCGTATCGGTTTATTTTTGTTTATCAAAATACAGGAAGTACATTGACAAACCATAATAGGTTCTAACGAACGATTTGATTGGCTGATTCTCCGAGTCGGCGAGATGTTTTAAAGCATACAATTAAGATGTCGTAAGCGAGCGCTGATTTCACATTGAATAAATAAAACAATAATAATCTCCTGAAGACATGATGAAAAGGAACACGAAAATAAATGACTATTTTGCTGCGAAATGTAGAAAAAGTGAGTAGAGTTGAATTATAGACGATGTATGCATGGCATTTTGTTTGTTTTGCATTTTACGTGTCGGAAATGACGATATGTTTTAACTGTTCATAATCTAGTTGATATTTGGTCCCGGACTCCGCGAATACATGCATCATTAAAAAGCTCTGGGCCGGAGCTTTGTTCTGATGCATGTATTCCCTCAAAATTTAACAAGATTAATCTGCTAACTCGTGGTCTAGATATGGTTCCTTGAAATAAAATGCATTGGAAATCATGCTCCTTGACTCAAAACTCGCTCAATGTTAATTGTTATTTGTGAACAATTTCTTTCGTGATTTTAATTGTTGCATGGTTTCATATCTTTAATAAATGAACCATACCTTCTGTTTAAGGTAGAAATTTAATGATTTTGGTCAATTGGGAATAAAAAAAATGTTAGTTTATTTTTTATTCAGACTGCAAAATATACCTGTGTTTTAGGTGCTACTTACTGTATATATTACTACATGTATGGCACTATGCGTACATGTATTGTAACACAGGAACAATTTATACAGTGTTATACATATAGGATCATTTAAATCGGTAAATGTAAAAAAATATCATTTTGTCAACAACAAAAACACAGGTAAATTTTTGGTCTGCAACTGCATGAACTTGTTAATGTTTTTGATGTTAGTTTTGTTAAAAAGTTTCAGATTATTATTTCCAGAAGAATTGATGAACAGGATACATCCGAACTGGCTTACAGTTACTTAAACGTAAGAATTTGGTACGTCATATCGATTTCTCACTTGTGATTTCTATTATCTGATATCAGGTTATTGAAAATAAAACCATGTGTCAGACCAACATGCAAACAGTCTGTTAAAAATAATTTAAAGATATAAATCTTTAGAAATTGAGTCTACTAATTCTGCAGTTATGGTAGTGTTAAAAATAATTTAAAGATATAAATCTTTAGAAATTAAGTCATCTAATTTTTGAATCCTTAATTCTTTTCTTTTTTTTAAATTTAATAACAGAGCATGATATATGATATGATTTCTTTCTTTCAGTAAATGAGGGTCAAAGTATAGCAGAACAGACAGAAAATAGATCATCAGATGCCACATTACAGCAGAATGATGACAATGTGGACTTGACACATAAAGATGCCACAACCAAAGCTCAGTCACAAAGTCAAGAGAAAGAAGTATATAACTCGGAGAGATCGTCAAAAAATATAAATGATTCTGCAGATAAACGACAGACAGAAATAGAATGTGATAGGCAGAAGGAAATGCTAGCTGCACTGTTTAATCCTGAAGAACAGAAAATCCACCACTATTCCCTATGTAAAGACACATGTACTGGCTTGTCATTACAAGACCCTCAGAAAAGTAGTAAAGATAAACATAGATTCAAACACGGAATGATAATTGATCCAAGTACCAGCTACAGTGAACGAACTGGATTATGGTGGTTAGTTTACAAAGAGTCTGACGGAATGTATTGCCTGATATGCAAAAGACATTGTCATTTTAAAGCTGAAATATACGGCACTAAACCAGCAACACGATATAGGAAAGAAGCAATCTTAGACCATGTGAGATCAAAGAATCACAAAGCAGCAGAACTTGAAGAACTTGTCCAAAAAATTTCACCATTTGAAAAAGATCTGCAGGAGAAGAAACAGTATGCTGATGAAGTTTATGATGCTGCATTCAAAAGTATGTACTGGATAGCTAAAGAGGAATTACCAAATAATAAATTTGTATCACTTATAAATTTAATTGAAAGATTGGGAGTACAAAAAATGAACCATTTCAACCACAGAGGAATAGGATCGATCAGAGAAATGATGGTAACTATTGGAGATGTAATCCAAGAAGACCTTGAACTTAGAGACGTTAAAACATTTGGGCTGATGATCGATGATGTAACGGACATTACAAATACAGAGCAATGTGTTTGTTTTGTGCTGTATGTAAGCAAAGATGGTATGCCAAAGGTAGTTTTTATTTATCGAAGATGCTCTGAAAAACTCGAATTCTGTGAATGCTGAAACTTTAGTCAAAATTGTACATGATAAAATGGATTCATTTGGTCTTGAAAGGAGGAAGTTAGGAAGTTTATGTACAGATGGGGTATCAGTTATGATTGCAAAAAATGGTGTAGCTGGAAAGTTGAAGAATGAAAACCCGCAATTAATAAATATACACTGTATTTGCCATAAACTGGCTTTGGTATGTGTCCAAAGCAATGATGATGTCCAGGTGATCAAACAAACACATCTGTATCTTACCCAGTTGTGGAAATACTTTGAACATTCTGCAAAGCGTACTGCTCTATACCTGAAAGTTCAGGAGGAAACTAAGAAAATTCAGTTGACAGAACAAGCCAAAAAGATGGTTGGGAAAAAGCTGAAGAAAGCATGCACAACCAGATGGCTCTCATTCGACCATTCGATAAAAGCTGTTCATGCTGACATAATTTCTATTTTAAATACACTCAATATCCTTGGTGAAAAGGACACAGTGGCCTATGGACTTTTGCAAAGAATGAAAGGATATTCATTTATAGCATCGGTATATGTACTGTGAAGTGTTTTGCCCATACTTTCTAGCCTGAGTAAAGTATTCCAAAGTGGAACCATAGATTTTAGTCACATATGCCCATCACTTCAGTATACAATTGACCAATTAAAGGAGATAGCTGATAACCAAACACCAATTGTGGAGCTGAAGACAGATTTGAGTGAAGGAGGAAGATTATCTGAACTGCAACTCAATGCTACCGAAAATCAAATCGAAAAGACATCTTCTATGCTTAGAAAGTACACTGAATCTTTAATCAGTAACATTGAAAAGAGATTTTCAGATTCATTAGAAATTCTGAAAGCTTTTGACATATTCAATCCATTTTCTGTTCCAGAAAGAGAAACACTTGAATTTACAGTCTATGGTAATGAACACATTGAAACTATGATAAATCATTTCTTCAAAGATTTGGAAGAGTCCAAGAAAGAAGAAATAAGAGTTGAGTGGAAGAAGCTCAAATATCATTTTCTACAAAGGAAGAAAGAAATGACCCTTGTATCAGAAGAACATGATTCTAAATCTCCAGTAAAACTGAGTCCAACCCAAAAAGTACTGCAAAAGATCCTGCAGAAAAGGGTAGACTTTAATGTATTTTTTCCTCATCTTGTCTTTCTGGCAGAAGTATGTCAAAGCATTCCAGTGTCAAATGCATGGCCAGAAAGGGGAGCAAGTACAGTAAAGCGCTTAAAAACTCGATTTCGTAGTCGTCTGAAACAGGACATGATGATGAGTCTAATGACGATTGCCATAAATGGACCAGAAATCGGCGAAGAAAATGAAATAGTTAAGACATCAGTGCAAAAATGGAGAAGCAACAAAAACAGACAGAAATTACCAAAGCCTGTAAATCAGAAAGACACTGTGTGTGCTACAGAGGAGAATCAAATAGAAACTGTTGACAATTCATGCCAAACAGATTTCCAGCTGCAGTCAGAGTCTGAAAATGAATCGGCAATTGTACGAGAGGAAATTAGAGTCGTTGCTAAATCGTTCCTGCTTGATACATGGGACAAGATCAGAGAAGAATTAGTGGAGGAGGACTATAACAGTGATAGTGATTTAGAATAACTTATCATTTCTAAATCAGTCAATGTTAATTCCTTTCCATTAAATTGTCTTATGAATCCAATGGCACTTTGTTTTTATGGTCAATCCTGATTATGCTGGATGGTGCAAATGTATTCATTTGCAATGCACAAAAACAAAACAAAAACAAAAAACAAAAAATTTGAAAGGAACTAGCTTTATGTAAAATACTTGTGTACAAAAAAAAACATAAAACATGGAAAAATGTCATTAATAGGGAGAAAACAAGATAATTCAAGGAGAAAACATTATAATTCAAATTTCAATATTTTTTTGGATACATCTTTCCACCAGCCCATGAATAATCTTGGCTGAAGCCTGTAAGCTGAAATATTCCAAAAAGAAATTGGGGGGAAAAATCCATTATGCATGATCTTGGTGAAATCTGTACTCTGAAAAGAAAGTTAATGGGATTTTTCTTTCAAAAACACTTAATGATTTGCAGTCTCTGAAGTACAATTTTTGGTCCACAAAATGCTAGATTTCAGGACCCACCACCAGGCTTTGCCCTGGACCGACTGGGACCCTCAGGCCCCCGGCCTATTTTTTTAGGTACCTCCTAAAATTTAAGAAGTACCTCCTGTTATAAAAAACTTTGAAACCCCTGCCCAGGGGTGTGAAATTGCCATGCCCGACTCATCCGACTCGTACATAAAACCTGCCGGACAAGTAAATTTTCCTGGCTAGCTTGTCCAAGGACAAGTAAAGATCAACAAATAAAAATAATTTCTAATTAAAGTACTCTGGAAAGACAATTCCTCAAATGATATTATATCGTAAATATTGACAGTTATATAGATAAATGTTTTTTTTTTTTATTATTATTGGAAATGATCAAATCAGTGGTGTTCCGAAAGCAGCTAAAAATAACCAGAATTGTACAAGTTCTAAGCTGAGTATTACGACCCGATTGCAATGATAATTGTACTGCATTTACTTAAGAAATAATTCATGGCAGGCATAGAGTTGTGCAAATTTACACATGGGCCGGGCCTTTATATTCGAATTTTACCCCGAGCGATAGCGAGGAGTAAAATCTAAGAATATAAAGGCCCATGAATTATTTTGATTCTAATAGGACAAATACGGTAATTTTTAACCATTCGTGAACTGTATACACACGGCATTTGGTGGCTGTTCCATTTATCTCCTTCGGAAATTTTGAATTGATTTTGAATTATTTGTATTTGAACGAGATATTTTAAAACAAAGATATGGATGTTAACACGAAAAACATATTTATTGTGTATTTTTCAACATAGATTCGATTGAACAATTCCTGCGTAAAAATATTTAAAAAAAAAGTCGGAGTTCATTCGTTTATCATTTCGAGCACTAACAAGATGGCGGAGCAGAGTTGTCAAACATAATATCGAACACTTGAACAGTTGTTAATAATCGACAATTATTGTTAGATATGAAAAAAAAAAAAAAAATGCCAATGAAAAAAAAAGCTTGTATTGTTGACATAAACAAAAATTCCGAAAAAAAATACTCCAGACAACCATCTATCGACTTTCACTTTTGTAATATATCGTCATCCTGTGACGTTGTTTACAAGGGACGCTGATTGACACAAGCTGGTTACTGATTTATTTTACGATTTTGTGAGAATTTTACTTGTTTGAGTAGCAAAATTCAAAATGCCATCAAATTGGAAAATATCAGTAATTTAATTACATCACCGTCTAGTTATCAATGTATACGTAGGAAAGCAAGGTTAGTGTATTTTGTTATTCATGGCCGACACATATCAATGGAATGTATGTGACTGTGCATACTGGGAATCCCCAAATGTAAATTTTCAAAACAAATGATAAAAAAATACTTAGTTACAGAATATTTATTTATAACTGACGGGGAATTTTTATTTTAAGGACTTTAAAAATATGCTATATGCCGGTGTTTTGCTTGTTTACACTCGGTCGTCACGGTAATTTCACAGCGGGAGTCAAAATGGAACAGCCAGATTTGTTGTGTACTGCACTTGCGCTAAATATAGAGTTGTGGAGTATTATCGTGTGTGCCGTTTTATAGACGTCATATTAGAATTAACGATAACCGGGACCGTGTAACAGGTTTTTATTGGAGTTCCAAATGTGACGTTTCCTTGCTTGTCCATAGCTTTTTATAAACAAACAGGGCCTTACATCCGTGAACGTATAATACAAATCGGGTTGCAGTCGTTGCAATGGACAAATATTTGATAAAAAAAGACTGGGAAAGGTTCTGGTCACAATGAACATCACGAGAAAGTTATACACAAAACTCTAGCGGAAAAGAACACATAATGTGAGGAAAAGCACCCAACGTACTGTTCAGTCTGAGTGGCTAGCCGATTTCTCATGTTTACTGCTGGATTCTGAGTGTCTCATATTTCAATATCTGCAGGAAATACTCTGATTTTGCTGACAAGAAATCATTAATGTTTATTGGCAAAATCGTGGACAGAATAGATATTTATCTTCCCACCAGTCATCTGCAAAGTATGAAGACACCACTAAAACTAAATACATGACTGGTTTGATTGATAAATCCATTGTCAAGGTTAATCAAAGTGAACTTCATTGATATGAGAATTTTTTTCAACACAGCTTATTCTGTATCTAAAAACAACCGGCTATTCTCTGACTGCATATTCCTATCTGAAATCCAAATTTAAAATGGTCTTCATTTGGGCAGTGATCACTTAAGCAGGGATGTTTGTGTTAACTTTATTAAAACTATATTTCAAATTTTACACAATGTCAATGATGTAATAGACAAGATAAACAAGTTCATATTAGCAACTGTGTTTGTAAGTATCAAATGTTTATACAAAAAACAGGACAAGTAACTTTTTTCAGATAACTTTCCCGGGGACAAGTAGAACATTTCAGTATTTCCACACCCCTGCAACCGATTATTTTTCTTTTAAATTCTAATATTACAAACCTTCCCAAATCATCAAAAATTTCTGGCAACAGGAAGTTTAGCAAGGACCATAACTCTGCCAAATTATTCTGTAGAGGTGTTCCAGTTAACAAAAGTCGATGTGTATTCTTATACAAACGAAGTTCCCTGTAATAAAATAGAACAGTAAAATTATTACAGAACAAGTTAAAGTGAATGCTTCTATTTCAAACACGAGTGTAATTTTTGAGTGATATCAAGAATTTTTTCATGAAACAGACCACAAGGTAGACACGTCACTCCATGCCAGCACATTATCCTGACTTGGAGCCAACAATCTGCTCTTATTCATAAATGCTGCATGCAACAGAAAAACAACATTCAACAATATTTCAGCTATATCGTGGCGGTCAGTTTTATTGGTGGAGGAAACCGGAGTACCTGGAGAAAACTAATGACCTGCCGCAAATCACTGACAAACTTTATCGCATAATGTTGTATCAAGTACACCTCGCCTGAGCAGGGTTCAAACTCACAACGTTAGTGGTGATAGGCTGTAAGGCATTGATTGCATAGGTAGTTGTAAATCCAACTACCATATGATAATGACCACATCGGCTCCTCATATCTTTATTAGATAGTACAGAATACGGTCAAATATCTTTTGTTTTAAATCACCCCAGAACAAAATATGTTCATGAAATAATACACATTTCAAAAACAAGATAATTTGTGTTGAAGGCACTTTATAAAAATAATATAAGGGTGATGGGTTCAGAATAACTTTTAGACAATATAACACAACTCACTCAAGATTTTTTTTTTTTTTTCAAATTGCACGAGAGGTGGGTCTTGGATTAAAGTTGCTTGCCTTCTTTACCCCCCCCCCCCCCTTTTCCCCTCATATACATTTCTTTTCCTAGAATAGCCCTTGCTTTATACCTGATTAATCTACAGTGTGTGTTCTTTATTCTGTGTCCTTCGTCTACGATCAGATATCTCCATTCAAAGTTCTGTAACAGTTTTCTATCACGTATCGTAATCTCGTACGATGTAATGACCACTGGTCTCACTTCTATGCCAGATCTTATTTTACAGCGCTTGAATATTTTCCGTCTTAACTTGGTACGAGTTTCCATATTACCGTGGTAAAGAACAACAGGAACCTATCAAAACACAATCATCTAGTGATTGGCTAAAACTATCATATGAATATACAACATATTCTGTGTTAGAAAGTAATTGTTCAGTAGTACATTGAAACCTTTTTTTTTTTATTTCTTTTTTTCAATAGTTAGGATCTTACATAACCCCTACACCACCACCTGACTAAGGTGTGTGGTTTTTTTTCAAAAAATATATACTAATATATAGTACATGTACAATTTGTGACTATTTGGTATTTTTTTTAACAAATTTTTAAATTAAACAAGATATGATTATAATCTAACGATTATGGAGTCTCCCAAACTGGCCACTGACAACAGGTTTAAAAAATAAATCAAAAGCTATCTTTGAAATCGAACAATGTTGAATTTTTGCGGTATTGTGGCAGCCATTTTGAAAATGGAGACCGGTAGAAATTTTTCGATGTTGGGAATCAATTCAGGACGTTGAAATCAAACAATGTTGAATTTGTGCGGCATTGTGGTGGCCATTTTGAAAATGGTGACTGGTAGAAATTTCTCGATGTCAGGAATCAATTTGGGACATCCTAATCTACCCACATATGCAATGTCATTGAAATCGGACAATGTTGAATTTGTGCAGTATTGTGGTGGCCATTTTGAAAATGGCGACCGGTAGAAATTTGTTGATGTCAGGAATAAATTCGGGAGATCATAATCTACCCACATATGAAATGGCGTCGAAATCGGACAATGTTGAATTTGTGCAGTATTGTGGTGGCCATTTTGAAAATGGCGATCGGTAGAAATTTTTCAATGTCAGGAATCAATTCGGGACATCATTATCTATCCACATATCAAATTTTGATGATATCGGACAATGTTGAATTTTTGCGGTATTGTGGTGGCCATTTTGAAAATGGCGACCGGTAGAAATTTTTCAATGTCGGGAATCAATTCGGAGCATCATTATCTTCCCAAATATCAAATTTTGATGATATCGGACAATGTTGAATTTTTACCGCCCATTTCTTATGCCGTGTTTTGGCAGCCATTTTAAAAATGGCAGACATCTCGAAAATTTTGAAAATGCAGAATTGCTCCTCTAATGGTGACCTATCACTATGTCAAATTTTATGTCTCTATCATTATCTATTTAGAAGTTATCAACATTAATGTACGAAATTTCAACTTTCCCATAGGATTCTATAGTAACCCCCACCCCCTTTGAACCCCTCAAAATATGACTTTGACCCCCTTTACCACAAAGCTGAAAACTTTAGGACCAACTAGAAACATATATCTATAACTCCACCAAGTTTCATGACATTCTGTCCAGTAGTTCCTGAGATCTGCCATGGACAAGTCCATGGTCCACGGAAAGAAAGAAAGAAAGAAAGAAAGAAAGAAAGAAAGAAAGAAAGAAAGAAAGAAAGAAAGAAAGAAAGAAAGAGAAAGAGGGGGAGGAGGAGAAGAATAATAAGAATAATATTAATAATAATAATAAGAAACAGAGCAAAAACAATAAGTCTCCAAACTTTGTTTGGGAGACTTAATTATCTAGTGATTGGCTAAAACCATCATATGAATATACAGCATATTCTGTGTTAGAAAGTAATTGTTCAGTAGTACATTGAAACTTGTCTAACAGAACCTCACTGGAACCAATTTTTAAGTTTTAAAGTTTCAAGGGTTATGGTGTTTAATGCCACTTTCAACAATATTTCAGTTATAGCATGGCGGTCAGTTTTATTGGTGGAGGAAACCCCGAGTACCCCGAGAAAACCCCCTACCTGCCACAAGTCACTAACAAACTATACCAATTTTTATGTTGTGAATAGACGGGTCTTCCTTTTATACAGATTAATATTTACACAATTTCCTACATTGAGGACCTTTCGAAAGTTGGGTTTACACAATATTCCTGTATATTCAGGATGCAGTTAAGACAGGCTTGACTGTAATTGGCTTATATAGTAAGGTAAGGGTCTCTACATCATGTTGTAGTGTAATAAATCATAGATCATTCGTACAAAATAATGGACACTGTCATTAAAGTTATTAAAAGAAAGCTTAAACCGTGATGGTCAACAATTCCACCAATATCAACAAAACGTACAATCACCTCTCACCTTCATATGTATACATAATGTCACAGAGATCATTTAAATTCAAATCTTGTCATTACCGTTTCGAGAGATTCGTATTTAGAAATAACATCATCAAAAAAAGTTTGCTTTTTTTTTTTACTATAACATATCAACCAGTCAACGGAAACAAATATTAATTGATTCCAGTCTGCATGAAATGCTACAACAATAAATATTGAAAACTGCTCCTTTCCATTGGTGGTCAGCATTCCTCATTGAATAAATAAAGATTTAAGTTAATAATAAATAAGGAACTAACCTTTGGAGCAAATCTCTCAAACTCAGACTGCCAGTTAGGTAGTGTTGATAAAGGGGCTACTACAAGGTATGGTCCTGGTACACCCATGTTGACTAAGTGGGCCATCATAGCTATACATTGGACTGTTTTACCTAAACCCATTTCATCAGCTAGGATACCATTTACTCCATTCTCATACAAGCACTAAAAAAACATTATTGGAAGATTTGATGACAAGAAATTTCACACAACCATTAACATACTTGAATGATACATGTTTTAGAAAAAAATAGGATTTTGGGATGTAATATAGGAAATTTTAGGCAAATATAGGAAATATAGCAAAATCTTGAAAACATAGGAAAAATATAGGAATATAGTATCACTTGACACCCTGCGTATCTGAATTGTTTAAATCTCTGAAGAAACTCAGGGTAAAAAAATTGGATTGTTTCGACTGTGTGGGGTACAGCTAATCCAAAAAAAAGATGTCTGCTTGTTTTGCAGGATGAATCAACATGCAACTTGGCAAATGAGTGCCTCTTGTATGTACAATGCCACTCTCCTCACATGTTAAAGACAATGCCACTCTCCTAACATGTTAAAGACAATGCCACTCTCCTCACATGTTAAAGACAATACCACTCTCCTAACATGTTAAAGACAATGCCACTCTCCTCACATGTTAGACAATGCCACTCTCCTCACATGTTAAAGATAATGCCACTCTCCTCACATGTTAAAGATAATGCCACTCTCCTCACATGTTAAAGACAATGCCACTCTCCTCACATGTTAAAGACAATGAATGCCACTCTCCTCACATGTTAAAGATAATGCCACTCTCCTCACATGTTAAAGACAATACCACTCTCCTCACATGTTAAAGACAATGCCACTCTCCTCACATGTTAAAGACAATGCCACTCTCCTCACATGTTAAAGATAATGCCACTCTCCTCACATGTTAAAGACAATGCCACTCTCCTCACATGTTAAAGACAATGCCACTCTCCTCACATGTTAAAGACAATGCCACTCTCCGCACATGTTAAAGACAATGAATGCCACTCTCCTCACATGTTAAAGACAATGAATGCCACTCTCCTCACATGTTAAAGATAATGCCACTCTCCTCACATGTTAAAGACAATGCCAATCTTCTCACATGTTAAAGACAATGCCACTCTCCTCACATGTTAAAGACAATGCCACTCTCCTCACATGTTAAAGATAATGCCACTCTCCTCACATGTTAAAGACAATGCCACTCTCCTCACATGTTAAAGATAATGCCACTCTCCTCACATGTTAAAGACAATGCCACTCTCCTCACATGTTAAAAGACAATGCCACACTCCTCACATGTTAAAGATAATGCCACTCTCCTCACATGTTAAAGACAATGCCACTCTCCTCACATGTTAAAGATAATGCCACTCTCCTCACATGTTAAAGACAATGAATGCCACTCCTCACATGTTAAAGATAATGCCACTCTCCTCACATGTTAAAGACAATGCCACTCTCCTCACATGTTAAAGACAATGCCACTCTCCTCACATGTTAAAGACAATGCCACTCTCCTCACATGTTAAAGACAATACCACTCTCCTCACATGTTAAAGATAATGCCACTCTCCTCACATGTTAAAGACAATGCCACTCTCCTCACATGTTAAAGATAATGCCACTCTCCTCACATGTTAAAGATAATGCCACTCTCCTCACATGTTAAAGATAATGCCACTCTCCTCACATGTTAAAGACAATGCCACTCTCCTCACATGTTAAAGATAATGCCACTCTCCTCACATGTTAAAGATAATGCCACTCTCCTCACATGTTAAAGATAACTTGCATCAGCTAATAATGAGTAACAGTTTTTAGGGAGTGGTCCCTAGTGGCCCTTTGTTAGGGAGTGGTCGCTGGTGGCCCTTTGTTAGGGAGTGGTCCCTGATGGCCCTTTGTTAGGGAGTGGTTGCTGGTGGCCCTTTGTTAGGGAGTGATCGCTGGTGGCCCTTTGTTAGGGAGTAGTCGCTGGTGGCCCTATGTTAGGGAGTAGTCGCTGGTGGCCCTTTGTTAGGGAGTGATTGCTGGTGGCCCTTTGCAAGGCAAATTTTTCAACCCTATTAGTTATATCCTCTTTTTTCCTGTAGCAATCTTAACTGAAGCCTATTCACTCATCCAAGCATCATCTTTTCACTTAAGTTTTATTTGGTATTGTTTAACCACAAAATTTAGTGCACAAAGAAGGACATATGTAACAGGAAAAGGTAAGAGTAAGTATTAAAACCACCATGAATTCAAATATCAACAAACATCTTCATCACTATCTGTTTGTCCACGAAAATTGATAATAAATGAAATCAAAATAATTGTTATTCTCCAGTTATGAAATAATCGTTTTAATCAATGACAGTAGATCTACATTACCATCAGGCCCTTCAATAAGGGCAGACTTTTTGAAATTCGTCGGACCGAACGGGCAGAAAATCACAAGGACCTGCAATACTGCCAAGTATGCCGGTCCGGGTGTCCGACAAATTTTTTTTGGGTGTATTTTGTTTTCCACCGGAAATCGGAAATGCAACTGGTATGCCGGAACGATCACTGTCAACTCGGAATTAGATTCTGCTTCAAATGACATTAACTTCTTAAACATGCAACTGTTTTCATGGTAATTCTATTAATCATTGTATTTTTATAGTTTAAACTGGCTGTGATGCATCAACGCGACCATTTTGTGTGTTTATATTTGAAAACATGGCAGGTCGGGTTTTTATTGTTCCCATCACCGATTCAGTTTAAATTTTAGAATTTTGTAAATTCCGGTCCTGCACAATTTGAGTAGGTCCTGCAGAAAATTACTGGGTGCAGGACTATGTCCTGCATATTGAAAACAAATTTCAAAAAGTCTGTAAGGGGTGGTACCAGGTACTTTTACCCGCTTAAAATGGTCATTGGTACCTCCCGATTGAAAGTGTTGTATATAATATTCATGAAAATTGTTCAAATTTTAATAAAAAGTACCGCCTGTAACTGGTGAGGTACTGGTACACTTGAAAAATATTGAAAACCTTGATTACCATATACCATTTATACAGAGGTTATCTACCTTTAACCAGCTATAACCCTCTATCTGATACTTCCTCAACTCTCCTCCAGTAAACATCTTAGGTACACCTGAATCCTCTTTTTCATCATCCTGCAGTAAAATTAGTATCAATTAAAGGTTATTTTTACACAAAAACAAATGTCTCCCCCTCCTTCTTTTCAACATTATTCATCTTGTTGTTTAACGCAAACATAGCAATTTTTTTCAACTATATCATGGCAAGAACAAGTTAATTTTCAATGAAATGATGATGAAATCCGCTTTGTACAAGACCAACAGGCTTAGCTGGATATTTAGTGCTAGCTCACTGAAACAACAGTCTGTGGGTAAACATGTCGCCCCACTCAGACACATTATCCTGATTCTGAGCCAACAAGTCTGTTCTTTCTCCTTAATGCTTCGTGCATAGTGGAGAAGCAACAAATATCAATTTTATAGTCGTTGGTTTGACCCAATGGGGGCCGAACCCACGCTAACCATTACATCACCGATGCGGTTTCATCTGTTGAAAAGGAGCCCTTGTAATCTCAATCTCATTTAAAAGGTAAGATTTTCAAAAAGGACAATACAACTCCTTCAAAGATGATCTGACCAAACTGCCTTAAGGATAAGCAAATATGCATAAAGAAATAAGAAAGCATGCAATGTTATGAGGAATTCTAATTTAAATATAGGACGAGTTGCACATACAAACCTTTTGATGAAATATTCTATGCAATAAATAGCACCAATTCCTTCAAAAATAATCTGATAAAAACTCAGTCAGTCAGTCGGTTAGTGTTATTGGAGGAGGAAACCAGCATACCCAAAGAAAACCACCTACCTGCCACAGACAAACTTTCATACATAAAGTAGCATTGAATACACCTCGCCTGAGAGGGATTCAAACTACCCAACGCTAGAGGTGATAGGCACTGATAGCATGGGTTGTTATAAATACAACTACCATACGATCACGACCACGCTCCTCCCACCTCCCCACCCCCACCCCCCCCCCAAAAAAATAAAGGAAGATCTTTTTCAAAATCATCTGCCTTCCTTTGTTGCAATATTTTAGTGAGTGGGCGAGTGAATGTTTTTTTAATGCTAAATAAGCAATTTTTGCAGCTACATCATAGCGAAAGAACAGGTTACATACATCCGATGAGATGATGTCCATTTTGTACTAGATCATCACGCTTAGTTGCATTTTTATATTGCTAGCCGACTGAAACTGATTCAGAGCCAACCACTCTACTTTTACTCCTTACTGCTACGTACTATCTTTAAGCAAAGAAGCAGCAACTTCCAATTTTAAAGTCTGTTTTGAGGTTAAAGTCCGTATAGGTCTCTAACCCATGACCTACCGTACTCGCTGCAAGCACACTAACCATTACACCACCGATACAGTGTGAGGTTATATTTGAATGGAATATACATATACCTGATGACTTGGGTAAACAAACCCTACCTCATTTTCTGACAAATCATCATCTTTCTTCACTGTAGTGCTTTTCTTGTCTACTGGTTCTCTTTCACTTTCACTTTCTGCAGCATCTGTATAATTTTCTTTATTTTCTTGACATATCACTTCCTGGTCAACAGACTCTCCTTTTTGTATATCCTGATCTTCTGTTTTTGGTTTCTTTGAAAAAAAAAAAATGTATACAGCTTCTTTAGAATTTAAGCAAATTTATGCATGTGACAAGCTTATAAAATTATGTAATCAATCAAGTGAGTGAGTGAGTGATTGTTGTTTAATGCTAAATAGGCAATTTTTCATCTATATAATGGTGAGAACAATTTACATTTGAAGAGATGATGATAATAGACCAACATTCTCTGGTAATAGTGCTAACTCACTGAATAGTCTGTGGGTAGAATAGTGCTGGCTCATTGAACCAACAGTCAACAGGTAGACATGTCCTTAGTCTACAGCATGCCCATTTACCCTCTGCAGAGGGTTTTTTACCCCCAAAATAGGCCCTGTACCCCCAAAATTGTAGGGGCTTTCTATATGCAGGGGTAAAAAGTTAAGGAAAAAACAACAATTGTACCCCATGTTTCAAAACTCAGTGGGCACCCTGAGTCTATAGTGCACTGGTAGATATGTAGTTCCACTTGGGACACATTATCCTGTTTCTCAGCCGACAAGTCTTTGCTCTTACTCCTTAATGCTTAGCAGAGAAGAAGGAATTTGATAGTATTTGGTGTGAACTCACGATCTACCACACTGAGACCTGACAGCTAACTACAACATCACTGATCAATGCACATCTACAAATAGTAGTATGAGGCCATCATGGTTGTGGTCGTATGGTACTTGGATTTACAACTACCTGTGCAATCAGTGCCTGTCACCACAAACGTTGTGAGTTCAAACCCCGTTCATGGCAAGGTGTACACGATACATCATTATGTGATAAAGTTTGTCAGTGACTTGCGACAGGTCGGTGGTTTCCTCTGCCAATAAAACTGAACGCCACGATATAACTGAAATATTGTTGAAAGTGGCGTTAAACACTATAAAACCAAATAGTAGTAAACTACTGCAATGTACATGTTCAAGTTTTCTGCACAAAATTTTTAGATTTTTCCAATATAACTGGGTTTTTTTTTTATCTCCTTATGTTAACATTGCTAAGTTTTAAATAAAGGTAAGGAAAAATACAAACCATAAACTAAAACATACACAACATTAAAGTATTATTTTTATGTCTATCACATGACTATTATCTGATACAGTGAAACCTTTCTAACTAAATCAACCCGCCTTGGGACCAACGTTTGTATTCGGAATAGACAGTTGTTCGGCTTACACAGGTTAAATTAACAAAGATTTCCTACATTGGGACTTTATTTAAGGTGGTACCATACACTACAGGGAGATAACTTTTTAAAATCAGTTGAATGTTTTGATCATATGATATTTGTATGCAGATTTCAAGCATCTCGGTGATCAAAACCACAGAGAGAAAAGCTGCTATGTGGCTAGTGAATTTATAGCTCCGAGTCTGTCGATTGGAATTTGCTAAAATTTTGATATTTATTATAGTGGATATATTCAAACACACTGCCAAAAAAATAAGAAAATTAAACGAGCAGATCAAATTTTACCTGAAGTGTATGGTACCACCTTAAAGTTTGGTTTATATATAGGAATCCATTTTATTCTGTGCTTACTTCATTTCATACCTTAAAAAACTTGGTTATATTAGGTGAATTTGCTGCAGAGTCTGCCTTTCTCTTTTTGCCTCTATTTGAACCTATAAAAATAGAAAATAACAGAAGTATTCACAAAGTTGTATACATCAAACTCATGTGGTGTTAATACATTTAGTATAAATAAATCACAGCCACAATATATAGAATATATAGAAAGTGGCAATTAAACACCATAATCCTTATCAATCAATTATTGTATACGTAATTTGTACCTTGAAAATATTTTATGAATCCCAACCAATACATCATGATACCCAAAAGTGCTTTATTTATTTTTTGTAAAAAAGGACAAGTCCCAAACAAGTGAAGAGTCCAGGACTCACCTAGAGGAGTTGTAAGTATCTCTGCTTCATTGAAACAACAATCCATAGATAGACAGACATGTTGATCCACTGGGACACATTGTTCTGACTCAACCATTCTTTGCTCTTACTTCTTAATGCGGCGTGTTTAGTTGAGAAGTAGCATAAATATTACAGACAAAACAACATTATAAGACTGTGAAAAGTGTATGACATACAGAAGGGATAGACAGAAGACAGACACTTTTCAATCAGAAAAGCACGCTTGAGCATCTATTCAGGTGATCTAAGCACCCAGATTACAATATCTGGTACCTTGACTACTCTGGCTATCCTGTGAGTTTGGAGTACCAGGCTTACTTCCTCCTCTGGTACTCCTCCTGGTACCTGGCGACATTAAGGAACCAGTTGGTGTGGAAACAGGTGACATAATTTTCTTTTCCTCCATAGATGCATCAGCAGTTAAAGAAGCCTTTTTTTCTGTAGTATTTGAGGGTCCTTTGTGAAAACAATTAAATTTTTAAGGTTATTTTGGACCAAAACTCTTTCCAAAAAAAAATTCCTTTTTGAAGAAATATTCAAAAAGGGCAACAACTGTGGTTAAAATGGTCTGACCCAACTACCATAACAATATATATGTGCACAATTCTTCATATAGTAACTAGAGGCTCAGCCCGCTGAGCCTGTATCGCTCACCTGACAATAGAATGATACTAAAGCAAATTTCAAAGGGAGATAATTATTACCTTAAAAAACAGCAGCCATCTTGAATGGAGGGTGGGGCTATCGGACACAAATTTGAAAGGGACACACCCAGGGACCATCTATGCCAAGTTTGGACCTTACATAGATGCTTCCTGCCAAGTTTGGCTCCATTTTGCCAAGCAGTTTCAGAGGAGAAGATTTTTTTAAACAGTAGCCAATCAGAAACAAGAATTGCCCTTGGCGGCCATATTTGTTGGTGGAACGGAACGAAATGGAGAAACTTTATAGAGGACCTTACATAGGTGCTTACCGCCAAATTTGTTCCATTTGGCCAAGTTGTTTCTGAGGAGAAGATTAAAATATGAAAAAGTTAACGGACGGATGACGAACGCCAAGTGATGCCAATACCTCACATGGCCCCTTGGGCCAGGCGAGCTAAAAAATGATGAAAAAAGGGCAATAACTCCTCGACAAGTAATCAGATTTACTTCAAAATTGCAGGGCATCTAGATCTTGACAAGCTGAACATGTTTTCAGTTTACACTTAACATCTATCGCTTATAGTTTTTGAAATAAAGGATGAAAAGTATTAACATTTTTAAAATTTGATGAAAAAAGGGCAATAACTTCAAGATGGGTAATCAGATTTACTTTAAAATTGTGGGCTAGGTAAATCTTGACATGCTGCACATGTTTGCTGTTTACACTTAACATCTATCTCTTATAGTTTTTGAAATAAAAAACGAAAAGTATTAAAATTTTGAAAATTTGATGAAACCAGAGGCTCCCAGGAGCCTGTAATCGCTCACCTGAATCAAAGCTGCTTTCAATAACAACGCAACTGCACTGTGGCGGCCATCTTGGTGGGAGAGCGCGACTGCCGGACACAATTTTGGAAAAGGACTATCCATCAAAGTTTGGTTCTAATTGAGCTACTGGTTCCAGACAAGATGGTTTTTATGTGAATTTCCCATAGGGTCCTATGTTGAACTAAGTTCAGCTGTGCAGCCATCTTGGTCAGAGGGCTGAACCACCGGACACATTTTTGGAAGAGAACCATCCAATGACTATTTCATCAAAATTTTGTTCTTATTGAGCAAATGGTTTCAGACAAGAAGATTTTTATGGGAATTTCCCATAGGGTCCTATGTTAAATTAAGGTTGGCTGTGGTGGCCATCTTGGTCGGAGGTCTGAAGGGGACCACCCAAGGATCATTTCAGCAAGGTTTGGTTGAGATTGGCTCAGTAGTTTCAGAGGAGAAGATTTAAAAATATCATCCCCCTTTTTTCTATTTTTAGCTTGGTGGCCATCTTGGTTGGAAGTTGGGATCACCGGACACAATTTTTAAGGGGGGCCACCCAAGGACCATTCCATCAAAGTTTGGTTGCAATTGGCCCAGCGGTTTCTGAGGAGAAGATTAAAATGTGAAATGTTGACGACGGACGAAAAGTGATGGCAATTGCTCACATGGCCTAAAGGCCAGGTGAAATAAAAACGGAATATATGTTAAACTACTCATTGCCATGTAGCTGCAGTTGGACAATTGAAGAAATTTCTATTTTTAGCAACAGCAGCCATCTTGAATGGAAGGCAGGGGCTGTCAGACATAATTTTGAAAGAGACCCACCCAGGGACCATCCCTGCCAGGTTTGATTTAATTTGGTTCATCGGTTTCAGAGGAGAAGATTTAAATGTGATCTGTTATCAAAATATGCCTAATTTGCATAATCGGTATAAATCAGCTGAAAGAAAAATTTCACAGAAAAACCAGGAATACATCTTAAACTACTCATTGCCATGTAGCTGCAGTTAATATTTGAGCTCAGTTTGGTTTATAATAAAGCAGCAATGGACCATTGAAGAAATTTCTATTTTTAGCAACAGCAGCCATCTTGAATGGAGGACGGGGCTGTCAGACATAATTTTGAAAGGGACCCACCAAGGGACCATCCCTGCCAGGTTTGGTTTAATTTGGTTCAGCAGTTTCAGAGAAGAAGATTTAAATGTGATCTTTTATCAAAATATGCCTAATTTGCATAATCGGTATAAATCGGCTGAAAGAAAAATTTCACAGAAAAACCCGGAATAATCTTAAACTACTCATTGCCATGTAGCTGCAGTTAAAATTTGAGCTCAGTTTGGTTTATAATAAAGCAGCAATGGACCATTGAAGAAATTTCTATTTTTAGTAACAGCAGCCATCTTGAATGGAGGGCAGGGGCTGTCGGACACAATTTTGAAAGGGACCCACCAAGGGACCATCCCTGCCAGGTTTGATTTAATTTGGTTCATCGGTTTCAGAGAAGATTTAAATGTGATCTTTTATCAAAATATGCCTAATTTGCATAATCGGTATAAATCGGCTGAAAGAAAAATTTCACAGAAAAACCCAGAATATATCTTAAACTACTCATTGTCATGTAGCTGCAGTTAAAATTTGACCTCAGTTTGGTTTATAATAAAGCAGCAATGGACAATTGAAGAAATTTCTATTTATAGCAACAGCAGCCATCTTGAATGGAGGACGGGGCTGTCAGACATAATTTTGAAAGGGACCCACCAAGGGACCATCCCTGCCAGGTTTGGTTTAATTTGGTTCAGCGGTTTCAGAGAAGAAGATTTAAATGTGATCTTTTATCAAAATATGCCTAATTTGCATAATCGGTATAAATCGGCTGAAAGAAAAATTTCACAGAAAAACCCGGAATATATCTTAAACTACTCATTGCCATGTAGCTGCAGTTAATATTTGAGCTCAGTTTGGTTTATAATAAAGCAGCAATGGACCATTGAAGAAATTTCTATTTATAGCAACAGCAGCCATCTTGAATGGAGGACGGGGCTGTCAGACATAATTTTGAAAGTGACCCACCAAGGGACCATCCCTGCCAGGTTTGGTTTAATTTGGTTCAGCGGTTTCAGAGAAGAAGATTTAAATGTGATCTTTTATCAAAATATGCCCAATTTGCATAATCGGTATAAATCGGCTGAAAGAAAAATTTCACAGAAAAACCCGGAATATATCTTAAACTACTCATTGCCATGTAGCTGCAGCTAAAATTTGAGCTCAGTTTGGTTTATAATAAAGCAGCAATGGACAATTGAAGAAATTTCTATTTTTAGCAACAGCAGCCATCTTGAATGGAGGGCAGGGGCTGTCGGACATAATTTTGAAAGGGACCATCCCTGCCAGGTTTGATTTAATTTGGTTCATCGGTTTCAGAGGAGAAGATTTAAATGTGATCTGTTATCAAAATATGCCTAATTTGCATAATCGGTATAAATCAGCTGAAAGAAAAATTTCACAGAAAAACCAGGAATACATCTTAAACTACTCATTGCCATGTAGCTGCAGTTAATATTTGAGCTCAGTTTGGTTTATAATAAAGCAGCAATGGACCATTGAAGAAATTTCTATTTTTAGCAACAGCAGCCATCTTGAATGGAGGGCGGGGCTGTCAGACATAATTTTGAAAGGGACCCACCAAGGGACCATCCCTGCCAGGTTTGGTTTAATTTGGTTCAGCGGTTTCAGAGAAGAAGATTTAAATGTGATCTTTTATCAAAATATGCCTAATTTGCATAATCGGTATAAATCGGCTGAAAGAAAAATTTCACAGAAAAACCCGGAATATATCTTAAACTACTCATTGCCATGTAGCTGCAGTTAAAATTTGAGCTCAGTTTGGTTTATAATAAAGCAGCAATGGACAATTGAAGAAATTTCTATTTTTAGTAACAGCAGCCATCTTGAATGGAGGGCAGGGGCTGTCGGACATAATTTTGAAAGGGACCCACCCAGGGACCATCCCTGCCAGGTTTGATTTAATTTGGTTCATCGGTTTCAGTGGAGAAGATTTAAATGTGATCTGTTATCAAAATATGCCTAATTTGCATAATCGGTATAAATCGGCTGAAAGAAAAATTTCACAGAAAAACCCGGAATATATCTTAAACTACTCATTGCCATGTAGCTGCAGTTAATATTTGAGCTCAGTTTGGTTTATAATAAAGCAGCAATGGACCATTGAAGAAATTTCTATTTTTAGCAACAGCAGCCATCTTGAATGGAGGGCAGGGCTGTCAGACATAATTTTGAAAGGGACCCACCCAAGGGACCATCCCTGCCAGGTTTGGTTTAATTTGGTTCAGCGGTTTCAGAGGAGAAGATTTAAATGTGATCTTTTATCAAAATATGCCTAATTTGCATAATCGGTATAAATCGGCTGAAAGAAAAATTTCACAGAAAAACCCGGAATATATCTTAAACTACTCATTGCCATGTAGCTGCAGTTAATATTTGAGCTCAGTTTGGTTTATAATAAAGCAGCAATGGACCATTGAAGAAATTTCTATTTTTAGCAACAGCAGCCATCTTGAATGGAGGGCAGAGCTGTCAGACATAATTTTGAAAGGGACCCACCAAGGGACCATCCCTGCCAGGTTTGGTTTAATTTGGTTCAGCAGTTTCAGAGGAGAAGATTTAAATGTGATCTTTTATCAAAATATGCCTAATTTGCATAATCGGTATAAATCGGCTGAAAGAAAAATTTCACAGAAAAACCCGGAATATATCTTAAACTACTCATTGCCATGTAGCTGCAGTTAAAATTTGAGCTCAGTTTGGTTTATAATAAAGCAGCAATGGACCATTGAAGAAATTTCTATTTTTAGCAACAGCAGCCATCTTGAATGGAGGGCGGGGCTGTCAGACATAATTTTGAAAGGGACCCACCAAGGGACCATCCCTGCCAGGTTTGGTTTAATTTGGTTCAGCGGTTTCAGAGGAGAAGATTTAAATGTGATCTTTTATCAAAATATGCCCAATTTGCATAATCGGTATAAATCAGCTGAAAGAAAAATTTCACAGAAAAACCCCGAATATATGTTAAACTACTCCTTGCCATGTAGCTGCAGTTAAAATTTGAGCTCATTTTGACATATACTAAAACAGCAATGGACAATTAAAATTGCATCCCCCCTTTTTCTATTTTTAGCTTGGTGGCCATCTTGGTTGGAGGTCAGACACAAATTTAGAAGGGGGCCATCCAAGGACCATTCCACCAAAGTTTGGTTGCAATTGGCCCAGTGGTTTCTGAGGAGAAGATTAAAATGTGAAATGTTGACCGACGGACGACGGACGAAAAGTGATGACAATAGCTCACATGGCCTATAGGCGAGGCGACCGTTTCACTAAAGTGATCGTAAATCGTAAGTCTAAAATCACTCTTAAGATTTCCTTACGTGCACGAATACGTGCGTTTCACTAAACTAGTCCTAAGCTCAGTTACGACTTACGACAAGTAACATCTCCTATAGTGGAGGTAAAAATACATTGTATATGTTACAGGCGATTTAAAGAATCAAGCATTCTGTAGAATGACTGTAATTTTAGGCAATCTATAGTATGCCTAACATCAATAGGAATTCTATCGAATGCCTAAAAATATCTAGTCATTCTATAGAATGCCTGAATTTTTTTTAGCTATTTTCAATAAAACGTATGAAAATTATTACTAATACTTTAAATAAAAGAAATTCACAGTTTTGTCCAATACATTTATATCATATTGAATGTTTTTAAGAAAGATTGTAAGAAAATGATAATCCCCTCCTTCATGATTAAGTACTCACTTTGCTCATTCTTAATCATGAAGAAGGAGATTATCATGTTTTCACATATACAAAAACACCCCTAGGCTTTATTTATGTATAACTAATTGAACAGGTTAAAATTGTTGTCAACATTATCTTAGGGTGAGTTTGTCTTCACTCAAAACTGAATTAATTCTATCATTCTGTAAAAATTGTCATGGCAGAAGAATGCAGTGTGCTCTCCAATGAGCAAACATTTACTAATAAGCTTTGTGAGACTTTGGAGTCTTAATTCAAAATCAACCATATGGTAAAGAGATAAATACTACAATATTCTAAACAAAATAAAGACTGGAGAAAAAGAAAACAAAGTGGATTACTACTATATTCAAAGGTAAGCAAACTAACAAAGGACCGAGATTGCAGTTAATTTAAATTCTGTAAATGGTCATTTCAACAAGTTATGTCTCATCAGTGCAGATAAAGTCAAAAGATTTGGAAGATCAAAAACCGAAAGAACAATGTCTGATTAAGAACAAATAACCTGAAGGGCCTAAACACACGGCTGGTAATCGGCACAAGCAGAAGTCGGTTCTGCAAAGAAATTCGTGAGGATAACTTCCGGTTTTGGTTGAGGAGAGTTCACGAAGACGCTTCGTAAGGTATGTACATGTCAAAAATTGAAATTTGCTTTTTTACTGCTCGAATATTGCAAAATCAGAGAACGCTATGCTGTGGCGAATGATTTCACGATTAGAAACATTTTTTTTTTAATTTTTTTTTTTTATTTGTTTCTTCAATAGTCAGGAATTTACATTCATAAAAAAGCCCATACATTACCACCTGACATGGATGTACAAGGATTTACAACATAATTATTATGTGACTATTGCATTTTTTTTAAAGTTAATTAATAAGCAAAATATGACATGAATAAATAAATCAATTGAGACACATTCATTCTTTCACATTCTCTCTCTCCCTTTCATAACAACACCCATTCCTTTACAATATCTGTCTTCTATTATTTTGTGACTTTAGTAACTTACTCCTAATTGATACAAATAAATGCATAAACATAAATACCGTAGTATACCCAGGTACCTATCCGTAGTTAAAAATCTGGAAAAACATGTTTCACTGGGGTCCAGTATTTTTCAAAACCTTTTAAGTTGTTGTTCTTTATGGCTATATATTGTTCAAGTGAATAGTAATTTTTAATTCGATACTTCAATTCTATGATATTTGGAATTTTTTCTTTTAGTTTACATTTATATATATAATTTTTAGCTATAAGGATCAGCAAGTTAAGAGTTAAACTTTCTTCTTTAAATCCAAGCAAAAATTGTTCTTTGTGAAATTCAATATTGTGAAAATAGCGTTTAAGACAGTCATAGAAAGCTCTCAGGAAAGGAAATATCAAAGGACAATTAAAAAATAAATGTTCAACCGTTTCATCTTCAACATTGCAAAATGAGCACAATTTTGTGTCTTTAATATGAATTTTGAATAAAAAGGTATTAGTAGGTATAACTCTATGTAAAAACTTATACTGAAAATTGATCAGATATGTATCCCTACAACACTTTTTAAGAATTCGAAAATATATAGACCAGTCTGCAATGTCAATCCCAAGTATTTCTTCCCATTTCAAAAATTTTTGAATGGGAAGATGAGTTAATGTCTTCAATAAAGTAATATATACAAACTTTAAACTTTTTGTATTTATTAGTCTGTCTAAAAAGTCATCTTTTGGATGAAAATTTTCTGTATTGATATTATCAATGTTATCCTTTAAACACCTTTTAATATCAGTAGGAATGTTTGAGATTAATGTGTAATATCGAATGAAGTTGTTACTTTTAATTAATGTTTTAATCTTTTCAAAAGTCAAGAAATTTTTTGTAACAGTATCCATGATATGATTTAAGCTTGTTACACCTGCATTTCCCCATCTCATATAAAAAGGGAAATCATCAATTGATACAAAGTTAAGTAGATCAAGAGATAAACACTCCTTTATATTCAATTTTACAAGTGGCTTTGCTAAATACAAGCTATAAAAGACATCTTTCCAAAATGGGTTACTGAATATTTTAGAAATTTCAAGGATCTTTTCCTTTTGTAAGGAAAAAATTCTTTCACCCCCATAATATTTTATATTCTTTGCCATGATTTTTTGCCAGCCACCTTTCAAATTGGAAAAGAATCTTTTTATCCAGCTTATTTTGAGATAGGCGAACTGTTGTAAATGTATCATATTTAACCCTCCATCTTCAAAATCAGCTACGAGTGTATTTCGTTTGATTTTTTCTGGTTTTCCATCCCATATAAAATTAAAAAATAGTTTATTTAGATCATTAAACAGTGATTGTTTTAAATTTGGCAGTGAGGTAAGTAAATGAATAAGTTTTGGAAGTGCAAGTGTTTTTATCACGGTTACCTTCCCAAGAAGGGTGAGCTTTCTATGTTGCCAGCTTTTTAATATTTTTGAAACATCTATAATTTTCTTTCTAAAATTTAGGTCAGGCATAGAACTGAGATCAAGAGAAAAATCTATTCCAAGTAGTTTGAAATTGGAAACAGACCAGTTCAATTTGAAATCTGGACAAAGAATTTGATTGGAATACCTCTTATTTCCCACCCATACTACCCTTGTTTTAGATGTATTAATTTTCAGACCTGAAGCTTTATAAAAGTTTTCAAAACAAATCAGGGTCTCCCTAAGTGAGATAAAAATATTGGAGTTATCTCCCTTTTTATATTGGAGTTATCTCCCTTTTTATATTGGAGTTATCTCCCCTTTTTATATTGGAGTTATCTCCCTTTTTATATTGGAGTTATCTCCCCTTTTTATATTGGAGTTATCTCCCTTTTATATTGGAGTTATCTCCATCTTTATATTGGAGTTATCTCCCTTTTTATATATTGGAGTTATCTCCCTTTTTTATATTGGAGTTATCTCCCTTTTTATATTGGAGTTATCTCCCCTTTTTATATTATCTCCCCTTTTTATATTGGAGTTATCTCCCCTTTTTATATTGAAGTTATCTCCCTTTTTATATTGGAGTTATCTCCCCTTTTTATCTTTTTATATTGGAGTTATCTCCCCTTTTTATATTGGAGTTATCTCCCTTTTTATATATTGGAGTTATCTCCCTTTTTATATATTGGAGTTATCTCCCTTTTTTATATTGGAGTTATCTCCCTTTTTATATTGGAGTTATCTCCCCTTTTTATATTGGAGTTATCTCCCTTTTTATATTGAAGTTATCTCCCTTTTTATATTGGAGTTATCTCCCCTTTTTATCTTTTTATATTGGAGTTATCTCCCCTTTTTATATTGGAGTTATCTCCCTCTTTATATTGGAGTTATCTCCCTTTTTTATATTGGAGTTATCTCCCCTTTTTATATTGGAGTTATCTCCCTTTTTTATATTGGAGTTATCTCCCTTTTTATATTGGAGTTATCTCCCCTTTTTATATTGGAGTTATCTCCCTTTTTATATTGGAGTTATCTCCCCTTTTTATATTGAAGTTATCTCCCTTTTTATATTGGAGTTATCTCCCTTTTTATATTGGAGTTATCTCCCCTTTTTATATTAGAGTTATCTCCTTTTTTATATTGGAGTTATCTCCCTTTTTTTATATTGGAGTTATCTCCCTTTTTATATTGGAGTTATCTCCCTTTTTATATTGGAGTTATCTCCCCTTTTTATATTGGAGTTATCTCCCTTTTTATATTGGAGTTATCTCCCCTTTTTATATTGGAGTTATCTCCCCTTTTTATATTGGAGTTATCTCCCCTTTTTATATTGAAGTTATCTCCCTTTTTATATTGGAGTTATCTCCCTTTTTATATTGGAGTTATCTCCCCTTTTTATATTGGAGTTATCTCCCCTTTTTATATTGGAGTTATCTCCCCTTTTTATATTGAAGTTATCTCCCTTTTTATATTGGAGTTATCTCCCTTTTTATATTGGAGTTATCTCCCTTTTTTATATTGGAGTTATCTCCCTTTTTATATTGGAGTTATCTCCCCTTTTTATATTGGAGTTATCTCCCCTTTTTATATTGGAGTTATCTCCCCTTTTTATATTGGAGTTATCTCCCTTTTTATATATTGGAGTTATCTCCCTTTTTATATTGGAGTTATCTCCCTTTTTTATATTGGAGTTATCTCCCCTTTTTATATTGGAGTTATCTCCCTTTTTATATTGGAGTTATCTCCCTTTTTTATATTGGAGTTATCTCCATTTTTTATATTGGAGTTATCTCCCTTTTTATATTGGAGTTATCTCCCCTTTTTATATTGGAGTTATCTCCCTTTTTATATTGAAGTTATCTCCCTTTTTATATTGGAGTTATCTCCCCTTTTTATATTGGAGTTATCTCCCCTTTTTATATTGGAGTTATCTCCCTTTTTTATATTGGAGTTATCTCCCTTTTTATATTGGAGTTACCTCCCTTTTTTTATATCGGAGTTATCTCCCTTTTTTATATTGGAGTTACCTCCCTTTTTAAAAAAAAGAAAAAGGGAGATAAATCCAATATAAAAAAGGGAGATAACTCCAATATAAAAAAGGGAGATAACTCCTATATAAAAAAGGGAGATAACTCCAATATAAACCAGAGGCTCCCAGGAGCCTGTAATCGCTCACCTGGATCAAAGCTGCTTTCAATAACAACGCAACTGCACTGTGGCGGCCATCTTGGCGGCAGAACGCAACTGCCAGACACCATTTTGGAAGAGGACCATCCAATGACTAGTCCATCAAAGTTTGGTTTTAATTGAGCTACTGGTTCCAGACAAGATGGTTTTTATGTGAATTTCCCATAGGGTCCTATGTTAAACTAAGTACAGCTGTGCAGCCATCTTGGTCAGAGGGCGGGACCACCAGGCACAAATTTGGTTCAGCGGTTTCGGAGGAGAAGATTTAAATGTGATCTTTTATCAAAATATGCCTAATTTGCATAATCGGTATAAATCGGCTGATAGAAAAATTTCAAAAAAAAAACCCGAACATATGCTAAACTACTCCTTGCCATGTAGCTGCAGTTCAAATTTGAGCTCATTTTGACTTATACTAAAGCAGCAATGGAAAATTGAAGAAATTTCCATTTTTAGCAAGGGGGCCATCCAAGAATCATTTCAGCAAAGTTTGGTTGAGATTGGCTCAGTAGTTTCAGAGGAGAAGATTTTTTTTAAATTTCATCCCCCCTTTTTTCTAATTTACATAATCGGTCAAAATCGACAAAAGTTCAAAGTTCATAAAAAATCCTGTAATATATGTTAAAAAGCTCATCATTATGCTTATACAGTTCAAATTTGGGCACATTCTGGCTTAAAATAGAGCAGTTTTGGCCATTTGAAGAAATTTCTATTTTTAGTAACAGCGGCCATCTTGAATGGAGGGCGGGGCTGTCGGACCAATTTTGAAAGGGACCCACCCAGGGACCATCCCTGCCAGGTTTGGTTTAATTTGGTTCAGCGGTTTCAGAGGAGAAGATTTAAATGTGATCTTTTATCAAAATATGCCTAATTTGCATAATCGGTATATATCGGCTGAAAGAAAAATTTCACAGAAAAACCCGGAATATATGCTAAACTACTTCTTGCCATGTAGCTGCAGTTAAAATTTCAGCTCATTTTGACTGACACTAAAGCAGCAATGGACAATTAAAATTTCATCCCCCCTTTTTTCTATTTTGACCTTGGCGGCCATCTTGGTTGGAAGTCGGGATCAACGGACACATTTTTGGAAGGGGGCCATCCAAGAATCATTTCAGCAAAGTTTGGTTGAGATTGGCTCAGTAGTTTCAGAGGAGAAGATTTTTTTTAAATTTCATCCCCCCTTTTTTCTAATTTGCATAATCGGTCAAAATCGACAAAAGTTCAAAGTTCATAAAAAATCCTGTAATACATGTTAAAAAGCTCATCATTATGCTTATACAGTTCAAATTTGGGCACATTCTGGCTTAAAATAGAGCAGTTTTGGCCATTTGAAGAAATTTCTATTTTTAGTAACAGCGGCCATCTTGAATGGAGGGCGGGGCTGTCGGACACAATTTTGAAAGGGACCCACCCAGGGACCATCCCTGCCAGGTTTGGTTTAATTTGGTTCAGCGGTTTCAGAGGAGAAGATTTAAATGTGATCTTTTATCAAAATATGCCTAATTTGCATAATCGGTATATATCGACTGAAAGAAAAATTTCACAGAAAAACCCGGAATATATGCTAAACTACTTCTTGCCATGTAGCTGCAGTTAAAATTTCAGCTCATTTTGACTGACACTAAAGCAGCAATGGACAATTAAAATTTCATCCCCCCTTTTTTCTATTTTGACCTTGGCGGCCATCTTGGTTGGAAGTCGGGATCAACGGACACATTTTTGGAAGGGGGCCATCCAAGAATCATTTCAGCAAAGTTTGGTTGAGATTGGCTCAGTAGTATCCGAGGAGAAGCATTTTTAAAAATTTCATCCCCCCTTTTTTCTAATTTGCATAATCGGTCAAATTCGGCAAAAGTTCAAAGTTCATAAAAAATCCTGTAATATACACTAAAAAGCTCATCATTATGCTTACACAGTTCAAATTTGGGCACATTCTGGCTCTTACACAGTTCAAATTTGGGCACATTCTGGCTTAAAATAGAGCAGTTTTGGCCATTTGAAGAAATTTCTATTTTTAGTAACAGCGGCCATTTTGAATGGAGGGCGGGGCTGTTGGACACAATTTTGAAAGGGACCCACCCAGGGACCATCCCTGCCAGGTTTGGTTTAATTTGGTTCAGCGGTTTCAGAGGAGAAGATTTAAATGTGATCTTTTATCAAAATATGCCTAATTTGCATAATCGGTATATATCGGCTGAAAGAAAAATTTCACAGAAAAACCCGGAATATATCTTAAACTACTGCTTGCCATGTAGTCGGGATCAACGGACACAATTTTGAAAGGGGGCCATTCCACCAAAGTTTGGTTGCAATTGGTCCAGTGGTTTCTGAGGAGAAGATTAAAATGTGAAATGTTGACGGACGACAGACGACGGACGAAAAGTGATGACAATAGCTCACATGGCCTAAAGGCCAGGTGAGCTAAAAAGGGCAATAACTCCAAGATGGGTAATCAGATTTTCTTTAAAATTTCAGGGTAGTTAGATCTTGCTATGCTGATCATTTTTATCCCGTCAGATTTCTGATATTAATGGTTTTTGAGTTATTACCAAAAACGTGCAATTTTACCATATGTTCTATTTTTAGTAACAGCTGCCATGTTTGTTGGCCGAATGGAACCAAATGAAGAAGTTTTATAGAGGATCTTACATAGATGCTTCCTGCCAAGTTTAGCTCCATTTGGCCAAGCAGTTTCAGAGGAGAAGTTTTTTTAACATTAGCCAATCAGAAACAAGAATTGCCCTTGGCGGCCATATTTGTTGGCGGAATGGGACGAAATGAAGAAACTTTATAGAGGACCTTATATAGATGCTTTCTGCCAAGTTTGGTTCCATTTGGCCCAGTTGTTTCAGAGGAGTAGATTAAAATATGAAAAAGTTAACGACGGACGACAGACTTTGGGTCAGGTGAGCTAATAAGCTAGCATACAAAATTTTGGGGTATCCTCATTTAAAATGTAGCAGTTGTGTGTACAATTTATTAAATGAAATATTCTAAGAGAAAAATGCCAAGAACTCTCTTCAAAAATGGTGTTATCAACCTGATATAACAATATGTGATTCTTCATATGGTAATGAGCAAGCACACAAAGCATTGATAAAATTCCATTTAAACCAACCTTAGAAAAAGATGGACAAGCCGAAAAATTATAGAAAATAGATGTCCCCGCCGTGAATATTAAGGAGGCTCGCAAATGTTTGATCCTTTTTTAATGATTATGATTATACACTCTTATACCAAAAATCAAGTCAAAATCTCAAATCATAGTGAAATAAAGTGGTGACAACTAAATAGTTGGCCAAATTTCAAAGCCCAACGGCTGCAAGTTGACCAAAAATCATTCAACCGGAACGAATTTCAAAGTTGATCTGTAACTTATGATTGGACCACAACGAAATGTACACTCATAATTATACACTCATATACCAAAAATTAAGTCAATATCTCCAAGCATAGCGAAAAAAAGTGGTGACAACTAAATATTTGGCAAAATTTCAAAGTCCAAGGGCCATAACTCGGCCAAAAATCACTGAATCGGAACGAAACGTACACTTTTTTTTTTTTCTCAACTGCAAAATACATCAATACAGAATAGAGTACAATAATATAATAACATATAATACATCATACAATCTATATAGTAAAGCACAATTAAATCTTCTTACAATCTTTTCCAATATATAATCATATGTATAGTGCAGTGGAGGTGGGTTTTTTTGTTTTTTTTAGAATATAAAAGATGAGAAAAGAGGTATTTTGCAGAGTTTAAAATTGTTTACTATTGATATATGTGATAAATATTTTTTTGTATAATTAGGAAAAAAAGTAGATAAGAATTTAATGTATTTTTAAAAAGAAGAAGAAAAAAAAAAGAAGACATTGAAGATGAGATTGTACTTTATATTGGCATTTATATATAAAACTTTTATGGTCTGGCCTGGTGCAAACAATCAATTGGACTATACAAAAGTATTATTTGGATGGATCAAACATTCATATTGTTTTAATTATCCCGTAATGAGTATACTATAAAGTATACTATAGTATAGTAAATATAAACAAGAAAAGTATATTTAGATAGACTATATCAGTTAGTATTTAGTGGTGTCTCTATGGAAAGGGAATTTACATAAGAATAAAAACTATGTCAACAATCCTCAAACAGTTTTTCAAAAGTACTCCAATGTAATTGAAATTCTGCAATTCTTTGATTTCGGACAGCAATCATTTTTTCAGTTTTATATAAATTTATCAAACAGGCTTTAAGTGAAAGAAAGGATAATTTTTTCTTCAGACATCTGTTTGTATATATATAGTATTTTATGTTTAGTAAAATGGCATTGTATACATCATCTTTATATACTTTATCAACATCCCCAAAAATTAGAGTCTTCTTAAAAAATGTTTGGTTTATGTCTTTGTCACCGAACCAAGAATTTACTTGCCCTAGCAGATTTTGTACATTTTCACAACCCCAAAAAATGTGTTCAATGGTTTCATTTTCCTTTTGGCAAAAATTACAATTTGCATCATCAATAATTTTAATTTTTTTCAAAAAATAATTAGTAGCCAAAATATTGTGGTTTATTCTAAATTGAAACCAATGTAATTTTGTACATGCTGTAGCTTTAAATGGGAGTATATAAATTTGTTTCCACTCATTTGAATTAATATCGAAAACTGTATTCCATTTTCTTTGAGCTGTAGGAACACTACTGTTTTTATTTAGAATTGTGTACATATCTTTTGAACCTTTAGAACTTCGAAAAATATTTTGTAGAGATGATGGGACAAAAGGAGTCTGTAAATTAGATGATTTGTCTCCATATGGATATAATTTTAGCATTTGTCGTAAAGAACTAATAACCCCATTATATTGCAGAAAATTTACACAAAGTCCAAATTTGTTTGAAAACTGATCTAAAGTCAGAAAAGAACCATCATCATTGACAAAATCGTTAACAAACTTTACACCCCTATTGAACCACTCTGGATAAAAGATAGTTCTTTTGTCAATTTTTACCTGTTTACAGTGCTTTCATTAAGAGCCGGTACCCGGTACTTTTACCCGGCTACGGTAGCATCTGGTACCGGTAGAAAAAATAAAAACAAAAAAAAATCCTGTGCAAAAATCTAGTTAATACAATATAAGATCGTTCTGTGGGACTCGAAATCGTAATCTAGTATTTATGGGAGTGTCTTCGTCGAGGTTCGCGTCGGAATCTGTATCTGTACTTTCTTCACCTCCAGTATTGGAGATCAGATTGGATAGATCGTAAAAGCGCTTTAAACTACTACGATTTAACAGTTTCTATTCAAGCGGCGTTCTTTTTCCTGATATCTGTTGTGATTTGTGTGAACGAGCGCAGGAAATTTTCAGTGTTAAGCTAAGTTAACACGTGAAATATCAGCATTAGTCTAGAAATGAACCTGGTGGGGGGGATCAGGGGACAAAACCCCAGGAAGCTCCTGGATTTTAGGGTTTTTGAGACTTAAATCAATTATGATTGTGCTATATCTTAATTTCAAATTCATTTAAAATATACAAAATTGAAGCAAATATTAGACATAATCCCATATAATCTCAAAATCTCTACAATCCAGGAGCGGCCCCCAGACCCCTCGGCAAAATTGTTTGGTACCACCTACAATCTAGAAAGTACCTCCAGCCTAAAAATATAGTGAAACCCCTGTGTTTATTCAACCAAACTGTATTGGCAAGAAAGTTTGTCCAATCTTTGTTTTCGTCTTTTTCAATAACAGATTTCCAAGCATATAATACATCCTTCCAAAATTGATTTTTTACACTTTCTATTACTTGTTCTATATATCCACTACCACCACATGATAGTTTATTTATATCAATTGATGACATAAAAATATTCTGCCATTTACAATTATTGAAAAAGAGTCTCCTGATCCATGTGGACTTCAAAGCCAAAATAAAAGAATGTATATTAATCATCTTAAGTCCCTCCCCCCTCTTGATACTTCTTTTGCATGATATCCTTTTTCACACTATTAACAGATGATTTCCAAATAAATGTATATAACATAGCTTCAATATCTTTAATAATTTCTATACTAGGGTTTGGAAGTGCAATAAAAAGATGGTTAAGTATTGGTAGAATTAGTGATTTAACCACAGTAATCTTACCTATAGGAGTTAAATTTCTTTTGTTCCACTGTTTAAAGAGTCTTTTCATTTTTTTTAAATATTTTTCATAATTGATCTTTGTAATTTTAGAAATATCAACATCGAAATTTATTCCCAGAACAGTAAACGTAGTTTTTCCCCAGGAGAGATTCCAGTTTTCACAATAGTCTATCACTGCTGTATTTTTTGCTTCCTATCCAAATAACTTGTGTTTTTGAAAAATTTATTTTAAGGCCTGATATCTTTTTGAACCATTCCAATTCCAAAAGTGTTTCATTTAATGATTCTTCTGATCCATCCAAAATTACTGATGTATCATCAGCGAACTGAGAAATTTCATGTTCTGAGTGCAAGACTTTAATTCCTTTTATTTTAGGGTTTTCTCTTATTTTTATAGCCATTATTTCAGCACATAATATGAATAAATAAGGGGACAACGGATCCCCTTGCCTACAGCCTCTCTCTATGCGAAAAAACTCGGATAAATACCCTCCCTGATTGACTGCAGATTTAATGTTGTTATAAAACGTTTTAACCCATTTTTGAATAGATTCCCCAAAATTGAAATTTTTTTAAATGTTATTAAGAAAGTTCCATGATACTGAGTCAAAAGCCTTCTCAAAATCTATTAACAAAAATAAACCAGGTATATCATTCTCCTCTGCATATTCCATTATATCAAACAAAAGCCTAATATTTTCCCCTATGTACCTACCTGCAATAAAACCAGTCTGATCATTATTAATTAATGTGGGGAGAACTTTTTTAATTCTATTTGCTATCACCCCAGACCCTATCTTATATACTGTATTCAACAATGAGATTGGCCGCCAATTTTTTAGAAAATGTCTTGATTTGTCTCCCTTTGGTAAACATGTGATTATACCTTGTTTTTGTGTAACAGATAAACTTCCTAAACTATACCCATAATTTAAAGAACCAATAACAAAAACTTTCAGATCTTTCCAAACAAACTTTAAAAACTCTGATGTAAACCCATCTGATCCAGGACTTTTGTTATTTTTCATTTTTTTCAAAATTTCCCCAGCTTCAAAGCTCCCAATTTCCCCTTCTAAATTATCTTTTTCTTCTTCTGTGAGTTTTCTTATACTTGCCCCCTTCAAACCCTCCACTATATCTTTAAGACTACAACCTTTATCTTCATCTTTATTTTTGTACAAATTTTCATAAAAATATTGTACTTCTTTTAATATCTCCTTCTGATCTGTAACAATTTCCCCATTATCTTTTTCAACTTTTGGAATTATCTTACTGGTATAATTTTTAGACTCTAGCCCACAAAAATATTTTGTTGGCTTTCCTCCTTCATCTACCCATTGAGCTCTTGATCTTACTAACTGATTCCAATTCATGCTTTTTTGTTTCTAAATTTTCAATTGAGTTTTCAGTAACATTTTTTTCAAGGGTAGCAATTTCTTCTTGAAGATCTCTAAATCTCTGTTCCTTAATTTTTTTTATATAGCTTGCAAATGAAATTGTTTTTCCTCGTATTTCTAAAAGTAACATTTCCAAAAACAGTTGAACATTAATAGTAAGTTGCAGTTCATTATCATCAATTTCTTGAATTTTATCCCTATTATAGATTAATGCTGCATATTGTTTTTTCAGATCAATGATTTTTTCCCTTACAATTTTGCTGTAGTCCTTTTCGTATAATAGTGAGTTGTTAAACTTCCACAAGCCTTTACCTTTATTGAAGGGATTAAACACAAGGCTTAAAATAATCATTGAATGATCAGATCTGTAACTTGGATCAATAGTACAATTTTTTAAATTAGTAAGCATACTTTCTGTAAAAAGGAAAAAATCCAATCTAGCCTGTCTAAATGGATTTTTTTTCCTCCAAGTATAACGAAAACTATCTGGATAAAGTTGCCTATAAGGGTCTATTAGACTTCTTTCTTCAATTAATTCTAAAACCTTCTCTCTCGACTTTGGGTTATTTACATGCAAATAGTTACAGTAATCTAACTCTGGACATAATACAAGATTGAAATCACCACAAATTATAAAATTTTCATTTCCAAATTCCTCAACTATTGACATGATATTCTCATAAAATTGAGGATTATCATCATTCGGTCCATAAATAGAAACAAGTGTAAAGTTAATTTTGTCAACATTAATATCTAAAACAAGATAATTCCCAATTATGTCTCTTTTCTCTTTAAGAATATTAAATTCAAAATTATTGTTAAAAAGAATAGCAGTACCCCTGGCATTTGATGTAAATGAGCTAAAATAACATTCATAATCCCAACTTGATCGTATGCTCTTTTCATTTTCACAAGTAAAATGAGTATCTTGTAGAGAGTAGATGTTGCACTGCTTTTTTTTTAGATAATTAAAGACATCTGTTCTTTTTACAATGTTACCGAGTCCCTGACAGTTTACTGAAAGAATTCTTACACTAGCCATTAAGTAATCTTATAACATAACACACTGATTGATTATCATAAATAAACAGACAATATACATAAATTCTGCACCAGACCAACCAATATAATAATAAGTACACAAAAATGAAATTAAAAGTAGTACAAAAAGAAAGAAGACAACAGAAAAAATGTAATGAACAGTAGTACAAAGAGAAAGAAGACAAAAGAAAGAGGCAATAAAAACAATGACTGTAATCAAACATGGCTACAAAAAGCTAAACAACATAATATATTGCAATTTTTACAGTTATAAATTATATCCTTTTAATTTCATTTAGTATCAGCAAAATCAAAATCATACACATCAATATTCTGTTTCATTCTGTTAAAATGTAACTGGTAAACAAAGCAAAAATTAAATAAGTTATCAGTATTATACATATCATTTCTATTATATTTATCAATTAAGATACAAGACCAACACTGAATTCATACCCACTCTACTCACTGTTGTCCCAAACAATAGATACGGCCATACCCTGAGCAAGTCACACATGCAGAAAATCTACTACTTCAATTTAAGATTCAAAGATACAAGGTGGCAAACAACTAGAGAAGGCCACATTTAGTTATATGAATTATAACATGTAGGATTTTCACCCATGTACAATGTACCATTAGTGTTTCAGTTGTGGGAAAATCCACAAAAAAAAATCACCTATGAAAAGGAGGTGTGCAATTATTTCATGCAGCCAGAATATAAACTACATCAATTCTAGATCACAAAAAACCAGTTACTGCCCTTGTTCCAGACAACAAACCAATAACTATGTTCAACATGCTGGAAATACCCCCCCCCCTTTTCCAATGCACATCTTGAATCTATCCACAAATACATGAGTGGGTAACACTGGGTACATTAGAAAAGTGATGAACAAAACTAAACGATCGTTAACAACTACACAAACTAATGTTTCAGTGAACAAACCAACAAGTTTAATACACATAATTATACGGAAAGTTCATGATAAAAATTTTTCAATACTTATGAATACAGGAGGTGCACACCATTATTCCGCCTCATAGACATGGGTCAAATCTAAGACATGTTGTACCAAAAACTCAGAGTTCCAGATTACATAACCTACCTAGGTACATGTATATATATATTTGGGCAAACAGGTGGAGTCATATGGCCCCTAAGCCTATGTCCACTGTTGGTAGCGCAGGTAATAGTATATATTATCTTCAATATGCAAATGTAAATAATTAAAATTTTGTGCTAAGACAGTTGCAAGTAGTCACAATATGTATTTCTGAAAAAAACAAAGAATCCATATAGAATCAAATACAGGGTACTACATGTATACGGTAATAAAAATCAAAAATGAAATGTAATGTATATCAATAATCATGACAGTATATTTTCTGGAACCGGTATGTAGATATCATCATATGTACATTCTATATAATCTTTTTTACTGTGTATTCAATATGCATATCATAACAGGTAAAGACAAATTAAATATAAAGTTAAATAAATATGGACAGTTAATGTATGGTAAAAAAGTAAGCATTTACCTTCTCTGTCTGATTTTAATGTCAATGTCATCATACAAACCAAATTTGAATTGTTTATCATCAGGTGTTCTTCCATATATGCCACAATTGTAGAACCACACAGAGTCAAATCTATTGGAATCACGCATCCTTTTCATTAGTTCATGATTTTGTTTTGTAATGTCGTCTACAAAACGAACATTGTTTTTCAAGTTTTTCTTTGCACGCATGACATTCCTTTTGGCATCACTGTTAAATAGTCTGACAATAATTGGTTTTTCTCCTGGTCGATCTGAAGGTAAACAGTGTATGGCTACAACATCCCTTAGTTCTAAATCCACATTAAGGTCTTTCTTGACAAGATCAATGAAATCCTCTCTCAGGTTTTGTTTGTCTCTTTTTTTAATGTTAAACACTTTTATATTGTTTTTCCTCGAATATTGTTCATTGTAGTTACTTTGTATGGTAGCGTCTTTGGTCAGTATAACATTCCTATTAAGAGTTGTCTTTACATTTCCAAGTACATTTTTTGTGGCATCTAGTTGGCCTTTCAAGTTTTCATTTTCCAATGATAATGCATCTATTTTTTCCTGCATATTGTTTGTAACTTGTGTAAGTTTAGTTTCAAATTTTGTTTCCAATTTACTTTCAAAATTGTTGAGTAGTTTGTTAACTATAACAGTAACTAATGTTTCTAATTCAGTACTTTTTACCAGATCTTTTGTTGCCTCGTTAAGATCAGTTATCTTTGTCACACCTTGAAGACTTGATTTTATTTCCTCAAGGTCCTTTTGTATATGGTCCAATCCTGACAGATCAAATTCAATACTATTGTTTGAGTCATTAGATAGCTGAGAATGTGTTCTACCCTTCTTAGGTGCTTTCTCCTTTGTTGAACCCAATTTTGCTTTGAGCAGTGTTTGAACAGTATTTATATTTGTACTTCTAGGTTGTCCAGGTTTAAGTGAATTACTGCCTCCAGACATAATGTCAATTTCACTAACAATGAATTCCAATGAAAATATCTGTACACTCAATAAATGTTCAAAAATCCAAAATTTTCATCAACAGAAACATCATCCTTTAACACATTATATAGGCAATTATCTTTCCAAAAATTTTTTGCATTAGAACTTCATAAAACATAAAAAAACTGCAAAAATTGCTGAGCTGTTTTTCAAGCTGCCATCAACTCAGCCGCCATTTTTAATCTCGAAACGTACACTTGATCTGTAACTTATCATTATACACCCACATACCAAATATCAAGTCAATATCTCAAAGCATATCGAAAAAAATCGAGAAAGCATCAGAGATGCAAATCAAAATCATTTGGTCTTGTTTTATAAATAAGTAAGAAACTAAAGAATAAATGTATGTATGATGGATTGGAAATATTTTCCTATGCAATATAAAGACTATTCAAGATACCATCAAGTTTCAGAGGACAAAAAATAAATTATTGGGGCATTTAATTTGTCTATTCACCCTGATCATAAATATATATGGTTCAGAGGTGGGGATATCAACCATTATAAAGTTCACTTCAGGTAGGGGGTGGGGTATGACCCCCCCGGGTCTGAGCTATAAGGCATTTAATTTGCCTAGTCACCCTGATCATAAATATATATGGTTTAGGGGTGGGGATCTCAACCATTAAAAAGTTCACTTCAAGTAGCCTTAGTAGGGGGTGGGGTATGACCCTGGGGCCTAAGCTATAATGCATTTAATTTGCCTAGTCACCCTCATCATAAATATATATGGTTTAGGGTGGGGATCTCGGTCACATTTTTTAAACAGATTCCCCAGCGGAGTGGGGCTGAGGCCCGGGGATAAAATTTGTTGAATATACAACTTCACATTGGCATCTCCACCCATACCAAATATTAAGTTTCTATCTTTTGTAGTTTCAGAGAAATGTGTAATTCTCAAAATATGTACTTTTTCTATAAAAAAAAACATGATTTTACAAGAAAAAAACAATAGATTAATCTGAATTTCGAACTCGTTCTAAATAATAGTGTAATAATGCTTCCTACCAAAAATTATGTTGATCGGCCAAAAACTAAGAGCGCTATCTCGTTAACGAAGATAATTCTAAAAATATGTACTTTTTCTATAAAAAAAACCATGATTTTACCAGAAATAAACAATAGATTAATCTAAATTTTAAACTCGCTCTAAATAATAGTGTAATAATGCTTCCTACCAAAATTTACATTGCTCGGCCAAAAACTAAGAGCGCTATAGCGTTAACGAAGATAATTCTCAAAATATGTACTTTTTCTATAAAAAACCATGATTTTACAAGAAAAAAGCAAAAGATTAATCTGAATTTCGAACTCGCTCTAAACAAGATGAACTGTGAGCTAATGCTCACTTATGATACCCCCGCTCTTCGGCAAACAGGCAGTAGGAATCTGACGGGTCAAAAAAACGCTTCCCACGATATGGGGTACCTATATGAAGCCTGTGACCAAATATCAGATTTCTGCCATCAATAGTTGCTGAGAAAAATGTGACGAAAAATGTGCATATATGTTCAATGTGTATAAAAGCCAACTAAGTCGGCAAACAGGAAGTAGGAATCTGACGGGTCCAAAAACGCTACCCACAATATGGTATACCTATATGATGCTTGTGACCAAATATCAGATTTCTGCCATCAACAGTTACTGTGAAAAATGCGACGAAAAATATCTTGGACGGACGGACAGAGGTAAAACAGTATACCCCACTCTCCCTTCGGGGAGCGGGGGTATAAAAAGTCACATGAATGCATCTGTTGCTATAGAAGATCAGCTAAAAACTATAGAAGTATCAGTATTAATATCTTGTATAGCCTCTATTTGTCATGTTTATAGGAAATTTCCACTCAAAATCAAAGATTCAACTTCTTTTCTCTCAATAGTTTTGGAAAAATATAGGATTTTGAGATGAAATATACGAAATTTTATACAAATATAGGAAATACAGTAAAATCTTGAAAATATAGGAATATAGGATCACTTGACACCCTGGTAAGGGCTTAAATTGTGATGGCTTAAAATATTTTTTATTGATAAACAAATTTATTTGTGTTATTCAACATGGACGTTATAATTTATGAAATGATGAGAGAGCTTTGTAAGTTGTGAAAACTTGTGATCTTCTGATGAATAAAATGTGTGAGTGAAGTCACTGTTACAAACCTTGTGGCTTTTCTTCAACCTGAAAAAATAATAAATATTTTGAGTATTTCTTTATGGGAAGAAGTTAAAACAATATTCTAATGCAGTTGTCTATGTAACACCTCTTCTTATTGGACAACATCAAATAATTTGCAGGCATCAATTACCATTTTACTTTCCTTAGTTATTCCACCATCCCCTGTATTCAGCTTAAAATACAATCCAATACAAGAAAAAAATAGATACTGTTGATTTCAGAAACTAAGACATTTGGCCCAAGAAACCATTTCAAAAACTTTTTTGACCTTGCCATTAAAAACAAAAAAGATCTACACTGGACAAGATTGTGTCTACAGACAGACAACAATTTAAAACCAGTATACCTTTTCAATTTCGTTTTAGGGGAATAAAAATAATGCACACATACAATGTGCAATATATTATTTTCCTAAAACACTGTCTACAAACAACCCACAAAGATATCTGACCTGTTTCTTCTCTTCCTTTTCCTTTCTTTTCTGTAATCTCTCTACTTTCTTTTCGTGTTCCATTTTCTGTTTTTCCATTCTAGACAACAGATACTGTGTATACATGTTACTTTTACTGAGTAAAAACTGTAATTTTTTGTATCTATTTTCTCTATCTTCATCATCTAAGTCCTTCCATATCTACAATTAATCATAAATTAGTCTTAGCGAGATAAAATCGGACTGACAGACATGTCAGATAAAATTGTTGTTGGTCCGATAGAATGCTGATAATGTCAGGACCAATTGTCTCGCAGGGGCCATCACGGTCGTGATCGTATGGTAGTTGGATTTAGAACTACCTGTGCAATTAGTGCCTATCACCACTAAAGTTGTGAGTTAGAACCCCGTTCCAGAGCTGTCGAAAATCATCTGACCGTCAGACAAACTATTGACTAGGTCCGATTTAAACTACTTCGCATCAGACCCGATGTCCGGAGCAATTTTTCAGTAACTTGGGACCGACAAAATGCTCGAAGATGACCGGCATCATTACTTACTTTCGCTTCTCAAACTTGTCGTTGTTTGCAATCTCTGATTTTTGCTTACAAAATATTAAACTGATTAAACATGAACCGTAAACCAGTATGCGGTGACTGCGCATGTCTATATACTTTCTTTTTGTCCCAAGGAACTTTTCGTCCCTCAGATTTTACTTTGTCAACAGCACGTTGATCGTTGTCAATATCGATCAACTATCCACTGATTATTATGATTAGGAAAAAATAAAACTAATGAACGAATGACTGCATGAAAGCTTAAATGAATGTCGACAAACAAAGGAATTCTTTTATGATGAATAACAAAATTACCGAACTCCGAACAATCGTCCAAAGGGACTTTATGGGCGAATTATCCAATCGGGACGAAATTAAAATAGAATAAAAAATGGCAGCACCCACTGCCTGGCCAATTCAGTTTGCAAGTGGGGCAAAACCAGGGGTTAAAAGGAAAATAAGTAAAACAAAAACCGAAGTAGAAACCAAAGAAAAAAGAAAGAAATACGAAAAAGACAAGCGTCCTGCGTTTTTGGCTATGAGTGCTTCATTTTGAAGTATGTAGGTTGTCAGTCATCCAATTGATTCGGTCCTAATGCTATTTATAAGAGGTAACACCTTGAAACATGTCCATAGCTAGCATTATGCAAACTTGGTATCTTTGTTTATTTCATACACAAGTCTATTGTATTGTATGTATATTTCCACATGTCACACAAAAATGTATTGTACTAACTTTGAGTATTCCAAGGATTTAGCCAGTATATGTGTAATTCACAGAGCTGCGTATTTGCGGTTTTTTTATGCTATGAAAACAAGTAAAAACGCATGTATTACCAGATCAGAATGTACACATTACGCATACATATTGCTGTGTAAGCAAACTTTCCAAATTCAGAGTGTACTTGTACAGTCGTGTACATAACAATACATTTTTGTCTTTGAGAAATTCCCCGTAATTACTTCCCTTTATACTTTTCGAAGGAGAGAGCGTATACATTCGAGGGGTACCGAATGTTTGCCTTTCTAAGCATCGATGTCAAAAGAGATCTGATTGGATGTTTACCATAAATCATCCAATCGCGGTCAATATTACAAATAAATGCGGTTGACGTAATAAGTAACAATTAAAACGAAAGTAAATTTGGGAACACGTTGTTCGTTGAAAATGAGGGTTTACCGAAAGAGCAAGAACATGAATAAGCGCACTACAAAGCGGAAGAGCACTACGGAAAATTATATGCTTAAGTTCCCGACAGTTTCATCTGTGTCTAGTGACAGTATAGTTAAAGGAATCATTGATGACATTATCAAAACGGCTGTGAAAACTGCTGAAGTCGACGAGCAAAAAACAAAATATTTACAACATTTTATTAATAAACATGACACAATCGTGTCAAATTAAACAGAGATATACTTTTCACTTGCATCCTGCATTTATTGAATAACACTTGTGTCAAACATAATTTTAAAAGTGTACATGTAAGCAATCTTTTCTGAAGTAGAGAGTACAACAGTGCAAAAGAAATATGCAAATACCCATCATTTTCAAAAGTAGAGGGTAATTACCCTTTGGACTTGAAAATTATCTGGAGCTCTGATTCAGTTGAAGTTGTAAAAAAAATGTAGGTCCAGCAAATGTTTGATAGGTCTGACACATTGTCCACATCTGCCAGACCTATTGTCTGACAGACAGGAAAGAGATTTCGACAGCTCTGCCGTTCATGGTGAGGTGTACTCGATACAACATTATGTGATAACGTTTGTCAGCGACTTGCAGCAGGAAGGTGGTTTTCTCCGGGCCCTTCAGTTTCCTCCACCAATAAAACTGACTGCCACAATATAACTGAAATATTGTTGAAAGTGGCATTAAGCACCAAAAAAAACAACTGTCCGGCAGTGCCAAATTCACATTTTGTTTATCCATTCTTTTAGAAAATATTTTGTGGTACTAAAATCTGATTAACATTAGACACAATCCTTCATCAATACCAGAGGCTCCCAGGAGCCTGTAATCGCTCACCTGGATCAAAGCTGTTTTCAATAACAACGCAACTGCACTGTGGTAGCCATCTTGGTGGGAGAGCGTGACTGCCGGACACAATTTTGGACGAGGACCATCCAATGACTATTCCATCAAAGTTTGGTTCTAATTGAGCTACTGGTTCCAGACAAGATGGTTTTTATGTGAATTTCCCATAGGGTCCTATGTTAAACTAAGTACAGCTGTGCAGCCATCTTGGTCAGAGGGTGGAACCACCAGACGCAATTTTGGAAAAGGACCATTCAATGACTATTTTATCAAAGTTTGGTTCCAATTGAGCAACTGGTTCCAGACAAGAAGATTTTTATGTGAATTTCCCATAGGTTCCTATATTAAACTAAGTTCGGCTGTGGGGGCCATCTTGGTCGAAGGGCCGAACCGCCTGACATATTTCTGGAAGAGAACCATCCAATGACTATTTCATCAACATTTAGTTCTTAGTGAGCAAATGGTTTCAAACAAGAAGATTTTTATGGGAATTTCCTATAGGGTCCTATGTTAAATTAAGTTCGGCTGTGGCGGCCATCTCGGTCGGTCTGAAATGCCAGACATAATTTTGGAAGGGGACCACCCAAGGATCATTTCAGCAAAGTTTGGTTGAGATTGGCTCAGTAGTTACAGAGGAGAAGATTTTTTTTTAATTTCATCCCCCCTTTTTTTTATTTTTAGCTTGGTGTCCATCTTGGTTGGAAGTCGGGATCACCGGACACAATTTTGGAAGGGGGCCATCCAAAGACTATTACACCAAAGTTTGGTTGCAATTGGCCCAGTGGTTTCTGAGGAGAAGATTTTTATGTGAATTTCCCATAGGGTCCTTTGTTAAGCTAAGTTCGGCTGTGGGGGCCATCTTGGTCGAAGGGCCGAACCGCCCGACATATTTCTGGAAGAGAACCATCCAATGACTATTTCATCAACATTTAGTTCTTATTGAGCAAATGGTTTCAGACAAGAAGATTTTTATGGGAATTCCCCATAGGGTCCTATGTTAAATTAAGTTCGGCTGTGGCAGCCATCTTGGTCGGAGGTATGAAATGCCAGACACAATTTTGGAAGGGGACCACCCAAGGATCATTTCAGCAAAGTTTGGTTGAGATTGGCTCAGTAGTTTCACAGGAGAAGATTTTTTTTTAATTTCATCCCCCCTTTTTTCTAATTTGCATAATCGGTCAAAATCGGCAAAAGTTCAAAGTTCATAAAAAATCCTGTAATATATGTTAAAAAGCTCATCATTATGCTTATACAGTTCAAATTTGGGCACATTCTGGCTTAAAATAGAGCAATTTTGGCCATTTGAAGAAATTTCTATTTTTAGTAACGGTGGCCATCATGGATACAGGACGGCGCTGACGGACACAATTTTGAAAGGGACCCACCCAGGGACCATCCCTGCCAGGTTTGGTTTAATTTGGTTCAGCAGTTTCAGAGGAGAAGATTTAAATGTGATCTTTTATCAAAATATGCCTAATTTGCATAATCGGTATATATCGGCTGAAAGAAAAATTTCACAGAAAAACCTGGAATATATGTTAACTACTCCTTGCCATGTAGCTGCAGCTAAAATTTGAGCTCATTTTGACTTATACTAAAGCAGCAATGGACAATTGAAGAAATTTCTATTTTTAGTAACAGCAGCCATCTTGAATGGAGGACGGGGCTGTCAGACATAATTTTGAAAGGGACCCACCAAGGGACCATCCCTGCCAGGTTTGGTTTAATTTGGTTCAGCAGTTTCAGAGAAGAAGATTTAAATGTGATCTTTTATCAAAATATGCCTAATTTGCATAATCGGTATAAATCGGCTGAATGAAAAATTTCACAGAAATTCACGGAATACATCTTAAACTACTCATTGCCATGTAGCTGCAGTTAATATTTGAGCTCAGTTTGGTTTATAATAAAGCAGCAATGGACCATTGAAGAAATTTCTATTTTTAGCAACAGCAGCCATCTTGAATGGAGGGCAGGGCTGTCAGACATAATTTTGAAAGGGACCCACCAAGGGACCATCCCTGCCAGGTTTGGTTTAATTTGGTTCAGCGGTTTCAGAGATGAAGATTTAAATGTGATCTTTTATCAAAATATGCCTAATTTGCATAATCGGTATAAATCGGCTGAAAGAAAAATTTCACAGAAAAACCCGGAATATATCTTAAACTACTCATTGCCATGTAGCTGCAGTTAAAATTTGAGCTCAGTTTGGTTTATAATAAAGCAGCAATGGACAATTGAAGAAATTTCTATTTTTAGCAATAGCAGCCATCTTGAATGGAGGGTGGGGCTGTCGGACACAATTTTGAAAGGGACCATCCCTGCCAGGTTTGGTTTAATTTGGTTCAGCGGTTTCAGAGGAGAAGATTTAAATGTGATCTTTTATCAAAATATGCCCAATTTGCATAATTGGTATAAATCAGCTGAAAGAAAAATTTCACAGAAAAACCCGGAATATATGTTAAACTACTCCTTGCCATGTAGCTGCAGTTAAAATTTGAGCTCATTTTGACCTACACTAAAGCAGCAATGGACAATTAAAATGTCACCCCCCCCCCCTTTTTTTCTATTTTTAGCTTGGCGGCCATCTTGGTTGAAAGTCGGGATCACCGGACACAATTTTGGAAGGGGGCCATCCAAGGACCATTCCACCAAAGTTTGGTTGCAATTGGCCCAGTGGTTTCTGAGGAGAAGATTAATATGTGAAATTTTGACGGACGGACGACGGACGAAAAGTGATGACAATAGCTCACATGGCCTAAAGGCCAGGTGAGCTAATAAAAACCGCAAATTTTAACGATCATTCAACAACCTAAATGTTGTACAAAACAATGCAAATAGCTTCTGATCTTATGAAAACATTTGTAATGGCAACTGGAAATTATTGCACAATTGTAATATCGGAAGAAAATCATGACTGAACACAATCATTTCCGATGATAATAAAATGAAAACCAAAAAATAACACACTGTCGAAACAATTCCAAAATAAACTAGTATTACTGTGAGCACATCCGATATACCCCCCGCTCACATCTGTCCAACCTATTTCCATAACCAAAACATTACTGATTGTTCCGACCAAAAATGAAAGGGACCCTCCTCTCTTCACAAATAGGCTGTTGATAAAATTTCAAAACATTCTGAGAAACACTACTAAAGTTATCATACGACATAGGGTAAAAATCCTTTTTCCGTCATATCAAGTCCAATAACTCTGGAACGGCAAAAGTGAAAATCGTCAAAAAAGAAAGGGATCCTCCTCTCTTCACCAGTAAACAGCTGATAAAATTTTAAAAGATTCTAAGAAACACAACTCGAGTTATCGTACGACATAGGATTTGTCTACAGACGGACGGACGGACATGGTGAAACCAGTATACCCCCCTACAACTTCGTTGCAGGGGGTATAAATATCAAAATCATAGGAAGAGGCAAATTCGATATTACTAATACACAAATACATGATCGCTCACCTTCCTGGCTTGGTACGATAATACTAATACACAAATACAGTCAAACATGCCTCTGTGGTCACCTGTATTAAAAGATCACCTTTTTCTAGTCCCGTCATAAAAAAATTCATATAAAATGGAACTCTTTTACGAGGTCACCTGTCTTAAAAGACCACTTTTAATTTGTCCCAAAGGTGACCTCTTAATACAGGTTTGACTGTACATGACTGCTCACTTTCCTGGGTTGGTACAGCCACTTAAATAATGAAAAATAAAGGAGAAATTTAAGTTTGTTAACCTTATCATGTTCCTCTTTTATTTTTTCTTCTTCTTGCTCTCCCTCCTTCTTTAATTCTTGTTCTACTTTAATCATCTCTGTTGTAATTAAGACATCTTGTCTAGGAATATCACCATCAACCTCCTAAAAACAGACAAAATAACAATCAAGACATCTTGTCTAGGAATATCACCATCAACCTCCTAAAAACAGACAAAATAACAATCAAGACATCTTGTCTAGGAATATCACCATCAACCTCCTAAAAACAGACCAAATAACAATCAAGACATCTTGTCTAGGAATATCACCATCAACCTCCTAAAAACAGACAAAATAACAATCAAGACATCTTGTCTAGGAATATCACCATCAACCTCCTAAAAACAGACAAAATAACAATCAAGACATCTTGTCTAGGAATATCACCATCAACCTCCTAAAAACAGACCAAATAACAATCAAGACATCTTGTCTAGGAATATCACCATCAACCTCCTAAAAACAGACAAAATAACAATCAAGACATCTTGTCTAGGAATATCACCATCAACCTCCTAAAAACAGACAAAATAACAATCAAGACATCTTGTCTAGGAATATCACCATCAACCTCCTAAAAACAGACAAAATAACAATCAAGACATCTTGTCTAGGAATATCACCATCAACCTCCTAAAAACAGACAAAATAACAATCAAGACATCTTGTCTAGGAATATCAGTCGACTTCCTAAAAATAGTAAGACAAAATAAGAATGTAAACTTTTCCTAAAAAATATTGAAAATAACAATGTAAACTTCTCTTAAACATTGTAATTTTTAATGGTGTAACAGTCTGCGCCAAAAACCACTAGCCCTATGCCCCTGTCTAGTAAAAATTGCATAAAATTTACTTAATCAAATAGAAAAAATTCTTCTAAAATACTGTTCGGGCTAGTTTGTCAAAATGTTTTTGGCACAGACTGGTGTAATCAATTTCCTTAAGCTTGTTCATCAATTTTAATTCGCAAACACCAATGCATTTTGTAAATGGGTGTCACTTTGACATCTAAAACAAGAGGGGGTGGTTGAAATATCATTAACAGGTTTAACTCTGCCACATTTCTGTGCCTGTCCCAAGCCAGGACATGGATATCCAATGCCATATGTCATGGTCTTGTTGTGTTTATTGGCTTGAGAAGTGATTGATTAGAAGAAAAAACCTTTTTCATACCAAGGGTTTATCAAGGTGTGTTGGGAATGATACTGTTGGTACCACTTCGGGAAGTTTTTAATCAACAAATTGGCCAGTTGGGAATAAAAATAAGGGGGTAAGAATGAACATTTTGGGAATTTTGCATGATTTTAGAATATTTTTCACAAGGAAAGGGTCCTTTTACAGGACCATGAGGAAGGCTAGCAAAATCCCTGCATAGAGTCATACTCACATCTATGTCTTGGTTCTCGTCTTTAGTCAAATCTACAACAGAAGAAAATTATAAGAGTATTATTATGTACAAAAGGTTAATGAGAGATGAACACAAGGGTCGAAATAAGTGGTGGCCCGGTGGCCAGAGGCTCCTAAATTTTCAGAGGGACTCCTTGGGATCAAATGTAGATATCCCGCCGGGCTCCTTATTTTTTAGTATCTGTGCAAACCATAGACTAGAGGAAACATTTCATTGCGAGATTTGTTGACGATTTGTTAGCTGTCTAACCTTTATTTGCATGAAGCAATCCGATTGGTTTCAAGTGCCTTCTTCATCAAGTTTTGTACGAATCCGTTTCTGTTTTGCATTTTAGTTTTCAGCCTCATCGTATGCGTTCATCTCTTGAACCTTTTGCCCCAATGTCGGCACTTTTCAAAAGGTAAAACGGCATAGTTTCACGATTTTTTTGCCGTAAATTCCACAACAAATGTCTTTCACATTTACTATACGCATCTTTTTATACTACAGTACAGTATTACTTATTGTTGAAACCCAAACATTGCTGTTAAATATAAATAGTTCTTCAATGGGGCGAAGAAGTCATCGGATGTAATAAGGGCCGAATTATCCTTCGTATATTTTGTATAAATTTCCGGTAAAATAATGTCAACAGAATGTACAAATTTCTATTAAATTGTCCGGAACCACCCACTAAAAAAACCAAAAACAAGCGAGGAAAAGTATTGATGTCACGATCAGGAGACTGGATTGTAGTGTATAATTATAACAACAGAACAGAAAAGTTACTTAAATTAGAACCTAAAAAAATACAACAATCTGATGAAAATTTAAGAGCTGAATTGACACATATTTTGTTAACCAGACAACACAATGCTTAAGATTAAACAAAATATACAAACCAGTAATCCAACTGTGACAGTTTAAGGTAATGACAAGTATCACAATTAGCAGTTTAAGGCGATTGATTGTCTTGATCGGACAACACAGGTCTGCATGATAATGTCAAGAAATATTTCTTTTATAAAATTTTGAAAATGTACCTTATAAAATAGTGTTTTCAAGATGTCAAATTAGAGTTCAGGAGAGAGCCAGAATGCAGGATTTTGCACCATTTACCCCAGAGCTTTTGGGGGCCTTGAGCGGTCCCCAGACTCCCGGCCGTACAGCAACTGTGCTTTGCGGGTTGACGGGCCACTTCATGTTGTGGAGGGCTACTAGGTTAAGAAACTTAGGGGCCCTGCTGGCTACTTACTGACTTTTTCTGATTTCTACCCCTGTGAACAGTTACCATGGGTACACTTTAAGGGTTTGTTTATCACCCATACAAATTGAAAAACTTCTTGTGTTTCTGCTATTCCAACCAACCCTATTTGTTAGTGACCACCCTAATGCTTCTACTTCCATTTTTGGACAAGCAAGGTTTAAGTCAGATCATTGTCCTGTATAATATTGTTTGCGGAAACAATATAATTACCCAGGCCTTTCAATAAGGACCGGTACCAGATACTTTTACCTGCCTCTAATAGTCGTTGGTTCCTCCTGATTTTCAAGAGTGTTGTACAACATATTCATGAAAATTGTTCAAATTTTAATAAAAAAAAGTACCGCCTGTAAATAGTGAAGTACTGGTACACTTGAAAAATATTGAAAGCTCTGATTACCATACAAGATTACTGATTTACTCCACGGACTTATATTGTTAATGATCATGTATCTATACCACAGCAGGCTAGACACTCGAACTTTTATCTCTGTATTGTTTGTGTTCATTGAAGACTTTTACTGTGATTTAGAGATTAGCATGTGATTGGCATTAAATGCCAAGTGAGCAACATTTGAGCCATATCATGGCGAGACCCAGTTACATTCGATGAGATGACGTCCGTTTTGTAATAGACCAACAAGCCAAGTTTAATTTTTTTAGTGATAGCTCACTGAAACAGTCTGCAGGTAGATATGTCGCTCCACTCAAACACATTATCCTGATTCCAAGCCAATCAGTCTTTGCTCTTTCTCCTCAATGTGCTAAGCAGAGAAGCAGCAAATACAAATTTATAGTCTTTGGTTTGAACCAACAAGGGCTCGAACTCAAGGCGTAGATTGAGAGATGAAAACAACAGACATGTGATCAATGTCACCATACAAATCCAAATACATTAAAGAACAAAATTATCGGCAGATTGGACATTTTCCCTTTGATGCATGTCCTGCTGATAAAGTCTGGATCACTGAACTGACCTTGATCCACAAAAATATTAGCTAAGTTCGTAACTCGCATGTGCAAGTTTATCGGTCAATCTGACGTAAAACACATGACATCACCGATAAAAACAATAACGTCAGCCTCGACAGACATCTTCACAAATATCCCAGCTTGTCCCATCAGACTCGCTGAGATATTAGCGATAATGTCTATCTCGACCTTAAAAATTGTCGTTATTCTATAATTACCCTTCTGTTTTGCCTCTAGTAAATCATGGGCATCTTCCGCAGGTTCCATTGCTACTTCTTTAGGCTTTATTGGAGAATCATTCACAGCAGCTACAACAGCAGCCCTAAAACAAACATGACAAAAATTTATTTTAAAAATGCAATAATGTATCTAAATTTAATATTGAGTAATTTGTTGCTTAACGCCCAATCAGTCCTCGAGATGAAATTTTAATTTACTGGTCCGAATCAAATACTTGAACTCATTTCTATATAGTTCTTAAAGAAATTGAAAAACTTACTGGTCCGAACAAAGTATAAGTAATCTTGGGCAGGTGGACCGGTGCTCATTGAGGACTGCAAATAAGCAATTTTTCAGCTGTATCATTGCAAGATCAAGTTAAAAACGATGAGATGATAATGATGTCTGCTTTGTACTAGACTACCAAGCTTAGTTTTTTAGGTTTTTATAGCTCTAGCTTACTAAAACTAAGTCAGCAAGTACATTTGACATGTCGCTCCAATCAAACACATTTTCTTGACTCCTAGCCAACCAGTATTTGTTCTTTCTCCTTAATGCTGCAAGCTTAGTATAGAAGCAATAAATACCAATTTCGTAGTCTTTTGTTTAACCAGAACAGGGCTTGAACCAACGAACTACCTCACTCAAGGTGAGTACGCTAACCATTACACCACCGATGTGGTTAAATCTAATACTGAACAATTGTAAATATTAAAGTGACTGCAATTGTTGTGTTAAAAAATTGTGGTTTGATGCCGATATATATAGTCAGGAGAAGTGTAGATCAGGGACCGCCAATTAATCAGGCTGTCCAAGCAAAGTGAGACTTTTCTCCTTAGTTCAACTAAATTAATATGTTCAATGAAATCGTCCTGTGACCTTTAGACAAAGTTTTAGTCTCCTGTCTGTTTTTGGAAGTCTTTTTTTTTTTTTTTCAATAATCATACTTTTTAATTGCATACAGAGCTCCAATATTGAATATTACTGAAAATTGGTCTATAGTGAATGACTTGAAAGGTTGTCTGTGGATATTACCGTTTCCTCCACCAATATGACTTTTGAGTTGAAGACCGACAGGAAACAGCAGCAAAACCACCACTTAAGCACAAAGTAAATACATTTTTTAAATAATTTTCAATTAGTTTAACCATTTTGGTAACAGTTTCAATCATTGTTACCTTTTTCAATTTTCACATAATCTTCATCTTGACATTGCATTCCTGCCAATCCTGGCGTGTGGTGTTGTTGAGTGAGTGAGTGCTTGTGGCTTAATGCCAATTCACCTATATCATATAACAAGTTAATTTTCAACGATATGAGGATGAGGTCCACATTGTACTAGACCAACACACTTAGTTGGAATTTCAAAGTGCTAGTTTATTGAAACAACAGTCCGCAGGTAAACATGTCACTCCACTCGGACACATTCTGATTCAGAGCCAACCAGTCGAACCCACGATCTACCGCACTTGAGGCGAGCATGCTAACCACTACGACAGCGATGCAGTGTAATCCCTTTTGGGATTCGAAGCCAGAGTTGTTTTCTGATATTGCCTGACTCCGAATCCCTTATCAACCATGCATAGTTATATTTGTGAAATTTTTTTCAGGTACCCCCGCCTCGAACCGGCGTGAATTACGCCTGCACCTCAATGTCATGCCAACTGGCACTGGGGTATTCAAAAGTAGACATATGTTGCTGCATAAATATGTAAATAGAATCATGACCACCTACATGTACATGTACAGTACAGAAAGGGACATACCGTGATTGATCACTCCGAGAGACATAATGTTTAATCCTATAGACATATCATCACGGACATAAACCCACTGTGATAGACCTAAAAAGGACCATAAAACAAGGTGGTGGGGATTAAATTTTATGGCTACAAAATGAACAAAAAGCAGAAAACGAAGAGCATGCTTTTAATTTGTTTCATAAACTTTGGGGTTTTTTTTGGACTGTATTTTGTCACAAATCTATTGGGTTGAAAGCCAATTAAGATTTGAATTTGAATAAATAAATAAACTGGTGACATTTGATTTTGGTCAGATACTGTGTAATGTCAAACATTTGTAGGGGTAAAATCATGATAAAGGTTAATTCTTTATTTCCTTTCACGTTTCTAAACTTTCAGCAGATTAGCCGCTAATTTCCTAAATATATCCATAAATTTAGTGACTTTTGGACATGTAGTACTTCTTTGAACGATCTGTTTATAAATATTTGTTTCGTTAATTTTTAATCAAATTCTCCAATGACCGTATACAAATTATTTAGTACGTATTTCTACAACGAAAAGGGTTTTAACTGGGTTTTCTACGAAGATTAAAAAAAATAATAATTACTGAACGTATAAAAAATATTAGTGAACTAAAATGTAATATTGAACTGGAAATACGTTTTAAAACGTAACAAATCACGCATATCGTGCATGTGTTTATGAAACTTCATTTGTGCACAAGCCAGATCACGTGTACGCGTGTAGATACGCAATACACAGCCAAGGTTAAAAATCTTTGAAACAAATTTGCACAACCCATGATTTCACTGAATTGAATAATCATTTATTATTTACATTTTATTCATCAATTCAAATTAACTCTCCGTTCTCGTGCTATTTCCTCGATCTCGGGATTTCATTCCCGGGATTACGTTCAAGGATGTTTTACGTTTTGAGGAAAGAAATAAAAATGTTTTTTTCTTAATTCTTAGGGGAATCTGAGACAGTACCTGAAAAAAAAATAAGCGATATAAAAACGTAATTTCACCTGTACATCTTATCTGACTAGTTTACCTGTAAAACGACACACTTGATTACAAGATTAACACCTGGTGTTTGATTGCCCCCTGATCACCGATATGAATTAAGTTTTTTTAATCCCCATCACTTTCCTAGACATGACCACTATCACGGTGATTGATCACGGTATGTCCCTTTCTGTACTGTACCTATGACGCCAGATACAGCTCATCATTCCCAGCCGCCGCTTCAGATCCATTGAATGTCGCCATTTTGACTTGTTTTGAAAGTATGTCATGTGATCGCTTTTTCCATTATGTGGTATAGTCTATTCCATACATCTGATTTATCGGTATTGAAGTATTCTTTTCTTTTTACACGAGGAACTTCTTCTGTTAATATTTAAATAACTAGTTAGTCAAGTTGACAAATGACAGATATATACCCATTACATACATAGTGTGATGGTACAAGACTTTGTATCAGGTCGAGCCTGTTGTGTGAACCAGTATCACTACCGAGTTTCAATAAAAACGAATTTTACGCAAATACCAAGGGTTGAATTAAAATTTGTACCATACTCTCAGGGAGACTACATTTTGTGCATGACGTCACGTTATTTTTTTCGTTCATTCACCAATGTTACGTTACTGTGTTTTGTCTCACATTCCAATGATATGACATTATGTCAAAGTAGTTCAGCAGAGAAAGTCTTGTGCAATGTCGCGCCATTCTTTTATCACCACAGCGTGTCAATACATTTTGTACAACATTTTGTATCAGACAGGCTACTTTCTTTAATTTCAAAGGAAAACGTACATAATGTTAGATAAAGATATTGTCTTAAACCAACTCGGCTGTAGAACATAACATCGACAGTTGAATACCGATTGAATAGACTACCACGTGATTCGTGGAAAAAGCAATCACGTAACTAGTTCTAATAAAAAAAACCTAAATGCTAGCTTACTCGCAAGGGTTATAACGGGATGCCATTACACGTAATGGAGCAGCCGCCGAGATTTTTTGCGCTCGCTTACAGAGTTTCTGACGCCTGCATTTATCAATAATAAGACATAACCTTTCCTTTTGTCCATTATTATAACAAGTTTTTATCACCTACCAGTATTTTAGAATGTAATTCCCACAAAATAAAAATCCATGTTTACTTTCTCTCTGAATATTTTGAATTTCGTCATTTCCGGCCTCACTATTTGGATGTCGATACTATATTTGGCAATTTGAGGCGTGAATGTTTACATCAGCCGTAGTAAATGTGTAGTAAGAAATACCATATTTAGAAAAGCTCCGCCTTCCGTAGTTTCCGGTTGTGGCAAACGATCGATAAATTTGAACAAGGTTGTTGCTACCTTTGAAAAGCATATATTTCTCAGCCAAACCGATTTAACAAGGACTGGGATCATCAGTAATAGTTATATTGAAATGTTTGAAGCGTAAATAGTGAGTTTTTATGTTTCAACTGCAACTTTTTTTTTGCTCCATTGTGACGAATGGGACCGCGTTGTAGCTCTGCAGAGACACAAGTTTGTCACAGGAGCTACATTATTGCAGCTATCACGTAACATACTTTCAAAACAAGTCAAAATGGCGACATTCAATGGATCTGAAGCAGCAGCTGGGAATGATGAGCTGTATCTGGCGTCATAGGTAGGTGATCATTATTCTATTTACATATTTATGCAGCAAAATATGTCTATTTTTGAATATTCCAGCGCCGGTTGGCACGACATTGAGGTGCAGGTGTAATTCACACCAGTTCGAAGCTGGGGTAACTGAAAAAAAATTCCCGAATAGAACTATGCATGGTTGATAAGGGATTCGGAGGCAGGCAATATCAGAAAACAACTGGCTTCGAATCCCAAAAGGGATTACGATGCGGTGCCGGTGGTGTTTTTGAACCAATTAGGCTTACCCCACGGCCATTACCACATGGATATAATTTCAGACTCCTGTGCCTGTGCATATAAATTCTGAGAATGTGTTAATTTAGTTGTATTTAAAAAAAGAGATATATCATACACAACTTACATCTTGGCAAGTTTTTTTTAGGTTTTTGTTGAATTTCCCAATCCGCCAATGTTCTTCCTCTGCTTAAGTCTTTGGAAGATCTTTGGTGGCTTTTCCTACAATTAAGGCAGGTTTGCGCATTTCTTGTGAGCTTAAATAAGCAAGAAAGGGCGATAAAACCCGTATAATTTAATATTATGTCACTAACTGTCTTTATGCAACTTTTTTTCGCTTTCCCGCCACATTTGCATAGATGGCGCTATTTTTTACGGTAAAATTAGACTGGTTCACTGTCGTAATTATGGGTGCATTCGGAATTCCACTAATATCACCCTGGAGTCACCAATAGCAAATACAAATGTCCACTCATGGTTCACATTTCTTCTATGGCCGGGTATCTAAAACGGTCACCCGATGTTTCTTGATTTTTACATTTGTGTTACCTATAGATATTTCCAGTTATGAGGATGTTAGGTGAAGAAAATGTGTGCAGTGGAAAAGAAAAAAATGCCATTAAAAAGTTAGCCTCAACTCGCAATATGTTTCCATTTTGTAAGATGAAGAAAATAAATTTCTATCAATTATTGAACTTATATTCATTCTAGGGCCTAATTGACATCAAAATTGTCAACATTTATTAACTTATATCTTAAAATGACTGTTTTCGACTATTCTTTCATCCATACAAGTTTTTACACGTTCTTCTGATCATAGCCAGAAATGAGGGGCAATTTGCTAATTTGCATATCTAAGATGGCGACGCCGAGACATCTGCAATTTTCATATTATCTATATAGAAGATATCATTCCTAATTGCATACATGTCATTTTCTGAACTTGAAAATGATACATTGAATCAATCTGAATTAAATGAAATAAAAATTAATGAAAACAATCAAATATTCGAGGCGGCGAACCCTTATCTGGCCTTAAGAGTCTATGTAAAAATGAAACCGGTGGTGTTTGAAACAAAATTTAACAATGAAAGACATTTGGTGGCATATTTTCTGAAATACAGTTAGATTTCTCGATTATAGATGGAATGCTATTGATTCTAATATGACGTCCTTCAAATGCTTTGAGTCCAAACCCGTGGTAAAAATAATATTAATCTATGACCGATTAAATTTATGACGTCATCGACAATTTATAACGATATTTGACCAATTTTTACATATTAGAATCGAAATAATTCATGGAAGCCATATGTATATATATAGTCTCTAACATTGTTTCCCGTTTATTACGATAATTTCTCGAACTTTAAAATGTGAAAATTTAACTATCTTGATTTGAGAAATTATCGTAATAAACGGGAAACAATGTTAGAGATTGTTTCTCTAATGAACCACTAAAAATTTGTTTGATTCTTTTTCTCACTAATTTAACAAAATATATGGCCGTTTTTCACTTTCTCAAATCGACGTCCAATGACGTCACTGACGTATACTTCAATTGACGTCACACCCGTTAAGGAATGTTTTTGAAGCAATGATGGAGAAGGAACAAGATTCCATATGAGGGGTTCTTGATGACGGTACGATTAATTACGGTTAGTTACGGTTAATTAAACGATTTTATTGATACAATGACATTTTGCGAAACGTAGCATTTTTACGGGAAACGTAGCGTGAAATTCTTATCTCACCCACGGGTTGAGACATAATTGCGTAATTGACCAATCAGCAACTGAGAACAAAGTGATCCACACGTTGATGATCGATTTCTTCTCACACGGGTTGAGAAGTGTGAAAATTGAACAAGAATTAGAGAAATTGTTTTTACAACGGGTAGGCCTTTATGTCAGCTTTTTACGGTTAGTTACGGTTAATTAAACGATTTTATTGATACAATGACATTTTGAAGCCGAGGACCTCAATATCTAGGGGCCTCCAGCCAATCTGTATTATAATATTTTTGGCACTGTCATGTAGACCTTTTTTACACATGCTGCCATAACGCACTGTAGTCTCTAAACAACCCTTCTGTAATTAGCCTTGCACTCCATTTCAGACTAATACTGTCTTAGGCTAATAACTTGACACTCATAGCCAGAAATGATAGGTGATTTGCTTATTTGCATATTCAAAATGGCGGCTCAAAGATAATTTGGATTTTAACATATAGTTGAACGGGAAACTTTCTGTTAGCTTGGGCCGGACAAATTGCCGGGATAGAAAATCAAACTATGCGCCGGTTTGAACAATATCTCAAAATATTACAGCTGTACCATGAAAACTCAAGGTTCCCACCCAGTTTCATATTTTGAAGCGTAAGCACCATTCAAAAGCATTGAGAAGAAGTGAAAAAATGCATCCTGCACGGCTTTCAAGACCTTAAAGCACTTTTCTTGCAATCCCCATTCTAGTTGCCGGGACAAATTCGGTCAGTTCCGGTAACATTGTTGAGGAATCTTTCTTCGATAAATATGTTGCTGAAAAATTAAAGGTTCCAACGATAATTTAAAAGAGGGCTTCACAAGTTTTTTTACCTTTCTAGTAGAGATTCAATAGGGGTTCATGCAAAAATATCTACTATTTCGTAAAACTGCTTCTGCTAGACATAGCATTATTTGAGTAAGCACCGCATTCCATTGTAAATGTAAATAAACAATTAAAAAAAGGCTCCACAACAGTAGGACAGCCAGCGTGACAGGAGAGCTCCAAAGTCAAGTCCCAGTCACGTGACTTTCGCTTCATTTTTGATGAAAAATGACGTTCAACCCTTCGCTTAAAATACGTCGGTTTACAATAAATATTTATGCTTGAAATCAATTAAAATATACGGAAGATGTCTATGGATAAATAGAAATGTATTGTATCACTGCAGTTTTTATTTATATTGTGCACAAACATCGAATTTTGCTACTTGAAGTGGACTCAATTTCAAAACAAATGTCAAGGTGGTTCTATTTAAAAGAGAAAATTTAATTAAAACAATATGATGGCTTTCTGTAGCATACATTGCCTGAGGAAATCATCTAGGATCATTGTCATACAGACAACTAGTGTCAATGTCTTGTGGGATGCAATTGTTCCACTTAGCCCTACACCCACCTTGATCGGATCGACCATTTGCCAAACATCGAAATTCATTGTCTTGCGGAACACATCGGTGGTGTTCCTTAACATCAACAATAAACGACACCTAAGCGTACATCCGAAAGAGTATATTTTATTTGGGAAATGGGTGTCTATGTCTTTTTTTTTTATTTTCTTGTATTAATACCGTATTTTTCAGTTTAATTGAATTATTTGTATTGCAATATTGTTTTAGACATTGTGCATTTTGTAATTTAGACTGGGGAATTACTATTTATTATCACTTTAAATTTTAAAAAAAATCATCTATGACTATGATACTAGACTTGCACAGGGAATGTACAACAATTAATAATTTCAATTTAATTTAATTTCAATACAACAGGTACAAGATAAATAGAAAGAAATAAATGTGTGGAAAAAATAAAAGCATGTAAACAAAAATTAAGCGAATTGAAAAAATATGAAAATATTATATAAAAAAAAACATGTAAAAAAATTAATAATTTTTTTAAAATCTAAAAAAAAAAGGGAAACCTTGAGACACAAAGGGGCATAAAAAATTGTATTCAGATATCTTAACCCTTCCTATTATATCAAGGCAAATTAAAAAAAAATCAGTGTAAGCAAATATTTTTCTTGAAATTAGGAAATTTTATTATCTGAATGAAAGCTACCAAGTTTCATGTTTATCTCACAATGTAAATATCAATGTATTTGGAATATTCATGTGTTTGACACAACTACAAACTAGCTTTTATAACATATATGAGTGGTCAAGTTGTAACAATTCTTTCCCCTTGACATTCACAAAATGACCAGCATTTACAAAATGAGTACTTAGGTTGCAATAATTCTTTCTCCAGGACATTCACAAAATTACCAGCTTTTACAAATATGGATACTTAGATTGCAATAATGTTTCCACCATGACATTCACAAACAGAATGATTATAGCATTCACATAAAAGACAGACACAAAATGACTAGCATTCACATAAAAGACACATACAGAATAACTAGCATTCACATAAAAGAGCATATTGAATGACTACCATTCACATAATTTTAAGACAAATACAGCATACTTGCATTCACATGAAAGGACAAACCAGAATTCCAAATTTCACTAAGTAAATTAAATGACTAGATTAGAATGAATATGTTTTCTGTTGGCAAAATAACCAAGTATTGGTTAATATTGTTTAAAATTGAAGTTAAAAAAAATTATTTTATTTGTTCCAATGACTGGAAAAAAGTTAATAAATGGGCACATTTTGAAAAATTCTCTTCTGTAAAAGAAAATTTATAAATTTCGGCATTAATATTCATAGATAAAAGATAATTATATTTCTCATAAACAACAGGCAACATAAGTACCTTTTCATCTAAAAAAAAGCATGAATAACAAATTCAACAATATGTTGGAGTGTATACAGGTCTAAATGTCTGTAGAAACTTGTTCAACAACTTGGTTCTGGTTCAATATATCTATAAGAAATTGAAAAGTTTGAGATCTTGTTTCAGCTCCACTTTCTGACCTAGAAAATGTGTTACAACTGTTATAACAATATGTACCACAATATAATTTATCTTCTGAGCCAAATTCTTTACAGAAATTTAATTCATTCTTGAAATGTTTAAGATAAGTCCTGGTTTTCAATTGAAATTGAAATAAACCTTTTGACTTTCAGATGAAGTTTCACAAATTACACAAATTACACAATCAAAAAGTTCTTTTCTGAATGACTTTATTATAATTTATGACACAAGGTGTCTTGAAAACTCATGGCATTTGTTTGATGATGTACTTCAAAAATAATTGGAATGCTGGTCCATTTTTTTTACTTCATGGATATTTTAGAAGAAAAAAACCATATATATATATATATATATATTGATTTTCAAACCTGTATGAATATATATATAAGACTTATCATATATTCTTATTTTTATTTATTCAAATATTCAACCAATAAACATCACAGGAAACTTTGCTTTTATACTCATAGAATCTGAAACTAACGGAAAATAAACATCCATTTTATTTAATAGAATCTGTAACTTTGCCCCTTTGGTATCTTCAGACTCTTGTTAAAAAAAAAATAAACATCCCATGTCCAGTCTGTATATATATATATATCTATCTACAAAGATCTAAAACTAACTAAAACTGGAGGTTGTCAATACCATTAGCACTGAAAAGTAGCATGTACACACATCAATAAGTATTTCAGGAAAACAGACTGAAAATGAAAAAAAGGGGGGGGGGGGGGGGGTGTAAATGCTTGACATGAACTAAATATGTAGCCTTATGCTATGCCATGTTAATCTAGAGTGAATTTAACATAATCTTTCACCATTCTCTACATGACAAGATCATACATTATAATGCAGTCCTTTTTATTTCTAAAATGTATTTATTAATTATGTCAATATTTTGACATGTCCATAAATGCCATGGAACGAGTCAACGAAAATGAAAGATTTGTTGTTAAAAATGGAATAAAATGACTTTATATATGTGTGACTATGATTGGTCAAGTGGTTCTTTCGTGTTTAAACAGAAACAGTCACATTTACATCCTAATAGATCGATCAATCTATGAAAAAACCCAGAAATATTTGGTTAGAATCTCGAAATATAGTGCTTCTTGTTTACATCCAAATATGGAATTCTAGTGACGAATGATGGGGAAATATGCAAATAATCCATACTCTAATACGTGTTTCTAGCTATTTTTACCAAATTTATTAATAAACAGCCAATGGGATGCAATTGTTCCACTTAGTTAAAGAGTCTATTTTTAGCACAGGCGCTTGTGTAGAGTCAAAAATATGCTCGCTATGTACATAAAATATTTTAGGTACATAGAGAGCATATTTTTGACTATTTTATGTATGTAGCGAGCATATTTTTGACTCTACACAAGCGCCTGTGTTTTTAGCGCCATTTTTTTTTTACAACATTTCATCAGCAGCGGTATCCCGAGTTCCAACGTTGATTTCAAGCAAACGATATCATAAATACACGTATTCACGCGTCAGTCACGTTACAATTTTATTTAAAAAATGGATTCAATAAAAATGAATACTTCTTTCAGTTTTATTTATGAAGATATTCAGTAAAAACACATGGGGTGTCGACGTAAACAATGCATGGCCGTTCACTTGTAAAGCGTCATGTCTAAAAAAAAAATAGAGTTACGTCCCTTGATTTCGGGATTTGACTTTGCATTGTTGGAGGTACGGAATCTGTGCGTGGCTTCCCGACTGACAAGGGTATTTTTTTTATTTCGACAAAACAACAGAAGAAGTAACTATAATACAATTGGTAACAATACTGCCGATATATAAAGTTCAAAAAATTTAACAATATATATACTAAACGATTTCAATGACATACTAATACTTATGTGGGGCAGAAATTGAAAAAAAATGCACATTATATTTTTTATTTACATATTTTTATTTCGTGAAAAAAAAAGGGGGGGCAGTGCATTAAATATATTTTCGATCTTTTACACACATCATCGGATTCCTAATAAACATATGATGACAATTAATTTTGATACGATCACATTTAATTATGAAGTTATTTATGTGATCAAAACTGTGATGAAATATCATTTAAAAAAAATAGATACGAGTTTTCATCAGCCAAATATGGTTCAACGTTTATTTGCTGACGTCATAAATGACGCGATTTGGTTTATGAATATTCATGAGCAAAATCACCCATGATTTCTGGCTATGTACATCAATACAAAAGGACATTGTTCTTAAAAGACATAGGAAACTGTTGACATACTACTGAACTGAGCGGCTCGCCGTGTATATACGTATGTTATCAAGACATGTAGTTCATTTGGGAATCTTAAAATGGACGCGAATGAGGGAGTCCAGTCCTTCAATTTTGAAGTTGGACAAAAGTTTAAGTCATTTAATGAATTTTAGAGCCAACTTAAACATTACCACGATGCAAAAATTTATACAAATGTACAGAAGGAGTAGTTGCAAAATTGAGTCAACGAAGTAAAAGCAAACAATTACAAACAATGATCTGGTTGTAGACTTACCAACAAAGATTTTAGATGAAAACATTAACTTAAACAGAATTTAAAAAAAAATTCACGATTGATAGATGGAAATGTCTAAAAAAAACAAAATTAGTAAAACAAAAGAAACAGCCGAATGGAAATGTTCAGTCTGTAAAATTGATGTTCATCTTTATGCATCCATAGTTTGCATGGATGTTTAGAGTGGAACCATCTTAAATGTATTGGTCTCAAAGCGCCACCAAAATCCACGTACTGGCTATGCAGACAGTGCTATAACAAAGGAAAGTAACTTGATAATTTCTTATGTAATTTCACCTTTGTAAATATATTTACGAAGTATATTTCATATCTTTTTGATGTATTGGTTTAAAATGTATTATCAATTACAAATTGATGTATAATAATAATAATTCTTTCAATTCTGTATGTCCAATAATGAAATCCCTAGAACTTCCGGGTAATAATAAGACCAGGTAACTCTAACAAATAAAATTACGATTACCCGATATTTTCCCGTGAAATAGGTTCCTGAACCTTCCGGCACTTAGTCTCTCAGGTAATCCTAATTTTTCGTTATTATTACCTAATCCAGGTAATCGTAGCCAGTACTTATTTAATACTCACGTAGATTTTAACAAATTCAATGGCAATTTTCTTGCAATATAAAAGGTAAATATATTGTAAACATTTCTGAAATAAGGTGGAAATTGTGGATGTTTACGTGTTCAATTTGTGATTTCATACTTTTCTTGAATGGAGCCAAGTGCGATAATGATATACGCACGTTTATCATAAATTTGATACTTATTTAACGGAAATTTACAAAAAGGGAAAAGGTCCCGAATTTGTACAGAATCAAAATAAGATCTTTAGGCCTAGAACTTTATCAGTGTATTAGCTAATAAGGATAACTTTATTTGGCTAATGAATAATGAAAATAAGGATATCCTGATTACTTTATGTAGTTATATACAAAATAATGAAAGATGTGGTTAATTTTTTGTTCACTTTCACATATTGATTGTAGCACTGGGGCATTGCTGGAGGCTGTAGTACATTGTAACTTGTATAATCTTTATACCTAAAACATCATAAATGTACTAAACATGTAATTGGAACCACAAACAGGAAAATGTCCTTTTGCACCTGCCCTTGGTGACCGTTGCATCTGGGTAACTCGTATTCTTACTTGCCCGTTTGCACTGGTCACAAGGAGGACTAATTATATATAGATATATGTTTCTCCTTTGGGTTCCTTTTTTGTTTTTATTGTTTGTTTTTGTTTATTTTTTTTCTAGGATGAATGTCCTTTAGCACCGACCCTTGGTGACATCTGCACCTAAATAACTACAAATTATAAATGTACTTGTTTATATGTTTTTATGACACGGGGAGGACTTTAAAAGTTCATCTAAATATAATACATGTAAATCTTTTTTTGAATTGATGCATGGATGTGGACTGTTGCAGCTTCTGGTAATAATCAACTACCTTGTCCTCTTTATTGGATATTCTTATCAGACACTTGTTATGTATCCTACATGTATGTTATACAGGTACAATGTATCATCCGATATTATTGTTATATTCTGTTATTTTATTGTTACATTGTATGGTGTGTATACATTACACAGTGTATCCATATATTTAATCATTGTAATGATCTTGCCCTTAATGGGTCCTTGATTGGAAATAAACACATTTGTATTTGTACATTTTGTTTGTATTAGTATGTATCCCACTCGTCGCAACTTCGGCTGATTCCGTACCTTCATGGAGGAAGCGAAGCGGACTCACCCGAGGTTTGCCGATTGGTATGTATCCAACACTTACGTGATCTTTTTTAGAGACCAAGAAGTTTGATTCGCAGTCACCAACCTTTCTTTGCAAGTTATGCAACATAATTGAAAGGAAAATAATCATTTTACTGACTGATAAAAGATGAAAACCATTTAAAGGATGTAGATGGGTTGGTGATCCTATATATTTTTAGAATTCACAGTTTGTTTTCTTTACAAGTGAACACATACAAAATGTAGACCAAACATTATAATTTTCATACTACCTTGAATTCACAAATTGTGCATTGTACGACCAATTCTCAATGCATGTGCATACCAATTACTGGCCAAACAAAAAGTATTTGTGTATTAACAGAGAATTGCATCCTTTTTCAGATTTTTTTTCAAACTAATATACACATAATGGGTCCGATTAAAAAAAACAACTGGCGAGTGTTCGTCTGATACCAGTAATAATTATTCTCTAAACCCAGTATTGGTCTGACACCAGTTATAGTTATCCTCTAAACCCAGTATTGGTCTGATACCAGTTAAAGTTATTCTCTAAACCCAATAATGATCAATCGGCAAACCTCGGGTGAGTCCGCTTCTCTCCCTCAATACCTCGGCTGTAATACGTTATGATGAAGGTACGGAATCAGCCGAAGTTGCGACGAGTGCAGTAATGATCTGACACCAGTTATAGTTATTCTCTAAACCCAGTATTGGTCCGACACCAGTTAAAGTTATTCTCTAAACCCAGTATTGGTCTGACATCAATTATAGCTATTCTGTAAACCCAGTATTGGTCTGACATCAGTTAAAGTTATTCTCTAAACCCAGTATTGGTCTGACACCAGTTATAGTTATTCTCTTAGCCCAGTATTGGTCTGGCACCAGTTATAGTTATTCTCTTAGCCCAGTATTGGTCTGGCACCAGTTATTGTTATTCTCTTAGCCCAGTATTGGTCTGACACCAGTTATAGTTATTCTCTTAGCCCAGTATTGGTCTGGCACCAGTTATAGTTATTCTCTTAGCCCAGTATTGGTCTGACACCAGTTATAGTTATTCTCTTAGCCCAGTATTGGTCTGGCACCAGTTATAGTTATTCTCTTAGCCCAGTATTGGTCTGACACCAGTTATAGTTATTCTCTTAGCCCAGTATTGGTCTGGCACCAGTTATAGTTATTCTCTTAGCCCAGTATTGGTCTGACACCAGTTATAGTTATTCTCTTAGCCCAGTATTGGTCTGGCACCAGTTATAGTTATTCTCTTAGCCCAGTATTGGTCTGACACCAGTTATAGTTATTCTCTTAGCCCAGTAATGGTCTGGCACCAGTTATAGTTATTCTCTTAGCCCAGTATTGGTCTGACACCAGTTATAGTTATTCTCTTAGCCCAGTATTGGTCTGGCACCAGTTATAGTTATTCTCTTAGCCCAGTATTGGTCTGACACCAGTTATAGTTATTCTCTTAGCCCAGTATTGGTCTGGCACCAGTTATAGTTATTCTCTTAGCCCAGTATTGGTCTGACATCAGTTATTGTTATTCTCTTAGCCCAGTATTGGTCTGACACCAGTTATAGTTATTCTCTTAGCCCAGTATTGGTCTGGCACCAGTTATTGTTATTCTCTTAGCCCAGTATTGGTCTGACACCAGTTATAGTTATTCTCTTAGCCCAGTATTGGTCTGGCACCAGTTATTGTTATTCTCTTAGCCCAGTATTGGTCTGACACCAGTTATAGTTATTCTCTTAGCCCAGTATTGGTCTGACACCAGTTATAGTTATTCTCTTAGCCCAGTATTGGTCTGGCACCAGTTATTATTATTCTCTTAGCCCAGTATTGGTCTGACACCAGTTATAGTTATTCTCTTAGCCCAGTATTGGTCTGGCACCAGTTATTGTTATTCTCTTAGCCCAGTATTGGTCTGACACCAGTTATAGTTATTCTCTTAGCCCAGTATTGGTCTGGCACCAGTTATAGTTATTCTCTTAGCCCAGTATTGGTCTGGCACCAGTTATTGTTATTCTCTTAGCCCAGTATTGGTCTGACACTAGTTATAGTTATTCTCTTAGCCCAGTATTGGTCTGACACCAGTTATAGTTATTCTCTTAGCCCAGTAATGGTCTGACACCAGTTATAGTTATTCTCTTAGCCCAGTATTGGTCTGACACCAGTTATAGTTATTCTCTTAGCCCAGTATTGGTCTGACACCAGTTATTGTTATTCTCTTAGCCCAGTATTGGTCTGGCACCAGTTATAGTTATTCTCTTAGCCCAGTATTGGTCTGACACCAGTTATAGTTATTCTCTTAGCCCAGTATTGGTCTGACACCAGTTATAGTTATTCTCTTAGCCCAGTATTGGTCTGGCACCAGTTATTGTTATTCTCTTAGCCCAGTATTGGTCTGACACCAGTTATAGTTATTCTCTTAGCCCAGTATTGGTCTGGCACCAGTTATTGTTATTCTCTTAGCCCAGTATTGGTCTGACACCAGTTATAGTTATTCTCTTAGCCCAGTATTGGTCTGACACCAGTTATAGTTATTCTCTTAGCCCAGTATTGGTCTGGCACCAGTTATTGTTATTCTCTTAGCCCAGTATTGGTCTGACACCAGTTATAGTTATTCTCTTAGCCCAGTATTGGTCTGGCACCAGTTATTGTTATTCTCTTAGCCCAGTATTGGTCTGACACCAGTTATAGTTATTCTCTTAGCCCAGTATTGGTCTGGCACCAGTTATAGTTATTCTCTTAGCCCAGTATTGGTCTGGCACCAGTTATTGTTATTCTCTTAGCCCAGTATTGGTCTGACACCAGTTATAGTTATTCTCTTAGCCCAGTATTGGTCTGACACCAGTTATAGTTATTCTCTTAGCCCAGTAATGGTCTGACACCAGTTATAGTTATTCTCTTAGCCCAGTATTGGTCTGACACCAGTTATAGTTATTCTCTTAGCCCAGTATTGGTCTGACACCAGTTATTGTTATTCTCTTAGCCCAGTATTGGTCTGGCACCAGTTATAGTTATTCTCTTAGCCCAGTATTGGTCTGACACCAGTTATAGTTATTCTCTTAGCCCAGTATTGGTCTGACACCAGTTATAGTTATTCTCTTAGCCCAGTATTGGTCTGGCACCAGTTATTGTTATTCTCTTAGCCCAGTATTGGTCTGACACCAGTTATAGTTATTCTCTTAGCCCAGTATTGGTCTGACACCAGTTATAGTTATTCTCTTAGCCCAGTAATGGTCTGACACCAGTTATAGTTATTCTCTTAGCCCAGTATTGGTCTGACACCAGTTATAGTTATTCTCTTAGCCCAGTATTGGTCTGACACCAGATATAGTTATTCTCTTAGCCCAGTATTGGTCTGACACCAGTTATAGTTATTCTCTTAGCCCAGTATTGGTCTGGCACCAGTTATAGTTATTCTCTTAGCCCAGTATTGGTCTGACACCAGTTATAGTTATTCTCTTAGCCCAGTAATGGTCTGGCACCAGTTATAGTTATTCTCTTAGCCCAGTATTGGTCTGACACCAGTTATAGTTATTCTCTTAGCCCAGTATTGGTCTGGCACCAGTTATAGTTATTCTCTTAGCCCAGTATTGGTCTGACACCAGTTATAGTTATTCTCTTAGCCCAGTATTGGTCTGGCACCAGTTATAGTTATTCTCTTAGCCCAGTATTGGTCTGACATCAGTTATTGTTATTCTCTTAGCCCAGTATTGGTCTGACACCAGTTATAGTTATTCTCTTAGCCCAGTATTGGTCTGGCACCAGTTATTGTTATTCTCTTAGCCCAGTATTGGTCTGACACCAGTTATAGTTATTCTCTTAGCCCAGTATTGGTCTGGCACCAGTTATTGTTATTCTCTTAGCCCAGTATTGGTCTGACACCAGTTATAGTTATTCTCTTAGCCCAGTATTGGTCTGACACCAGTTATAGTTATTCTCTTAGCCCAGTATTGGTCTGGCACCAGTTATTATTATTCTCTTAGCCCAGTATTGGTCTGACACCAGTTATAGTTATTCTCTTAGCCCAGTATTGGTCTGGCACCAGTTATTGTTATTCTCTTAGCCCAGTATTGGTCTGACACCAGTTATAGTTATTCTCTTAGCCCAGTATTGGTCTGGCACCAGTTATAGTTATTCTCTTAGCCCAGTATTGGTCTGGCACCAGTTATTGTTATTCTCTTAGCCCAGTATTGGTCTGACACTAGTTATAGTTATTCTCTTAGCCCAGTATTGGTCTGACACCAGTTATAGTTATTCTCTTAGCCCAGTAATGGTCTGACACCAGTTATAGTTATTCTCTTAGCCCAGTATTGGTCTGACACCAGTTATAGTTATTCTCTTAGCCCAGTATTGGTCTGACACCAGTTATTGTTATTCTCTTAGCCCAGTATTGGTCTGGCACCAGTTATAGTTATTCTCTTAGCCCAGTATTGGTCTGACACCAGTTATAGTTATTCTCTTAGCCCAGTATTGGTCTGACACCAGTTATAGTTATTCTCTTAGCCCAGTATTGGTCTGGCACCAGTTATTGTTATTCTCTTAGCCCAGTATTGGTCTGACACCAGTTATAGTTATTCTCTTAGCCCAGTATTGGTCTGGCACCAGTTATTGTTATTCTCTTAGCCCAGTATTGGTCTGACACCAGTTATAGTTATTCTCTTAGCCCAGTATTGGTCTGACACCAGTTATAGTTATTCTCTTAGCCCAGTATTGGTCTGGCACCAGTTATTGTTATTCTCTTAGCCCAGTATTGGTCTGACACCAGTTATAGTTATTCTCTTAGCCCAGTATTGGTCTGGCACCAGTTATTGTTATTCTCTTAGCCCAGTATTGGTCTGACACCAGTTATAGTTATTCTCTTAGCCCAGTATTGGTCTGGCACCAGTTATAGTTATTCTCTTAGCCCAGTATTGGTCTGGCACCAGTTATTGTTATTCTCTTAGCCCAGTATTGGTCTGACACCAGTTATAGTTATTCTCTTAGCCCAGTATTGGTCTGACACCAGTTATAGTTATTCTCTTAGCCCAGTAATGGTCTGACACCAGTTATAGTTATTCTCTTAGCCCAGTATTGGTCTGACACCAGTTATAGTTATTCTCTTAGCCCAGTATTGGTCTGACACCAGTTATTGTTATTCTCTTAGCCCAGTATTGGTCTGGCACCAGTTATAGTTATTCTCTTAGCCCAGTATTGGTCTGACACCAGTTATAGTTATTCTCTTAGCCCAGTATTGGTCTGACACCAGTTATAGTTATTCTCTTAGCCCAGTATTGGTCTGGCACCAGTTATTGTTATTCTCTTAGCCCAGTATTGGTCTGACACCAGTTATAGTTATTCTCTTAGCCCAGTATTGGTCTGACACCAGTTATAGTTATTCTCTTAGCCCAGTAATGGTCTGACACCAGTTATAGTTATTCTCTTAGCCCAGTATTGGTCTGACACCAGTTATAGTTATTCTCTTAGCCCAGTATTGGTCTGACACCAGTTATTGTTATTCTCTTAGCCCAGTATTGGTCTGGCACCAGTTATAGTTATTCTCTTAGCCCAGTATTGGTCTGACACCAGTTATAGTTATTCTCTTAGCCCAGTATTGGTCTGACACCAGTTATAGTTATTCTCTTAGCCCAGTATTGGTCTGGCACCAGTTATTGTTATTCTCTTAGCCCAGTATTGGTCTGACACCAGTTATAGTTATTCTCTTAGCCCAGTATTGTTCTGGCACCAGTTATTGTTATTCTCTTAGCCCAGTATTGGTCTGACACCAGTTATAGTTATTCTCTTAGCCCAGTATTGGTCTGACACCAGTTATAGTTATTCTCTTAGCCCAGTATTGGTCTGGCACCAGTTATTGTTATTCTCTTAGCCCAGTATTGGTCTGACACCAGTTATAGTTATTCTCTTAGCCCAGTATTGGTCTGGCACCAGTTATTGTTATTCTCTTAGCCCAGTATTGGTCTGACACCAGTTATAGTTATTCTCTTAGCCCAGTATTGGTCTGGCACCAGTTATAGTTATTCTCTTAGCCCAGTATTGGTCTGGCACCAGTTATTGTTATTCTCTTAGCCCAGTATTGGTCTGACACCAGTTATAGTTATTCTCTTAGCCCAGTATTGGTCTGACACCAGTTATAGTTATTCTCTTAGCCCAGTAATGGTCTGACACCAGTTATAGTTATTCTCTTAGCCCAGTATTGGTCTGACACCAGTTATAGTTATTCTCTTAGCCCAGTATTGGTCTGACACCAGTTATTGTTATTCTCTTAGCCCAGTATTGGTCTGACACCAGTTATAGTTATTCTCTTAGCCCAGTATTGGTCTGACACCAGTTATAGTTATTCTCTTAGCCCAGTATTGGTCTGGCATCAGTTATTGTTATTCTCTTAGCCCAGTATTGGTCTGACATCAGTTATAGTTATTCTCTTAGCCCAGTATTGGTCTGGCATCAGTTATTGTTATTCTCTTAGCCCAGTATTGGTCTGACACCAGTTATTGTTATTCTCTTAGCCCAGTATTGGTCTGGCACCAGTTATAGTTATTCTCTTAGCCCAGTATTGGTCTGACACCAGTTATAGTTATTCTCTTAGCCCAGTATTGGTCTGACACCAGTTATAGTTATTCTCTTAGCCCAGTATTGGTCTGGCATCAGTTATTGTTATTCTCTTAGCCCAGTATTGGTCTGACATCAGTTATAGTTATTCTCTTAGCCCAGTATTGGTCTGACACCAGTTATTGTTATTCTCTTAGCCCAGTATTGGTCTGGCACCAGTTATAGTTATTCTCTTAGCCCAGTATTGGTCTGACACCAGTTATAGTTATTCTCTTAGCCCAGTAATGGTCTGACACCAGTTATAGTTATTCTCTTAGCCCAGTATTGGTCTGACACCAGTTATTGTTATTCTCTTAGCCCAGTATTGGTCTGACACCAGTTATAGTTATTCTCTTAGCCCAGTATTGGTCTGACACCAGTTATAGTTATTCTCTTACCCCAGTATTGGTCTGACACCAGTTATTGTTATTCTCTTAGCCCAGTATTGGTCTGACACCAGTTATAGTTATTCTCTTGAGTCCAGTATTGGTCTGACATCAGTTATAGTTATTCTCTTAGCCCAGTATTGGTCTGGCACCAGTTATAGTTGAGTTTAGGTAATGGAGACATATTTCGGGTATCTCATCTATTTTGCGATTGCAGGATATTTTCTTAAAAATTTTGCGACAAACCTATTTTCTTAATGTACCAGATTAGCACGTTCCAGTAGTTTTTTTCTTAATATTGTTGTTTAATCAGTCTCCATTGATTTTGATTACGTTATTGATGATGGTTTTATATATCAACATGCATATTTAAAACATTCTGAAAATGAAATGACAAATTAACTTTGCGTATTATTCCTGTGTAACTGATTTATATGAACTGCGAATACACAAAAAATCCTTTACAACTGTCTCGCGCAACATTTTAAAAATGAACCTTATATACACCACAGTAAATTAAATCACATTTAATATTTTATTTACATGTGTCGACCCTATATACTATTAATATATAGGATCAACACATGCAAGTCGCTGTAAACATAAGATTGTATGAATATGGACACGCACAAGTTAAATAAAGGATTTAAGGAGATTAAATAATAAAGAAATTTTATTGAAAATAAATAAAACAGAAAGTTAAAAAAAAAAAAAAAAAAAAAGGATGTGATTCCGTGTCCCAAATGTTCACCTATGTAGTATGGCCTGTCTGATTTGTAATTATTTTCGGTCGATTCGTTGCCTGTTGTTTGTAATAGGGATGTTGCACAAATTGACATACCTACAGTGTCGGACTTACCCATAGGCTAGGTAGGCTGAAGCCTAGGGCCTCAATATCACGGGGGGGGGGGGGGGGGGGGGGGTCGCTTCTGGTAATTTGGGGTACAGGGGTGTAGCTGTGAATTGGAAAACACCCCCCAGTCATATATTGACACATTAAAAAAATCCTACCCATTCATATATTCCTTACCTAAAATGTCGACCCATTCATATATTTTATTTACCTGAAACCGAGATTGTATTTGAATGAATGCGAGTTCACAACAAATTCATCACATTCATTACAACTTGTGCATTTTCCACGTTCAACTGGTATCAGGTCAAATCGGCACCTGGTCATTTCGGCACCTATCTACATAGTCAAATCGGCACCTTAAGGTTGGTTAGTTCGGTACCTGTCATGGTCAATTCGGCACACCAGTATCAAAAATAATTTAGTAATAATAAAATATTTATATAAAAATAAAAAAAGAAAGTTGGATTTATTAGCTACATGTAGTACCAAATATAATCTATAGTCAATCAACGAAAATTTTTTAGTTATTACGGTTAAATTTGATTGCGTTTAATTAATTTTAATTATTTCCTTTCATTAAATCAATACTTATAATATAAATTCAATACATCTAACATGCCGCGTGATTAACATTAGATGTGTTTCTTTTAAATATACTCTGGAAATCTTTGGTTTATTTTGGTAGTAATCTTGTACATGTATTCATCTCAGCTCTGAATGAAACGTCTAAAAATATATGATTATGCAAACAAATCAAACCTCGTTAAAGAAATAAACAATTAAATTAAACAAATCAATTAACATCAACTCCACGCATATCTTTCATTTTAATTTCGGAAATAAATTCTGATTTGTATTGCTTCAGTTTTTCTACTTTCTTATATGGGTCATTCTCATAAAATGTCCAGATTCCACAGCAGTCATTCATGGAAATGAAGAGAGACTCTCAGACACATTTTAAATTTTAATTGAAACTTCGACATCTCTAGAACACTAAACTACAAATTAACATTAACAAGAACAAGAACATTAAAAAAAATAAATCATGAACATACACCTACTGCCTGCAAGAGTCCTTGGTGTTACTAATTGAAAAAACCCTGCTATTTTCAAATGAGTTTATTAATATTCTGTGTAATGCCAAAATAGAAGTACAAATATCAAAATTATGTGCTTAAAACTAATGTTCGTCATTTTCAAAGCACCCTTTTCATGTATGTTTCAATAAATCATAGTATCAAAATGGATAGCGAAAATAGTTTGTGACTTTTTTCCGGTAAATCTAATTTGGCTAATTAATTATCAGTTTTTCTTTTCCCATCAAGTAAATGTTATATTGGATTATACTTAAAACAACTTGTTGAAGATGGACACACATGGTAACATCAATGAGTTTTTTCAGGAAAAAAAGTAAATATTTTCAAAGATGTTGGCAATTTGATGCAAAATCAGATTCCTGAAACTTGAGTTCTTCTAACTTAACATGATCACCCAATGGCCATCGTATTTAATTACCGATAACTAATCTTGTCACGAACATTCCTTGGTGTTACTACTGAATTGTCCATGATGTTACCATTTCTTTCAACAGTCATATCTATATCCCTGTATGTACTCTCGACTATATTGCATGTATATGCATGTGTATCTGTATTTGATTTGATGTTTTTCAAGGATTTTAAACAAATATAAAGATTTGCAGTTTGATTTTAATTTGCTTTTATGTTTATTTGTCCAGAGTGTTACTATAACTTTCCATAGTGTTACTGTTTATTACAAATTTCTATATAGAACAAAAATAATTTGATGTTCTATATTTTAATAACAACACATTATCAGTTTTTCTTTAAATAAAAGAAACAAGATTATCAAATTGTATTAATATATATATTTAAAAACCTTTAATTGGAAAAAAGTTCCTTGGCATAACCAAACACGCCTGGTAATCGGCACAAGCAGAACAGTTGGTTCTGCAAAGAAATTCGTGAGGATAACTTCCGGTGTTGGTGGAGTAGAGTTCACGAAGACGCTTCGCAAGGTATGTACATGTCAAAAATTGAAATTTTCTTTTTTACTGCTCGAATATTGCAAAATCAGAGAATGCTATGCTGTGGCGAATGCTTTCACGATTAGAAACATGCATAGTTTATTCTTGTATATGAAGTGTAACTCTCGCAAAATCAATCGTCCCACGAAAAAAGGACGAAAATTGTGACACTCTTACATTTCTAAGTTGTTCTTGACAAAGATGCAAGTTAAATTTTCAATATGTTTTCATCATGGGAGTCTAAGTGTAATCGGGGATAAATTCAGATTCGTCAGAAGTAAATTGAAGTCTAGATAAATCGATTCCTCAGAAGTAAATTGAAGTCTAGATAAATCTACAAACTGTCAATTTTCTCGTTTTCCTGCTTGAGGAGATCGGTTCTGATAGAGCACATTGCGAATGCATGAGGAGTTTTGTTAATTGTTTTCTGCAAAATTGATAAATTGACACTTTTAAACACAAAACTGATAAATACTCTAATCAAAATAAACTATTCTCTGTCCACTTTCAGGAGATGCCAGGATTCAAGGGAAAGAGGAAAAGGGGACTGACATTGACTCTTTACATCAAACCATTTCGATATAGATTGCCTGTATCACCGCCAAGGAAACGAACAAAAACAAGTAGCAGTACACCAAATTTAAAATCCCCATCAATCGGCAGTGGCGGATTTAGAGGGGGCGTGCGGGGCGTGCGCCTCCCCCCCTAAAATTCGCAAAGCATATGTTATACAACGTTAATTAAGCAGTTCAACAAACAACTTTTTCATGAATGGTTAACTCGTGACCTGTAAGTCAAAATGAATAGTAATGATATTAGGAGTAAATTTGGGATATCATTCTAAAAAGCTCTACCCATTGATAAATGATCAGTATACACTGTCCGTCCGGATGAAGCTTTTCGTTTTGCCTTTGGTTCATTCATTGAAAACGTATGATTCGTTCTTGTTTATAGACAAACAAAGACTAATATGTTAACATTAATGCTGCTTGAAACGATTCTGATCATCTAATTTAGTTACGTTAGCTTATCAGAAATCAACAACAAGTTCATGTATTGACAATTTCCACTTTTATTTGTCTATAAACAAGAACGGTCGAATCATACGTTTTCAATGAATGAATCAAACGACGGAAAGAAAAGCTCCACCCGGACGGGCAGCATTAACTAGAACCACCCGAAAGGACAAGCACCGAAAGTACAGATCAATTAGTGAAATGAGGAATGCGTTAAAACTAAACCAATAGTTCTTTGAAGGGTTAAAATATCGTGATCGATCAGTCATGAGTTGAACAATTCGCATCACGGTTGTTAAAGAAATTTTTTACTTTAGGTTCTTATAAGGCATGCCTTCTTATAATCTGACAAAAACATACTGTTAACAATTATCCGATAAAATTAAGACTCAAAGTCAAGTTTTTTTGGTCTGATAAAAATGGTGTGGTTGGTTCAAAATTGTCGTTCAAATAAATGTCTGGAATTCCTCAAACCCCAGAGCTTCCGGGGGGCTTCCCCCCCCCCCCCCCCCCTGGTCCCCTGCCAGGGCTCTGCCTTGGACCAGCTGGGGACCTTAAGCGGTCCCCAGACCCCTCGCCTACTCACGCCCCCCCTAACCACAAATCCTGGATCCGCCCCTGATCAGGACACCAAGTTTATTAAAAAAGTCTCTTTCAATTTCAAAATATTTATATCCTTTCAAACGGGTTTACACATCTATTCGGCGCAACCTTTTTATTAAAGATGACGAAAACTTCACCGCAGATCTACAAAAGTTATAATATTCATTGATTTCAGCACATACATAGGTCTAACGTAAATAAACATTCACTTAGTGCTAGTAATCATGAATAAATTAAACACAAGATGTCAATTAAACTGGACATATCCTTAAAATCGGTAAAACGCTTTACATCTTGTAATCACTACTAACAGCTAGAGATCTTTTTTATTTACAAGTGTGTACACATAACACACTACTTAATAGAAAAACAAACCACAAATTAATATTATTCTCAACTGTATGATATTTAATTTAGAGTGTATCATTTGTATTAGAAATAATAAAGATATTCGGCGCAACCTTTTTATTAAAGATGACGAAAACTTCACCGCAGATCTACAAAAGTTATAATATTCATTGATTTCAGCACATACATAGGTCTAACATAAATAAACATTCACTTAGTGCTAGTAATCATGAATAAATTAAACACAAGATGTCAATTAAACTGGACATATCCTTAAAATCGGTAAAGCGCTTTACATCTTGTAATCACTACTAACAGCTAGAGATCTTTTGTATTTACAAGTGTGTACACATAACACACTACTTAATAGAAAAACAAACCACAAATTAATATTATTCTCAACTGTATGATATTTAATTTAGAGTGTATCATTTGTATTAGAAATAATAAAGATATGATTCACATTAAATTTGATTATAAAATTATCTTACAGTGCATTTTCAATTTTTTCCAATGTACAGATATAAGGGAAGTTAATCTTCCCAGCAGGCACACAACGTTGTTTCAACGTTGTTTTTAGGTTGAATTTTGGTCATGACGTTGAACAACGTTGAACCAACGTTGTTTCAACGTCAAATTTTCAACGTTTAAATAGGGTTGATTTATGACGTTGACTCAACGTTGAAAATAGGTTGATTTTAGTAAAGTTTGTCAATGTTGAACTTTAGTTGAATTTGCAACGTTGACACAACGTTGAAAACAGGTTGTATATCCGACTTAATTGTGAGTAATTTCCCACTTACTTTTTTTACGACCATGTTCCTACGTATTATATATTTTATATGATTATTATCATCCAGTTATGGTTATTGGGCATTATTATAATAATATTATTATTATTATTAATTAGCAATATTTTTGTGGTTTTTTTTTTTTGCTTCATCGAGTAATAAAGTTTCTTTAATTGATTTACCTGATTTTCTTGGTGAAATGTAGATGCAGATTGTTTCTTTATTAATCGATTGATATGACACCCGTGAATGTATGACATTGACATTCAAAATTAACGCGGCAATTTACTGGTTATCTCTCGGAACATCTATACAGGAAAGTATCGAGGTTATTCCGATAGGCTTCCACTGCGCATGAGCACAAGTACACGGTTTCAAACAGAAATTAGAGATTGAAAATTTGAAGAAACTTAGAGAAAGAGATTCAAAACCACTCTCGTAAGTATTGTAATCAAAGAAATATTGATAGAATTTGTATGATATGATACAATTTATTCAACAGCTGGTGTAAAATATAATTAAATAAGTTTTCACAGTGCTTAATCCAGTCGGAAAGCAAACCCATGATTTGACCGTTATAGCTAGTGATTCTAAAACCACGCAGTCAGGGGGCGATAACCGTAAAATAATTCCCGCTAGGTGCCGCTTTACAAGTCCCGCAAAATTTTTCTTTCGCGCCGTTGTAGGATAAACGTGAAATAAAGTATTAAATAGACAAAATTGTGATAGAAACGTGATTTCTATCAAATATATATATATTTTTTTGCAATGACTGGCTATATCAGACAAGCGACCGAGGTTTATATTAGTCAAAAACGTGTTTCGAATCGTGCATTCTAGATAGTCCGAGATTCCTCTGTCGTTTAACGGCATTGATAAAGTTGCTTGTAGCCGTTCAACGCTACATGCAACTGTTGCTTGTAGCCGTTCAACGCTACAAGCAACTTTATCAATTCCGTTAAACGACAGAGGAATCTCGGACTAATTCTAGAATGTGTAAAAACATGAGGTTCGGTTTGTTTACATTTTGCGGCCAATGAAAAAGCTGACACAATTCTATATTAGGACATGAAATTGATGATACAGGCGTGATATAGCATCATCAACCAATAAAAAATGCTCTCTCAACTGGAAATTCCGTCACCCTGAACGGAAATCATTCCAGAAAGAAGATTCGACAAGGCATGTTTTTTTTTGAAATTTTCGTCTTGTTTTCCTGTAAAATTTGTGCATTTTGGTTAACATTTCTCCCTCAAAACACCCATAGAGTGTGTATATGTCTGAATTTTATTAGATTTATTAATATCTACATTTTAACCGAAAGTTTACAGTATAAATTACACAAAAACTCCATTGTTTACTTCAGTTAACGACCCCCCCCTTTTTCTCCCGTCTCATCAATACACTAAGTTTTCTGTCAGGTACTCTTGTACATATCTAATGTGGCGATTATTTCAGAGGTAATTAGTTTATAAAATATATTTAGGAATGCTGATTTTCTTCTGCAAATGAATTGTGAATAGAATAGAATAGCATATATGTTATTACCTAATCATAGCCATAGGCATAGGGCCCACATGAGGCATCATTAACAATATAAACATTCATGATTGATAATTTAGACATACACACAAAAGAAAAAGGACATAGTTCAGGGTTTTTATATTTCTAAAAATATAAATATAATTATTATTATTTAGTGGATCATGTTCTCGTTTGTTACCTAGGCCTATATCTCGCATGTGAAACTTTACATATGTTGCATATTCCTTAACAAACAGTAAACCTGCTAAAAACACCAAGGGACGGTGCTTCTGACACACCCTGTCTATTAATTGCATTTTCTCACAATTATATAGGTAATTACACAATGACTGACTCAAACAAAAACCAGCCAGTGTGTGTTATAAATAGAAAGTAGGCAACATTTGGTAACTGTATATAATATTTAATTGATTGAACAACTGTGTATTTTGCAAGACTGTCATTTTACCATAGTTGAGTAATGCCCCAAAAAACAAACTGTTCTGAGGCCCACAGTGGCAGGGATCCTGGGCCCTGTGTTCATTGTAAGGAACCTTATTCAAAGTCATCTCATTATGTTCATTTAGTTCAAAAGAAGAATGATCCAAAACACACAGTTTTCTATGAATATGTGAAAAATAAATATAGTTATGCAGATGATGACTGCATTTGTCGGAGATGCGACAAGAGACTTCATAATTTAATGAAGGAGGATGCAATAGGGCCAGCAAAAAAAATCAAAGTTGAAAGTGTACTATATGGGGCATCATGTAGTACTACTGACACTAGAACAGAGTTTGATGTTTCATTTGAAATTGACCAACCTGAGTTAGAACGGGTCTCTGTAAGTCAGTATGAAACACATACTTCAGATCAAAATACATGTTATTTACAAGGAAAACAAATGTGTGAAAAATTGACAGACCATAAGACTACTGTTGATGTAGGCATGTTTAACTCTTGCTTTCATTTAGAACTTGCGAGTCAAGACGGAGACATTTTAGAAGTAAATTTGTGTAGACCACATTATCTGAAGTATAAAAATTATGAAACTTTGCAGTCGTGCTATATATGTGATAAGGGAACAACATCAAATAAAAGATTAGTCATTATACCTATGTCAAAAATTGATCTGTTCAGTGTGTATTTGAATCAGGAACTGAAGGTGGAAAAAGATGTGTCTGCAGGCAAAGTTATTTTATGCCTTGCATGTTATAAAAAATTTTAACAAATTTGTGAGGTCTGATGATTCTCTAAATGAACTTTCAAAAACTGACGGCTACTTAACTAAATGTTTGTCACAGTTTGATCAGGTGGAATATTGCAATGTAGACTGACAATCTTGACCGTTACTGTTTTTATCCTGTTTTAGAATTTGTAGTCAGTGAGTTTTTATCCAACAAAGCTTTATTGTTGCCAGATTTGTACAAAAAGTTTGAAGATTTAGTTGACAAAACAGCAAGTCAGTCTGTGTTTTTCCCTATATTTGCTCATGTCGATATGAAGACTATCAAACATGATTCAAAGTGGCTGTTTAGGATGTTAAAATGTAGTTTAGGGCCTTTACTTTTACACTTCATACCACGTCAAAAGAAAATGGGTAGAATGTTGTATAGAAATGGTACAAACTTGCTTGAGTGTTTGCATTTGGCACTTGTAGAGCAACAAAAGGTAACATCAGAACTGAAAGCAAACAATGATGCTCTAGCTAGAAAAATTGAACCTTCAGAATTAATTGGAGATGAAAAATCTTTGCCTCCTACCAAGGTTGGTTCAATGTTGGTGAAAAAATCGAATACACGATCGGTGTCACCAACCTTAATTAAATCAATGAAAGAACCAGAAGACAAAATTGGTGAACCCTCTCCCATTAGAGGCAATAAATTCTCCCATTTAAGTTTGGAAGATTTCAAGGAAACAGGTGATGAATCCTTGGCATGGGAAAGTTTTGAGAAGAAATTGTCAGCATACAGTTTTCTGAAATATTTGGTACAGGAAAATGATATACATGTAGATCTCCCAGGTCTTAAGACTTTTCTTTCATATTCTGAAACTGACACTGAGTTTTGTTCAATTGCAAAACATAAAGCATAATGTCTCGTTCGCATTCTGACTTTTTTCCATTTTCATCTTAATATACTCTATTTAGCAAGTAAATATCAATGACAACTGAAATTAAGTATTAAACTAGACTATTTGATTTTTTTCTTTGTTTCTTTAATTTTTGTTTTGTTTCTTTGAATATTGAGCTTTAATTAAATTTCTCTTATTTTAACATTATAAACTCAGTGATTTGAGTGAATTTGTTAATTGGTTGCTATCTGTCACTCAGTCTGGTGATACTTCATTCTTTTCTTTCTATTTTTATCTCATTTTTTTATTAAATTAATAATTCATTTTACTTAGGATTTGTTCAACTTTCATAAAATTTATGAACTTTTTACTCTGTTAATAGTTTATGGAAAAGAAATACACTTGAAAACTAATATGTACAGTCATCTGTCAAAAGTATTGGGAAATGTTAAAAAAAATCCTTATATAATCAACTAAAACCATATTTTTTTTTCAAAAAATTATTGTGAAATCATTTCTGGATAGATTTTAACCAATTTTACACCAAAACATTCAGAATTGTCTATATTTTGTTTGTTTATTTGCTCATTTATATGAGTGGTTTTTATTTGTACATAATTTTTCCATGATTGTTAATTTTTAGGATTTATTTTTAGTTGAAATATATAGGAAAATCAGTCAATTTTTATTTGTTGTGTTTAAGTTATGTACAAATAAAAATAACTCATAACAACATAATGAGTAATAAACAATGAAAATATTGACAATTCCGAATGTTTTGGTGTAAAATTGGTTAAAATCTATCCAGAAATGACTTCACAATAATTTTTTGAAAAAATATGGTTTTAGTTGATTATTATAGGGATTTTTTTTTACTTTGCAATACTTTTGATATTGAATTTTATTTTCATGCCTAAAAAAATTTACATGAGTTCTGCTCATGATTCATCGAAAGGATATAGACTTTTTGTTGTTGAATCGCTAGAGGGCCTGTGAAAATAACAATTCGAAGTTTTCACAGTGATCCACCAATAAAACCGGTGGACGTGTAAATTATAGTCGCCTATCCTTTCTTTTACAAAAGGAGGGATAGGAGACCATTTATATTAAATGTTTGTATATTCCAAAATTTGTTGTTCTAACATTGTTAATTATATACATATGCTATTAAAATAGCAGTCGGCATCGGCATTAACATTTGTGCAATGCGTATTTATAAGTCATTCGGTTATTTATTATTAGATCTAAATTTATTTTTAGAAATACAAAATTCATTCGGAGTTATCTTTCTTGGCTGACAATTTTTCGGCAATAAAAGCTGACACAATTTTTTATTAATGAATAAAAACGTGTATCAGAGAAACATTTCGTTAAATAAATATATAACCTAGCGCAGTGTGAAGTTTGGGAATGTCACTCTACTGCAAACTTAATATATTTGCATTTTATTCCAATGCGATGGCGACATTCCATCGAGGGGGTCACCCTCTAAATCATCAAAATTTTAATAATAATCTCCCGTTTTAACTCAAATCTAATTAACAAATCGTGGAAGTAATTATTGCTGAAAAGAAAACAATATAAGACGTTTCGATATTTTCTACGGTATAAATAAACGAGGTCTTTGTTCTACAATTTTCCATGATTTTCATGACCGACGAAAATGTCAACATTTTCAAATGAGAATCACGTGACCCGTGGTTTTACCAGCGACGCCATTAATGAGTTTGCTTTCCGACTGTAATCGGGCAGCATCATCACACATGCACATGGCGCCAATGGGGTTCACCTATCCCATTCCCGACAGGTGGCGCATGTGTACTATCAGTTATTCGATTCCAAGATGGCGGACGGCGATCAGCTGGGGGGTCAGTGCCGAAGCTCGAATATGATATACTACGCCGGAATGCATCGACAAACGTTCTAAAAACTTACTTGATTGAAAGGTACACTGAAAACCCAAGCATACGATTTATGTTTGTCACTTTTCAATATTATTGTATTTGTTGAATGTCCAAGTTGCCCCGACTGAAAATAAAACATCATTAAAATTATGATGAGGATCAGTTTGAATGTGCTTTCGTGACAGGATTCAGAGACAAGACCAGGAGAATTTGTCATATTTATGCTATCCATTACAATTGAAAAAGAAGATTTTGAAGTTAACTGCCTTTATAAAACCAGATGGGATTCATATCCAGGCATAGGTTAGGAAAAAAAAATCCTTTTTATTAAAAAAAACTTGCCCAACTTTTTACACACCTTTTCTTTTTATTAAATATTCAAAAACAACACACTGAAAGCATCATATACATGTCATCATTCAGAATGTGAAAAAACGGGGCATATTTTCAATAGAAAGAAATTATGGGGCTTTCAATAGGGATACCCTCATATGTTTTTTAAGAAACATTTTACATTTAAAAAAAAAATTCACAATTTTTTTTATCTTTGAAATATAAATACACAATCATGTGTAATTACCTCAATAAATATACTAATTTAAATGATGCTCATTACATTCGGTATACATCTTTATGAAATTTGTACAAAAAATGTATTCCTTATTTTTCTGGTATATTTTCAACTGTGCAGCAATGGTTCCAAAGCATACCCTTGGCTAAATGGACAATATATGCTTCCATACTAAAGTAAAAAAGTTTTTTTTCTTAAATTTAATGCCGAAAAGGGGGCAAAACTATCCCTCCCTCAATTTTTAAAAGTAGGGAGGGCAATTGCCCCCAGCTCTTTCACCCATGAAGTGGTATTAGTGAAGTTCGAACTGCAGACTCATATGGAGCATCTGAGTTCATGTCAGTCCGGATTTTTAGTTGTTTGTGCGTCTCGGTCTTCAATTTTCTGGGTATTCCTAATTTTTTGTCAGCCATTAAATATTTGTCTTTTTGTCATGTTATATTTGTATACTTATATCATATATTGTTATTAAAGTAATATATTGACCCTTTAAGTTTAAGACTATTTAAGCGAAGGGGCTAGTCGCTACTAACAGTAGCTAGAGAAAAAAAAAGGTTTCATGAATCACGAAAACATTTAACAACTTTTTAATGAATATTATTACCTGATAGTAATCGGTGTCAATACATACACAATTTAAACATTTAACTATCCTATGGTGAAGATTAAAATACATGTACATCTGTAGTTAATAATATGTCTTAAATACAGTCCTTTGTACAAGATGCTTTTGAAGTACTTGTTTGAGTGGTTTATTTATCTGTATGTGTACTTTGTGTAATATTACAATCATTATGGCTTCTATAGTACAAGGTAGTACATTTCAATAAAGTTGAAAAGATGTCAGTTCAAATCTGACTGGAAGCTAATCTATGATCTTTTTAATGTGTGTTTGATGATATTGACTGTATTAACTAACTTTAACTAAGCAACTTGGGCACATGTCCCTTGCTTAATGAAAGTTTTGAAGGACTGCTCCTTTTTCAGTGTGATTTTTATACGACCACAGAAATTTTGTTGTGGTGGTATTATACGAAATACTTTATTAAAGAAAGCTCAATAATTGAACATTAAGGTTGACAAAGATCATGAGATAGTACATGAAAGAATGACATAATAAAATAACAAATAAAATTATATATTATAGTTTGCATTTAGGAGGCAATGAAAGAGAGATAACTGTATTTGGAAAAGATAAAATATAAAACATGCATACAGAGAACTATGGTGCCATTTGAAAACACGAGTGGATAAATTTTGCGAGTTCTCTGACGCAAGATGGATCTTCATTGCTCAATATCCAAACAAATTTATCCTCTGCACTTAATATAGCAGCATTATAATTAAGAACATTTGAAAAGAGTTATGTTATTGGTCTCAATGGTCTGTAGACAAAATGGTTTCCTATCTCATCGGTGGTGTAATGGTTAGCATTCTCGCCTTGAGTGTGTTAGATACATGGGATAGAGCCCTGGTCTGGTCAAACCAAGACTATAAAATTGGTATTTGTTGCTTCTCTACTATTAAAGCATGCAAGTAAGAACAAAGACTGGCCGGCTAGGAATCGGAATATTAATTAATGTGCCCGAGTGGAGTGACATGTCTTCCCACTCACTTGTTTTCTTTATTAGACACCAACAATTTTATTAGTGAAGGAGAGAGGGGGGCATGGGATTTTTTATGTCTGTCAGTAGAGAATCCATTTTTTTTTCAAGCATCAGGTAGATCAAAAATATTTTTTATACATACATGAGGTAAAAGATACATGCCTACGAGACCTAAAAAAATAATTGTGTGTTTAGTGTTACCGGTAACCCTGTGAAAAAGGTTAGGTAAAGGTGACCAGGATTTTTTTCTTTTTTTGCATTGGATATATTGGGCATGCAGATGTTCCAAGATTGTGCTTGTTGAGAAAAACTAATAAAATAGCTAGGATTATAGGCACTAAATTTTAGGTAGGGTCGAGTTAACCTAAACAAGCAATATTTTTTTAGGGCTGAGGTGTATTCAGGTATATAGTGGAAAATAAACGATTTTTATTCTAAAAAAAAATCCCCCCACTCAGTAGTAAAATGGTTAGTGTTTTATGTCTTATTAAATATATTGAACACTATGCTTAGAGGAGCCATTCCTTAAGTAAAAGTAATATAAACTTTTTATTGAATCAACACTGGAAGACATCTAACATAATAATCCCGACACTCTGAGAAGCCGAGGTCCTTGATTGGGCTTGAAATGTCATTATGTGCCGAGCAAACCACGTCGTATTTCCCTGGCGTCCACGGACCTCTCGTCGCATGGTCAGTCTTCTTGATAGCTACCCTCATCTTGTTAAACACACCCTTTGTGGCATTTTACACGAATACATATACATTTTTTGTAAATCAATATCGTAGTTTACATTAGTTACGTTATTGATACTAGCCGAGGAGTTCCGAAAGTAATAACTGGTGGAACACATGCGCCACCTATTAGCGTAAAAATCGTAGGTGAACCCCATTGTTTGTTTGGGAGGACCTGATTGATAAAACATTATGATCGTGGTCTTTACTCTCATGCAAACATTTAACGTTACTTTTTACAATGAATATTCATCTTCAGTTTAACAGTACAACAATCTAAAACAAAATCTTAATTGGCAAAAAAAAAAGGGGGGAAGGTGTCCAACGATGCACGAATGCTAGACACTTCGGCACCGGGACAATTCGGCACCAGGACACTTCGGCACCCGGACAATTCGCCACTTGTGTTTTTTTCTTTGATTTTACGTACAAAACTTTCAATTATGGAAATACAATATTCTTATTCGCCAACAGTTAAAAGATTAATCTGTTTTAATAACAGTTATTTCTGATTTGAACAAAGCGTAACCCCATATTTTCTCTGCGTAAAGAAAACATTTTTTGTTTATTTTAATCACGTCTTTCGAACTGGCGGACCCTTCTGATTAATCTCAGAAGTCATAAAAAATATGGTTGTTGTTTTTATAAGGGAAAATTGCATACGAATGGTTTTTGTCTATTTTGCTTTTTGGGGTTTGCGAGAAGAATTTTTCTACCCTGCCCTGTTCACCCTGCTTTCTTCATAATTTTGGTTGTTGCTATATCATTCTGATGAGGCACAAAAAAAAATGAAAATAAAAATGAACAATTCAATATAACTTACAATCAGTGTTAATCTTAAATTTTTTTTGTGAAAATAGCCCCAGAATCATTGCTGCATCAGGTGCGGATCCAGCAGTTTTGAAAACGGGGTCCCAGGCTCTTGTTTGCCAATTTTTACCCAATTTATATTTGAAAGAAAATGCGGTGCCGATTTGACATTTTTTTTCAATGGTGCCGAAATGTCTTGTTTCGGGGTCCCACATGCACGACGAATAGTGGAAAAGAAAGTTCCATTTGTTGTCATATATGTCATTACAGAATGAAATTCAAGTTTGGCCTACATGTATGACCTTTTCAGGATGTTTGAGTAATTGTTGATGAAGTTATTGGCCTTGTTAGACTTCGAAAAGGGGGGACCTACTTGTTTGTTTCAAAAACATACTTTAAATTCATTTAATTTTTCATTTTACTCATCTACATGTACAGTTGCATGTGAGAAATTGTAAGTTGTGGGCTATGCAGGACAATTTCATGAAGTACAGTATGCACACCAAAAGTGTTTAAAGCTGATCACCACTTCCTCGATTATTTCACAGGATGATATTGTGCATGATTTCAGTGCATGTTTTTTATTCCTAACAATTCAAGTGAAATTAATTCTTTTTTGTATGCAAAGTACAAATGTATGTGCACAACAGACAAGGCTTGAATCATGTTTTATTCTCACATTGCTTCAACATGTGTGAACATTCTTAAAGCCAATGTTTTTGGATGAAAATATTGCAAACTAAAACCTTACAGATACAAATGTACATGTAAATTGTAACTTCTCATTTCAAACATGTATTTTATAAGAAAGAAATGTCTGTAAATAATTGAGTTTAACTTAAATACAAAGTCAATAAGGAGCAAAAATCCTCTTAATCCACAATTATGCTAGATGTAGGTATGGCCTGATCAAATTAAATTTTAACTTCTCATCCCCTCCCTCCCCTCTTTTCTGAGCAGCAAAATCATTATTTTCAAGTTTTGTGGAATTTTCTTAAAATTTCAGCAATTTTACATGTAGCACAAATGACAAATTCAACAAATTTTAAATGATAAATGCCTCCCTCCCCATATTTTTACTGACAGAAGGATGAGAATCTAAAAATTAATTTTATGTTGCCTATGATATGTACAGTGTACTCGTGTGTTAATCTACCCTAACACCTTCATCCAAGGGCAGTATGTTTATATTAGTACCGGTATATGTTATTAATTTGTTTTTGTTCATTCTATATAGGCTTCCAACGGAGAGTCTTGTTCCTGTTGACAGAAATCAGGGATCATGTGAAAAACCAGTCCACTCCAGCTGTCAACCATTCTGGAGATGATGAATGGCTCGATAACAAATGCTGCTCATTGGATGAGTTTAGAGAGCTGGAAGGAAAACTTGCTGACCAAACTCAGCAGTCAAAGATGGTAAGTTAATATTTGTAATATCTCGGAAGTACATGTTGAAGGCTACATTACCCATATTTATCCATGAATTTTTTTTTGTTATATTTTGCTACCATACATATTCCATATTTTAATTAGATGTTTATTTTCTATTCCAGAAACAGCACCTGAATAAAATTGGTGGTATTGATGCCACAAACCACTTAAAAAAGGCAATGCTGAGGTAAGACATGTCTCTTTCATACAAATGAATTTTAACTTCAAGCATCATATGAGAATTGCATGAAAAGATATTTATTGTTTCAAACATTCAAGTTACCATTTACATCAACTGTTGTCTAAAGAAATCTATAAACCATCTTAATGCTTATGCACATACTTTTCTTTTGTAGATCTATGTCTAATGGCTTAATGGCAAAGATGAATTTGAAAGGGGAAAAAAATAAATTTGCATTTGGTGACACGACACTTTGCCGCATTATTGTTGGTAAGTTTCTTTTCATGTTGTCATTATTAATAATGCATGGTATAATACTATGAAGATTTGGAAAGAGGTGTACCATTCTTTTAGCAAAGAAATTGTTTTGCACTTAAACCAAATATCAGGCGGCTTGGGTAGCTGAGTGGTATAGGTAGTTTATCCGTACAGACCATTGTAGCCTATCACCGCTGCAGGCCGAGTTCGCGCCCTTCTTTATACGCTTGCAAAAAAGGGTGCACTCGACTTCTATGTGATAAAGTGTACCAGTTACTTGCCCAAGCAAGGTCAGTGGTTCTATCCGGGCACTCCTGCTTCCTCCACCACTAAAACTGGTCGTCATGATATAGCTGAACAATTGCTGCAGTGACATAAAACCCCATTCAAACAAACAAACAAAAAATGGCCCAAATATGATAAACCAAGACGAGCTATATTTAGTAAAGTTGTTTATAAATAAGACCTTGTTCCATATACCTCTATCCTGTTAATTTACATTTCTTTTACAAATTGTATAACAACTTCGCACAAATGCACAGAGACGAAAGTGATGGAAGATGTAGCGAAATTTTTAAAATACGCCCCAGAGAGAGATGGAGGTGGAGGGAGGCAATGAAATGCAGCCTGTTGCAGAAAATGGAGGATGTAGCCCTGCCCATTTTAAAAAAAAGAGGCCAACTGGGGCTAAAATGACACTTTGTTAAACATTTTTTCATATCGAGAGTTCATTTCTCATCAGATTTTAATGGAGTTTTTTTAAACAGAAAATTAACAGCACGACAATGTAGCATGTACAATGTTGGTATATATCAGGTGAGCGATACAGGCTCAGGTGAGCCTCTTGTTTGCCATGTTGTGGTCATATTATACTTTTCCCTTTATTCGCTTCATGTTGTAATATAGTCAAGTAATCCTGAATTCACCACAGTCTTTGGGTACACAGATTAATATGAATTGATTTGTTATCTTAAATTTCAGCATTGATTTGGGATACAGTAAGAATGTGTATATGTACATTGTATATAGATGTATTTAGTAGAACCTCTCCTATTTGCAAATTCACTTGTTTATATCCGTTGATGTGGTTAATATAAGGGGGGAATATTTAACTTGTACGCTATATTTTGGCATGCAGAGAGGTCATTTTTATCCCCCCTCTTTTGGAGGGGGGTATACTGTTTTACCCATGTCTGTCCCATCAATTTGTCACATTTATTGAGACTATTTATTTATCACATATTTTTATGCAGTTTTCCCATATTCTGTAAAAATATATTTTTAAATAGAAAGTCGACAAATTTTATATAGCTTTTGTATTTCCTAAATATAAAAGGGCTGAAATGATCGTTTTCCTTTTATGTTCCAATTTGAGATATTTCATATCGTGTAGGTGCTGAGAAGTTTCAAATTAACGGATTCCATTGTTCTACATACATTGTCCTGCAACATAAGTAGTCTTGGGAAATCGGAATTATTTCATAATCAGAAGGGCATAATCAATTTTTAGTCGATTATAATCGGACTAAAACGAGTTAAAGTATAGTAGTAGCAAAAACTTTTAGAAACAAAGTTTTAAGTAAAATTGATGTAAAAAGACAAAATTATGACTAAAACAGTACACTATAATAACCTGTAAAGTAGATGACCAGTCTATAATCAACTAATTAGTTACTGACAGCTTTTTATTGATTTTTAAGGAAAATTGCATTAAATTTAAGAAGAAATAATGCTTAAACACTTCAATATTGATATCATTGTTGGAAAGTATGGTCCTAATGGTTAATAATAGATTCTCTCCGATTAATCGATTAGTAGCATCGGAAACCCATTTCGATTAGATAAACTGATTAACCGAAACATATAACTAAATATAAGTGCAAAACAGTTAACCACATTATTGTTGCTCATCTTACTTGATCTGTCATATCCATCTCAACGTAGACATGATATTTTTTATCATGTAAAGAAAATCATCAATATTATTTTAATAGTCTTAATTATGTTTATGTTGTTATATTGTGATATTAAAAATTTACACTATAATTCTTTCTTTTTCAACGAATTTTAACCTACAAAGCTACATGGATTTACACATACTAATATCCTAGCATTTAGTGTTTAGTATTATACACATGTAAATAAATGATGTTTTGGAATACTCTTGTCCTTTGAGCATTATTTTACAAGCTAATGAGGATTATACAGAAAAGTGACACGATGTATTGCAATTTTTGGTACTCTCAATTTTTCTGCTATTCATGAATGCTAGTTTTCAATAGAAAAGCTGGGTACTGGTAAGGGTCACAAGGGTTCGATCCCACAGAGCTGCCCAGCGCGTCCCCAGGTGGCGGATAGGGGGAAGCCCTCTTGTTGGGGGGTAATCGGGTCATAATAGGAAAGCCTGATCGTGGACCATAGTGTATGGAAAATGCCACACTCCATGCACGTTAAAGATCCCTTGTAGTTTTCAATAAGAGTAGGCCTCTTGGGTCCGCTACGTTCGGCTAAATTTTCCATTCCTACCCACACCTTTTTCAGTGGCAGTCGAAACCTGTTACCCCGGTCTTACCACCCCACTTACTTTTTACAATTGTTTGTATTCATTAACTTGTTCTCGTCCTGAATATAGCTGAAATACTGCTCACTGGACGTTAAACTCCTATTAATCAATCAATGAATGTGGACGAGTTTTCATTGTTGCCATTTTTTTATCAGACTTTCTTGTAATGTTGTCAGTAAACCATGTATCGTTTTTCATATCTTTTTGTCAACAAAGTTGTAATGAATTCCCGACCATGAAATATGTTTGAATGACTGAATACCAAGCTAGTAATATTGCTGTAGAAGATACTGAAAATTCAACGTTGATTGAACCTTGCATCAACATTGATTTGATTCAACGTTGCATCAACATTGGTTCAACGTTGATCCAACGTCATTTTTCAACATCCATTCAACTTTCAAATCCAACTAAAATTCAACGTCTTTTCAACGTTGATATGTGACGTTGATCCAACGTCATTTTTCAACATCCATTCAACTTTCAAATCCAACTAAAATTCAACGTCTTTTCAACGTTGATATGTGACGTTGATCCAACGTCATTTTTCAACATCCATTCAACTTTCAAATCCTACTAAAATTCAACGTCTTTTCAACGTTGATGGTCAACGTTGATGTGCCTGCTGGGTTGTGTATCCAATACACAATGGAAGTTGTCACAAACAACAAATGATCAATAATAACAAGTTAAATCATGGGAAACCGCAGTTACAATTATGAATTGATTCCTTAAATGAAATGTTTCTTTCTAGGTGGACAGCCCATGAACAATGAAATATTACTTTTATACTTTTAAAAACCCGACGGGAAGAAGGGCATCAGTTCGTGAATTTATTACCAGACAGACATGCAAAATTTGTGATTATACAGTGGATTACATGTGTCGTACCAAAACTAGCAAATCTCCTCATGCTTTCGCAATGTGCTCTATCAGAACCGATCTCCTCAAGCAGGAAAACGAGAAAATTGACAGTTTGTAGATTTATCTAGACTTCAATTTACTTCTGACGAATCGGAATTTATCCCCGATTACATTTAGACTCCCATGATGAAAAAATATTGAAAATTTAACTTGCATCTTTGTCAAGAACAACTTAGAAATGTAAGAGTGTCACAATTTTCGTCATGTTTTTCGTGGGACGATTGATTTTGCGAGAGTTACACTTCATATACAAGAATAAACTATACATGTTTCTAATCGTGAAAGCATTCACCACAGCATAGCATTCTCTGATTTTGCAATATTCGAGCAGTAAAAAAGCCAATTTCAATTTTTGATATGTACATACCTTGCGAAGCGTCTTCGTGAACTCTCCTCCACCAACACCGGAAGTTATCCTCACGAATTTCTTTGCAGAACCAACTGTTCTGCTTGTGCCGATTACCAGCCGTGCAAATATATCCATTGTGTTACTTTTTTAATGGTAACTACATGGACAGTAACACCAAGGATATATTTGCCTAAATTATTCTCCAATTAGAAAATAACTAGTCCCCAGTCTAAAAATAAAATATCATGTTCAACTGCTTAAAATGGAAATTTCAATAATATTTTTTTGAAGACTTGCTATGATTGTTTGTTACCCTTTTACTAATAACTACATGGACCTTAAAAATTATTACAGTTGAGATAATACATACCTTAACATCGGTCCATACATTTACCCAAGAATACCACAGAATACCCAAGAATACCCTCAGAGGACCTGTGAATATCCCTGAAAGACCGAGAAACAGATAGAATTTTTTTATTTCCCCGAAACAACGAAAAACTACCAAAATCTTATTAAAATGATAACGATGAAAATTCATGGCACAATTTCCTGACATAATAGCTGTTCCATGTTCAAAAAAGAAAATTGCGCACAAAAACAACAAATAATTATTGGTATAGGGTAGCTCGCGGAAGTAATCAAGACCAATCTTGGTGATCAATATAATTAATTATTTCTCAAAATATTAAACAACAAAAGTATTGTTTTTACATTATATTATTAGGCAAACATAATGTGTAATTCAAAATTTTAGAGAGAAAAAAATTATAGCAATTTCACGATCAAAGAAATGTGGGAAAATATGACGACATAAAGATTGGCTTGTATTTTGATAAGCATAGATATTCAGACAACATTGAAAGTGAAACCATTTTACTCATAAACCTCCTTTCCTATAAAACCCTCAAAAATACAAACCGGGTATATTTCTTTATTTCGATCTATATTTTGTTGAATAAGCATGGAATATAACAAGGAGTCATGCCTTTGTTATTCTTTTTTTTTTCATACAAAAATTATTAATACAATTTAATCAGCCGTAATCAGCATGTGGAATTCACCACATTTACATGTATGAAATCAATATTAACAAAGTCTTCAAAATTAAAAAAAAATACCTTAAAGTAAATACTATTAACAAAAATTATAATAAAAAATATAAATGAAAATAGAACTAGAAGTACAAATACTAATTCAATCAGCATTGCCTTCTGTGAAATATCTCCGTCAACAGAATAAAAAAAATAAAAAATCCAAAATCTTTCAAGATCTTTATATTATTTGTATTTTGTGGTATTATTGGGCATTCAAAGGGTATTCTAGCGGTATTCTTGTGTAAATGTATGGACCCCTTAACATTGATATATTGGCAAAACAGCAATGTGGCGTCTGCTTTTCCTAACAAAATGGCTGCAGATGAAGTTGTGTTCAGGGATGCAAAATGTACTTTATTAAAGAAGAGATATTGAAAGGTTTAAATAACTCTTACACGTACTAAAATGTTTTTACTTTCGATTTCAGCTTAAAATTTGCAATTTTGGTACTATTTGTTGAGACAGTTGTTCTCGCTTCTTATAAATAATAGCACATTAATTGTAAAAACACTATAAATGGAGACTTTTGGTGAAAAGGAAAAGAAAATCAATCAATATAAGTGCTATAAGCGGCGAAATCACATGAGAAATCGGACCATTATGAGGTATTTGAGCACAAAATTTCATCTTACTCCGGTGCATAGAAATATAATTATTGTGTTTTTTTAATTCTATATGTGTGTCAGGAATCATATTTCACAACAAGTAAGAGGTGTATTTAGTGAAATTTAATTGTATACTATCAATCACAAGAATTTGGACTTTTTTGAGAATGACCCATATAATGCTAGCAATGACCAGTGGAATTTCCACAACACATGCATCAAAGGATGCTATAAATTACTTTTTTTCAAAAGTGACATAAGGTTTGTATAAGCTTAAACAGTTAAAAGGGTAATTAGGTGATAAATCAATAAATGTTTCAGCAGCTAATTATTAATTGTTTGTACAGACATGGTCCAGATAAGAGACATCCTGTAATATATTAATTTGACACTTGATTATTCAATTATCGGAGGATTAAATGTCAGATTCCTCGCAGGACATCGACTACAGATCGTAGTGATCAGACAGGAATTTATCTGTGTTTTAATGTATTAAAGACGAGACCCATTCATATATTATTTGCTTACCAATTGCCACCCATTGACATAACCTAAGGGACCGACCATTTAACTTGAAGGGGGGTTATGGTTTTTTGTTTCGTCCAGAATTGTTTTTTCGGACAACACAAGAGTTAGAATATTTTTTTTTTTGTAGCGCGAAGCGCGAATTTTTTTTTCAGAATTTAACATTAGGTTATATGACAAAAACTCTGAATCAGATTATTTTTTTTTTCCTCCACCAAAATCAGAATATTTTTTTCAGCAACATTGGGAATCAGAATATTTTTTTAGAAAAAAAACATACCCCCCCCCCCCCCCTTCAAGTTAAATGGTCGGTCCCTAATGCAAAATTTCCACAACAGTCATATATTTGACAGCTCAAAAAACCGACCCAATCCAGCGGCACGTCTGTATATACAAGTATATAGGAAGTGACCCCCCGTGCTCAATATCTAGGGGCTTCCAGCCAAGCTGTATAATATTTTTGGCACTGTCATAGACCTTTCTTACACATGCTGCCATAACGCACTGTAGTCTCTAAACAACCCTTCTGTAATTTGCCTTGCACTCCATTTCAGACTAATACTGTCTTAAGCCATAACTTGACACTAACATCAATACAAAAATGACATTGTTTCTAAGATATGAAACTGTTGACATACTACTGAAATCACGTAACACAATCCATTCAACAACAACAAAAAATACATAAAAATTGGATGAAAAATAAAAATTCTATATAACTTTCCAATATACAAAAATTTCGGAAGTTGGACCCTTTATAAACCCTCTTTGGAAATAAAATAGAAATGTTTATGGCACATCAACAACCAATTAAGATGAACACTTTGCAAAAACTGCATTAAAATTTTATGGAAAATAAAAGCTTTCAAATTTTAGAATTGTCACTTTTCAACCTCTTTTGGTCTATAAAAAACGGAAGAGAGAGAGGAAATCCGCCGACATACCACTAGATACGATAACGTAACCCTCAGTCCGCTTGTGCTCCAGTGAGGGTTACGATTCGGTCCCATTCAACGTAATGGAGCAGCGCCCGGAGTGAATGACACCGGGCGGCTTTTTGTCCTAACGAGTTGAAAATGTAAACATTAAGCATTATATAAAACATTCGTCACCTTGACAATGGTATGGTTATTATTTTGATTCTGCAAATTTCTTAACAAATTTTATTTGCAGAAGTTTGTCAATGTTTAAATACAATAAATATATTATAAATAGCCTTATCATTACAAAATATATCAATAAGACATATCAACATAAAAATAAATGTCTACTTTTGACAGCCAGGTTTCCAAAAGGGAGATAATTTAAACACAAATCGAACACACCCGTTACACAATCTCCCCGAAAGAGTTCAAATCTTGGGTCACGCGCAGTAAAAAAGAAAATTTCAATTTTTGACATGTACATACCTTGCGAACCTTACGAAGCGTCTTCGTGAACTCTCCTCCACCAAAACCGGAAGTTATCCTCACGAATTTCTTTGCAGAACCAACTGTTCTGCTTGTGCCGATTACCAGCCGTGCAATACGGTGTGGGTTTGTAAATTACAAAATAAAGGTGCACTCGACTCGCAGCCGCAAGTGATAAAGTTTACCAATTACTTGCCCATGGTCAGTGGTTCTCTCCGGCTTCTTCCACCACTAAAACTGGTCGCCATGATATAGCTGAAATATTGCTGAAAGTGGCGTTAAACACCAAACCTGTATATGGAGTATATATCTCTCACTTGATCCGACATTCCAGAGCTTGTGTTTCCTATCGTGATTTCCTTGATAGAGGGTTGCTGATAACAATGACGCTAACGAATCAAGGGTTCCTATTGTTAAGTTGAAGTCATCACTTCGAAAGTTTTACGGTCGCCACCATGATTTAGTTAACCGTTACGGAATGTATGTGTCACAAATAACCACGGATATGTTCATGAATTTTCATCGGCTTTGTAACACGACGGGTGTCACCAGTGTTTTGTAGATCTTTGTTTGTTTTTTCGTCTTATTTTCTTTTGGTCATTGTGTTGTCTGTCCTTCTTCGATTTGTGGATTCTGATTATCCCCTTGGTATCTTCACTCTTCTTAGTTGAAAGTGAGCTATGTCATGCTACTGTGGAATATTTTGGACGTATTGTAGGACAAGGTCAAATTAACCCAATAACGGCTAAGGTGGAGGCTATTTTGAATTTTCCAAAACACAAAAGTAAAAGGGAGTTAATGTGATTTCTGGGTATGGCTGGATACTATCGAAAGTTCTTTTACAAATTTATTAAGGAAAGCTGTTAAATTGTCTTGGACAGTCATGTCAATTTGCTTTTGACAATATTATGGACTTCTCGAAAGAATCTAAACTAGCGATAGATGCCAATGACGTAGGTGTTGATGCAGTTATACTTCAAGAAGGTAAATATGAAATAGATCTGCCGATTTGTTATTTTTCAACAAATCTCACTCCATAACTGAAAAAGAGTGTCTTGCCTTATTGTTGTCCACAAAATCCAACTCAGCGTGTTGGTCTAGAACAAAGCGGACCTCATCATCTCATTGAAAATTAACTTGTTCTTGCCATGATATAGCTGAAAAATTACTGAGTTGGCGTTAAACAACAATCACTCACTCACCACAAAATGATCAAAATTTAATATTTATGTATATAGTGACTTTGTCATTTGATTTATTGTGACCAAAAATTAATAGAGTCCTTCCTGTCCTAAATCACATAAAATGGCTAAAGTTTAGTACACGTGTTGCGAATATAGCGCTTAAATAAACGTCTAGAAATTAACTCTCCATTATAAGCCATGGTGACGTTGATCTTGACCCGTGAGTTAAATCGAACTTTCATCTATAGACCCTACAAATTAAGAATTTTTTTTTGTCTTCTATAGGTTCTAATTACGGATTCCCAAAATTCGAGGAAATAAAATTACTGTTTTGTCCTGTTTGTTATTAAACTGTCGTATTGGTTAATTAATCAGTTGATTTATGTCGCTGCTGAAATACCTGAAAATAGAAGAGATGTCAAAATCAGAAAGAAATATAACGAGGAACAGACAAAATAAACTCTCACAAAATAATAGGTCCAAGCATGTTATCTATCGTTCTGGTCGTTTCCACACAAAGGACTGCATGCGATCACAAAAATGAATGATAACATAAACATGGACAGTACTTTTCTGCCTTTAACCTGAGTTTGCAGATAGCATAACCATAAACATCCAATAGTATTAGGCATCAAGAAAGTGACGAAATTCCTTATAATGCTTTTAATTAATTGTTGTCGTGTGGTAAAATACTGAAAATACAGAATAATATGACCATTCAAATAATTTGTTAATGAAAATACAGAAAAAATAACTATTTAAATGGTCATATTATTCTGTATGTTCAGTATTTTACCACACAACAAAATGATAATGTCCGATAATGTCACTAACAGTGTTTCATAGAAATATTTTCGATAAATTGTTCGGTAGTCTCTGACGATAAACAATTTCATTTCTTTCTAAATTCAAGACAAATTCATGCACACAGTTTCATTTCTTTCTAAATTCATGACACATTCGAGTACACAGTTTTGTAAATATACAAATAATTCACAGGTATTAAATTCAGTGTGCGAAATTATGTAAATTCAAGTCGGTTTATGTCAAATTTTGTCAATTTGTATATAATGTACAGTATATCTGCCTGGTCTATGTAGAATAGAGATTGGTCTATAATATCACAAAATTTAGTTTCACATATTGGTATTTACTCAGTTCAATCATACACCCGGTTTGAAAAGTTGTTTGTAAAGTATGATGACAATGACGACTACAATTTGTTTACAGTTCAATATCCAATCGGCAAAACCTCGGGTGAGTCCGCTTCTCTCCCTCAATACCTCGGATGACCGTATCACTTCAATCAAACATTGCGCACCGCGAATAAGTTCTAAAATGGCGACAATAGATGAGTTTGTTTTGAAAAATATTGGTCTTTGATGAAGGTACGGAATCAGCCGACATTGCGACGAATGAAAATATATTATTATTGCCATATTGGACGAATATTCGAAAGTGAAATTATTTTAATACCTCCTTCATTGAAGATTTCCGAAAGTAGTTCCAATGGAATACGGACGAAGCATGATAAAGGTACGGAATCAGCCGAAGTTGAGACGAGTGTTCAATATCAAGACAAAAAATGACGAAATTGATAGTTCTAATTCCCTAAAAAGTTTTACTTACACTTTAGCTATCTATTTAACCTTCTATGTACTTTTTGCAATTCACCACGAACGATTCACTTCGAAGACTAAAAAATAGATCACAAAAAGTCATGGTAAATGGGGCTGGTTCAGAATGGGAAAATGTAATATCTGGTTCAGTACTAGGACCAATTCTCTTTGTAATATATATAAATGATCTACCAGACACTGTTGAATCGGACTCATACTTATTTACTGATGATACCAAAATATTCAGTATAATCAAGGGCGAAGATGACAAGGAAATATTACAAGATGATCTCACCAAACTAGAAGAATGGAGTGATAAGTGGCTTCTCAAATTTCATCATGGCCTGAGAAATGTAAGCACATGAAGATTAGCAAAAGTAAAAACGAAGAAACCAATACATATAAACTACTTGGACAAGATATTGAGACAGTAACCCAAGAAAAAGATATAGGGGTCATAATTGACTCTGAGCTTACATTTGAAAACCACCTGTGTGAGAAAGTCAAACAAGAGGCTCCCAGGAGCCTGTAATCGCTCACCGGATCAAAGCTGCTTTCAATAACAACGCAACTGCACTGTGGTGGCCATCTTGGTCAAAGGGCGGGACCACCAGACACAAATTTGGAAGAGGACCACCCAATGACTATTTTATCAAAGTTTGGTTCCAATTGAGCAACTGGTTCCAGACAAGAAGATTTTTATGTGAATTTCCCATAGGGTCCTATGTTAAGCTAAGTTCGGCTGTGGGGGCCATCTTGATCGAAGGGCCGAACCGCCGGACACATTTTTGGAAGAGAACCATCCAATGACTATTTCATCAAAATTTTGTTCTTATTGAGCAAATGGTTTCAGACAAGAAGATTTTTATGGGAATTTCCCATAGGGTCCTATGTTAAATTAAGTTCGGCTGTGGCGGCCATCTTGGTCGGTGTTCTGAAATGCCGGACACAATTTTGGAAGAGGACCACCCAAGAATCATTTCAGCAAAGTTTGGTTGAGATTGGCTCAGTAGTTTCAGAGGAGAATTTTTTTTTTAAATTTCATCCCCCCTTTTTTCTAATTTGCATAATCGGTCAAAATGGGCAAAAATTCAAATTTAATAAAAAAATCTCGTAATATATGTTAAAAAGCTCATCATTGTGCTTATACAGTTCAAATTTGGGCACTTTCTGGCTTAAAATAGAGCAGTTTTGGCCATTTGAAGAAATTTCTATTTTTAGTAATGGCGGCCATCTTGGATACAGCACGGCGCTGACGGACACAATTTTGAAAGGGGACCACCCAAGGATCATTTCAGCAAAGTTTGGTTGAGATTGGCTCAGTAGTTTCAGAGGAGAAGATTTTTTTAAATTTCATCCCCCTTTTTTCTTCTTTTAGCTTGGCGGCCATCTTGGTTGGAGGTCGGGATCATCGGACACAATTTTGGAAGGGGGCCATCCAAGGATCATTCCACAAAAGTGTGGTTGCAATTGGACCAGTGGTTTCTGAGGAGAAGATTTTTATGTGAATTTCCCATAGGGTCCTATATTAAGCTAAGTTCGGCTGTGGGGGCCATCTTGATCGAAGGGCCGAACCGCCGGACATATTTTTGGAAGAGAACCATCCAATGACTATTTCATCAAAATTTTGTTCTTATTGAGCAAATGGTTTCAGACAAGAATATTTTTATGGGAATTTCCCATAGGGTCCTATGTTAAATTAAGTTCGACTGTGGCGGCCATCTTGGTCGGTGTTCTGAAATGCCGGACACATTTTTGGAAGAGGACCACCCAAGAATCATTTCAGCAAAGTTTGGTTGAGATTGGCTCAGTAGTTTCAGAGGAAAAGATTTTTTTTAAATTTCATCCCCCCTTTTTTCTAATTTGCATAATCGGTCAAAATAGGCAAAAGTTCAAAGTTCATGAAAAATCCCGTAATATACGTTAAAAAGCTCATCATTATGCTTATACAGTTCAAATTTGGGCACTTTCTGGTTTAAAATAGAGCAGTTTTGGCCATTTGAAGAAATTTCTATTTTTAGTAATGGAGGCCATCTCGAATACAGGACGGCGCTGTCGGACACCATTTTGAAAGGGGACAACCTAAAGATCATTTCAGCAAAGTTTGGTTGAGATTGGCTTAGTAGTTTCAGAGGAGAAGATTTTTTTTTAATTTCATCCCCCCTTTTTTCTAATTTGCATAATCGGTCAAAATGGATAATGGGATTTACTTCAAAATTGCAGGGTAGGTAGATCTTGACATGCTGCACATTTTTGCAATTTAAGCTTAACATCTATCTCTAAACAGTTTTTGAAATATAAGACGAAAAGTTTTTTTTTTTTTTTTTTAATTTGATGAAAAAAAGGGCAAGAACTCCAAGATGGGTAATCATATTTACTTCAAAATTGCAGGGTAGGTAGATCTTGACATGTTGAACATGTTTGCAGTTTCAACTTACCATCTGTCTCTTATAGTTTTTGAAATAAAGGACGAAAAGTATTAAAATTTTGATGAAAAAAGGGAAATAACTCCAAAATGGGCAATGGGATTTACTTCAAAATTGCAGGGTGGGTAGATCTGGATATGCCGCACATTTTGGCAATTTAAAGTTAACCTTTATCTCTTATAGTTTTTGAAATATAAGACGAAAATTATTAAAATTTTACAAATTTGATGAAAAAATGGCAATAACTCCAAGATGGGTAATCAGATTTACTTCAAAATTGCAGGGTAGGTAGATCTTGATGTGCTGATCATTTTTACCCCATGTCAGATTTTTGATATTATTAACGGTTTTTGAGTTATTACCCAAAACCTGCAATTTTACCATATGTTCTATTTTTAGTAACAGCGGCCATGTTGGTTGGTGCACGGCATCACCGGACACAATTTTGAAACTAGACACCCTAGTGATGATTCAGACCAAGTTTGGTTTCCATTGGTCTAGTACTTTCAGAGGAGAAGATTTTTTAAAAAGTTTACGACGTACGGACGACGGACGCCAAGTGATGGCAATAGCTCACCTGACCCTGACCCTTTGGGTCAGGTGAGCTAAAAAGCTACTTCTATATTTGCAGCAATGAGGAGGACTTTCAGGTATTTAGATACAAAGTCATTTTTGGTGATATACAAAACTCTAGTCAGAACTCATTTAGACTATGCCAGCTCTGTCCGGGCACCATACAAGATGAAGTACATAGAAAAGACAGAAAGTGTCCAAAAACAATTCCCTGGAATGAAAAACTTGTCATATCCCGAAAGATGAAAAAAATTAGGGTTACCAACATTAGCTTACAGACGAATCGGAATAAGAGGGGATATGATTGAAGTATACACAATTATTAAGGGATGCTACGACAGAGAGGCTAGTTCATTCTTGAAATTGAATCATTATTGATGAGTGAAACTGGATTAAGATTCAGCTCTAGAATTAACTCTAACAAGATAGTTCACCAACATGTAAAATCAAACAAGAGAAAGTATGCATTAAGGGTATCAAGAAGATGGAACAAACTACCAGATACAGTAGTAAACGCCCCGAAACTAAATACATTCAAGAATAGGCTGGATAGATATTGGAAAAATCAAGACCTATATTTCAATAATTACAAATCACAAAAATTCTTACGATAAAAAATTGTCGTAAGTGTAAAACTAAGATTAAAAAGAGTTTCACAAAAATACTTACGATAATCTTAAGTGTAAAAATAGTCCTAACTTTACGTGTAAAACTACCCTGTCCTAAGTGTAAAATTTTGATCGTAAGAGAAGTCTTATCTTTTATCGTAAGTGAAAAAAAAATAGAAAAAAAAGATGGACGATCTATTGGGGCTTCGACTTGAAAATAAGAGAGCAATTCATCGTTAGCACATTTTCTCCGACCGTATGACAAACCTAATTACACATATTGATAAATGTTTATTGAAATGAATAGGGTAAAAAATACAAACAGACGCTACAAATGACATTGTTGCTTACTCGTTTTTGGCGTGACTAATAACAGAGTCTATAACGATGCATTCCGTACATTTACCTTTTCAATGCAGCAAAGTCACAGGCACTTGTTTCATTCCAAAAATATATGCCCCCTCCTCTTCCTTACTTCAAGGTAAACATCTATCCTTTTCCCCTTCCCCACTTCGCCTCAATATTTTTCGCTTATTTGTGATCCTTTCGCTGACCCAATTATATCATTACACTCCCGAGATATTTCTCTTTTCGACTGCTACATTTAAATATACCTACCGGGCCCCCCTCAGACGAATTGGACAAGAATAGTCAGCGAGCGTGGCTTAGTGAAAATTTAAGTAATTGAAATGGATACAACCACTTCCGGTCCGGTTTAAATTGATATAGAAAATTTAAAAAAAGGTGCTTTAAAAATCAAATGTCAGTAATTTGGAGTTGAACAAATTTTTATAATCTGCATTGGAACAATTATCTGTATTTTAAAGGCTTACTTTACATTTGAGAGATGATCATGTGGCATTGTTACACATGGCCGGTCTAGAGAATTCCGAATGCATATGAACAATCCAGCGCAAACCGGAAGTGGCTGTATCCGTTTCATTGACTGAAATTTTTAATAAGCCACGTTCGCTGATTTTTCTTGTCCAATTTGTCTGAGGGGGGCTCGGTAGTTATATTTAAATGTGGCAGTCGAAAAGAGAAATATCTCGGGAGTGTAACGATATAATTGGGTCAGCGAAAGGATCACAAATAAGCGAAAAATATTGAGGCGAAGTGGGGAAGGGGAAAACGGTAGATGTTTACCTTGAAGTAAGGAAGAGGAGGGGGCATATATTTTTTGAATGAAACAAATGCCTGTGAGCAAAGTGTATCGTTTACATGACCAAAAAAATCAGGATAATTCTTTCAATTTTAGATTTCAAATTGGGAACGATCGACAATCGAAAAGACTACTTGCAAACATGGGGAGAATTCTTCTTTTTCATTTTTTCTTTTTTTTTGGATAAATACAGGAATACGGATTTTCTTCTAGACATCTACTCCGCTTACAAAAGTTTTCTACGAACAGCCGCTTTAGGACTGGAATTTTCTGGATCCAATGATATCGTTTTGATTTTGTCTTTATATTAGTAATATAATTTATTAATTTATGGCAACTTCGATAATCATCAAACACTCTGGCAATACATATTATGTATGATAAACTTGTGTACATTCTTCTGTTATATTAATATTAATATATAACAGAGTTATTTATTCGTCTTCATGATTGATAGATGATAAACACATCTTAATTTGGGTTATCGGGATAAATTTTCATCTGTAAAAGAACAAGTGTTTAATTTTATGTGGGATGGGATTAATTGGAAAAAAGGGGGTAAATATTTTGCTGACAAATTAACCGATAAAATGAATTATAGGAATAGGATTTTTTTCACACTCCAGATGCACTCCCTTAAAAAATACTTCTACCCAAAAGTAACCACGCGTGGATGATGACGCACAACTCCAAGTAATGATAATTATTACAGATCATTTTAATTTACATGCATTAGAAATGTTCCTCTATACGAAAATCATACCCGTTCATATTTTGTGCAGTTATTGGTGACCGATTCATATATTAGATAAAAACTCAATGTAAACACAAACACATCATAGCATAACAAACTGCTTATAAATTAGTGCCGGGGATATTATATAGAATAATTTTATTTAAAAAAATGTTTTGTTGTGCTATGGAAATGAAACTAGGTTGCTAAGGAAGATGGTTTATGGTGTTTAACGCCCCTTTCAACAATATATCGGTCAGTGTTATTGGTGGAGAAAACTGGAGTACTCGGAGAAAACCATTGACCTGTCGCAAATCACTGACAAACTTTATCACATAATGTTGTATCGAGTACACCTAAGGAAGAATTTTTATCGTAAGTGTAATTTTAGTCGTAAGATTAAAATTTGTCGTAAGTTAATCTTTGTGAAAAGGACTTAGGAATTGTCGTAAGATAATCTTAAGTGAAAAAGTTAGGACTATAGTTACGAATTTTTGTGAAAAGGACTAGGCCTACTGACATTCAATGGAACTGTCATGTGACCAGCGAATGTATGGAAGTGGAAAGTGTAGAGTCTGGCGAAGAGGACCTGTAGGTCCTGAGCTGGAAAATCACCATAAGCAGGCCGTGGAAATGATTATCTCCCTTGGCTATATACTCAGCCATTACAAAATATAGGGGGTGCTAAAGTGTGTATCGTGTTGGGTAAATGAGTTTGCCTAGCTGCAATAATGTAGCTCCTGTGACAAACTTGTGTCTCGGCAGAGCTACAACGCGGTCCCATTCGTCACAATGGAGCAAAAAATAAGTTGCAGTTGAAACATAAAAACTCACTATTTACCCTTCAAACATTTCATTATAACTATTACTGATGATCCCAGTCCTTGTTAAATCGGTTAGGCTGAGAAATAATGCTTTTCAAAGGTAGCAACAACCTTGTTCAAATTTATCGACCGTTTGCCATAACCGGAAACTACGGAAGGCGGAGCTTTTCTAAATATGGTATTTCTTACTACACGTAGTAAACGGCTGATGTAAACATTCACGCCTCAAATCGCCAAATATGGTATCGACATCCAAATAGTGAGGCCGGAAATGACGAAATTCAAAATGTTCAGAGAGAAAGTAAACGTGTTGAGTAACTTAATGGTGCAGACATCACGGAGGTACTGCATGGTACATCTGGATCACCGTCTTCTCTCCAATCTCTACCTGCTTTACAGTTGTACTGACTTTGGTTTGGTGACTCCATAAGTAGATGATATACATTTGTACAACCATTTCCCTAGTGGAACTCTGGATTTCTCGAAGAAGGACCCAGTTCGTATAGTTCTGTACGTGTGTAGAATCGGGTATTGACAATACTAGTAGTAGTAAGCATCAATGAAAGAAAAAAATAATTTTGAGATGAAAAAAGGATATTCTTTGATATTACGAATTTAGTTTGTTACACATATTTTCATTGGTTCTTCAGCCCTGAATGTCAGCATATATTCGGAAAGCAGATGGGGTATATATTTCAGTCCCCAAAAACGATTAAAACATGGACGACAAAGCATTACGCTTCACTGAATCAATGGTATAATACGGAATAATAAATGTATTTTTACCAAATTAAATGCTGTTTTTATACTCAAAACGGCTGCATGAACAAAACAATATTACAACGGTTAATTCCGTCACAAATACCTGATCGATTCAGCAAACTCCCATGTTCCACGGCTGTACCATAACAAATAAACAAAACGTTGAACTTTGAAAACTTTCGACGTCATGGGGCCACACCAAGGTTTTATTTACATGTTGTTAACGTTTGAATTATCGAAACTGTTTCGCAAACCCGTTGTTTTGTTATGTGATATATTAATGTTATATTTATAAAGTTTATAAAATTTACTACATATGAAACTGTGATGATTTAGAAATTTAGTAGAGTATTTTCCTTCATGAGACACCCTATATATGAAATATGACGTGACACATATTTTGACGTCATTGAAGAATGACGTCAAAGGTACGGAAATGGACACCTAGAGATACGAAAAATGAAAATAAAAGAGGCAAATTTATTTAATACAGTTGAATGTTGTATTTTAAAAAAAAAGGTTAAATCCGTAATATATCTGTTATTCAGCTATCAGACAGGGTATATAATGTGACATTCCCGGCTTACGATGTATATTCGCTTCGGCTGCGCCTCAGGGAATATAGATCCTAAGCCGGAAATGTCACATATACCCTGTCAGATAGCTGAATAACATATATTAATGTCGTAATAAATTTTTTTTTAAATGTCTGTCTACCATTGCGTTTCAGAAACCAAAAATCGGAAAGGGAACTACAAATACAATTCCAAATATTTTTCTTTATAAAGGAAATTGGTGGAGGAATGGCTTCAAAATATTTTTTGGAAGAAAGATGAAATAACATAGAAGGTAAAGGGGGGGATCCGATCGGAAATCAGGAATATTTATGTCCATTGACTGTACTAACTTAACCGTTGCAAGACATCTTAAACTGAAAGAAAACACAGAAAACTAAAGTAAAAGAGTAACTAGGACTCCACAAAAATATGGGAGCATGGACCAGGTGCACCGGTAGGTAAGCGTTATTTTTTATTTGGCTGAAAATGCACAAGAATTTATCTTTGTGCATATACCTAAAAAAATATGGGAGATAACCCCCTCCGACAAAAAAAATTGGCCGTACCACTTTTTTTTAAGGTACTACGCCTATGGAATGTCCGGTTACGTAAATACCCTAGTGTATTTCTACCTTGCACCATATTCGCGCCAGGAAAGGTAGCTCAAAGGTCAATATATAACTGAAATATTGTTGAAAAGTGACGTTTAAACACCCATAGCCACATATAAATTATTGCAATAAAATATCGATTAAGTAACGAAATTGAAATAAATTATTTTCCAGTATATTTAGTATAAAAAGCTAGTTTACTGTGAGATGTATTGCAACCGCCATTTTTTACAACAATCACGTGCGCATGCTCGTGTTTGATGGAAAGCTATAGCTATATTTAGATATTTTGTGATAATAATTTTATATTGTAAATCGATCCACCCTGTGATTTTTTTCAACAAGATACATTTTTTATAGTATATATTTTATTATAAAATACAATATTGAACTGATTTTCGATAACACTTCAATCATTGAATATTGATTTTTTTTCGGATGTTGAATATTTTATCCCCAGAATTGCACCCCCGGTTAGTATACTTTTATTGCTTTATTTAGAAAAAAAAATAACACCAAGAACATCGATGATACGAGTCTTCTTATTCAGAAATAAACCTACAGCAAAATAAAGGTATACATTTTTTGTATTGTAAACAAAATCGTCATTTTTATCTAGATTTGTCGTCCGAAAAATACGGTACTCCTCTACTATACTAATTTGGATTAGGTGATGGGAATTAGGTGCCATCATCAAAATAAAGATTAAAAAAATGTATTTCATGATTAAAATTGTTTGTCATGCATTAGCTGTCAGTTGTAATATACAGGATGTAACCAATATACAGGAAGAGCCCCTACTGTGAAGCCATCTATTTTGAGATGCCATTCAATGAAAATAACAACTGATATTGTTAAATAAGAATAAGAATTGGATAAGAAATTAAAATTTATTGAAGGAAAGGATTTACATAATTAACACATTAAGTCACATTTCATTTATTTAGCTTGGGTCAGTTATCAATTAAAAAGACAAAAATGGTTTTAAAAAAAATCTGTCTAATAAATATTTACCTAAATAACGATATCATGACGTATAATAATTTCTCACCGTAAATGTATTTATTTTATTAAGATATTTATACACATATAAGAAAAAAGATATAAATTTATTTTTTAAGTACAAATAAATTGGAAGACGGCTTGAAAATCGAAAACGCAGAATAGTTATCTATGTTTATAAGTCTTAGTAAAAAGAGTCTTGAGCAACGTTTTTTTCACACCTGTGATAGGTGTATTTGTATATCATGAATGCACGATACGACAACATGCTGAGATGGGTGATGTTTTGACAGGTAAACTGTAAAAAAAACAAAACGTAGAATACACTAATAAAATATTATTTCACCTATATCAGGACTCCGCAGACTACCATTTTTCAAGAAAAAAACCCCGGGATTTACGGATTGATGACCCATTCGCCATGAACAAAATAAAACTTAAATTTTACTAAATAATTTTAATCCAAATTTGCCTTTAAAGAAATAAATGTATAAATTAGAATTATTTACCCGGGTTCGTTCGCCCTACATTTGGCAAACACGTAAAAGAGCAAACGCACCCGATATCGTAAACCGGCAACTGTCTGCAGCAAGTGAAAGGGCCTTGGCATCGATTGTCGCGAGTACATAGGGACATATTAATATTCACTTCTAGTGCACTTAAAACATGGGTACTGCATGTTAATACATTTTATTTATGGATATTATTGTATATATCGCCCGTGACAGCCGTTAACATATCTATACTTTCCGTACCACTGTATATCACTCATTTACTTCAGCTTTACTAAGATACGCATGTTTCTTTATGCAGGAATTTATGATGCTACCGAATTTATTGGTTAGCAGAATTTGGGGACGTGTCCTGTTTACAGTTTAACTATCTGAGAGTGGAGACTCTCACTCCGACCTGGGAGGATTTTGTCGGACATTTTGTCGGACAATTTGGTCGGACATTTTGTCGGACAATTTGGTCGGACATTTGAAGAGTGAAGTCCGACAAAACTCTGTGTCCGACCTGAGAGTTTGATCGTTGAAACACTTGGAGGGATCTGTATAACCACATGTGGAGTATAATGGACAAATAAGCCAGCCTCAATTGCCGTAATCAATGTCTTGACGCGGCCACCGGGATAGCGATGCATTTGAACAGAGACCTTTCCACGAGCATTGCCAGGGTCTTCCCATTCATGGGGTTTCTCTGGATTCTCACACAAACGTCTCAAATTGGTAACAAAGCTATGCCCGAGGATCAAAACGTTCATCATACTTGCGGATATGAAGAACTGAATGCACTTAATTTAAAATAAATTTGAAAATTAACGGTATATAACGATTGAGTAGTAAATGATCTTTGGATCAAAATAAAATTAGATAATAAACTATGATATAGATTCTCTTAGATACTGAGTCAGTAAACTACCATGTGACAGTATTGTTGAAATTGATTTGAGTTTTGACGGCGACTTTCTCAATGAGAAATTGCGCTGTTAAAAAAAAAATTATTAAGAGTTTTTGGTGATTCTCTTATTATTTACTTACTTTTTATGCCTTATTATTACATATTGTGAGATTTTAGAATAATTGAAATTTGCAAATGATGAAGTTTATTTTAAATATTTAACTAAATGATTGACTTTAATATACAGTTTGTCATATATATTATGTGAACCAAAAATTTGAATTGCTGTCATTTATGAATTTAGCATACAAGTTGTTTAAATAGTGTGACAAATCCCAGTTTTATAGGTATAGTGTATCATAATGAGTTGGGCACTACGACCTTCCTCTAGATACACATTAACCCTATTTTGGTGTTAATGAGGTACTTGACATCGATAGCATCTCCGCGCAAAAATTGCCAAAATTATAACTTTGGTAACATAGAGTTGGTAATATACAGTATTGTTCTTACAGCTGACGGTATATATACACAAATTTGTGACTACTCCAAGCCGGTGACGACCATAAGCACATCACATAAAGTGACATGTGTTCAATATGACACGATAATTTGATTTTTACTATGGCTTCATTATGTAATTTGATAATTAATGAAGTAAACAGCATTATTAAATGATTCCTTTGATGTTGACGACATGTTAACAAAATTCACAAAACTGTCATATTTTAAAATTTATTTACAATGATAATTGAATTAATTTAGCGAATTATCAGCTTTGAACAATGTTCACATTCAGATATAAATATGTCCTGCAAATTTATTCTGTCATTCCACATTGATAACTCAAATGTACTCAATACTCAGTTTATACCAACATCAGTAGGATATCTAAGTAGTTTTAAATTTCCCTTAAATAATAAATAACATTTTCTCGCGGACTATGATGGGTATGCCCGTGCCTTGTGCAGAATATCTAAGTAGTTTTAAATTTCCCTAAAAGAAATCCTTGGTTTATGTTGTATCAATTTTTAATTATAAACATATTTATAAAATATCAAATTATTAAATACATACAATTCATAAATAATAAATCGGCTCTACAACTTTCAAAGCGTATTATTTTTATTTAAAAACTACATAGGAACCTAAATAAGTTGTATATATATATCACTTCTGGGGGGATTATTCCACATACAGGGGAGATTTCGGTAAATTCTAGGGAGATTTCGGTAAGTCGTGGTACCGCCATATGTGAAGCTGGCGAAATTGTAAACGAGAAGGGAAAATTGTACATAGGCCCTAAATTCCTATTTATACCGGTAGGTAATATATCATTGTATTGAGTATCACTGGGCTTGATTTAATTCAGTATGAATTTATGTTTACATTATAAATGTCATTATCCAGCTGATAACACTTTCGAAACATCCGATAAAACAACACCAGAACATCGATGTTATTTTACTATTTTTATCAATATTTACGTGCACAGATATTTTAGCACACGGAAAACACACACTCCTCAGATAATATTTCATTTATTTTGACCATTTTGATATTGTTATTGTGTAGATTATTAGTGTTTAGGCCGATATATTTTTGCATGCATGTAGTTTGTTTACTTTTCCATTTATTATTGTATAAGTCATCTACACCCACACAAAACACTTGTATCTTTTTAGGATGTAATAATAAGCATCCTTGTTCACAACTCGTAAATAAATAACATTTATTTTGTACACAAAGGTAAAAGTATGGAGCGCCAGGTTCATAATAATGTGTCATGGTATGGAGTGCTTGTTTCACAATTATATGTAGTTTTATTTACATGAATGTTTTGATTAAGTAAACGTCATGTTAGATAAGAACTGAGGTAGACAAATGGTTTTAATCGATTTTATTAGTGTTAACATGCTTGCCATATTTAAATATATGCAAGTTTCTATAAATAGTAGAGAGTAAATGTTGAAATCGACAAACATGATTCTAGAGTAATTAGGATGTTATATTCCGATCTGTCTACATAAATTGAGTGTACATCATAATTAAAGTTGTGTTCAATGAAAAGATAAAGTCAGTTTTAATCTACTTTTATTCATTATTTTTTATTATTTGTATTTTGTAGATGTAACACCTACCACCTATTATTTAATATTAAAGTACGGAAACCACCTATTGTCTTATTTACCCCAAACTTGGCTACAAATGTCAGGCAGCAGTGTTGACTGGATGTTTTCTGTTATTGTTTAATACATTCTCTATTGTCATTTCATTCCAATTGTTATTTTGCTGTAAATCTGTGGTGATGTTTTTATTTTATTCAAATTTATATTAGAATTCAATTTTTTTTAAAAAGAAAACAAAAGGTTTTGTAATCTAATATTATTAAATCCGTCAGCTGCTGGCTGGTTCAGCCGACCAATCAAATGTCAGATATTAGCGCGTATGCGCATTAGTGACTTCCTTTACTTCCGTTTGTAAATATTGACAAAACAAACACGGAGAATGGTTGTGCACGTGCCTTTGCATATTTAGAAAACAAATACACCTTTATTCTCATATTGATGATTTAAATTGCATCTTTGTTATTTCATCTCTTTTTCCTGAATTTATTGTGGAAAATAGGGTCGACACACGTAACTTGCCGTTAACATAAGATTGTATAAATATGGATATGCACAAGTTAAATTAAGGAAACTGGGATGAAATAATGAAGAAATTTTATTGAAAATAAATATGTAAACAGAAAGTTGATTAAATTAAAATGATTAAGAAATACCCATCACAATATCGTTATTTAGGTAAATACTTATTAGACTGATTTTTTTTAAAACTATTTTTGTCTTTTTAATTGATAACTGACCCAAGTTAGCCTAAATAAATGAAATGTGACTTAATGTGTTAATTATATAAATCCTTGCTTTCTATCAATTTTAATTTCTTATCTAATTCTTATTCTTATTATGTAACAATATGGTCAGGTTGTTATTTTCATTGAATGGCATCTCAAAATAGATGGCTTCACAGTAGGAGCTCTTCCTGTATATTGGTTACATCCTGTATATTATAACTGACAGCTAATGCATGACACACAATTTTAATCAGCCATCAGTATCATAAAATACATTTTTTTAAATCTTTATTTTAAATAAAATTAAAAAATCATTATAAGAATGAATTCAATTCCAGCTTTTATTTACTTTCCAACTTTGAAATAAAAATCAATATGTTTTAATATTCAAAAAATAGTAATCATTCATTTAAGTTTTATTTCATGTTTGGTTGTATTTATCCGGATATGTGTATTGCATACAGCATTACATCATCTGATCGTTCCATTGGACATTATTTACAAACTCTTTAGCTCCTCCTATTTTATGTTGTAATACCCATAAGTCATAGCGATTTACTATTTCCGGTTTGACGGATTTTTTCAATGAATGCATCCAGGCGTTAATGTAACGACCAGCCAATCGTAACTACTCTGCCATTCTCGCTACCCTACAAATAACCATGTATGCATTAGGCATATAAATCGCACTACTTTTTACACGTCAGTTACATGAAAGTTTGATCAAGTTATATTTTAAACAATTTTCTATATTTCAATTAAAGTTTTAATTAGTTTTGCATGATTAGATTTTACTTAGTATGTCTTCCATATTGGATTTTCGTGGACTATATTTGTGTGCGGCCTAACTTAACTTAACTTCCGGCAAACAATTTAAGAAGAATTTCTACTATGTACGTACAAGGTTATTTGCAGGGTAGCGAGAATGGCCGAGTAGTTACGATTGGCGACCAGCGGGATAACCCGAATAATCCAGTCGTTATATTACGCTTTGCTATATTAACTCATCCAGCGATAGTGCCGATAGAGGGCGCAGTATTATTCGATTTACCAGCGGGAGCGTAATATAACGACTGGATTATTCGGGTTAGGGTTAGCAATACATGTGCTTCCTGCCAAAATCTGGGGAAAACTTAGTAAAGGGAAAAGAAGAAATCGTGAATTTGAGAAATTTTGTAAAAGAGTAGCAAATCTCCGGATTGTCGGTTTAATAACAGCACAAGTACAATAGCAGGGACAATGAATGTACAGGTATGTAGTAAACTGACTACTAGCTAGGAAAGTAAAATCTGTTGGCTTGGTTTTGGCTTAGTTTGGTTTATGGTGATTAATGCCACTTTCAACAATATTTCAGTTATATTGTGGCAGTCAATTTTATTGGTGGAGGAAACTGGAGTAGCTGGAGAAAACCATCAGCATGCCACTGACAAACTTTATCACATAATGTTGTATCGAGACCACCTCGCAATGAGCTTGATTCGAACTCACAACTTTAGTGGTGATTGGCACTGATTGCACAGTTAGTTGTAAATCCAACTACCATACAATCACGACGACGACCCCGGTACCCGACTTATATTAATTGTTTACAAAGTCAATATATATTAGAACAAGGGGGACAAAAGGATGTAATAGTTATAATTATTACATCAGGAATGAGGCCGTATGATGTCGACTCGTGGAAATCATTCAATGTTTTGACATACTTCCACAAGGTCTTAATGCAATCAATTCAAAGAAAAAAAAACCCATCAAAATTGGATGTAAAATAAAAAAAAAATTATACCTTCCAAATATATAAAATGTCCGACTTTGGGCTACACTTTTCAAAAACAAAATAAGTTATTTTTATTTACATATAAAATTGGATGAAATATATGAATGTTCAAATTTTGAAAATCAACACTTTTTTGGTCTGATTTTATCTCATAAATCGTAAAGGGGCCGTCGTGGCCATGATCGTATGGTAGTTTGATTTACAACTACCTATGCAATCAGTGCCTATCACCACTGATGTTGTGAGTTCGAACCTCCTCGATCAGGGCAAGATGTACAACATTATGTGATAAAGTTTGTCAGTGACTTGCGACAGGTCTGTGGTTTTCTCCAGGTCCTCCAATTTCCTCCACCAATAAAACTGACCGCCACGATATAACTTTAATATTGTTGAAAGTAGCGTTAAACACCATCAAACAAACAAACAAAATCGTAAAAGATATATGAAATTTGTCCACATACTACTGTAAGATTTCAACACAATTAAACAACAAATTTCGGAATCTGAGCCTCTTTTATGCTTCTTTTTCAATTTTCTAGCTATTATTTATGACCAGTCGATAACCTATAATAAGATAAACATTTTGGGAAAAAAAACCATTAAGATTGGGTGACAAATAAAAAAAAGTTCATTTTTGTTAATTCTCCCTTTTTTTTCACAAATACACAATACAAACTTCACATGAAAATAATAATAAAAAAAAATTATCTTGAGGGCTCTCGAAAACTAGTTCTGCCAAGTATTATTGTATTGAAAATTCAGACGGATCGGTCAAAAACAAATGTTATTGCACGGAAGTCATTGTATACAGACCAAAGACAACATCAACGACATACCATCATAATACCTTGGTTAAAAAAGGGGGCTATATTACCTCTCTAAAATTTATATGAAAGCGAACTGAACATATACAATTGTATTTATTTAAATCAAAACATTGTTTAATTAATCGAGGGGGGAGGGTTATAGTGTTTAACATCACCTTCAACAATATTTCAGCTGTATCGTGGCTGTCAGTTTAAATGGTGGAGGAAACCGGAGTACTCAAAGAATACCACTGAACTGCCGCAGGTCACTGACAAACTTAAATCATCTGATAATGTAATTATTGTGTAAAACTAAGGTCAAATATAGAGTTAGATTTTAGCTAGATTTACTTTAGATTTTTTTCCAAGCTTGGTATTTCAAAATTAGGCTTTTCAAATGTTTGGGGTCTATCACAATTTAAGGAGTTCAATACAGACATAATGAGGCTATTAAGGGAAAAACATGTCTAAAATACTCACATTACGAGGACTACTGTGGTGGTTAATATTATCATGAAAACTGCGCATGATCCTACTATTACTGTTGCTGCCTCTGTGGATTTTACATATGGTATCTTTACGATCATAACATCTTTTCGGTAGTCTTTTTTGTTATTGTTGTTTCCTGAAACACCTTGGCCTCCCAAATTCGAGGAATGATCTGTAATAATCTTGATTGTTTTCCTCCTTTTATTCTCTTTTGATAAACCTGAAGAGATTAGCATAGCACTATGTAATAATAATTATACTATAACTAATTGACGAGTTTCATTATCAAAAATATGTCACGAATGACCAAATAACACAGTAACTCACGAATGCGCACAGCGCATGAGTGAATTACAACGTTATTTGGTCATGGGTGACATATTTTTGATAATGAAACTAATTAGTTATAGTATTTATTATATAGATAAAAAAAATGTTTCGAATCGTATTTAATATAAAATGAGTTTAATTGCACTATATTACGTGTGTAGCGTAGGGATATACTATGTGTATCGCTTCAAAAAACATGGCACCACCCACCCACGACAATAAAATAATTAAAATCTTACCTTGAAATATTATTTTAGTTAAATTTGATCCAAATTGAAGCGTATACGAAGCCAAATGACGTCTAATTTTTACGTTTCAAACTGGAAGTCTTCATATGACATCGACAACGAAATGGCGCGAAATATAGCGAGAGTGAAAAAAAAATGGAAATTATCGTTTTTATTCAACTCGGAAATCACGGTATTTCATCAATATCTATATAATAAATATAGTTAGTGCTACAGAGCCTTCAATGTATATCAATTTTGTCTTAATTTTGTTTTATTGGAATGGTCTCCCTTTAATAAAAGAAATTTGAACAGTGATGGTCAACAATTTCACCACCAATATCAACAAACGAACAATTTCTCACCTCACCTCATTAAACATAAAAAAGACCATGACATATGATGGTGGAAATCCATGTCCTGGCTGGGAAAGGCATAAAATGTGGCGGGGTCAATAAGATCCCGCCTCTCTTGCAGTCTTGGTAATCGAATCTCCAACGACAATAAATAAACGATTTAAAAAAATAGCACAGATTCGCTTCCACACAAAGGACTGCATGCATCACAAAAATGAATGATAACATAAACATAGACAGTACAATAAATGTATGTAGTTAACTGGTTTGGTTTTGGCTTAGTTTGGCTTATGGTGTTTAACACCACTTTCAACAATATTTCAGTTATATCATGGCGGTCAGTTTTATTGATGGAGGAAACCGAAAAGTACCCGAAGAAAACCACCGACCTGTCGTAAGTCACTGACAAATTTTATCACATAATGTTGTATTGAGTACACCTCGCCATGAACGGGATTCAAACTCGCAACATTAGTGGTGATAGGCATTGATTGCACAGGTAGTTGTAAATTCAACTACCATATGACCACGACGGTCCCTTTAAGGGAATACGATACAGTAGCAAGGGCAGATAATTGCGTTGCCGAATACCGCATGTTGTTTTCGCGACGTCGCAGTAACGAGCGCACATTTTCGAGATTGAGCTTGACGGAACGTCTCTTTTTCGCGGAAGTTGCATCGACGTCATAAAAAAACGATTGCGTAATTTGAAAGCACCTGCTTCAATCAGCATATCGTGTACATGGGGTTGAAGGTATCCAGAATCTTTTCACTGAAAAACGGGACAATGCAGGGCCAAGAGTTACAAAGAATGCAGCTGTTATAGATAAAATTGTACAATATTTTACTTGAATATTTCGAGTGTTATAATTAAACAAGAAAACAATTAAATTTTGGTTACCTAAATCATCATACATAAACTGTTCACCAGATAAAAATGAATTCAAATAATTAAATTATGAAGATAGTTAATATATTTTTTTGCAATATAGTCAGTTGCTTAGAAATGGTTGATTGATTGTTGGTTGCTTTAAGTCCAGTTGCAACTATTTAGTATATTCAGGACGAGAACAAGTTCAACAAATCATTATCATTTTTAATACACCGAATAATATCGGCGGCCAGTTTTAATTGAGGAGGAAGCCAGAGTACCCAGAGGAAACCACCGACCATGGGCAAGCAACTGGTAAACTTTATCACTTGCGGCTGCGAGTCGAGTGCACCCTTTTTTGTAATATACAAAACCGGGCGCGAACCCCCGCCGTATTGGTGATAGGCTTGTATGAGTTGCTAGATCCAGCGACCTAACTCATTGAGCCACCCGGGCCCCCAATACTATAAGACGACAATTCTCCGAGGACAAATACTTCCGATCACTTCCTGCAATTTTCATCTTTTCGTCACAAAAATATGCCTCGCCTCGTCTAACGAAAGGATGATGAATGCTATCGTTTTTTCATCCCACAGATTTGCGCTTTTTTTTCGCCTCGAAAATAATAAACCTCAAATTTCTTTTCGTTATAAGGTCGTAAAGGTATCTTTAAAAGGCGTATAAATACATTTCATAGAATTCATTCATTGGTGAGAATATTATATAATTTATTGTCATGCAGACTAAAATTTACGTCCGTTTATCCCACTAGAGCCCAACATAACGAACAGATGCAAAGGAGAAAATAGAGAGACATCGATTTTGAAGAGCCTGATATTGAGATCGCTTGTGTGTGAGTCGAGAAGAAGAATATAGCCGTTCTCTTTCATTTTATTTTGTGACAAAAAACGGCGTAAACTGCCGGTCTGCTGTCTCGAAAAATTGGAAATGTGAGATGCACAAACTAGCCATCTTGGCCAAGTTGTTCAAATTTTTTTCTGGCGGACAACTTCAAGACAAACGCACCAGATTAGGTTAGTTTATACAACGGATAACTTTTTCAAACGACTAGGTCCATATATAACGCATTCTCCGGTTGCGTTGTCCTTTCATCCAATCCAAGGAAAACGGCGGGAAAGACTCCACGACGTTTTTACCTATTAAAATACATTGTAGGGTAATTTGGCGCCGAAATTGACATGTCTAGGTTTGTCATGAAAAATGCACGGTTTTTGTTCTGTAGCTAAAAAACAAGCACATGTACCCCCTTACCTTTTGTTAAAATTCTAAATAAAATCATTGCGAGAATATCATGACAAAATATTAAGAAAATATCAATTGGCATTTTTTTTCTACATGCAAATTTATTCATGAAGAAACCACTAAATAATCCATATTCCACAAATAAGTAGAATTTTTGGACTACTTAATCTATTATTGGCAATGTACATGTTCATCATCTTTGAGCGAAATTATCATAGGAAGCTATTGCAAAAAACCGGATGCAATTATTTTTTACCGTTTTGAAATTGTGATGTTTTCTTTACCGCTATAAAAATCCGTATTTTAAAAATTTGTGGAAAAATGGTCGAAATTCGATCGTAAATATCTCGAAAACTAAGTCACGAAGGTATATTTTTCTTTGCATATTTGGAAAGAGCATGTCGAAATTGACTAAATCACGAATTTTCCTGAAAAAATCATTTGGCAATCCCTACTGTATCGTATTCCCTTAAATGTGTTGGTAAAAGACCATTACTCTTGGGATAAAAAAAAATCATAACCGATTCTTCCAACAGATTTGATATCAATTTGTTACAAACATATAAAGTAAATAATGGTCTTCGTGGGAAATAGGTCATCAGTGTGATGGAATCCAATTATGAACATAAGAAATACGTAGATATCAAATTTAGCTCGCATGATCGGTTCTGGAATAACCTTCATCAGGTACATACAATTCAAAAGATTGGAATGCCAAATAATTTAAACAGTTTTTGGGAGAATGAAACCAAAGGGCATGACCGGTTATAACCAAATTCGGCTAAGGTCACCTATGCCTGAGGGAGGCTTTTGTCTTATTTCATTCTTTTGATTTTTGCTCCTTTTTTTTTTTGCCTTCAGTGGTCGAATAATATTTAGCATTATGGAAGACCTGAGCGGCCTCATCTTGTGGCTTTAAAACCATTCAGCGGCAATAAATCATATTATTATATAGATAGGTGTGAATTATGGGGATTTATCCGTGAAATAAATTCCGGTATCTCACATGTGAGATATCAGTTTTTTGCCGCCGGAACTACTTTTACACAACTATAAGTGAGGTGGTTACGTCCCTTGTTGTGCTACGGTGAATACACATACGATTGTAAACTGAAAAAAATCCGCGAAATGTTATTGACGACTTTGGCACCTAACCAACATGACGTCATATGAAGATTTCCAGTTTGAAACGTAAATATGAAACATTATTTGGCTTCGTGTACGCTTTAATCTTGATCAAATTTAACTAAAACAAGTTTTCAAGGTAAGCATTTTAATTATTTTTGTGCATTGTTGTAAATATGATATGTAGGATTTCACATTTTCAAGATGGCAGATCCTTCGAGCTGTACCCCTTAATATCATTGCTCGTAGATTCATACGTGTGGAATGAAATATACAAATAAAAATAATAATATATAAGAAATTTTGAAAGTTTATATAACAAACAGTATAACTAAATCATACAATTTGAATATCAAAATAAGACCACTGGTGATCGAATACGCATTAATGATTAAACTCGCGGAACTTGTTTCCGCCCACTCGTGTAATCCTTATGCGTACTTGGGTCACTCGTGGTCTTATTTTAATATTCAAAATCTACGATTAGTTATACTATATGTCATAAGTAACACAGGTGTAAGCAGTTCCTGCTCTACTGGTGGAACCCATCCTAAGCCATGACACGGATTTCCACAGACTTTGGTCTTGTCTTAGTATTGGAGCTTGAGGTTTGCAAAAACAGTGGGCTATATACTGTTTTTAAAATACTGTTTATCTTCTCAATCAAGTAATTTCATCCTTCTTAATGGAAAGACAAATTGTATTACTACAGGCTACAGCAATGTGTTTTATAGGTTTGTTTGTCATCGTTTAGTTGCTGGTTGTTTAACCTCTAGCTGTGCAAATATGTCATGCATATTCAGGTCAAGAACAAGTTTAACAATATATAAACAACGCCTAAATGAAGCAGGAATGGGACAACCTGGACATTTGACTGCAATTGTAAAAGTATATAGATAGGAAAGAAAAATGTTAGTCTTTTAAAGCCGATAAAATGCCCCTATTCTTTTTCGAAATCTACAAAAGACTTCAAAGCGTTACCCACTATAGTCCACAGTGAATATTTCCAACAACCCCCTATCCACCACATGGGGACTCGTTGGCCAATAACACTTTATCATAAACTACATGTATTTGTCTATTCAACAATCAAAATAAAGCAATTCATTGGACTTTTCATGCATTATATAATATATTATTATAATCCAACGCGAATAATAAATAGCCAAAACAGCATCCAAACATTATATCTTAAATAGACTAAAAATTATAAAACTTCAATAGCTTTTTTCTGTATATTTTAGCAGTACAAAATGAAAAAACAGTTCCAAAATATAATTTTTTTAAATCGTAGAAACAGAGACAAAATCGATACCCCTTACATACATACATAACCGCCCACTTCCCTGGCTTGCTACAGGCACTTCAATAGAAATGGTGGGGGTAAACTAGTATAACCTCCCATCTTAGTGAAATAATGCGGTCAAGAATGTTTTCCGAATGTGAGTGCAATGTCAATCCCCACATATAGCTGGGCGAGCAGCTGCCATAAAGAGCACTTCTCCAGAACAAAAATAGAAAATCAGGCCAGACCTTTAATTCCAGCTTCCCTATATAGATGATGTTCTGTCACTGAACAATTCTCGATTCGGTGATTATCTGCATCGCATCTATCCAAATGAGGTCGAAGTTAAGGATACTACTGATACTTAAAAGTCTGATTCTTAACAGAGGAAGATTAAAAACAAAACTCTACGATAAACGCGATTACTTCCGTTTTCCAATAGTCAACCTCCCCTTCATCAGTAGCAATATTCCAGCATCACCAGGGCATGGAGTTTACAATTCACAACTCATACGTTATTCTAGAGCTTGTGTCCAGTACAATGGGGGGGGGGGGGGGGGGGGATAGCTCAGCTGCTGACGTAAAAGCTACTCAAACAAGGCTACATTGCTCCTAGGTTGAAGTCATGGCTACAAGAATTATACGGTGGTCATAACAATCTGGTTGACCGTTACGAAATATCCATATCTCAAATGAAAATGGATCTTTTAATTTTGGGTAGATGTTTTCTTTCCTCTATCACTGCCAAATCTTTTACTGGACTTGACTGTATATATGAGTAACTCGGCAGGTGCCTTCGTGAGCACATGAGTTCACCTCCTTTTTTTTGGTGGGGTCCGTGTTGCTCATCTTTTTAGTTTTATGTACTGTCCTATTGTGTGTCTTTACATTCTGAGTTCCGTGTTGTACTGTCTGTTATGATTTCCGTATACTAGTAAATAATGATGTTCGGTTCGTCTTTAATTACCTGCAGTTGTTTGTACAAGTGCTTATGTCTTATTTACGTTATTTGTGTTTGTTTGGTATAGCGGTGTCCAACACATATTATGTATGTTGTTTTGGTTCTGTTTTTCTTGTCTTGTGTACCATATGTTGCCAGTTTCTCTGGATTGTCACTTTGATTGCCTCTTCAGTATTCTCTAATATTTATTTCTTGAACCTTATACATAATATATTTAATCTTTGCGACACGGAAGTTGCAATATGTATACTAGTAATATTAGTTCTATAAAAAGAGTCGATGGACTTGAGGCCAAAAAAAAATTACATGTGTTTCCGCTAACCCTACCAACCCTAAAGTTTTTTTGGCCATTTTTGAACAAGCACTATTAAAGTCAGAATGTGTCCACTGTAGAAACTAGCTAAACATATTTTCAAAAATAAAATCTTTTTCCTACCTACCCACCCTAATTAGTAATATATAAGAGCATGTTACATGAAACACAGGGACTGGTTTTTTTCTTGGCCTAACCATCATTTCAGTATTAGTTTATTACTATTAAGTAAACAAGCAGAAAATGTACAAAACAGAATATCACAATATAAACTTACACTGTTGTTTAGTTAAGCTATAAATGCTGCTCTCATATCGCTTCATCTGGTCCGATTTTGACCTGGAAAATATTTGACATGCATAACCTCCAGCCTGATTCCCACAATCTGTCTCTGGAATGATGAAGAATGCTTCTCCAAATCCCGCTGTAATTTAAATTTCAATCATGGTTGGTTGAATGGGATTTTCAGTAAAACTAAAGTACGGTGGATGGGTTAGAATAAATATTAGGTATGAATTTGAAAAAAGGGGGGAAAAAAAGTAAGTTTTGTGCAATAATCTGAAATGTGGAGGCAAGTCAGCTTCATAAAATGTTATTTTCTAGCTTTTCGTGTAAAACCTAATCCATACTTTTGAATCTTACTCAAGCTAAATTAAAATAAGTTTCAAAAATGATGGAGAAAAATGTCTAAAGAGTAGCTTTGATACACACAGTTGTGAGCGAGTAAGAGATTGTTGCTTTAAGGGCCAAGTCAGCTATATCATGGAGAGAAGAAGCTACATTTTGATGAGACAATGATGTATGCTTTGTACTAGACTAACAGCTTAGTTGGATTTTTAAAGTGCTAACTTACTAAAACAAAAGTTCGTGGGTAGACATGTCGCTCTACTCCGACACATTACTCCGATTCTGAGCCAACCACTCCTTGCTCTTGCTCCCTAATGCTGGGTGCTTAGCTGAGATGCAGCAAATGCTAATTTTATAGTCTATGGTTTGACCCGACTGATCTGAGTCTTGCATATTTATTTTTAGAACTGAAGTATATTACTTACATACTGAACCCACTTGTCGACTGGTAAATAATGGTTTATTTCCGATATTCTCTTTCCACCTCATCCTTTTATTCCATAACTTCAAGCCTCTAAAATTAACTCCAACAAGCTTTTCAAGCCTATCATTTCCAAGACTGTTGTGTAGAATCAATACCCCTCTAAATGAATTTGTAGACTCTATAAGACGATCTTTAGCTGTACATGACAGTTTTCTCCTTTTTTTATTGTTAATATAAACAATCTGTTCAGAAAACCTCAGAAAGGGATGTGCTACAAAATGATACAAGAAGTGAATCAATGTACAAACAATTTTGATTTAAATACACTGTCAATACAAATATTCAGTGGTTTCAAAATGTGTGGTTTCACAAACATTATAACTTCCCAGCTGAAATGATATACCTTCTTATAAATATAAATTTATAAGTCTATTAAAATGGGAATGGATAGGAATAACATGAACGTGCAAATTATTTTTTATAGACTTAAAACAGAAAGGAATACTCAGTAGTGGTGATCGTGATCTACTAAAATGTTGCACTGGTCATGTAATATACATTTAAAAAGGTAACATATAATAAAATATTCAACGTGAGTAACAAGACGTGTTCCAATAGTGAAACGGGAACTGTTTTTCTTCTTCCAAATACAGGAATAGACTCTAAGGATAGAGTGGGTAATGTCCTGGAACTGTGTTTATCCTTCTGGAGTACATCTACGTGACTTTACACCCGTTTTATGGACTATTGCTTGTCATTTTTTGTACATTGTATATAATTTACTGTCTGTCCTTTTGATTATCCTCTGTTTTCTTCAAATCTTTTCATAGAATATTATAAAGAAACACTTAGTTCTCGATGGTTCTCTATTCCTTTATAAACGACATCAAGAAAACATAGTTTCATCGTGTCAGCTGACAAAAGAGGGGGAGCTAGAATTAAAACTAGGATTAGAAGGAATGTTTGTAGGGGGTTAAAGGCATTGTTATAATCAGTTCTATATTCAAACTATCACACTGTCTATAGAAATAAATGAGGGTATCACCATCTCCCTCATAAAACAATATTTGCTTAGTCTCATATCAAAAATTTCATTTAGATACACAAAAATTGGAACATATGCAAAAACTTGATTATGGTCTATGGGACAAACATAATCAGCTGTTTGGTCAGATAAAAAAAACTATACTATTATCTTTTACTATTTTTGGAAGTGCATCTATTTGATGATTTAAAGGGAGAGGTGTGATACTCTCATAATTTTGTGTTAATGATACCTTTGGATCCATGAATATGCGTTGTTTCTCTATTTAAAAGATAGAAATACTCCAGGATATCATTTTGCGACTGAAATTAGAAAACAAACAGTAAAAAACAGCATGTTCCAAGTTACTTCCAACCACATGTCACAACCAATGTCCATCATTCTTGTACTTGTCATAATTGTTGTAAATTCATTACATGAGGTGTAATTGCCAACAAGGACATAGCCATACAGTTGCAAGTACAGTGGAATCTGCCCAATGCGGTCACCTCTATTAAGCAATCACCTGTATTAAAAGGTCACATTTTTCTTGTTTTGTCATAGAAAATTTCATATGAATTGAATTTGAACCTCTTTTAAGAGATCACCTGTCTAATAAGGCCGCTTTCTCTTTGGCCCAACGGTGACCTCCTAATACAGGTTTGACTGTATATGCATTGTAATTTGCATGATCTGAAAAAACTATCTCTCTTATAATCCAGTCTCGTTACCAATCTGATTAAAATTAGGTCTTTGTTGGACATTGTTTTTTACCTTACACTAACATCTCTGATCTAACAACATTCCGTATGGAGTCATGTCAGGTAACTTTTCATTCATCTTTGACTGTTAAATACATTGAACAAATCGGACAACATCTTTCGGTGTGTGTTCGATTTTTAATATCTCAAGATTTCGTATGCTCGTCATTGATTGGTCGGTTGAAAGTTCGATACAGACGTGACACTATACCGCATATCGTTAGCTGGTAGTGGCTAAAAAAATCAAGCAAAAGTATAATGTTAGTTGGAGTGAGTGAGTGAATGATTGTTGTTTAACGTCAGCAATACTTCAGCTATATGATGTATATCATGGCGAGAACAAGTTAATTTTCAATGAGATGATGATGAGGTCCACTTTGTTCTAGACCAACACGCAGAGTTGGATTTTTATAGTACTAGCTCACTGTAACAACAGTCCACGGGTAGACATGTCGCTCCACTCGGACACATTATTCTGATTCCGAGAGACCATATATACCAGTCATTGCTCTTCCTCATTAATGCTGCATGCTTAGTGGAGAAGCAACACATACCAATTTTATAGTCTTTGGTTTGACCACCGGGGCTCGAACCCACGATCTACCACACTTGAGGCGAGCACGCTAACCATTACGCCACGATGCGGTTAGATTGATATACAAAGACGTGCCAAAAGTATTCGGTCAATGTGATTTTTTACTATATATTTCATATAAAACCACATTTTTTAAAAACATTATTCCAAAGTCGACTCTTGTTCGATTTTGATGATTTTTTTACCAACAAAAACAGGATTAAATGTAGTTTTACACTGTAATTTTAGCATAATTTTATAATCTATAATTTTTATGAGTTCACGATTTAAACACAAAACTAAATTTTGAACGTCAAAAATACAATACAATGATAGTACATTTGAAGACAAATAATTTAAGTTTGTGTTTAAATCATGAATATTTAAAATCTGTGCTTCCAAAATATATTTTAAAATAATCACAGAAAACTACATACGTTCTCGCTTCTGTTGGTAAAACTTTCATTAAAATCGAACAAGAATTGACTTTGGAATAATGCTTTGAAAAATTGTGGTTTTATATGAAATAGTAAAAAATTACAGTGACCAAATACTTTTGGCAGGTCTCTGTAGCTACATATTAGATATGTCTACAATGCAGTTCTTTTTAAAAGTGGGAAACAGCCACATATTTTCCGTTATAAAAACACATTATTTGTGCACTTATTTATTTTTTTTTAACAAAATTGTCAGCATGTTTTTAATTAAACTTGTTATTCAATTTCACTTCTAAAACTATTTATTTCCCTGTTAATATTCAATATCAGTACACAAACGTAGATATCTACTTTAGTGTATCCGTACGATGAGCTTCTGGAATAAACTTCATCAGGTACTCCCAAAGTCAAAAAGTTAGAAAGCCAAGTAATTTAAAAGTCTTTATGAGAAACAAACCAAAGAGTTAAAATCAGCAAAGGTCATCCATGTAGGCATGTCTGAGGAAGGAAAACTGATAACATTATTTAGGAACTGTACATTTCAATAAATGATAATAAATATATCTATTAAACCATGTCAGTGCCGAAACACTGACTATTGGGCGGATGCCACCTACCATCGGGACTAATAGTTCACCAGCAGTGATAGTAATACAAGCGTAGATATCTTATTTAGTGTGCACGATGCGTTTCTGGAATTACTTTCATCAGATATGCATTATTTACGTAAAAGAGGGGATGTGGTAATCGATATGTCAATGCGACCAATCGTCAATAATAAACATATCGATATATTTTCACCACTGACTTCACGGCAGATATATACAAAACAATATTGGTGTATTGACGGTAAATATAGAATTTATGTGGCGAGGCTTAGAAACGGTGGAAATACCTTTCCAACCGTTTCGTGCCGAGCCACATAAATTATATATTTACTAATTTATGTGGCGATGCTTAGAAACGGTGGAGCTTTTAGCGAGTCTTTCCAACCGTTTCGTGGCGAGCCACATAAATTCTATATTTACCGTCAATACACCAATAATATTGTATTTATCCTGCAATAAAATTTGCAAAAAAAAATGTTATTTAATCTAATAATAAAAAGAAATAAAGGAAACCCCATTGATACCTCAATAGTAGTTCCGGTAAGGGGCATGGCTTAATAGCTTTATCATCCTAATGTGAAAGGTGTTATCATGACAGGGGTGTGGCTTAATAGTATTGATTGATTGGTGTTTAACGCCAACTTTAGCAATATTTCAGCTATATCGTGGCATTGCTTAATAGCATTATTAGGCTAATGTGAAGTGTTATTATGACAGGGTTAGCTTTATTAGGCTAGCGTGAAAAGTGTTATTATGACACTGTCATAATAAAGAATAAAGCAACAGTTTATTTCAACCCATTTATTATGACAGAAAATAAACCTAATTGCAGGATAGATTTTAGGAATACAATAGATATTGTTTATTTAAGAAACAATTAATGGAAGCGATACTGTGTTGTAAGTTTTAACATGGGTTGCCGAGTTTTAACATGTGTTGATGACAGAATATTACTAAATTTAATCCTGCCAACGGTTGGCAGGATTTAATTTAGTAATATCCTGTCATCAACACATGCTAAAACTCACAACACAAAAATTCATATATCCTGACGACACTTACCAAAGGGGAAATCCTGGACAAACATACATGTAGGTCTGTTGTGTGTTCATTTGGAATTTCAACCAAAGATGAAGAACTGGATCTGCCGTGAGGAGAAGATTTTTTAAAAGTCAACCAATCAGAAACAAGAATTTCACATGGTATGCCAGATGGAATCAGACATTAGAACACTTTCTACTTGATTGTAATGTCCTAGCTGAAACACGTGAGCCATATATCTCAGAGCTCAATGTTCTAATAAAAGAATGTCATCCCTGTGTTAAATGTAATACTACTAATACATTTATACTCAATTTACGTAGCATTCTAGATCCTAGCACTGTGTGTTGTGGTTGTGGTTGTGACTGTAACTGCTTGAAAACCTTATATACCTTTGAGCATGTAACCCGTAGATTATGCTTTGCATGAAATATTAAAAGAAACAACATATTAAAGACACTACCTAATAATAGGCGTAAAGGTCTTTAAGGGCAGCCACCCCATGCTTTTTTTACAAAAGCATTTTAGAATTTAAACTGTACAGCAATAATTAAGTGATATATGAACTGAATCATACTCAGATTTGTGAGGTGGTCCTATATAGGACGGAAATACTACCAAGACAAGACAAGACATGGCGATAATGTTTTGGTCCAATCGGGATGAAACGTGGAAATCTTATTGAGGACCTTTACCAAGTTTCGGTTCATTATGCCAAGCGGTTTCAGAGGAGAAGTTTTTAGAAATCGACCAATCAGAAACATTAATTGCCTATGGTGGCCATGTTTGTTAACGGATCGGGGCGAAATGAGCAATCTTTATAGAATACCTTCCATAGATGCTTCTTGCCAAGTTTGGTTCATTTGATCAAGCGGTTTCAGAGGAGGAGATTTTTTAAAAATTGACCAAACAGATACAAGAATTGCCCATTGTGGTCATATTTGTTATCAGATGGGGACGAAATGAGCAATCTTTATAGAGGACCTTCCATAGATGTTTTCTATTAAGTTTCGGTTCATTAGGCCAAGCGGTTTCAGATGCAAATGTGAAAAGTTAACAGACAAGGGACATGAACGCCAAGAGATGACAAAAGCTCACCTGGCTGGCTGAGCCAAAAACAGTATCTGCAGCTGGTATATTTTAACAAGGAATTATATTAATATATATCTTACTATATAAATCCTTGATTTTAATCATACTAAAGAAAAAAAAACAAAAATCAAGCACTAGATCATAACAGCAGCAGATATAAAAATTGCTATGCACAAAAAATCACCCATCATAGACCTATTTGTTCTCATACTTACTCTTCTATACCTGTGTACGTTGGTTAAGTTATTTGGTGGGTCAGGTCCCAACTCATTACTTGTGGTTGAAGATATTTGAGCCAGCAGTCTCATGCACAGAATCAGCACTTAAAATAAATAAATAATATTATACAGATACACGCGGTCTATTTTAGGTCAGGGTTTTGGAGAACCTTTAATCTCGAAAATACTTACTCGAGTATCTGGATTGGAAGATATTATGGGTTTTTCTACCCCTTCATTCTTTAAACTCCACTTTAAATTTCAAAATATATGGGTCTTTTTTAAATACCCGTGTCTTAAATTTGATAAAAATGACACAATAGGTTGTCAATATTTAGTCATTTCTTAACACCAATATTAAAAACTCAGATATTCTGTTAGATGTTTTTTTTTATTTTTTTTTTTGTGCGGACGATACACCAACATATAATAACATCATGTTTAGGGTCATGTCAGGGTTCATATTTACAACTGACCAATCGGCCATAAGCCTACTTACAAAATTATCTTGAAATTTTAGAGTAAAAAATTCATTTAACTCTGCAAAAGATAAAACATTGTACAATCCACAATGCAACTCAGCGAAAATGAACATCTATAAAGCCTGGGTGAGTTTGAATCCCTACAAACAAACAAAAATTCTGACGTTACCGTGGAAAAATCATGCATTTAAATTTGTGTGCCTAAAAATTGAAGAAAAAGCTAAATTTGAACCCAAGATGAGTTTTTTCCGCTTATCATCAGTTTTGAAAACATTTCTCCCCACTGTCTGGTTTAGTCTTAAAAGTGCCCTCCCCCTTTTTTCCCCATTTGCGGTTCTCACCTAAAACGTACACTCACCTGACTCTCCGGTACTCTACCGTCGTACCGAGGTCGTAATTTTTACTCCTATCAACAGGGCCTCCAAGAGAAATTTTGCAATACGGAACAAGACTGCTTTGCATGTTTGGGGCCTGGCGACAGGCTGAGACTTCTCTCTCAAAATTGAGTATTTGGGGTCATTGTTTTTCTAAATAAACTAAAAATAGTTGGAAATACCACAAAAAAGGAGAAAAAAATCAAAATAAAACGTCTATGGCTAAGGGGCCCTTCAGAGATTCACAGGCCCCTTATTGGATATCCGGGACCCGGACCGATGTACCGGCCGCAGGACCGAACCCCCTTCTCATAGACCTGTATCAACTAGTGATGGGAATCGGTCACATTTTCAAGATCGATGATCGTTATACCAACATCGACCAATGATCGATCATCAGTGACAATTACCTACTAAATGTATTTACTGACTATAATTACTCAGATAGTCTTTATTTCAAGAGTATGCTGGACAAAAGTAAAGATTTGAATAAAATCGTATCATATTTTTACAAACTATATTTTTTCTATTTGTAAACATTAACAAAACAAAAGATCGTTTTCTATATGTGTAACACCCGACATCAAATGGACTATTCCGGACAGTAGATAAATAATAGACCAGTCCAAATATGTGTTTGACAAATGTAAAGGTTTGAATAAAATCTTATGGTATATTTACAAACTACAATTTTTCCATTTGTAAACATTAACTGAGAACAAAACAAAACATTGGTTTCCATATGTGTAGCACCTGATATAAAATGGACTATTCCGGGCAGTAGATAAATAATAAACTAGTCCAAATATGTGTATTGACTGGGTGTCAAAAGTACGCTGGGACAAAACTGCAAGATGTTTGTCAGTATGAGGAAAAAAACAGCTGGGATAAAACTGCAAAATGTTTGTCAATATGAGGGGAAAAAAAAACAAAGAATAAAGTGTAGCCTATATATTTTAGACACTAGGAATAAGAATCGATCATCGAATCGTATGATGACGTCCGACTGATTAGTCGATGATCTGTGCACCACTAGTATCGACTGCTATTTTACTTTGTTGGAGCAGTGCAATGCCTCAAATTTGTGATGATGCTAACATTACCTGTTGTCTCCCTAATCATGCCGTTATTTCATTCCATGTCGTTATTTCATTCTAAGTATTAAAAAAATCGTCTGCATTTTTATATGCATGGAACACAACTGTCAAAACTTCCGGTTTGAACAATGACGTCAACCGTGTACGTCATTTACCCGCCATTTAACGGAGTATGCATAATGTATTAATGATAAATGATAAGGTATACAATCTTCTTATTTTTAAGCAAATTAAACGATCAGTTGATTTCAAAATTCAGGAAAAGGTACGAACCCTTAACAGTCAATGTAAAAATATCTGAAATACATGAAATTGATGGAGTTTGATGCAAAATTTAACATTGAATGACATTTGCCGGTATATTTTCTGACATCAATAACATTGTCATTGGATTCCTCAATCATAGACAGGCGCGTAGCTCCCTATACGCCAACACGCAGTTGCGTGCACATCGGCGTGCTGAAGAAAAAAAAAATAAAGAGCAAAACAAATAAAATAAATAAGGAATAAAATTTTTTTTTAAAAAAAGTGGAAAACAAAGTCTCGTTGTGGCTTTTTGTGAAAATTCAATGTCATAAAAATTACGGCATTTCAAATTTTATTCAAATGACGTTAAGGCCGTATCATTAGTATGAGTTACATCGAAAATATGGACAAGCGGACCAAGCTGCGCACACTTTGCGAAACGCGATGGACGAGTCGAGCCGACGCACTGTACACATTTAAAACATCATTTCCTATAGTGGTTCATGCGTTGGAACGATTACAGGGACTAGGAGATGACAAAGCCGGACAATACCTTGCATCTATTACCAGATTTGTATTTGTTATAGCTCTGGTAATATCAGAACACATTTTACAGAGTACGGTGTTTCTGTCGAAATTCCTGCAAGGTATCGAATGTGACCTGCTGGAGGCTACAAAAGAATGTAAAACTGTCATTGAGTTGTTACGAGCTGAACGACTCGATGAATCAGTTTGGAATGAATTGTATCAATCGGCATTAGATTTATCAGAACCTTTCGATATCATTGAAAATATGCCGAGGCGATGTGGAAGACAGACTACCAGAGCCAACCACCCTGCAGACACGCCAAAACAGTATTGGAAAGTTTCTTTGTACTTTGCGTTTATAGACCACATGATAATGGAATTGGAGTCGCGTCTGATAAAATCAGAAAATCGCTTTTATGCACAGTATCTGCTTCCTCGTGTTATAGGAAATATTACGAACGAACAAATCGCGACATTGTATGAGACATACCAGACTGACCTGACATGTAATTTAAACGAATTCAAGAGGGAGGTCGCTCGATGGCGAACACGCTGGAGTATAACACCTCGCCATCAGATGCCAACTTCACTTTGTGAGACACTTGATGCAGTAAACCCGGTGCTATATCCTTCTATAGATACCATCTTGTGTATCATTTTGACAATGCCGGTAACAAGTGCTACCGCAGAGCGATCGTTCAGTGTACTACGTCGGTTGAAGACATATGTACGATCAACAATGAATAACGATAGGTTGTCATCGCTAGCATTAATGCATATCCATCGCGATTTCAGTGTGGATTTAGACAAAGTTATGGAGAAGTGCGTGTCTGCTAAGACACAAAGAACAGATTTTGGGCAATTCTAAGTAAATTCTGTCTAACAAAATCATGAAATCAATGTGTTGCTTATGTATTCAATTTACCCATGAAAACACCTCAGAACGCACCATTTTGCATCTAGTAAAAAAAAAAGACCCCCTCTCCAAGGTATGGTTGCTTGCACTGCAAAAAAGGCTAGCTACGCCCCTGATAGATGTAATTCTAATAATGACAAACCTTATATCTGCAGCTTCTTATTTCGAGGTTCCCATATTAAATACATAATGATCATTTTCTTCATGCACTCGACTTAAAAGAAATGGCTAAAATCGTCACAATACAACAAAATGATTTGAATTTTGGCTGAAGAAAAACTTTACCCACTAAACTATAACGTTTAATTATAGAATCGTTGACGGACACATTGAATTTCCGTATTGTATGCTCTAATGAACAAGACACACAGCACCTGAGTTCACACCCAGTTTTTAGTGGGATTCGTGTTACTCGATCTTTAGTTTTATATGGATGTTTTGTAGATCGTTGTAAACTTGTCCTTTTGTACTTTTTCTTTTGGCCATTGTGTTGTCTGTTCTTCTTCGATATACGGATTCTGATTGCCCCTTTGGTATCTTCAAACTCTTCTTGAAACTGCAGTCACGTGATCAAAATCTAATCTAAATGTGATGAATATCAATCAATTTCTGGATATATATCATTCTTGAAAAATCAATTATTTAAGTCAAATAAAAATATTAGTCATAGAAGACAATGTGCAGTTAATGCATTTTTTTTTTACCAATATCAAGTTTTTCAACCTTCTAGAAAATACACAACACAAGTGATATTTTTGTATTATTCTTATCTTTCATCAAAGGTCGCACTAATTCGTTACAATCGTATATATTTACTCTTTATCCCTTTGTGTATACCAATTTCATATGGATTTTGTGTCACATTTGTTTTTATAATAAACGACATGTGTCTTCATATTTATGTCATTGTTCAGTACCACCTATCCCTTACCAGTGCCGTCTTAACGCATGGGAACGCTGGGCAGTTGCCCGGAGGCCCTATGCTAATCTATGTATGTTGTGTATGGCATGTATTTATGCTTAAACATGGATTTTCTTGGAAGTACCAATACAATAAATATACAAAAAAGAAACGCATAAGTTGTTTTATGTATTTTAATACATGTACTTTAAATCCAAATTTTTCTATTACATTTATAGATATTGACTAAGAATGTTTTTTTTATTGTAAAATTAACAGTCCATTCTTCAATGATTAGTGTATGAAAGTCAGCTTATCACAGTTCAGCACACTTCCGGTCACGTTAAAGTTGGTACCGTACATGACCACCACGCGCGGCCAAGACTGCTCTACATCTCCTCGGCACAGACTCAATTAATTTTCAAACATTATTTCGTGGTATTGTTCGCCTTTCCTGTTTCAACATTTGGCAGAGTTGACCGAGGGTCTGAAGTGGAGGTTGACGCTGGCGCACATGTTTATCCAAATGGTCCCAAAGATGTTCTCGGATTCAAATACGGCAATTTGGAGACCATGGTAGAACATTGATGTTATTCTGCTCAAGGTAGTCCATTATTACATTACACGCGCTGTGTGTGGCCTAGCATTGTCCTGTTGGAATAACTCCCTCTGTCGGGCAATTATGTGCATGAGATGCGGTTGGAGAATTTTGTCTCTGTACCTCACAGCCGTCAAATTGCCCAGGACATGCACGAGTTCTGTTTTGCTATCATTTGAGATCGCCGCCCACATCATGACTATACCTCTACCGTAGCTTTCCACTTCCTGAACACAGGAGGAAGAGAAACGTTCATTCCGGCGCCTGTATACCTGTATTCTGCCATCTCGTTTCTGTCGTTTCTGCAGGAGAAAACGGGACTCGTCGCTAAACCAAATTCTGCACCAGTTTCGAAATGTCCAGCCCCATAATCTGTTGCACCAACTAACTCTTTCACTTTTGTGTGACGGCGTCAATAACGCTCCGAAATATGGCCTTCTGAGTCTAATGCCATGCTGTCGAAGCCCGTTGCGGACTGTGCTCGAGCTGATTCTTCGCAATCCAGGTATTCCGACTGCAGTGGTTGATGCGGAAACGATTCGATTCCGTAGATGAAAGACCCGGATGTAGCGATCTTGACCAGGTGTCGTTATGCGAGGTCTTCCACCCCTCGGGCGGTCATTAGATGAACCAGTCTGTAGGAATATGTTCCACAACCGGGAAATGGTGCCCTGGGTAACGTTCAGACGTCGCGCAAGGTGTTGCGTTTTTAACGAATTTCAGAATAATTTGTAATCATAATAAAAATATACAGAACACCTGCCTGTAAATATCTACAATTTATATATCATGATATTCGCTGAATATAGCAGATTAAGTTTAATAACATTTTTTTCTAATTAAATAAAGCATAATTAAGATTAATGAATATTAAACAGTCATACACGTATTTTAAGTGTCTGTCACGCGTAACATTTTACAACCTTTACTCCTATATCTGTGTAACAAAAGTATACTAGAACCGAACCGGTCGTCGGATTTTCGTGAAATTTTGTACAACACTTTCTAAGGACGTCATAATAGAAGGGTCAACGTCATTTTAGATTTGGACGCCAACTACGCCATGTCCGATTAAAAATGTACAATGTAAAATTCTGTCACAATTGATGTACTATGAGTGACAAAGTGGAAACAGATGACAAATAAGTGATCAAAAAGTTTTCAGTAAGTAACCAAAATATTATGTAATAATCCTTTTGTGATGACAAATTATTCAGCACAACTATTTGAAAAATGGTCAAGTATTTATTGTATTAGAACATTTTAAAGACGTCAGTTAAAATTGTCCAATGTGTGAATTTAATTCGTCCTGACGTTAAGTATCGAAATTCACGCGTATGAAAAATACCGTATCTGATAATGAAAAAATAAATAAAATGACTGAAATACGTCTTTTTTGTCATATATCATAATATTACAATGACTTTTGATTTTCACAAGAAATAGGAAAACTGCATAAAAAAATGTCCGTTATACAGAAATGTCTAATTTTACATTTTTCAACCAGAAACGTCATTCAATGTCTTCGACATAGCATGTTGAATTGTCCACGTACAAACAAAAGAAAATCATTCTCAAAATACGTTTTTTTATCTACATTGTACAGTTGAGATTTCTTTGGAATTGACTGTAAAAAGAACAAATTACAATGAAAAATGCTTGTCCCATACAAATGTCCAATAGTCTCATTTTTGACGTCAAAGGTCATTAAAATTTAAAATCTAAAACCATATGGTAAAAATTATACGATCATAAAAAAATAATTCACACAACAGAAAAAAATATGAAAACATTTTAGAAATACGTTTTTTACATTAATTTCAAATTTGTAATTCTTTTTCGATGCATTTCAAAAAACAAAAAAATATACCCGAAAATGATTGTCCCAAAAAATGTTCAATATTGCACGCTGAACTGTGAACGTCGTCAAATATCAAAATGTCTTGACGTAATGAAAAAAAAAATACCTCACCGATCTTTAAACAATTTGCAAATAAAACCCCCCTTTACTAACTTAAATGAGTGATAAATAAATAAATAATAAAATAAAAGTCGTAATTGTATGGGAGATATTAGCACTGCTTGTAGTACTTTAAACTATTTAAAATTATCAAGAAATTTCTACGAAACTTCTCATGCCAAGGGATCGCAAGACGTAGCAGGTGGGTTTTTGAAGAAGCAGGCTGATCCTGCCGTGCTCCGCGGAAAATTTGAAATTCAATCGGCAAAGGATTTCTTTCATTTTGCTACAGCTAATTTAACTGAACCTAAAAGTGGAATTTACAAACGCAGAATTTTTAGGTACATTACTGTAAGAGGTGATCAAACAATTGAGTATAAACCTGTTCGAGACAATCATACAATTCATCATATTTCATCTCAAGTAATTTCTCCTAAAATTCTTTCTGTAGCAAATTTATCATGTTATGAATGTGATGAGTGTTTATTTGATGACAATACTAAATGTACAAATTCGGAATACTGCGGAGAACGTAGAGTATTACAAATGGAATATATGAATAGAAAAGAACGCGATTCAAACGATTACATGTATGAAAACGAAAGCGTTTCTGATTTGGTAACAATAGGCCGTACTAGCGGATGATGATGAATATGATTATTATTTGATGAAAGTTTCAAAAGTTCCTTTTCAGTTAGAACGTGTAGAAAATGATGACTGGGGAAACACATTTCCGGTGGGGGCTAATGTTGTCGGGGGTTATTATTATAACAGAAGGAAACAAAATCCATTTAAATATGAACTTGTTCGAAGAAGGGTAGCGATAGTTTATTCAGTAGCTATTCGGTACATTACGGATATTGAACCCCGTGACTCCATCTCTGTTCGTGAATGTGTACATGAAGATATTCTTGAAAGCATGGAATCATAAAGCAAAAGATTTAATATGGAACGTAATTTGCATAATACACGTTTGTCATCTTTATTTTTATGTTTTTCTTTCTTTTTTGGAGGGCAAATTTGGAAAACAAATCTTCCGAAGTTTGAATTCTTTATTCAGAAACAAGCAATGTATAAGTAAAAATTTTCTTTGATATATTTACTTCACATATTTTCAAAAGGCTGTTTATTTTTGATTTCACATTTAAAATAAAACAATGTATTTTTATATTCTCTTGAAAGGAGGAAAGGTCAATTTGACAGACGTTTATAATGCAAGTGTAAATTATGACATCCCAAACACACACAAAAATAACCTTCATATGGTTCTATATAAAATGGATTGAAAATTACGCTAAAAAAAACAAACAAAGCTTCAACCTTTAATTCTTATTCTTAACCATACGTTTATAACGTTCTTTTAACGTTACATTTGGTAACGCAACTTCATTTTGTGAATGTCGAGGACGGCTTGGAGACGACCGATAACGAAATTTCGAGTGGGAGGGTCCAACCTTGGCATGGCAGCATTTCAATTTAATGATAAAAGCCAAGCTTCAAACTTGGTTCTTTTGTACGCTTTAGTTTAACAGTTAAATTAATTTCAAAATTCCAGTGAAAAACGTTATTGAATGTTCGCGGCGATACATAAGGGTAATAACAAAATTACCGAACTCCGAACAATCTTACAAAGGGAAAGTCAAAACTCATAATTATATAAACAGACAAAATCAGTCAATAACCGGAAAACTGTGAAAACCTTAATGACCCTGACTTGGTACAGGCATTTCTAAAGAAATGGTGGGTTGAATCAGATTTTAAAGCGCCAAACCTCCCGCTCTCATTACGGTTCAAAGGTTCCGGCTGTCACTATAACAGTATTTAAATACAGGAACAAAATAGGTAAAATAATTGTCAAAGCAGTACCATATTCAGTAAAGTAAATGTCAAAAACATTTTTACGTCACACATTGATAAAAAATATTTTTGACATTTTTCTTGACTTCTTTATCTTTATACATTTTCACTATATGAAAATGCATCGCTTATAATCGTTTCTGCAGAGACGGAATATATTTCGACAAGATCTTGGTATCGGAATATAAACTTTTTAAGAGATCGAATAAGGCGAATCTTTTTATAGCCCTGGCCCAGTAGCCTGTTTCTCAGATGAAGATGACGTTTCAGGAAATCAGAATAATTGCTACTGGCCCTTGCATAGCGAATCAATTGCGAGATGTAAACACCATATGCAGGAGAAGCTGGTATATTGCTGCACATGTTTGGAAAATTTATGATTTTAAAATTGAAGTCGTCCCGTTTATCATAAATTTTAGTACTGAGTTGACCACTGTCGTCAAATTCGAGGTATAAGTCCAAAAATGATGCGGACGAAGCTGTATCTGTGGTCTCTTTAACGTCCAGCTCTGGAGGATATATCAATGGAAGAAATTCTGCAAATCTAGAATTATTGATAGATAAAACGTCATCAATATACCTGTATGTGAAATTAAAGGCTCTAGCCTCATGAATCTTCTTATCTTTTACAAGCTTTTGAAGAAACTCCGACTCATATGAGTATAAAAATAAATCGGCTAGAAGAGGGGCACAATTCGTACCCATTGGTATGCCGACGACCTGCTGAAACAGTGTCCCTCCAAAGGAGACAAATATGTTATCGATGAGGAACTCCAGCATACTGATCACTTGTTCCTCGGAGTAGCATGTTTTACCTTTTTGAATTTTGTTTGAAAAATATGTGGAATTGTAGCCTAACACAACAAATTTTGAGCCATAGTTTCTATGACTGAAAGCTTTATGAATTGTTTCTTTTAAGCGGGTTTTTAATTTGTCATGCGGTAGGGTGGTATATAGAGTTGAAAAATCAAAAGTTTTGATGGAGGAGATTCATTTTTCAGAGCCACTGTGCACATGTGGCAGTTAGCCAAATCAAATGAACAGACATTTAAAATTTGAAACTTACCTTTAAAAGATCAACGATTAAATTGGCCATTTAATTTTATCTGGTTAATTGCAAAATTTGCATTTTGAAAAATAAAAAAAGTTTTATTCACGCGAGTGGTTGTGTAGGTAGGGGCATCAGTACACTTCTTTGCCCAGAGGGCTATAATGCTGCTAAGACGGTTCTAACCCTCACCGCCGGGAGAACAAGATAATCACAGCAAATTGTTCATTTACTAAGAACTAGTTATTCCAAGATGGGATGCACCAATCCGAATGGGTTGTCCGATGACTATGCGGAAAGAATCTAATACACAACTTGTCTTCAGGGCCAGTGGTAACTGGGTGATCCGTCTTTGAATATAGTTACCATCTTAGTTAAGTGAGGTCATCGGTCCGTTGGCCGTTGAAAAGTAAAATTGTCAGATTTTATCCACAGCAATGTGATTGTCATCCGTTTTTTTCTTCTTTTGACAATCGATAACATCCATTCAGAGCACCACATCTTTACATACAAGAGCCCTAGTGGCTCAATGAGTTAGATAGTGGGATTACCTAACAACTCATATAAGCCTATCACCAATACGGCGTGGGTTCTCGCCCGGCTTTGTAAATTACAAAAAGGGTGCACTCGACTCACATCCGCAAGTGATAAAGTTTACCAGTTACTTGCCCATGGTCGGTGGTTTTTTCCGGATACTCCGGCTTCTTCCACCACTAAAACTGGTCGCCATGATATAGCTGAAATATTGCTGAAAGTGGCGTTAAACACCAAATATCAAAATCAAATCATCATCTTTACATACACGACCAGGGGCGGGTCCAAATTTTTAAGATAGAGAGGGTGTAAAAATAGGCGAGGGGTCTGTGAACAGCCTAGGTCCCCAGCGAATCCTAAGATTTGACAAATACACTACGTCTAGCTCGATATAAATTAGATGAAGAGCACGGTGCAAAACGTAATGGCCAAATGAGGAAACCAGTGCACTGTAAACCACAAAAATGTTTTGTTTCCTCCATTTACTACGATGTTCCATTCACATAAAGGAACAGGAGTGTTGGGAATGATGACATGAATTATCACAGTGCCGGATTTAGATAAAGAGAGGCCCTAGGCTATTCCACTTGTGAGGCCCCTCCCAATTCCCCACCTTCACGACTGGAGGAAGATGGAAGTTTTTTAATCAATTTCAATAAAGGCGAAGATTATGAGGGGTGTTTAAAATTCTGCAATATTCTGAAATGGATTGCAACTGTGTAAGGAAAAATACTGAAGGGTTGTTTAGAAAGTACAAAACGTTATGACAGCATACGTGTGAAAGTCCAATAAGTGTGAAAAATTATATACACCTTGGCCGGAGGCCCCTTAAATTCTGAGGTGCTAGGCTTCAGCCTATCGAGCCTATAGGTAAATCCGGCACTGCATGAATTTCACATACTGAATTATTCAAAGGATACTGGTTGCTCTCTCTCCCTCTCTCTTTTCTTTCTCTCTTCTTTCTCGCCTTTTCCTTTTTTTATTTCTTTTTTTTCATGGGAAGGGGGCGTATACCACTTACCCATTATCCCCCCCCTCCCCCCCCCCCCCCCCCCCCCCCCCCACACGCCTCTTTGAATCCGTCTCTGACTATTTATGTTTGTAAACCTGCTTTCGTCATGAATACGACTGAAATTATGTTCACTGCTAAGCAACTATTCGACCAATTCATCATATTTGTCATATATTGTCTTTTTTCATTATCAACAAAATCAATTTAAGAATGGTTTTACAATATTAGAATGAGTCACATATTACGCACTAACAGACCAGTATGAATCTAATGCTCTGATTTTGATCATGTGTGAACTTACTGGGTTTATGGTCAGTTTTATTGGTGGAGGAAACCGGAGCACCCGGAGAAAACCACCGACCTGTCGCAAGTCACTGACAAACCTGATCACATAATGTTGTATCGAGTACACCTTGCTATAAGCGGGATTCGAACTTAAGCTTTTAGTGGTGATAGACACTAATGGCACATGTAGTTGGAAATCCAACACCATACGATCACGACCATGGCCTTACTTGAAGAACGATGTTCCACACATAATCGATATAGATAATAATTTTTATGTTAATGACGGTTCATCAGATGAAAATGTATTCACATTGCATAATATTCTCAAAATCTGTGATTTTTGTATGAAAATTGAACACAAAATCATTTTTGATAGCGTTAAGATTCAAATTTTATATTTAATATAGTATATATATCTATTTATATTCACGGAAACTGGATTCTGAACGAGATACCCAGTTCTTTGCATGAGAAACTTACAGGCCTGGATTAACCCCTAGAAAAAATAAACACGTGCTTAGGGCATCAAGGGGCAAGGGGGCACCATGGCAATTTATTTTATCAGCCAGATATTAGGTTCAAAAACACACCAAAAATGAAATAAAATACTAATCAATGTAATTGGCTTTATCCATACATGTTAAAACAATAAAAACAATTAATTTAAATGATTTAAAATGATGTACAGCTCGCCTACCCAATCACTGGGAGATGGAAGCGAGAGAATCATGCAATCAAAGAGGCATAACTCGTGTTTTATTATATATTACATGTATAGTCAAATAAGGGGATAGTACAACAACGTTTACTCGCAAACCGGTTTAAACCCCGGCCACAATTTTAGTTTAAACAATATACATGTATATGATGTGCATAGTATACAAATACAAATTATATAAACAAAAAAGATTCAGAAACAAGCAAACTTGCTTTTCTAAATATGTTTCCTTAAATAACGTAGTAATACGGGATCTTTATTATTTTGATTCCAAATTTTTGTGCCCTTCCAAAACCAGGACCAATATTTCCAACGCCAAATGTCGTTGTCTTCTGCTTCATGTTAAATAATTTGAGGTGAGAGTTTAAAGATCACTTTGTTGAAATTGGTGAAATTGTTGACCCTCACTGTTTAAACTTTCTTTCAAATGACACTATACAACACCAGTAGTCATATAAATAAAAATAAAATATACATTATTTCCCCCTATTTCTGTCATGATCGTCATCAAGCTGAATCACAATTTATAAATTATAATAATAATACTTTATTGCAAATTACACCCTTCAGGGTCAAGCAAAAACAAGAACAATTTAACATACATACATTATAAACACACAACATCATATATTTAATTATTTCAACAAGTAAAAAGATGACTTTCTGACCGGCGTGGACCCTATATCAATGTTACAGATTGTTTCAAAAAGGTACAAACTATCGGTAAAAGGGTTGAGTTCGGGTTAAGGAGGAAATGAACTTTCTGAAATGAGGTATAATGTTCGAAGTCTGGGAAGTCTAACTTTATGGTTTCTAATAATTCTTTTCTTTTTTGTTCGTTTAATTTACAGTTTAAGAGAAAGTGACACTCATCTTCAACAACTTTACAAATGTTACATAACTCTTTGTTGACGGGGAATATTTTTATAACGACCAGTTTCTATTTGTAAACAATGATCACTAGTGCGAAATTTTGTTAAAATTTGTCTATTTTTAAAACTTGCTAATTCGGATAAATATTTTTCAAGACCGATACTAGATTTTAGTTTACTTTTTATAAAAATAATTTTGATTCGTCAGAGTATACGTTGCATCTTTAATATAGTGTTTAACACCACCCATTAAGCAACACATATATCAAAATGTGCATCCCGTGAAATTATCAGTTCAATATTATGCAGATCGTATACGTACCATAAAAATCAACTTCACACACTCGAATCCTGTCACTTCTAAGCATGTCCTTACGGGTTACATACAAATATATGCTTAAAAATAAACAACACAACGCTGAATATGTCAATGTCCTACCATTCAGAAATTTTATTCAATAACTAAAAATTTAAACGATTTCATACATTTGTCTTTTAGTCTTTTATTTTCCACACAAATACTCGGATTTCTGTGAGTAGAGAATATATATATATATATATATGGTTCTGCATTTGCGTAAAAAATAAATATTTATTGCTATTCATAATTATTTTTAGCTAGCCATAATTCAGCCAGTCGTGCAATCAAGTTTAGCGTAACACGTCCCGTTCCAGAAAAAATGAATCTGGCAAGAATATAGAATATTTTTTAAATAGGATACTTTTCTTTCTTATCGCATCAAAGTAAAAATATGAAGAACGCATTCCCTTACGTACGGTGTCTGTGAAGTTAATAAAATTTATAAAAAAAAAATAAAAAAAATGACGCTAACCACTTTTCGATAAGCATGGCCTAATTATATGCATGCAGATATATATTTTAGCAAAAGAAAATGCACCCCTTATTTTTTGGAAAGTCTGAATTGGCCTAAATGTGTAACATTTATTTTCAAAAAGAGTTTATTTAAGTATCTTTTTTTTTAATAAATTAGACAGTGTGGATCAAATGAAAATATTTGGTATATATCATACAATTTAAACAAATTAAAATTATATTTACGTACAATGGTCATTTATCAAAATATCAAATAGAAAAAAGTGGGTGGTTGGTTAGTCAGAGGTCGGAATTTTTGTTATAGTTTTGAAGGAAATTGTTTTTGTGTTTACTGTTTCTTCCATTCTGGTCATTGTCGACACCGGAAATGACCGTTATTGAGTTAACTCCCTTCCTTTTTGTTTAAAAAGCAGACGACGTTTGATTACTTTTTATTATTCTAACATGTATGTAACCGGCATGAGAAGAAAGACACAAGGTACGGTAATCCTATAGAGTAGCGGCGTAAATTCGCAATTTTCAAATGGACGGCGTAAGTTATTTTTTTAAATATCTAAGCGCAATTTTAAAAGGTTCCCTGCACTGTAAAGTGAGATCCAGATATCCACACTCAAATTATAGAGAATAGAATAGATAAGATAAGATAAGATTTTATTTTCCTAATCATACTCATAGGGCCCAAAATGGGCATATTAATCAACAACATGAAGATCATTCATACTTCAACATTTACAATCATTCAGTTCACACTAATTTTAATCATTATTTGGAGACAACACAAAGTCAAAGAAAACAAAGAAAAATAATAATACGGAGGAAAGATTCAGTCGGCCACAAAGAGGATACTATTTATGAATATATTTATCATATTAAAAAGTCATTAAATATAAGTATACTGTATAGTCTTCTTTACTCTAATTCTAAATAATCGACATCATCCAAATAAAAAGGTTTGGATGATCTAGATTATATAGATTTGAAAATTTTATATATAAATTGTCTAGAATGGTTTTTCTTTGCTTTTGGTATAAAGGACATTCCAGAGTAAAGTGCAGTTCATCCTCAATAGAATTACCAGTACAGTCTCACACCTTGGAAGCAGATCAAATTTTCCAGTCAGAGACTGAATTGAGTTTACAAGATCAATATTTATTTTTTTACTATTTAAAGGAGTAAATTGGAATACCAAGTGTTGCTATCTTGATTAGTATTGTTTTTATATTCACTAAATGCTCGATTTAATAAATTTGAGGGGGAGTGTTAATTTGCTTTAACATATCTATATACATAGGGAATCTTCCAAGTTCAGTCAGCACAGCTATATTTGTGTACTTTTTTGAAACCCTGAGCATATATTTACAAAATTTTAGATTAACCTTCTCAGATTCCCATTCTTTAAAAATGTCATATACATTGAGCTCTTTTCTCTTTTGAGTGATATTTATGACACCCCAGTTTTCACATCCTTATAATGCTATAGGTTTTATGCAATGATCAAATAAATGGAGAAATGTTTTAATAGATGGGGTAGCAGATTTCAAATCTCTACATAGTTTTTATGGCTGTTTGAAACAATTGTTTTCTTGCTTCAGTAAAATTACTATTATTTTCCATGGTTATACCTAGATATTGATAGTTTTTAGTACAATCAATAGTATTGGTTCCAATGTGAAAATTATATTTTAGTAGTTTACCCGACTTATTAAAAATAATAACTTTAGTTTTCTTTGGATTTATTCCAAGACACCACTCTTCACAATAATCATTCAAAATATCTAATTTACTTTGAAGACCCTCCTCTGCTAAGATTTTAGTTTTATTTGATTTGGTAAATTTCTAAGATAAAAATCCTGTTAAATCAATGAGCAATGATTCATGTTAACTGCAGTTATCACATGCTGTAGTTTTGATAAGTTGACATTTTCAATTAAGCTACTTCATAAACTGCATGACTTTGGTCCAAGGGTAAAAAAGGGGGTACTTACGGTAACTAACTTAAGGTTAAATTGAGTTCAGCAGTGCCGCTGGAGTTTGCAATACACCCCATTCATATATTATTCCCTAAATTTGAAAATAAAACCCATTCATAATCATATATTCGAAGTACGAAAACTATGCCCATTCATATATTATTCAGTTATTGGGAGTCAGTGCCGGATTTAGATAAAGAGAGGCCCTAGGCTATTCCACTTGTGAGGCCCCTCCCAATTCTTCACCTTCATGACTGAAAGGAATTTCAATAAAGGCGAAGATGATGAGGGGGAGTTTAAAATTCTGCAATATTCTGAAATGGAGTGCAACTGTGTAAGACAAATTACTGAAGGGTTGTTTAGAAAGTTCAGAACATTATGACAGTATAATTGTGATAGCAGTGTAAAAATATTATGCACCTTGGCTGGAGGCCCCCTAAATTTTGAGGCCCTTTTTGAATTTGATTTAAAAAAGTCTTGCTACTTGGCTATGCAGAATCTGTTTGTGCTTGTAGAAATATAAACTGTTGATAAATCATAACTTCAAATCCCCTCCCATTGATATATTGAAGTGCCAAGTCACGGCAAGTGGAAAATTTACGACCCAATTATCTATTTGCAAGCTGAAAAAGAAACGACCCATTCCCCCATGCACGTCTGTATATACCTTTAAATAAGAAGTGACCCCCCCCCCCCGTGTTTTGGTCCCTTATATGATGTCAGTGTATAACGGTTTTATGTGTTTTTGTTGAATCTTGGTTGTAGCGCAGGCCCTGTAAGGCAAAATATTTGCATAAATTATGGCAAACATTATAAACATGTTGCAATCTGTATTTGACATGATAACATTTCCCAAAACATATTTGAAACTTTACTATTTTTTAACACTAATCAGGGACAATCATGTGTATTCGCTATCGGTAATCATAGAAAACTGTTTTTACAAAAATTGACGATCACCGGTAACAACCCTATTGTTTCCCTCCAGACATTCCACATTTTCTTTGCAAGGGAGACATCTGCATAATTGGTCTGCAAAACATAAGCAATGGCCATCTCGCCATCGGAGGAAAAATTCAGAAACGCACGGTGCAGTGATGACAATTGCCAAAATATTAAGTAATGTTATAGTATTAGCAGGTCATTTTTAAAATAAATGTAGAAGTGATTGCCAGATTGGTAATGTTTTTTTTTTGTGGTTGATAACTTAGGCCTAAATGATACCAGGGCCATCATGGCCGTTTACACATTTTAGTATTATATAATTATTTTCCTAAACACATGGGACTGTTAATCGTGTAATTGTGTATATTTGTTCCATACAGCGTTCCATACTTTTTTGCCTTAACTATATCCATTAAAATGCCTGGTTATATTTTTGAAGATTGTATGTTTTGTTTGGAGTGTACTTTTTGGACACAACCGCTGATGATTAAAAGATATTCAGGCTAAAGTAATATTGTTATTTGTGCTATAAATTGAATAAGTAATTTAACATTGATGATTTGCTGAATGTTGTCAACAAAAACATGAAATTACATTCACGAATCAGCCTTTATTTCTGTCAGTGACAACTTACTAGCATAATATATGTATGCTTTCAAGAAATGAAGACAAATAACTTTTTATCATTCATATCCATATATATTTCCCCCTTTTTTTTTCACTTGCTAAATGGTCAGAATGTCATTTTCAAGTGCATATGGTGGGCATTTCTAACTACAAAATGTACTAAAATAATTGAATATTCGGTCTATAGTTTTTGATAAATTTCACCACTTTCCTCAAAATATGTGTTTTTCTTAGACAGCTATTGACTAAATTTCCGGTAAACAACTTTGTGTTGTAATAAGTTGCAGGTTATACACCAAATTTACTAGACTAGTAGGTGTGTAGTTTATCATATTACCCTGCCATTTTGATTCAACAATTTTTGTAGGAGTTATGCGACTTTAATATGTTCATGCATTTTCAATATGTTTATGCTTTGTGAACGCAAACTTTCATATATAATGTATAGTCGTTCATATTATTTGGCAGGGCATAGTGTCCTTTGGACATAGCAAAGTCTTGTTGCAAATGAAACTTGAAAATGAAAAATAATATTGCGTCTGACAAGCTATATTTGACGTCATAAAATTGAGTCTCAAAATATGGATTAACCGTTAAGACATTTTATTACTGTGTCAGTGGGGTCAAACCATAATTGAAAAAAAATTGATTTCATGCTTATCAATATTGCTAGCATATGATAAAAGTACATATATCCTTTTATTACCTTTGAACTTTGAATTTCAGTATGGATTCTTGTCATATGGATCCTTGGACAGATCCTTTCAACCATATGTAGTGAGATGAAATATGCCGACCCAATGCAAAATGTTACCATTTTACAAAGGTATAGAAGAGTAAGTATGGTATGAATAAGTAGGGTAACATACACTCCTATAGAAGGGGGGCTAGGGTTATGGTGTTTAACGCCACTTTCAACAATATTTCAGTTATATCATGGCTGTCAGTTTTATTGGTGGAGGAACCATGAGTACTTGGAGAAAAACACTGACCTGTCGCAAGTCACTAACAAACTTTATCATGTAATGTTGTTTCGAATACACCCCACCATGAGCGGAATTCGAACTCACAATTTTAGTGGTGATAATGACACAGGTAGTTGTAAATCCAACTACCATACGATCATGACCACAACGACCTTCACTCCTGTGGATGTTAGCAATTGTACTACTTGAAGAATTATATACAGAACTTATGGGTAAGAGAACTATCTAACACGTTCATGCTCTACTTGAAGAATTATATACAGAACTTATGGGTAAGAGAACTATCTAACACGTTCATGCTCTACTTGAAGAATTATATACAGAACTTATGGGTAAGAGAACTATCTAACACGTTCGTGCTCTACTTGAAGAATTATATACAGAACTTATGGGTAAGAGAACTATCTAACACGTTCATGCTCTACTTGAAGAATTATATACAGAACTTATGGGTAAGAGAACTATCTAACACGTTCATGCTCTACTTGAAGAATTATATACAGAACTTATGGGTAAGAGAACTATCTAACACGTTCATGCTCTACTTGAAGAATTATATACAGAACTTATGGGTAAGAGAACTATCTAACACGTTCATGCTCTACTTGAAGAATTATATACAGAACTTATGGGTAAGAGAACTATCTAACACGTTCATGCTCATTTCACTAAGAAGAATTATATACAGAACTTATGGGTAAGAGAACTATCTAACACGTTCATGCTCTACTTGAAGAATTATATACAGAACTTATGGGTAAGAGAACTATCTAACACGTTCATGCTCTACTTGAAGAATTATATACAGAACTTATGGGTAAGAGAACTATCTAACACGTTCATGCTCTACTTGAAGAATTATATACAGAACTTAGTTATGGGTAAGAGAACTATCTAACACGTTCATGCTCTACTTGAAGAATTATATACAGAACTTATGGGTAAGAGAACTATCTAACACGTTCATGCTCTACTTGAAGAATTATATACAGAACTTATGGGTAAGAGAACTATCTAACACGTTCATGCTCATTTCACTAAGAAGAATTATATACAGAACTTATGGGTAAGAGAACTATCTAACACGTTCATGCTCATTTCATTAAGAAGAATTATATACAGAACTTATGGGTAAGAGAACTATCTAACACGTTCATGCTCATTTCATTAAGAAGAATTATATACAGAACTTATGGGTAAGAGAACTATCTAACACGTTCATGCTCATTTCACTAAGAAGAATTATATACAGAACTTATGGGTAAGAGAACTATCTAACACGTTCATGCTCATTTCACTAAGAAGTGAGGTTTGGGTCCATAAAACTAGCAGCTTAACCATGACACTTTTTAGTGAAGTACCAAGCCATGAAAGTGAGCAATCATGTATTTGTGTGTTAGGGATATCGATTATACCTCTTTCTAAGATTTTTCTATTGGATTTTGGAACTGTTCCAACAGTGTGGTATTTTTGTTTTTCATTTTAGCGTGGAGGTGTGAACTTGCTTTGCTACCTCCCCTCGAGTGCAGTAGATCGTGGGTTTGAGTGCTGATCGGGTCAAGCCAAAGACTATAAACTTGGTATTTGTTGCTTCTCTGCTAGGCACGCAGCATTAAGGAGAACGAACAAAGACTGGTTGGCTTGGAATCAGGATAATGTGTCCAAGTGGGGTGAAATGTCTATCCGCGCACTGTTGTTTCAGTGACCTATTAAACACTATGAAAATCCAACTAAGCGTGTTGGTCAAAGTACAAAGCTGACCTCATCATCATCTCATCAAATGTAACTTGTAGTCGCCATGATATGGCTGAAATAATTGCTCAGTTGGTGTTAAACAACAATCACAGACTTAATAATCAGTACTGAGTTTTATAGTTTTAAATTTTATATAGTTAAAAGATTGATTGATTTGATTGATTTTTGGTGTTTTAACGCCACTTTCAGCAATATTTCAGCTATAACATGGCGACCAGTTTTAGTGGTGGAAAAAGTCGGAGTACCCGGAGAGAACAGAACCACCGACCATGGGCAAGCAATTAGTAAACTTTATCACTTGCGGTTGCGAGTTATAGTTAAAAGAATATGAATCATATGCATAATGGTTAAATATTTTTCTCATTTCAGTCAGGAAATGTATTTACGTATTTTAGCAATTTAGATAACAAAGTAATAATTACAAGACGTTATGATAATGACAAAGGTATTTATAGCATTAACGAGAGTTTCACCCTCTTAAAATACAATTAATATTATGACATTTTATAATTAAAAGGGTTAGGGTTATGGTGTTTAGCGCCACTTTCAGTTTCAACAATATTTCAGTTATATCGTGGTGGTCAGTTTTATTGGTGGAGAAAACCACCGACCTGTCACAAGTCAATGACAAACTTTATCACATAATGTTGTATCAAGTTGATTAAAAGGATATAGGTGTACTACTTTTAAAGATTGTTCGTGGACTGTAATCACCAAAGTGCCTCCGATCGTGTTGTATTTGATAACATGTAAGGGAACAACCATTCCATTTATCTTTGGGTGGGATGTTTTGTTGAAAATGTTGTTAGCATCCATAACCATCATTTCGGAAGTTCTGTAGTTGCCATCATGACTTGTTTACCTGTTATGGAATATCTGTGTCACAGATAAGGCTGTCATGTTTATCGGTATAACCGGTAATGTTTTGTTTTCAGCAACGATCCGGTTAACCGTTAGTAAATTGCTAAGCGGTTAGTCGAACATTATCGTTGGGAAATCCACTCATGAGTGGATAGGAATTGAAGTGTTTATCAGATGTGGGTTACTGTCGATGGCTGAACTTGCATTTATTCGTATTTTAGAATTAGTAGTTGTGTCCAGCTTATAGGTTTTTTTGGGGTTTATAGTGTTTAACGTCACTTTCAACAATATTTCAGTTATTGTGGTGGTCGGTTTTATTGGTGGAGGAAACCGGAGTACCCGGAAGAAACCACCAACCTGTCACAAGTCACCTACAAACTTTATCACATACTGTTATTTCGAGTACAGCTTGCTATGAGTATGAGCAGGATACAAACTCACAACTTTACTGGAGATAGGCACTGACTGCACAGGTAGTTGTCAGTTGTCCAGCTAATAAAAAAAAAAGATTCTCTTATAAATTGATAATCATTACTAATGTAGTTAGTTATTAATCATTCCAATTCCCTTTTGATGTACACAGAAACTTGTACTCATGTGTTCCCGTGTTCTACGTCCAATGTTTCAAGTTTGTATACATGATATATGTGGTAATTTCACTCATTTAAAGCCAATTGAGATAGTATGTGTTTCTTCTGAGGGTAGATTTGTCAGCAGTTATTTTTGTATGGTTAAATGGAGCTACGTTTCGGTTAGTAGATACAGTGTCCACGGATAATGTTTTTACTTGCTGTGATGGCGTTAGTCACAGATGACCACTGATATGTTCCATTATGATATGTAGCAACCGCATCAGTGGTGTAATGGTTAGCGTGCCCGACTCAAGTGCGGTAGATCGTGGGTTCGAGCCCCGGTCGGGTCAAACCAAAGACTATAAAATTGATATTTGTTGCTTCTCCGCTAAGCACGCAGCATTAAGGAGAAAGAGCATAGACTGGTTGACTCGGAATCAGAATAATGTGTCCAAATGGAACGACATGTCTACCTGCGGACTGTTATTTCAGTGAGCTAGCACTATAAAAATCCAACTCAGCATGTTGGTCTAGAACAAAGCGGACCTCATCATCATCTCATTGAAAATTAACTTGTTCTCGCCATGATATTGCTGAAAAATTGCTGAATTGGCATTAAACAATCACTCACTCACTCACTCACTCACTCATTATTTATCATCCAGGCTAATTTATAAAATATATAATGAACTTCGTCTTCAACATCACCGAGGTGCACCCTTTTACAAATTTGGTCTAATAGAAGAGTACTGTGGACTGATATCTACCAGAATTAATTCTGATCAAATTATACAACTGAGAGATAATATTGATGGTATTTTTCAGCTCGAAAATACATGAGGTTCTCTGGCAGAAGAGTACTAGTTGGAAATAAGTTAGTGACGAAATTAACATGTGATATTACACAACATACACATCAACTGATAAGTAGTGGTGTCAGTGGGATTCTTATTCTTCATAAAAGACATCAAGAAAACAAAAAATATACCAAAGTGGTTGGTTTGACTTCTAATGGCAACATTATGTTCAACAAACAGTTAAACTGGAAAATGAAAATGAACCATAAATCTACAGCATCCCATGGAGGAAAGCAGAAATGTAAGTTACCTGTATTAGTTTTAAATCTCACATTAAACAATAAATGATGAATTTTTACCATCATGATTTATTGTTTGTTATTGTGGGTAAATTTATGTTACTGTTAGCTATTAATTCAGGGTTCTCAAAAAGAATTGAAGTAGGAGTCTCAATTTATATAGTAGGGGAAGAGTTGAGTGCCAGAGGGGAGAGCCCGAGAGGAGGGTTTCCCCCTCTATGGTAGACACAACTACTAATTCCAAAATACGAATAAATGCAAGTTCAGCCATCGACGGTAACCCACATCTGATAAACACTTCAATTCCTATCCACAACAGCACACTTCCATCAATCTTAATACAACAACACACTTCCAATAATCTAAATACAACAGCACACTTCCAACAATCTTAATACATCAACACACTTCCAACAATCTTAATACAACAGCACACTTCCAATAATCTAAATACAACAGCACACTTCCAACAATCTTAATACATCAACACACTTCCAACAATCTTAATACAACAGCACACTTCCAACAATCTTAATACAACAGCACACTTCCAACAATCTTAATACAAAAACACACTTCCAGCAATCTTAATACAACAGCACACTTCCATCAATCTTAATACAACAGCACACTTCCAACAATCTTAATACAATAGCACACTTCCAATAATCTAAATACAACAACACACTTACAACAATCTAAATACAACAACACACTTCCAACAATCTTAATACAACAACAAGCTTCCATCAATCTTAATACAACAACACACTTCCAACAATCTTAATACAATAGCACACTTCCAATAATCTAAATACAACAACACACTTACAACAATCTAAATACAACAACACACTTACAACAATCTAAATACAACAGCACACTTCCATCAATCTTAATACAACAGCACACTTCCAACAATCTAAATACAACAGCACACTTCCAACAATCTAAATACAACAACACACTTACAACAATCTAAATACAACAGCACACTTCCAACAATCTTAATACAACAGCACACTTCCATCAATCTAAATACAACAACACACTTACAACAATCTAAATACAACAGCACACTTCCAACAATCTTAATACAACAGCACACTTCCAACAATCTAAATACAACAGCACACTTACAACAATCTAAATACAACAGCACACTTACAACAATCTAAATACAACAGCACACTTCCAACAATCTAAATACAACAGCACACTTCCATCAATCTTAATACAACAACACACTTACAACAATCTAAATACAACAGCACACTTCCAACAATCTTAATACAACAGCACACTTCCAACAATCTAAATACAACAACACACTTACAACAATCTAAATACAACAGCACACTTCCAACAATCTTAATACAACAGCACACTTCCATCAATCTTAATACAACAGCACACTTCCAACAATCTAAATACAACAGCACACTTCCATCAATCTAAATACAACAGCACACTTCCATCAATCTTAATACAATAGCACACTTCCAACAATCTAAATACAACAGCACACTTCCAACAATCTAAATACAACAGCACACTTCCAACAATCTAAATACAACAACACACTTACAACAATCTAAATACAACAGCACACTTCCAACAATCTAAATACAACAGCACACTTCCAACAATCTAAATACAACAGCACACTTCCAACAATCTAAATACAACAGCACACTTCCATCAATCTTAATACAACAGCACACTTCCAACAATCTAAATACAACAGCACACTTCCATCAATCTTAATACAACAGCACACTTCCATCAATCTAAATACAACAGCACACTTCCATCAATCTTAATACAACAGCACACTTCCAACAATCTAAATACAACAGCACACTTCCAACAATCTAAATACAACAGCACACTTCCAACAATCTAAATACAACAGCACACTTCCATCAATCTTAATACAACAAGCACACTTCCATCAATCTTAATACAACAGCACACTTCCATCAATCTTAATACAACAAGCACACTTCCATCAATCTTAATACAACAGCACACTTCCATCAATCTTAATACAACAAGCACACTTCCATCAATCTTAATACAACAGCACACTTCCAACAATCTAAATACAACAGCACACTTCCAACAATCTAAATACAACAGCACACTTCCAACAATCTAAATACAACAGCACACTTCCAACAATCTAAATACAACAGCACACTTCCAACAATCTTAATACAATAGCACACTTCCAACAATCTAAATACAACAACACACTTCCAACAATCTAAATATAACAGCACACTTCCATCAATCTTAATACAGCAACAGTCTTCACACTTTTTACCTTACGGGCCCACCATCAATTCTACAGGCCCGAATTTGAAAACTACATTAATGACCATTAATTCAAAACTCAAAAGATGATGATGTACCAAATATTATGTGGACATGTCAATTATGCATTAGGTAAGACCAGAATGTGGGTAAAAAAACCAAAAAGACACTTTATTTTGGATTCATGTTTATATTAAGGCCAAAAAAAAAATATGTGTGTTTACGGTGACCCGACCTACCCTAATTTTTGCTGGCGACCCTATGAATTTTTACACAGAATTCGGATAACCATTTTTGTTGTTTAACCAGCAGCAATGTTTTATTTATTCAACTGCTAGCTTTTTGTCGAAATTGAAAGCAAAGAAGGTAGAAAAACTGCATAATTCGTCATTTTACCTGAAATTTCGAAAATGAAATATCGGATTCCGGAACCGGGAACGACTATTTCCGGTTTTGCCAATAAAAAAAAAAAAAGAAAAAAAAAAATATTAATCCCGACCGACCGACCCTAGATTTTTTTGACATGTGACAGTAAACACACATATATTTTTTTTGGCCTAATTTCATGAAAATTCTAAAATCATATTGTCAATATCATCCTCAGTATATTCCATATCATTATCATCATCATCACAACCAATATTTTTTTAAGACTCTTATAGCAAAAACTTGTGGTGTCATCATTGCGTGTGACATATAATTTGGTGATAATTTTTAATATGTACCCCCCCTTTTTTTTTTTTTATATATATCACTATGCTTTGAATTAATACCACACAAAATGCAAAAAGTCATATTTGTGTAGCCTTCAGCAGAAGAAATATGTATATGCCAATTTGCTCAACGGTCCAACTATATATAGATAGCTAGGGAATGCAAATGTAGCACGAACGTATATTGACACTGACAGTCATAAACTGAAGGAAGTAAAGATTGTAATTATTATTTGTCAGACCTCAAATCAGAGTGCAACAGTGGAACAAAACTACTGTAGTTCATAGTCTATTTTCTAACTGCAGAGGTATTAACGTAGACAGAGGTCACAGTGTATAACCGGACAGTTTTGAAAAACGAAAGTTGCTGTACTGTCCGACCAGGTAAGGTTAGTTGCTTGCAGAAATTTTGACATTTTTGGATGATTATCCGTGATTTATTCTTTGAAAGTGGATCAACTGAAGCAACAAAAATAAAAAAAATACTGCAAAGGTATGTCATTTATATTTCTGATCAAATAACAGTGCCATATTTGAACACTGAAACTGGAAATCGTCGTTTAAACATCGTGGATGGTATGTTTTCGCTCGAAGAAAAGGGGTAAAAATCTAATTTTTCTCCACTTATTCTGATGAAATAGACATCGACGTTTTCAATGCAAGGAAAATATTACCGTAAACGCACTCATTTTCCTTACGACGGGTGTATTTAACATCGTTCTTCATTCTACGTCACTGTACGCCTAATTGCTACTGTACGTTAACATTAATTGCTGAATCTTAAAACTAATCTGTCCGCCTAATTGTTTTCTGTTAAAGTTGATTGAGAACTTTTCTACAGTCTAATCCTTTACAAATTTAGATTTACCGAAAATTAAGATAGTTTATGTGCTGCCTGCATTGGAGGACTTGTAAGGAACTACATTTACCAGATATTCAGTAATCTTATATGATATGTGATTCAAATACATATGTATCTTATTCCCAGTTTTTGGAACAAGTTAAATGAGTTTTCTCCCGTTTACAGAGTTATCTTCCTCTAGCAGCAGGTGTCTATACATTGACTGCAATGATTGTCTTTTACAACTACAATGTATGTGATTGATACGAATATCGTGTTTCATACATTAGGAATTAATTCTTGCCACAATGTACCGGTGCAATATAAAACGAGTCCCGAGAGTAATGCGTAAAGCCATCGGAATCTGCAGTAAAAAAGGTATTTCTAAACCCATTCAATATACAGTTAATAGAACCTAAGGATCATTTCTTTGATTCTGAAGACAGGGCTGAGCGGAAGCATGCTAAGCGAAAAAATGCGACCATTACGAAATTTGGTGCACCATGTAAGGGAATAAAACCTATAAGACCATCAGTGCAACGAAGAAAAAATATTACCGCATAAAAGACTTGGATTTGACTTTCAGGAATAGTATATTAAAAACACATTATCTAACATTTTGATCTTAGTCATTTCCTTAGAAGTTTTTTAACTCACCTGACCCGAAGGGTCATGTGAGCATTTGCTACCACTGGGCGTCCGTCGTCCGTCCGTCCGCTGTTAACCTTTTGTATTTTAATATTCTCCTCTGAAACCACAGGGCCAATTGGGACTAAACTTGGCATGATTGATGGTGCTTGGGTGGTCCCCTTTCAGAATTGTATCCGATGATCCCGCTCCCAACCAAGATGGCTGCCATTGCTGAAAATAGAAAATTCGACAAAAAAAAAAATCATTTAAAATCTTCTCCTCTGAAACTAACTTGGCCAATTGGGACCAGACTTTAGTGGAATGGTCCTTGTGTGGCCCCCTTTCAGAATCATATCCGATGACCCCGCCTGCCAACCAAGATATGTTTCTCCCCTTTGACACTACCTGGAGAATTTTTAGATATATTTTACACGAATTATGCTTTTGATTTGACACAGAATATTGCAAAAACAAATATTTATGCTTGTTGCAGCTCGTCCAACATTTGTATATGTTGTTCGCTGTGTGAATTCTACCGTGTTGAATACTGCATTGCGACCTCTGGACTTGTGGTTTGGCTGGTTGTTTCATTTTAAAGTACATTATCAGAAATCGCAATGCAAAATGTTTTGGGTGATTCTATGTGCATATCTATTAATAGGTTTCCTGCAAAAACTCATCACTTCTATCTGTCCAACGACTAACAAGATGACATAATTACATCTCCTAATACACTAACATAAGCAAAATATTTCATGTTATAACACTTTAATAAAAATAACAAAAACAACAGTAAAAAATGGATCTCTTCTTCTGTAAAAGAAAACTTAAAAACGAAGGTAAAAAATGAGTTATAGCAACAATAAATGACCTAATACTTAGTCTGTATAAAATTAAAACATAAAAACAATTGAATATAAATTTCTGCAATTCTTTTCGAAAAGTACTCACACTTATGTATTCATAAGTTAACTACATCAATAAAAAAATATGTCATATGAATTGTGTAAAATGAAACATTACATACAGTATTGTGCCATATAATTTTTTTTTGTATTTATGAACAAATGTCTTTTACCTATATATTATATATAAAGCTCTCTTTTTTCCAAAAATTCTACCAAAGTCATTTCTGGTCCGATTTTCATAAAATTTTCACCATTAAAATTCAAATTTAATATAGTTTCCTACAGTAATTTTGAAATAATTTTGCAATTTTTGATTAACAGTAAGTTAAACTCAAAATTTATATTTTTTAAGTTCAAATTTAACATAAGTATATAGTAAATTATGACGTAAAAAAGTATGAAATTTTAGAACAACAGATAACAACTTCGAAATTTGAAGGAATACACAATTGTGTGGACAGGACAGACAAATTTGTTAGCAATTAGGCATACAGTGACGTAGAATGAAGAACGATGTTAAATGTACCCGTCGTAAGGAAAATGAGTGCGTTTACGGTCATATTTTCCTTGCATTGAAAACGTCGATGTCTATTTCATCAGATAGTGAGAACATATTTAACATAATTTAAAGAATAAGTGGAGAAAAATTAGATTTTTACCCCTTTTCTTCGAGCGAAAACATACCATCCACGATGTTTAAACGACGATTTCCAGTTTCAGTGTTCAAATAGGGCAGTGTTATTTGATCAGAAATATAAATGACATATCTTTGCAGTATTTTTTTATTTTTGTTGCTTCGGTTGATCCACTTTCAAAAAATAAATCACGGATAATCATCCAAAAATGTCGAAATTTCTGCAAGCAACTAACCTTACCTGGTCGGACAGTACAGCAACTTCCGTTTTTTCAAAACTGTCTGGTTATACACTGTGAGGTCTGTCAGCAACAGTTCTATAAATAGATCGTAATTAATAGAAAATACCAATCGGATTTGGAAGCAGATCGAAAAAAATCTGAAGTGTCTCCGTGCATTTCAACGAATTTTTAATTACCAACCTTCTCAAATATGAACATATTATATATGAGAACTCAGACTTTATGTCACAGGATTGAGAAAAAACTAAATCAAAAGTTTGTTTGGTTAAAAGTAGCTTCGATCAACATTTCCTGTAGCACAGTACCAAAGACAAAACAATAATTATCCACAACCATATATACACTGACACCAACAAGGGTAACGGTCCAACTAAAAACCATGAACAATTACAGAGATCTGTAACCAGAGACGAGGAATTAAATGATGTTCAAACACTTGCAGACAACCCATCCCGACAGCCTTTTTTAGGATACGGCTGTGCCTCAACCACAGTGGATATACTAGCAAAACTACTGACAGGCCCGCCACTATACCATCGACGCCGACAATAGAGAAAGAATCCAACAAGCCAACCCAAAAAACAACAGAGACAAATACTAGTACTGATACTGTAGGAGCAAAACAAAAAGTGGGGAAATGAATTAAAATTGGCAGCTTAAATATACAAAATATTAGAGGAAATACTATCTTTGCTCAATCAGTCATGAAAGAAACTGAAATTTTATTTATCCAAGAGCATTGGCTCTTTAAATTTGAGGAAAAAGAGTTCAAAACACTTATACCTAATACAGACCACCATGCCAGATTTATTGATGAAGACTCACCAATCAACCATTCAGAGTGCATAAGAGGATATGGTGGTGTAGCTATCCTTTGGCATCCTAACTTAAGTTAACACCATACATTAGACCACTGCCAGATGGAACAAACCATATCATTGCAATAGAACTTGAAGCTGAACCAAAGCCACTGTGCATGATCAATGCCTATATGCCATGCAGAGGAAGGAAAAACACCGCACATCAGTACAGCGAATCATTAGACATAATACGGGAAATGGTCTCAAAATACAGTAAATCACACACCATAGTATTGGGAGGAGACTTCAACGCATCATTACACAGAGAACCTCCTAACAACATAGACAAGATGCTAAGAGATTGCTGCTCCGAGGCTGGTCTAACTACACCAGACAACTACCCAGTTAAACCAACTTTCTATCACCACGACAACAAAAGCTCATCACAAATAGATTACCTATTTACGTTGAAAGACCAGATCAAAGATGGTATTAGAGCAATTAAGATATGGGGCCATCAGAACCTCAACACCTCAGATCATGTACTAATAACAGGTACGATTAACATCTCACAGATAAAGAAAAAATCCAAAAGCTTGCCAACAACAACATTATATAGGAAACCAAAGTGGAATAAATGTGACGACCAAATGTATTTAAACTCAATCGACACATACCTAGATAAAAATCCAAAGTGCCAAATGGACAAGACCAAATTTCAACTAGTACTAGACGTGATGCACTTGGGAAACGTCCTACACACAGCAACAGAAAATGCAATACCAAATCACAAGGCAAATGGTAACCGGAACAGTAAGAAAAGAGTGAGAGCACCCTGGAACGAGGAAATCGGTCAAGCATCGAGGAGAACAAAACAGGCATTCCATAGATGGAAAATGGATGGCTCACCAAAAGAACCTAGAAATGCATTATACAAGGAAATGAAAGAATCAAAGAAAACACTCAGACAAAAACTACGACAATCGGCAGCAAGAATCAGAGAAAACAAATACAATGACATCATAGAGTCTGGTAATAAACAATGCTCAAAGGATGTATTTATCAAATTGAGCAGTACGTTCCTTAGCTTCTCTCCTCCGTATGCGATACATTCTGCCGTTACACCATATATGTTACTCGACTTGCCTCTGATAAGTTTATCAACCACTTTGTCGAGTTCTTCTTTTGACACGGTCTCGTGAATGAAGTCATGCTGGCAAATTTTGATAATGTGTTTGTATTCAATGTCAATGTGACGAAATATTTATTCCGGCATAATATTTATTCCAAGGAAATTTTATTATGTAATAATTTTTCCATATGGAATCAATTTCATGTAATATTTTTTCCATGTGTATATTAAAATTACCATTACAATGGAAAAAATATTCCATAAAATAGATTCCATACGGAAAAATTAATACATAATAAAATTTCCTTGGAATAAATATTATAGCAGAAGAAATATTTCATTAATGACAAAAATATTTTAGACCAAAACTATATTACCATTGGAAATATTATTATAGCATGTGGAAATAATATTATAACAGACGAAAATGATATAATTACATTGTGGAAATAATATTACAACTTGTGCATATAACATAATTACCGATGCAAATTATTATTTGCCAATATAACTGAATTAGATGTACATTTGCTACATTTTAACTTGCATGCATTTGTTTAATTAATCATTTATTTATTGAAATGAAGAAATTTCTAAAGATGCATGTTAAAATCTTCATATATGTAAAATTCCTACATGACATTTGTAGAATTCAAATATATATTAAAACAAAATTCATATGCGTCCTTCAATAAACTAATATGGAAAATTTTTAAAAGGATAGCATATGTATGTGTAATGTACAAACTGTATGTATGAGAATGAGTACCGCAAAATATATTATATGACTACTCATAAAATTTCATCCAGGCCATGTTTATTATCAAAATTAACAACACTTTTTCATTAGGATGTAAAATTTGTGAATGCGTCTAATGTTTAATGAATTCTTACCTTCAATGAGGTACGTTCCCTCATTAATGTATTGAAAATGTTTATTATATTCCTCACCATCCATTGTTTACATACAGGTACATGTACAAATATCACTCAGGTAAATCATGTGACTATGGTCAAGCATGGTCATTTAAATGTTTTGATCACTTGGAAAAGTTATTATGTTGAATGTTCCATAACATTTCTTCTGCTAATAAGGAAAAAATATTTTGACTGAAATGTTTATTATTATAATATTCTTTCTGGTAAGAATAAATATTATGCGGAAGAAATATACATTCACATCAACAGTGTCAAGATAACCATGATCAAAATCCATTCTGTCAGATTCTTTTGCTAAATTAGCAAAGTGATTTCTCCATCCAATCAGTATTTCAGTGTCGGTTTTGAAGACAGAGTCACCAACATGCAGATCATCTATAACTCTATTCAGTTTTCCTCGTTGTTGTCGTATTAGTTTGTGAAAGAGTTTATTATCCATAGATTTTGCTTCAATTAATTCCCGTCTTTCTTTTATCCTTCTTTGTGCTACTTCCGTTCTGCAGAATCTTCTAAGATTGTATGACGTCAGTTTCTTATTAATTACGAGTTGATCAAGTGGGTTTTGTGGTTTGCCATTCCATTTCCATTTACAATACGCTTGCTTCTTTTCCTTGATAGCATTATATATATCAGAATTCATAACCTTTAGCTTTGGGTTTTTTCTCGTAATAACATGTTGAAACTGCAGATTCAATTAGTGAATTGATGTCACAGTATGCTTTGTCTAGCCTCTAGGTGGATTTCCGCGTAATTGTCAATGCACAGCTTATCTAGTTGTTTTTCAATTTCTTGTTGATATAGATTTTTATCAATTCTGTTCCAGTTAACTTTACTGACAGTTTTTTGTCTCTGCTCTAATGGTTTATCATGATTTTTGGAGAAGTCAATAGATATGGTTGCTCCAACTGGATAGTGATCTGAAACAAGACTATAACGATTGTCAATTTTCGCAATGTTCATTAACTGATCTTTGAATGAAACTGGAAATATAATGTAATCTATGGAGGAACAGTCTGAACCTGACGAGTTGATAAAAGTCTTTCCCACATCCATTGTAGTAAAATTATTTTCTTCCATAAAATCTAAAATATAACGGCTTCTTTGATTATTTGATGCATTAATAATATCCTCATTAAAATCTCCCCCAAAGACAATAATATGTGAGGTACCGTAAGTCTGAGTAATCTCATATAAAATGTCTACACATTCTTGAAATTCTAGTACATGATTTTGTGGTCCTTTACACGGCATATAAACAGAGACAATCAAAAGTTTACGTGATGATCCCATAAATTCCACGCATTGAATACGTTCATTTCCTATATCAATGATGTTAATTAAGTGATCAAGCTCCTTCTTCCAGAGTATTCCAGTCCCACCATACCCTCGTGGCATTTGTATTGGTTGTAGCGGATCATTATCATCAACAGATTTTCCTATTCCATTTAAGTTTTCATGTATTTCATTTAATAATTGAATCTGACAATTGAAAAGCCAATGTTCCTGAATCATACATATATCCATACGGTTAATCATAATACAACAGCACACTTCCAGCAATCAAATTGCAAAAAACAGACACACCTAAACTATTTCGAATATCGGAAATTCTTAAAAGGACTTGTTTGCCTACCCATTTTTTGCATTGACTTGGCAGCAACTGAAAACAATAAACTAAATATCTACACACAATATCTTATGAAATAAACTTTTGAAACTATATGACTTTTTTTTCACAGGCCCGTCGGACTTGTGGAACTACTCATTTTATACGCCCGTGTACAATTTTACACGCCACGGGCTTCGGACTACCGCCTAATTTCGAATACTGCAACAACACACTTCCAACAATCTTAATACAACAGCACACTTCCAATAATCTAATTACAACAACACACTTCCAGCAATCTTAATACAACAGCACACTTCCAACAATCTGAATACAACAACAAGCTTCCATCAATCTTAATACAACAACACGCTTCCATCAATCATAATACAACATGCTTCCATCAATCTTAATACAACACACTTTCAACAATCTTAACACAACAGCACACTTCCAATAATTTAATACAACAACACACTTCCAATAATCTTAATACAACAACACGCTTCCAACAATCTTAATACAACAACACACTTCCAATAATCTTAATACAACAACACACTTCCAATAATCTTAATACAACAGCACACTTCCAACAATCTTAATACAACAGCACACTTCCAACAATCTAAATACAACAACACACTTCCATCAATCTTAATACAACAGCACACTTCCAACAATCTGAATACAACAACAAGCTTCCATCAATCTTAATACAACAATAAGCTTCCATCAATCTTAATACAAAAACACACTTCCATCAATCTTAATACAACACACTTCCAGGAATCTTAATACAACAGCACACTTCCAGCAATCTAAATACAACAGCACACTTCCAACAATCTTAATACAACAGCACACTTCCATTAATCTTAATACAACACACTTCCAGGAATCTTAATACAACAACACACTTCCAGCAATCTAAATACAGCACACTTCCAACAATCTGAATACAACAGCACACTTCCAATAATCTAAATACAACAGCACACTTCCAACAATCTTAATACAACAGCACACTTCCAACAATCTTAATACAACAGCACACTTCCAATAATCTTAATACAACAGCACACTTCCATCAATCTTAATACAACACCACACTTCCAGCAATCTTAATACAACAGCACACTTCCAACAATCTTAATACAACAGCACACTTCCAATAATCTTAATACAACAGCACACTTCCATCAATCTTAATACAACACCACACTTCCAACAATCTAAATACAACAGCACACTTCCAATAATCTAAATACAACAGACTTCCAACAATCTTAATACAACAGCACACTTCCAGCAATCTAAATACAACAGACTTCCAACAATCTTAATACAACAGCACACTTCCAACAATCTAAATACAACAGCACACTTCCAGGAATCTTAATACAACAGCACACTTCCAGGAATCTTAATACAACAGCACACTTCCAGCAATCTAAATACAACAGACTTCCAACAATCTTAATACAACAGCACACTTCCAGCAATCTAAATACAACAGCACACTTCCAACAATCTTAATACAACAGCACACTTCCAGCAATCTAAATACAACAGCACACTTCCAACAATCTAAATACAACAGCACACTTCCAACAATCTTAATACAACAGCACACTTCCAATAATCTTAATACAACAACACACTTCCACCAATCGTAATACAACAGACTTCCAACAATCTTAATACAACAACACACTTCCAACAATCTTAATGCAGCAACACACTTCCAACAATCTTAATACAACAACACTCTTCCAACAATCTTAATACAACAGCACACTTCCAATAATCTTAATACAACAACACACTTCCAACAATCTTAATACAACACACTTCCAACAATCTTAATACAACAGCACACTTCCAACAATCTAAATACAACAGCACACTTCCAACAATCTTAATACAACAGCACACTTCCAATAATCTTAATACAACAACACACTTCCAACAATCGTAATACAACAGCACACTTCCAATAATCTTAATACAACAACACACTTCCAACAATCTTAATGCAGCAACACACTTCCAACAATCTTAATACAACAACACTCTTCCAACAATCTTAATACAACAGACTTCCAACAATCTTAATACAACAGCACACTTCCAACAATCTTAATACAACAGACTTCCAACAATCTTAATACAACAGCACACTTCCAACAATCTTAATACAACAGCACACTTCCAACAATCTTAATACAACAGCACACTTCCAATAATCTTAATACAACAACACACTTCCAACAATCGTAATACAACAGCACACTTCCAACAATCTTAATACAACAACACACTTCCAACAATCTTAATGCAGCAACACACTTCCAACAATCTTAATACAACAACACTCTTCCAACAATCTTAATACAACAGCACACTTCCAATAATCTTAATACAACAACACACTTCCAACAATCGTAATACAACAGACTTCCAACAATCTTAATACAACAGCACACTTCCAACAATCTAAATACAACAGCACACTTCCAACAATCTTAATACAACAGCACACTTCCAATAATCTTAATACAACAACACACTTCCAACAATCGTAATACAACAGACTTCCAACAATCTTAATACAACACACTTCCAACAATCTTAATGCAGCAACACACTTCCAACAATCTTAATACAACAACACTCTTCCAACAATCTTAATACAACAGCACACTTCCAATAATCTTAATACAACAACACACTTCCAACAATCTAAATTATACAACAACACACTTCCAACAATCTTAATACTACAACACACTTCCAACAATCTTAATACAACAACACACTTCCAACAATCTTAATACAACACACTTCCAACAATCTTAATACAACAACACACTTCCAACAATCTTAATACAACAACACACTTCCAACAATCTTAATACAACAACATGCTTCCATCAATCTTAATACAACAACACACTTCCAATAATCTTAATACAACAACACACTTCCAACAATCTTAATACAACACTCTTCCAACAATCTTAATACAACAACACACTTCCAACAATCTTAATACAACACCACTCTTCCAACAATCTTAATACAACAACACACTTCCAACAATCTTAATACAGCACACTTCCAACAATCTTAATACAACAACACACTTCCAATAATCTTAATACAACAACACACTTCCAACAATCTTAATACAACAACACACTTCCAATAATCTTAATACAACAACACACTTCCAATAATCTTAATACAACAACACACTTCCAACAATCTTAATACAACAACACACTTCCAGCAATCTTAATACAACAACACTCTTCCAACAATCTTAATACAACAGCAGACTTCCAACAATCTTAATACAAAAACACACTTCCAACAATCTTAATACAACACACTTCCAACAATCTTAATACAACAACACACTTCCAATAATTTAATACAACAACATACTTCCAACAATCTTAATACAACAGCACACTTCCAATAATCTTATTACAACAGCACACTTCCAATAATTTAATACAACAACACACTTCCAACAATCTTAATACAACAACACACTTCCAACAATCTTAATACAGCACACTTCCAACAATCTTAATACAACAACACACTTCCAATAATCTTAATACAACAACACACTTCCAACAATCTTAATACAACAACACACTTCCAATAATCTTAATACAACAACACACTTCCAATAATCTTAATACAACAACACACTTCCAACAATCTTAATACAACAACACACTTCCAGCAATCTTAATACAACAACACTCTTCCAACAATCTTAATACAACAGCAGACTTCCAACAATCTTAATACAAAAACACACTTCCAACAATCTTAATACAACAGCACACTTCCAACAATCTTAATACAACAACACACTTCCAATAATTTAATACAACAACACACTTCCAACAATCTTAATACAACAGCACACTTCCAACAATCTTAATACAACAATACACTTCCAACAATCTTAATACAACAACATACCTCCAATAATCTTAATACAACAACACACTTCCAATAATCTTAATACAAAAACACACTTCCAACAATCTTAATACAAAAACACACTTCCAACAATCTTAATACATCAACACACTTCCAACAATCTTGATACAACAACACACTTCCAACAATCTTAATACAACAACACACTTCCAACAATCTTAATACAAAAACACACTTCCAACAATCTTAATACAAAAACACACTTCCAATAATCTTAATACAAAAACACACTTCCAACAATCTTAATACAACAACACACTTCCAACAATCTTAATACAACAACACACTTCCAACAATCTTAATACAACAACACACTTCCAACAATCTTAATACAACAACACACTTCCAATAATCTTAATACAACAACACACTTCCAATAATCTTAATACAACAACACACTTCCAACAATCTTAATACAACACACTTCCAATAATTTAATACAACAACACACTTCCAATAATCTAAATACAACAGCACACTTCCAACAATCTTAATACAACAACACACTTCCAACAATCTTAATACAACAACACACTTCCAACAATCTTAATACAAAAACACACTTCCAACAATCTTAATACAACAGCACACTTCCAACAATCTTAATACAACACACTTCCAATAATTTAATACAACAACACACTTCCAACAATCTTAATACAACAACACACTTCCAACAATCTTAATACAACACACTTCCAACAATCTTAATACAACACACTTCCAATAATCTTAATACAACAACACACTTCCAACAATCTTAATACAACACACTTCCAACAATCTTAATACAAAACACTTCCAATAATCTTAATACAACAACACACTTCCAATAATCTTAATACAAAAACACACTTCCAACAATCTTAATACAAAAACACACTTCCAACAATCTTAATACAACAGCACACTTCCAACAATCTTAATACAACAACACACTTCCAACAATCTTAATACAACAACACACTTCCAACAATCTTAATACAACACACTTCCAATAATCTTAATACAACAACACACTTCCAATAATCTTAATACAAAAACACACTTCCAACAATCTTAATACAAAAACACACTTCCAACAATCTTAATACAACAGCACACTTCCAACAATCTTAATACAACAACACACTTCCAACAATCTTAATACAAAAACACACTTCCAACAATCTTAATACAACACACTTCCAATAATCTTAATACAACAACACACTTCCAACAATCTTAATACAACAACACACTTCCAACAATCTTAATACAACAACACACTTCCAACAATCTTAATACAACACACTTCCAATAATCTTAATACAACAACACACTTCCAACAATCTTAATACAAAAACACACTTCCAACAATCTTAATACAAAAACACACTTCCAACAATCTTAATACAACAGCACACTTCCAATAATCTTAATACAACAACACACTTCCAACAATCTTAATACAACAACACACTTCCAACAATCTTAATACAAAAACACACTTCCAACAATCTTAATACAACAACACACTTCCAACAATCTTAATACAACACACTTCCAACAATCTTAATACAACAACACACTTCCAACAATCTTAATACAAAAACACACTTCCAACAATCTTAATACAACACACTTCCAATAATCTTAATACAACACACTTCCAACAATCTTAATACAACAGCACACTTCCAACAATCTTAATACAACACACTTCCAACAATCTTAATACAACAACACACTTCCAACAATCTTAATACAAAAACACACTTCCAACAATCTTAATACAACACACTTCCAATAATCTTAATACAACAACACACTTCCAATAATCTTAATACAACACACTTCCAACAATCTTAATACAAAAACACACTTCCAACAATCTTAATACAAAAACACACTTCCAACAATCTTAATACAACAGCACACTTCCAACAATCTTAATACAACAACACACTTCCAACAATCTTAATACAAAAACACACTTCCAACAATCTTAATACAACACACTTCCAATAATCTTAATACAACAACACACTTCCAACAATCTTAATACAACAACACACTTCCAACAATCTTAATACAACAACACACTTCCAACAATCTTAATACAACACACTTCCAATAATCTTAATACAACAACACACTTCCAACAATCTTAATACAAAAACACACTTCCAACAATCTTAATACAAAAACACACTTCCAACAATCTTAATACAACAGCACACTTCCAATAATCTTAATACAACAACACACTTCCAACAATCTTAATACAACAACACACTTCCAACAATCTTAATACAAAAACACACTTCCAACAATCTTAATACAACAGCACACTTCCAACAATCTTAATACAACACACTTCCAACAATCTTAATACAGCAACACACTTCCAACAATCTTAATACAAAAACACACTTCCAACAATCTTAATACAACACACTTCCAATAATCTTAATACAACACACTTCCAACAATCTTAATACAACAGCACACTTCCAACAATCTTAATACAACACACTTCCAACAATCTTAATACAACAACACACTTCCAACAATCTTAATACAAAAACACACTTCCAACAATCTTAATACAACACACTTCCAATAATCTTAATACAACAACACACTTCCAATAATCTTAATACAACACACTTCCAACAATCTTAATACAACAACACACTTCCAACAATCTTAATACAGCAGCACACTTCCAATAATCTTAATACAACAACACGCTTCCAACAATCTTAATACAACAACACACGTCCAATAATCTTAATACAAAAACACACTTCCAACAATCTTAATACAACACACTTCCAATAATCTTAATACAACAACACACTTCCAATAATCTTAATACAACAACATACCTCCAATAATCTTAATACAACAACACACTTCCAACAATCTTAATACAACAGCACACTTCCAACAATCTTAATACATCAACACACTTCCAACAATCTTAATACAACAACACACTTCCAATAATCTTAATGCAAAAACACACTTCCAACAATCTTAATACAAAAACACACTTCCAACAATCTTAATACATCAACACACTTCCAACAATCTTAATACAACAACACACTTCCAACAATCTTAATACAACAACACACTTCCAATAATCTTAATACAACAACACACTTCCAATAATTCAATACAACAACATGCTTCCATCAATCTTAATACAACAGCACACTTCCAACAATCTTAATACAACAACACACTTCCAACAATCTTAATACAACAACACACTTCCTATAATTTAATACAACAACATGCTTCCATCAATCTTAATCTATTTGTTGTTTCATTTACAGTAGGATATGGAAGATTGGACTATAATATTCCTGGTGACAAGTGTAATATTCAGGCGGGATTGTTCTACTGTCAAATCTATGGAAATGGAAAACCCAAGCACTTTTATCGGCTTCAATTGCAGCATGGAGTGAGTAAATCACAATGTAAGTTAATCATACTAGCCTATATGCTGATACAGAAAGTTCAAGAAAAACAATCAGATACCTGAACTATTGATTTTGAGGTTTTTATATTATTACAACTTACTACGTTATATTCAAATTCATGAAACTTCGTATAATTTAAGCATGAGTACTAACTTTAACAATTGGACAACGTATTGAAACTGAATTGGGGAGGGGGCATCGTGATCGTGACCGTATGGTTGTTGGATTTATAACTACCTGTGCAATCAGTGCCTATCACCACTACAGTTGTGAGTTCGATTCCTGTTTAAGGCGTGTTGCACTCGATACAACAATATGTGATAAAATTTGTCAGTGACTTGCAGCAGGTTAGTGGTTTTCTCCGGGTACTCGGGTTTCGTCTATCAATAAAACTGACCGCCATGATATCAGTGAAATATTGTTAAAAGTGGTATCAAACACCTTAAACAAATGAAACTGAATTTATGTTTCTGTTCCCTGATCAGGGATATAGAAATACCTCTACTCATTTTGCCACTCGTGGGCCCTTTGTTGGAAATAAAGAATTTGCCATTGTAATTTGTAATTTATAGAAATGCCTTGTGTCCAGTCTACATAATACTAATTGAAAATCAACCCACAGCTTGGAAAATTCAGTATCAAACTTCATAAATAATATCCGACCCCAACAGTTGAAATATAATAGAATACTAAGCATTGAAATGAGAGAAAAAATTACTATCGGAACCTTGGTTAATGTCGTCCTGACTAATGGCACGGTGGTTAAAAGCAGTCTATCAGGAGTGTTATGCAGTTTGTATTGACCAACCTTATTGGAAATTTCAGGTGACATATTTATCATGATTGACATGAACCGCATTGGTGGCGTAATGGATAGCATGCTCGCCTCGAGTGCGGTAGATCGTGGGTTCGAGCCCCGGTAGGGTCAAACCAAAGACTATGAAATTGGTATTTGTTGCTTCTCCACTAAGCTCACAGCATTAAAGAGAAGGAGCAAAGGCTACTGGCTCGGAATCAGAATAATGTGTCTGAATAGAGCGACATGTCTACCCGCGGACTGTTGTTTCAGTGAGCTAGCACTATAAAAATCCAACTCAGCATGTTGGTCTAGTACAAAGCAGACCTCATCATCATCTCATTGAAAATTATCTTGTTCTCGCCATGATATAGCTGAAAAATTGCTAATATGGCATTAAGCAACAATCACTCACTCACTCATATTTATCATGAACCCATTAACAGCACCCACATGCAGCCATGACATGTTTATCCTAAATGCATCAGGTTAAGATTACCAAGGGTATTTGGAAATTTAATATTATCAAATGGTCATACCTTTGATAAATTAATTTTTTTTTTAGAACAAAGGAATATTTCAAATTTTAAAAATCGAAAGCAAACATTGATATATCATGACAAAATATCTATGTATTATTGAAATAAATACACTATACATGTTTCGAAAGAAAGATTGTATTCTAACATCAATTGGAATATATGAAATGGAAATGTCATATCTTAATACTGTATTTGTACTCATTTTCACTATTTAGGAAATAACTTCAAGTTCGTGTGTATTTAAAATCGTGATAATTTGAAAATTTCTATAGCTGAAAAATTATTCTCTACATTAGTAGATTGCATATGGGAAATAGTATAACAGTATATATACGTAACGGTAGTAGTGTGTATGATATATCACCCAGTTAATAAATCCTAGTGTCTTCTTTAGGTCAAGTGTCTATCACCACTTAAGTTGTGAGTTCTAATCCTGCTCATGGTGAGGTGTACTCGATATAACTTTACGTGATAAAGTTTGTCAATTAGTTGCGATAGGTCGGTGGTTTCCTCCACGAATAAAACGACGGTCACGATATAACTGAAATATTGTTGAAAGTGGCATTAAACACCATAACCCTAACCAATAACCCAAAATCATCCAATAAAAATACCATTTATATCAAGGTGAAGTTCAATATAACCAACATCAATTGTGTTATAACGTTTGATCTTACAGGTACACCAATCATAAGAGGAAACCCAAGGACTACCAAGCCTATCATAGACAACGGCTATTCCAAACCTCCTAAGAAAAAGGCCAAGAAAAAGAAAAATAAGAGCTCTACGACATTAATAGTGGGGCTCGTCGTTGGTTTTACGGTATTAATATTTTTCGTAACTTGTGTCGCATGGTAAGTATTTGTCATTTCAATGAAATGAAAGTTTAAATATTGATGATAAGCAAGTCCACCAATATCCACAAAGCATTGGTGATAAACAAGTCCACCAATATCCACAAAGCATTGATGATAAACAAGTCCACCAATATCCACAAAGCATTGATGATAAACAAGTCCACCAATATCCACAAAGCATTGATGATAACCAAGTCCACCAATATCCACAAAGCATTGATGATAAACAAGTCCACCAATATCCACAAAGCATTGATGATAACCAAGTCCACCAATATCCACAAAGCATTGGTGATAAACAAGTCCATAAACAAGTCCACCAATATCCACAAAGCATTGATGATAAACAAGTCCACCAATATCCACAAAGCATTGATGATAAACAAGTCCACCAATATCCACAAAGCATTGATGATAAACAAGTCCACCAATATCCACAAAGCATTGATGATAAACAAGTCCACCAATATCCACACAGCATTGGTGATAAACAAGTCCACCAATATCCACAAAGCATTGATGATAAACAAGTCCACCAATATCAACAAAGCATTGATGATAACCAAGTCCACCAATATCCACAAAGCATTGATGATAAACAAGTCCACCAATATCCACAAAGCATTGGTGATAAACAAGTCCACCAATATCCACAAAGCATTGATGATAAACAAGTCCACCAATATCCACACAGCATTGGTGATAAACAAGTCCACCAATATCCACAAAGCATTGATGATAACCAAGTCCACCAATATCCACAAAGCATTGATGATAACCAAGTCCACCAATATCCACAAAGCATTGGTGATAAACAAGTCCACCAATATCCACAAAGCATTGATGATAACCAAGTCCACCAATATCCACAAAGCATTGATGATAAACAAGTCCACCAATATCCACACAGCATTGATGATAAACAAGTCCACCAATATCCACAAAGCATTGATGATAAACAAGTCCACCAATATCCACAAAGCATTGATGATAAACAAGTCCACCAATATCCACAAAGCATTGATGATAAACAAGTCCACCAATATCCACAAAGCATTGATGATAAACAAGTCCACCAATATCCACAAAGCATTGGTGATAAACAAGTCCACCAATATCCACAAAGCATTGATGATAAACAAGTCCACCAATATCCACAAAGCATTGATGATAAACAAGTCCACCAATATCCACAAAGCATTGATGATAAACAAGTCCACCAATATCCACACAGCATTGGTGATAAACAAGTCCACCAATATCCACAAAGCATTGATGATAAACAAGTCCACCAATATCCACACAGCATTGATGATAAACAAGTCCACCAATATCCACAAAGCATTGATGATAACCAAGTCCACCAATATCCACAAAGCAAACAACCACATATTACCTCAAACCATTGAACAAAACAAAAAAGACCACAACATTTGTCAATGAAAATCCAGGTCCTGGCTTGGGAAGTTGTGAGCAAGATGATATATGAACCTCAGACTTTATGTAAAACTAAAGGCAGATATCTTATTTAGTATACTACATTTTTGTATTATTTTTAATTATTAATTATGCTATAACTAATTGACGAGTTTCATTATCAAAAATATGTCACGAATGACTAAATAACGCAGTAACTCACGAATGCGCGCAGCGCATGAATGAGTTACAACGTTCTTTAGTCATGAGTGACATATTTTTGATAATGAAACTCGTCAATTAGTTATAGTATTTATTATATAGATAAAAAAAAATGTTTCGAATCGAATTTAATATAAAATGAGTTTAATTGCACTATATTACGTGTGTAGCGTAGGGATATACTATAATGTGTATCGCTTCAAAATACATGGCGCCACCCACCCATGACAATAAAATAATTGAAATGCTTACCTTGAAATATTATTTTAGTTAAATTTGATCAAAATTGAAACGTACACGAAGCCAAATAACGTCTAATTTTTATGTTTCAAACTGGAAGTCTACATATGACGTCGACAACGAAATGGTGCGAAATATAGCGAGAGTGAAATTAAAAACGATAATTTCACTGTGAAATTATCGTTTTTATTTAACTCGGAACATTTTGTAATTCACAGCTATCTATATAATAATTTTTAATTAATTTTTTATTTTTAATGATTAAATTTTAATTTATTTTTAATCTGACACTAATTTTTACTTTATTTATTTTTTTATGTTAATTTAATGAAATTTGAATTTTTCTAGTACAAAATTAAAAAAACCCAAGAAAAAATATGACAATGAAGAAACAGTAAATGTGAGGCTGTTATATGGGTTAAGGTTATGGTATTTAACACCACTTTCATCAACATTTCAGTTATATCGTGGGCGGTCAGTTTTATTGGTGGAGGAAACCGCAGTACCCGTTCTGCCGCAAGTCACTGACAAACTTTATCACATAATTTTGTATTGAGTACACCTGCCATGCACGGGAGGCTTGTATATGGCTGATTAAAATATCACAGTATTGAAATATTAAGTAAATACCTATACAGAGGGAGGGCCGTCGTGGCTGTGATCTTATGGTAGTTGGATTTACTACCTATGCAATCAGTGCCTATCACCACTGATGTTGTGAGTTCAAATCTCGATCAGGGCAACATGTACAACATTATGTAATAAAGTTTGTCAGTGACTTACGCGAAAGGTCGGTGGTTTTCTCCGGGTCCTCCGGTTTTCTCCACCAATAAAACTGACCGCCACGATATTACTGAAATATTGTTGAAAGTGGCGTCAAACAAACAAACAACCTATACAGAGGTTCGAGTTAAATAAAATCATGTCTTGTTAAGAATTATTCAACATCCAGTTTCCACTGCCAATAAATTGACCACATCTGGTAGTGTCATATTAGTATTATGTTGAATGAGACATCTCTTCCGAACAAAACAGAAAAATGGTGAAAATGAAACAAAGCTTCATATAAGTCCCTTTCTTATTGATAACCTCTTAAAAAATTGCTCCTATGAAAGTTGAAATCTTGACTGACCACTTATATTACTAATAACATCTCAACATGTGGATAGCAAATATAATTGGTCAGTCAAAATTTCAACTGTCACAGCAATAATTCATTTAAAAGGGTTATTAATCAGAATGGCACTTGCACTTGCAGCAAGGCCGATTTGTAAAAAAATAAGAATAATATTATCTTCCGTTTTCATACATTTTTATCCTAACCATTTCAAAATATTTGTACAATCTTACTTCTCCATTCTAGGAGAATCATAGAAATAAGGAAAGAGAAACTCGGAAATAAATCTCCACCCACCGAGAAGGAGGAAGACGAACCTAAGCCTAACAAGGTAAGGTAACTAAGTTATGCTGTATTAAGCCTAGCAAGGTAATATTACTATGTTATACTGTATTAAACCTAACAAGGTAATATAACTAAGTTATACTGTATTAAACCTAACAAGGTAAGATTATTAAGTTATACTGTATTAAGCCTAACAAGGTAAGGTAACTAAGTTATACTGTATTACATCTAACAAGGTAAGATTACTAAGTTATACTGTATTAAGTCTAACAAGGTAAGATTACTAAGTTATACTGTATAAAGCCTAACAAGGTAAGATTACTAAGTTATACTGTATTAAGCCTTACAAGGTAAGATAAGAACTAAGTTATACTGTATTAAACCTAACAAGGTAAGATTACTAAGTTATACTGTATTAAGTCTAACAAGGTAAGATAACTAAGTTATACTGTATTAGGCCTAACAAGGTAAGATAACTAAGTTATACTGTATTAAGCCTAACAAGGTAAGATAACTAAGTTATACTGTATTAAGCCTAACAAGGTAAGATAACCAAGTTATACTGTATTAAGTCTAACAAGGTAAGATAACTAAGTTATGCTGTATTAAGTCTTAACAAGGTAAGATAACTAAGTTATACTGTATTAAGCCTAACAAGGTAAGATCACTATGTTATACTGTATTAAGTTTAACAAGGTAAGATTACTAAGTTATACTGTATTAAGCATAACAAGGTAAGATAACTAAGTTATACTGTATTAAGCCTAACAAGGTAAGATAACTAAGTTATACTGTATTAAACCTAACAAGGTAAGATTACTAAGTTATACTGTATTAAGCCTAACAAGGTAAGATAACTAAGTTATACTGTATTAAGTCTAATAAGGTAATATAACTAAGTTATACTGTATTAAGCCTAACAAGGTAAGATTACTATGTTATACTGTATTAAACCTAACAAGGTAAGATTACTAAGTTATACTGTATTAAGTCTAACAAGGTAAGATAACTAAGTTATACTGTATTAGGCCTAACAAGGTAAGATAACTAAGTTATACTGTATTAAACCTAACAAGGTAAGATTATTAAGTTATACTGTATTAAACCTAACAAGGTAAGATTACTAAGTTATACTGTATTAAACCTAACAAGGTAAGATTACTAAGTTATACTGTATTAAGTCTAATAATGTAAGATAACTAAGTTATACTGTTTTAAGCCTAACAAGATAAGATTACTAAGTTATACTGTATTAAGCCTATCAAGGTAAGATTACTAAGTTATACTGTATTAAGTCTAACAAGGTAAGATAACTAAGTTATACTGTATTAAGTCTAACAAGGTAAGATAACTAAGTTATACTGTATTAAGTCTAACAAGGTAAGATAACTAAGTTATACTGTATTAAGCCTAACAAGGTAAGATTATTAAGTTATACTGTATTAAACCTAGCAATGTAAGATTACTAAGTTATACTGTATTAAACCTAACAAGGTAAGATTACTAAGTTATACTGTATTAAACCTAACAAGGTAGGATAACTGAATTCTACTGTATTAAGTCTAACAAGGTAAGATTACTAAGTTATACTGTATTAAACCTAACAAGGTAAGATTACTAAGTTATACTGTATTAAGCCTAACAAGGTAAGGTAACTAAGTTATACTGTATTACGTCTAACAAGGTAAGATTACTAAGTTATACTGTATTAAGTCTTACATGGTAAGATAACTAAATTATGCTGTATTAAGCCTAACAAGGTAAGATTACTATGTTATACTGTATTAAGCCTAACAAGGTAAGATTACTAAGTTATACTGTATTAAGTCTAACATGGTAAGATAACTAAATTATGCTGTATTAAGCCTAACAAGGTAAGATTACTATGTTATACTGTATTAAGCCTAACAAGGTAAGATTACTATTTTATACTGTATTAAGCCTAACACGGTAAGATTACTAAGTTATACTGTATTAAGTCTAACAAGGTAAGATTACTAAGTTATACTGTATTAAGTCTAACAAGGTAAGATAACTAAGTTATACTGTATTAAACCTAACAAGGTAAGATTACTAAGTTATACTGTATTAAGTCTAACAAGGTAAGATAACTAAGTTATACTGTATTAAGCCTAACAAGGTAAGATAACTAAATTATACTGTATTAAGTCTAACAAGGTAAGATAACTAAGTTATACTGTATTAAGCCTGACAAGGTAAGATAACTAAGTTATACTCTATTAAGCCTGACAAGGTAAGATAACTAAGTTATACTGTATTAAGCTTGACAAGGTAAGATAACTAAGTTATACTGTGTTAAGCCTAACAAGGTAAGATTACTAATTTATACTGTATTAAGCCTAACAAGGTAAGATAACTAAGTTATACTGTATTAAACCTAACAAGGTAAGATTACTAAGTTATACTGTATTAAGTCTAACAAGGTAAGATAGCTAAGTTATACTGTATTAAGCCTAACAAGGTAAGATAACTAAGTTATACTGTGTTAAACCTAACAAGGGAAGATTACTAAGTTATACTGTATTAAGTCTAACAAGGTAAGATAAATAAGTTATACTATGTTAAACCTAACAAGGTAAGATAACTAAGTTATGCTGTATTAAGCCTGACAAGGTAAGATTACTAAGTTATACTGTATTAAGCCTAACAAGGTAAGATTACTAAGTTATACTGTATTAAGCCTAACAAGGTAAGAGAAATTTAGTTACACTGTATTAAGTCTAACAAGGTAAGATAATTAAGTTATATTGTATTAAGCCTAACAAGGTAAGATAACTAAGTTATACTGTATTAAGCCTTACAAGGTAAGATAACTAAGTTATACTGTATTAAATCTAACAAGGTAAGATAACTAAGTTATACTGTATTAAACCTAACAAGGTAAGATTACTAAGTTATACTGTATTAAACCTAACAAGGTAAGATAACTAATTTATACTGTATTAACACTAGCCATGCGGGTCCCGTCATATGACGGTTTTGACGTTGTCGTTCTCAGTGCGGATACCGTCATATGACGGTTTGAACCTGGAATTTGATCACCTCATTTAAGAGGCTTATAGAGTTGAAATAAAGACTTGAAATGAATCTCTGAACAATACAAGTTGTCGACTGAATGTTAATCCCTTGTTATTACCGAGTGTAACACGTCCAGAAAGCTTTATGGTTTATTTTTAAACAAATGTAAATAAACATCGTGACGTAACGAATCTAAAAATATACGTGGGAATTCTGTTTAATTATTTGTTGTTGCTGGTAAAATAATAGTCAATGACATGGTTAATATAAATAAAAAGTGTTCCTTTTTTATTATTATAACAGCTTCGAATAAAAAAAAATGACTGCATTAAAATAGTTGCAAATAAATTAATAATTACGAGCACACCATATTTTTATTACCGCGGAGATATCCCGCCTTTTATTGGCTGTCTAAAAATAACTTATTTACTAATTATCAATAAAAATTTATAATTAATAATCCCTAAATTTGATTATGCTTAAGAATCCAAAAATATGTTATTATTTAGAAACCGATTTCCCTTCTAAAAAGAGAATTGAATGACACTATCGTTTCATGGTAAAATCGACGAAATCGTAAGTTCAATCAAAGTGCGAGAGGTGCCGAAAGAAGGTAAACAAATTGGACTCACAGACAGAGTGAAATAATGATTGCTAACATTTGAAATAAACACCTTTTTAGGTAATTTTTACTAATGAATATGACTTCATGATACTCCATATTTTATTTTTATGCGATCGTTCTTATCAGACTGAGTTGTCATGTCTCTTTTTGCTTGAAAAAATCAACTAAAACTTTCAAGATTTTAGCGGAAGTAAAACACAGATGTTTTAATGTCGTCTGCTTTGTTCCCTTTCTCCATTATATTGAGAATTATTCCTTCGTCTTTTCAAGCATTAAATAAATAAAATTTACCGTAGTAATCATCTCTAAGTTTCTACTTTATTATCTGAAACTATGGCATACTTACGTGCATATGTTTCATAATGTTTTCCTTATGTTTAACTTTATTTTTTATTTGTGTGTATATTTCTTCTTGGAGCTAAATGTTGTATTCTCTTGCATATTGTCATGTACCATATTTCACCGGAGTCATGTGTGTATTTTCTCATTCCATGTTCTCATGGGGACACTTAAAATTTTAAATGTGTCGTTGTTTATACATTTTGATAATGGATAAAAAAATAACTATTTTAATTTGTCCCCATGTCGTCAATCAAACTATATTATCCTTAGCATATTCTTATTTATCAGTTATCTCATTGTTATTACTATTGTGTAATGATATTCACCCTAACCCAGGGCCATTGTCAAATAATTCCAGATGCGAACTACGCAATATTTCCATAGTTAATATGAATGTCAATTCTCTTCGTAACAAAACAGAGTTGATAAGTACTGAGCTTGGTGATCACGATATTATCTGTATAACTGAATCTAGGTTAAACAATACTGTAAGTTCCTCTGATATTACCATTGATAATTTTATAAATCCAGAGGCTTTCCGTAAAGATAGGCTGACTGACAGTGGTGGTGGTATACTTATTTATATTCGTAATACATTACTAGGCAGGCGTAGACTTGATCTAGAAGTACCCGAAGTTGAATCTGTTTGTTTAGAAATTTTTGCTGATAATAGAAAATTTTTATTAGTGTGCTTATATAGACCGCCAAATGCAAGAGTGTCATCATGGGATTATATTGATAATTTATTTGACAAATGTGTTGATTCAGGTATAAGTAATTGTGTTTTTCTTGGTGATATCAATGTTGACCTTTTTACAATTGGCAATAACCACAAGTTTACACGTTCTTGTCAAAGGTTAGGCCTAGAAAATGTGATACATGAACCTACTAGAATTACTAGTTCGTCTTCCACTCTAATTGATCCTATACTGGTCAATAATTATGATATAGTTAGAGATAGCTATGTACTTCCAAACTTCTGTAGTGACCATTGTCCCTCCATTATTGAGATTAATTTTTCTGTTACTAGAGAAAAGTCTTATTTAAAGACAATATGGGATTATGATAATGCAAATTATATTGCCATCAACCAGCACTTGCAAAATACTGATTGGGATATGAAATTTGGAGATTCAGATAATGTTAATACCATAAATGAAGTTATTAACTTAGAGCTTAACTCTGCTATGAATACTTACATTCCAAAAAAGATAATACGTGTTCGACCTCGGGATAAACCTTGGATAAATAGTGAAACTAAGTGTAAAATTAGAAAAAGGAACCGGGTGCATAAAAAGGCAAAATTTCGAAATCTAGCAAGTGACTGGGAAAATTTTCGCAGAATACGCAATGAGATAATTGATATGATTAGGGAAGCCAAAAAACAATATATTATAAAATTACAAAATTCACTGATTGACAAGTCTATTCCACCTGGTGGGGTTGATAGGTCTGATCAAATGATCTCTTACACAAACAATGTAGTCAAATCATTCAAGTGGTGGAAAAAGGTTTTTTTCCATGTTCTTGCCATTACAGTGCTGGATGCTTACATTCTATTCTGCGCTGATCATCCAAATGACAATATGACCCACAAATTGTTTAGAAAACAATTAGTATCTCAACTTGTTTCTAACAATCCTACTAACACTGTTAATAAAGTTGGTAGACCATCTGTAGCACCTCAGCAGTTAGAAAGATTAACAGCGAAACACTTTATATCTAGATTAAGGGGTACAGGGAAAAAAATAAACATTGCAAGACTGTGTAAAGTGTGCAATGAGGCTGAGCAAAACAATGTTGACGATACAATTCAAAAAAGGAAACGGGCAGGTCATGAAACCTCCTATGAATGCAAAGACTGTAATGTCTCACTTTGTATTGAGCCCTGTTTCAGACTTTATCATTCTTATCAGGAGTATGTACTTGCTTATAGGAGGTGGAAGGTCTTTAATGCAACACCAGATGAGGAATAAATTGTAATGAATGTGATTTAATGTTCAAAGAATAATATTTCAATTTAGATTATTTCAAAGTCTAATAATATTTTGTTCAAAGAATAATATTTCAATTTAAATTATTTCAAAGTCTAATATTTTGTTTGTTTCAAGTAAATAGATTGAAGAAAAACAGTCAATCACCAATCTCTAACCGATTTTACATTTCACTTGGTGAGGGATATATAAATCTCTAACCGTTTTTACATTTCACTTGGTGAGGGATATATAAATCTCTAACCGTTTTTATATTTCACTTGGTGAGGGATATATAAATCTCTAACCGTTTTTACATTTCACTTGGTGAGGGATATATAAATCTCTAACCGTTTTTACATTTCACTTGGTGAGGGATAAACCAATCTCTAACCGTTTTTACATTTCACTTGGTGAGGGATAAACCAATCTCTAACCATATTTACATTTCACTTGGTGAGGGATATACCAATCTCTAACCATTTTTACATTTCAATCTCCTCTCATTCTTACAATTTCACTTGCTGAGGGATAAACCAATGACTAACCATTCTTACATTTCACTTGGTGAGGGATAAACAAATCTCTATCCATTCTCACATTTCACTTGGTAAAGGATATAGTCATATACCAATCTCTAGTGATTTATAACCATTTTATTCAGATACTCAAGGCGTGAAAATTTTATTTATTCATAAAAATCTAGGGGGAAAATATGTTGACATTTTTCTTTGCCTAGTTATAAAATTTCTTCCAGTATTAAATTACAATAGTGGATAATCAAAGACATTTTTCTTTGACTCTTAAAAATTTCTTCATGTTTTAAATATAAACCTATTTGAAGTGACATGAACAAAGGGTGGGGGACATACCAGTCTCTAACTCTCAGTTCTAACTTCACCAAAGTCATTATGGGGTTGATAGTGGATAATCAAAGATATTTTTCTTTGACTCTTAAAAATTTCTTCAAGTTTTAAATAACCTATTTGAAGTGACATGAACAAAGGGTGGGGGGCATACCAGTCTCTAACTCTCAGTTCTAACTTCACCAAAGTCATTATGGGGTTGATAGTGGATAATCAAAGATATTTTTCTTTGACTCTTAAAAATTTCTTCAAGTTTTAAATAACCTATTTGAAGTGACATGAACAAAGGGTGGGGGACATACCAGTCTCTAACTCTCAGTTCTAACTTCACCAAAGTCATTATGGGGTTGATAGTGGATAATCAAAGATATTTTTCTTTGACTCTTAAAAATTTCTTCAAGTTTTAAATAACCTATTTGAAGTGACATGAACAAAGGGTGGGGGACATACCAGTCTCTAACTCTCAGTTCTAACTTCACCAAAGTCATTATGGGGTTGATAGTGGATAATCAAAGACATTTTTCTTTGATTCTTAAAAATTTCTTCAGGTTTTAAATATAAAACTATTTGAAGTGACATGAACAAAGGGTGGGGGACATACCAGTCTCTAACCCTCAGTTCTAACTTCACCAAAGTCATTATGGGGTTGATAGTGGATAATCAACGACATTTTTCTTTGCCTAGTTATGTGGAAATGCAAATTCAATAATAAATGAGACAATAACAAATATAACCACACAATTCCAATTAATGGAAATTATAATGTTGTCAACAAATATGGGTAATAACAAAATTACTGAACATTCTTGATATTTTTTTTACATTCTTGCTTTAAAAATAATATAAAAAAAAATGGGCTTGATTTGAAAAAATTTAATTTTTCACAAAAAATTTTGAAAAAAATATGTTGCTATGGCAACCATGATAATATGTGTAAAACATTTTGTGAACATTCCTGATATTTTTTTTTTAATTCTTACTTTAAAAATAATAATAAATAAAATAATTTTCATTTTTCACAAAAATGTTGGGGGAAATATGTTGCCATGGCAACCATGATATGTGTAAAACATTTTATGAACATTCTGGATATTTTTTTTAATTCTTGCTTTAAAAATAATTTAAGAAAAAAAAGGATTTATTTGAAAATTTTTCATTTTTCACAAAAATCTAGGGGGAAAATATGTTGCCATGGCAACCACGATAAAATGTGTCTCCAAAGTTATGAAATTTAAAATATACTCAACTAACATCATTTCCTGTAAATATTGAAGTAATATCTACAAGGATTTTAACTACAGAGCAAAAACAAAAAAAATGCTAAATTTTGTGATATTTCTTCAAAACAATTCAGCATACAGGTAATATCTTGTGTATACAATTCAGCATGGTAAGGGTTAAACCTAACAATGTAAGATTACTAAGTTATAATGTATTAAGCCTAACAAGGTAAGAGAAATTTAGTTACACTGTATTAAGTCTAACAAGGGAAGATAACTATGTTATACTGTATTAAGTCTAACAAGGTAAGATAACTAAGTTATACTGTATTAAACCTAACAAGGTAAGATTACTAAATTATACTGTATTAAACCTAACAAGGTAAGGTAACTAAGTTATATTGTATTACGTCTAACAAGGTAAGATTACTAAGTTATACTGTATTAAGTCTAACATGGTAAGATAACTAAGTTATGCTGTATTAAGCATAACAAGGTAAGATTACTATGTTATACTGTATTAAGCCTAACAAGGTAAGATTACTAAGTTATACTGTATTAAGTCTAACAAGGTAAGATTACTAAGTTATACTGTATTAAGTCTAACAAGGTAAGATAACTAAGTTATACTGTATTAAACCTAACAAGGTAAGATTACTAAGTTATACTGTATTAAATCTAACAAGGTAAGATTACTAAGTTATACTGTATTAAGCCTAACAAGGTAAGATAACTAAGTTATACTGTATTAAGTCTAACAAGGTAAGATAACTAAGTTATACTGTATTAAGCCTAACAAGGTAAGATAACTAAGTTATACTGTATTAAACCTAACAAGGTAAGATTACTAAGTTATACTGTATTAAACCTAACAAGGTAAGATTACTAAGTTATACTGTATTAAGCCTAACAAGGTAAGATAACTAAGTTATACTGTATTAAACCTAACAAAGTAAGATAACTAAGTTATACTGTATTAAACCTAACAAGGTAAGATTACTAAGTTATACTGTATTAAGCCTAACAAGGTAAGATAACTAAGTTATACTATATTAATCCTAGTAATGTATGATTACTAAGTTATACTGTATTAAGCCTAACAAGGTAAGATAACTAAGTTATACTGTATTAAGTCTAATAAGGTAAGATTACTAAGTTATACTGTATTAAGCCTAACAAGGTAAGATAACTAAGTTATACTGTTTTAAGCCTAACAAGGTAAGATAACTATATTATACTGTATTAAGCCTGACAAGGTATGATAACTAAGTTATACTGTATTAAGCCTTACAAGGTAAGATAACTAAGTTATACTGTATTAAACCTAACAAGGTAAGATTATTAAGTTATACTGTATTAAACCTAACAAGGTAAGATTACTAAGTTATACTGTATTAAGTATAACAAGGTAAGACTACTAAGTTATAGGAATGTAGGTTGTATTGAAACAGGTAGCCACAAAGATGGTGTTGTCAGTTTTAACCTATTAAAATGAAATGCTGCCTGTATACAGGAAATTATGACAAGAATTCACTGTAGGAGTTTGTATGTTGTTGGGTTTTTTTTGTTTCATTTGTGTTTTTTTTTTTTTTTCTATTTGGAGCAAGTGTGGACACAGAAATGTGCTGTCCAAAAGGCAAGTGTGGATGTCAATATTTCATATTATTAACTTTTATTAAAATTTCATGGACACAGGGGTCCTGTATTTTTTTTAATAAAAAACTAATCCTGGATTATTATTTTTGCTTAAAGTCCGGTCCTGTGTTTTTATTTCAAATTTTCATCATAGCCCCCCTCCCCCTCCCAAGGGATATAAAATTGTATCATTAATAATAAATTAATAAATAATAAATTCAGATTTTCTATTTGAAATAAATCTCATTTACAAAACCACTGATATTTGTTCAATTTTTAACGCTGATTTAAGCTTTAGTCGCAACAAATTTTTATTTTTCTCTTTAAACTGTCGAAACATAACATTTATTTAACTGTAAAATTCACAAATAATATCCCCCCCCCCCTTTTTTTTTCCTTTTTTCTTGTTTAAATCAATGATCAACAATATTCCAGAATCAAACAAATGAATAAATATAACAGATTTCTTTTACATGTATCTTTTTACCATGCGGAGTCAGTGTGTTTTAAATCGGTCATCCAATCAGGACGCTCATTATTCTTGTCCAAGATAAAAATACATCGCTAAGATTACCTGTGGGTGTTTCCCCACTTCAACTCGTAAATTTACATAGAAATCGGAGATATTTCGTCATAAAACTTCACACATGGTTTTGTCTATCATATTTCTTGAAGACAAACATAAAATTTTATTGCATTTATCAATATTTTATGAGTATCAACAGTTTTTTCAACACCGTATCTGTTTCCCGATAACAGTGACCCGTGACCCACTTTAGCACGTTCTACCAGATTTTTCTTAATAATGTTGTTTAACAAGATATTTATAGGTTCCTCTAATTAGTAATTTTAGCTTAGTCATGTTGAATATATTCTACAAATTTCTAATATATATAAATATATATATATATATATGCACATACACCAACAAAATAGTCTAATGCCTAGTAATGGACAAATAATGTTATTTAGTACTGCCTGTTGTGTCAATTGATTAGTGGTTGTTTAACGTAAAACATTTTCAGGCATATTCTTGACAAGAGCAAGCTTACAAATACAAAAAACATCATTGGTGTAATGGTTAGCATGCTTGCCTCAAGTGCGTCAGAATGTGGATTCAAGCTCCTGTCTGGTAAACCCAAATGACTAGATTGTTACTTGTTGCTTCTCCACTAAGCAAGCAACATTTAAGAGAAAGAGCACAGACTGATTGGCTTGGAATCAGGGTAATATGTCCAAAGTGAAGTGACATGCCTAATCATGGACTGTTGTTTTAGTGAGCTAGCACTATAAAAATTCAATTTAAGCATGTTGGTGTAGTGCAAAGTGGACATCATTCTCATCGAATATACTTGTTCTCGCATTGATAAAATTGATAGTGGACAAAAGTATTCTGACACTTCTAATTTTCCCTGTATATTTCATATAAAACTACAATTTTTCAAAATATTATCATGAAGTAAATTCATGTGAGATTTCGGTAATCATTTATCAACAAAAGCAGAAAGATATGTGGTTTATTGTAGTTATTTTGAAATAATTTTTAGAAGCATGGTTTTCTAATCTTCATGATATAGATAGAGATTTAAATAAATTGTCTACAAAAGTATTATCATTACATTGTGTTTCTACAGAAATTAATTCAATTTTGTGTTTTACTTATGTATTTTCACAATCTTTATCATAGAAAATTATTTTGAAATTATAGAGTAAAACTACATTAAATTCTGCTTTTATTGATACAAAAATTATGAAAATCAGACCTGAATTGACTTCAGGATAATGTTTTTGAAAAAATGTTATTTTATATGAAATATAATATATGAATATTGTCCTCTATCTGTAGCTGAAATAGTGCTCCAATTGGGTATTAAACTACATTGACTCACACACAAAATCCTCAAGTTGGTACAAAAGAGTGACTCATTTATGAATTTGTGAATGAAATTCTTGATTATGAGGGGCCGTCGTGGAAGTGATCGTATGGTGGATTTAAAACTACCTATGCAATCAGTGCCTATCACCACAAAAGTTGTGAGTTCGAACCCTGTTCATGGCAAGGTGTACTCGATACAACATTATGTGATAAAGTTTGTCAGTGACTTCCGACAGGTCGATGGTTTCCTCAATAAGTAAAACTGACCGCCAGGATATAGTTGAAAGTGGCATTAAACACCATAAACTTAAGCCATCTTGATTATGGAGAGTAGCCACATAATCTTGAACTAGGCTAATAATGTAGATATCTAAGTAAGTACACACGACACGTTTCTGGAATAATCACTGTTTTACCTATATAATATATTGTTTGTATAGACTTGTTGTTATCATGGGTAGATGTAAATTACTGTTCATCTAAATTAATGGAACTGCTTACCCTTCGCGAGCACCTGTGTTCATCCACGGTGTTTGGTGGGTTCCGTGTAGCTCATCTTTTTAGTTTTCTGTGGTGTTTTGTTTGTCTTTGTCATGTGTCTTGTGTGTCCAATATTGCCAGTGTCTCTGGATTGTCCATTCTGGATTGCCCTTTCAGATTTCTTACACTTATTTGTTAAATAACAATTAATTAATAGTGCCAGAAATGACTTGAGGAATGCTGATTAAATGACAGAATTGTTGGTTCATTTGATGTTACTCTTTGGTTTTGTTGTCTGGTGTTGTTCCTGTCGTCTCTTGGGGCTGTCGTGGTTGTGATCGTATGGTAGTGGGATTTATAACTACCTATGCAATCGGTGCCTATCACCACTAAAGTTTTGAGTTCGAACCCCGCTCAGGCGAGGTATACTTGATACAACATTATGTGATAAAGTTTCTCAGTAACTTGCAACAGGTCGGTGGTTTTATAACTAGGGGTGAACTCAGGTGCTCCAGAAGGGTAAGCAGTTCCTGCTTCACTAGTGACACCCGTTGTGTTAATCTAATGATGACTTCAACTTGACTAAAAGGAACCTTTGGTTCAGTAGCTTCCTTGTTAGCAGCAGCCCTCTATCAAGGAAATCCTGATAGGAACCACAAATGTGTAAAGCATATGACTGAAGATAGCAAAATATGTAACCTGCTGTTTTATAAATGTTAAAATTATAACAACGATAAATCAACTAAATTTTTATAACTACACAATGTTGAGACTCTGAAAATATGGTACAAAAAGGTATGCAATGTAAAAAAATAAATAATAGTCACTTCAACCAGAATGGCTAAAATTTTCTTGTTTTTCTATGTTTAAGGTTATTAAGAAAAAACCAAAGAAACCAAAGGTTGCAAAGAGGGCTGTATCTGGTTCAAAAATATCTTCTGCAAGGTCTAATAGAACACCACCGTCACCTAAAAAAAGAAGAAGTGTACCTGAAATTACAAGAAATCAGACAGAAGAGGAAGTAACTTCCAGCAATTTAACAAATAATTATGTTACAATTGGAGGTTATTTACGTGAAGGACCAAGCCACACACAAATCAATGTAAGTGAAGTATCTCTATGTCGGGAAGTAACAGTTGATCAGAAATCATTTTATTGAGATCAATTATTTCTGCTTACCCCTGGTTTTTAGTGGGGTTTGTGTTACTGGATCTTTAGTTTTATGTATATGTTTTGTAGATCGTTGTTTATCCTTTTGGTCATTGAGATGTCTTCTTCTTCGAATTAGGGATTCTGATTACCCCTTTGGTATCTTCAAACTCTTGTTATATCCATTGATATAAATGAACATCTGCATTTATCAGCTATAATAATCTATCCTGCCTATCTATCCAAACTTGTTCTATATTAACTATGGGCATGTACTTTGTGCATCTATTGGCAGTACCGCATCGGTGGTGTAATGGTTAGTATGCTCGCCTCGAGTGCGGTAGATCGTGGGTTCGAGTCCCGGTAGGGTCCAACCAAAGAATTTAAAATTGGTATTTGTTGCTTCTCCGCTAAGAACGCAGCAGGTCGGTAGTTTTCTCCACCAATAAAACTGACCCCAATGATATAACTGAAATATTGTATTATTGAAAGTAACGTTTAACACCATAACCCTAACCAACAGTGGGGTATGTTTTGTTTTTCATTTTATTACAGTATTTTCTCTTTCATGCCCTCAATAACTGATTATTGATGGAAGTGTACATATATTATATATTCATGTCTAGTTATTGGTAATACTCTGCACATGGTTTTCGGTCATTCATATTATCTTGGGGGTCAAGATTCAGTACACTACTACAATATTGCAAAACAGGAGCTATCAAACAGGTTTTCTGGCCCCATTTGGTTTAAGGAAATGAATTTAAAAAAATACTCAAATGAAGAAGCTGAATATTATCTCCTCATAACACAATTGGAATGATTAAAAGCTCAAATTGTACAAGAATTAAGTCAAGTTGTTCTAGGATGATTTATTTCAGTTATTTAACTTGTTTCATCTATTTTTCCTCTGAGCAAATTTTTGAAAGTGGCAGAACACGATCTGAACAGGTCAAATATGGTTTTGAAAGGATATGCAGATGGTTTCAGCTATTTTAATTGATTTCCAGTTATTTCATTTTCTAACCAGATTCACCCCTGGTTGTTGATTTTGTTGATCTGATATCTAGGATGACAAGAAGGTAGACAATAAATAGCATTGGGATCAACGAGATAATTCAAACATCTTATTGGATTGAACTTTTGAACTAAAATAAGAACGTAGATATCAAATTCAGTGCATATGACTCGTTTCTGGAATCACTTTCATCAGGTACGCTCAAAGTCGAAAGATTGGAAAACCACATAATATAATAAAAATCCTTGGGAGCAATAAAACCAAAGGGTCTAAACAAAATAGCCAAAATCAGCTATTGTCACCTATGCCTTAGGGAGGAGATACTTAGTTTTAATATACATGAAATGATCATTTGATTGTCCGTTGCCTAGCAAATTTACATGTATGATTTTGGTTTCTTTTTGAATCATTAGATTAGCCTTCTTGTATGCCACAGCTTAAAGAAGGAATATGTTGGAAAATTGTTTTAGGATCTACTTCACAGATGAGAATCTACTCGGCTATTTCATCCATATTATATATGAATGAATAGTTCTTTACCAACTCAGTTTTTGTGGGACAATTTCAAATCCAAAATGCCTGTTTTTACATGAGCCCCTAATGGATGGAATGTGTTAACTTATACTCTTGTGTTAAAGGTTCCATTAGAAACAAAATCGCATCGGTGGTACAATGGTTTGCTTGCTTGAGTGCGGTAGATCGAGCCCCGATCGGGTCAAACCAAAGACTATAAAATTGGTATTTGTTGCTTCTCCGTTAAGAATGCAGCATTAAGGAGAAAGAGCAAAGACTGGTTGGCTTGGGATCAGGATAATGTGTCAGAGTGAGGTGACATGTCTACCCGCGAATTGTTGTTTCAGTGAGCTAGCATCATAAAATTGCAACTAAGCTTGGTGGTCTTGTACAATGCGAACCTCATCATCATCTCATTGAAAATTAACTTGTTCTCGCTATGATATTGCTGAGTTGGCATTTAACAACAATCGCTCAATCACTCACACCATCAGAAACGAAGATCGTGAGCATGTTCTGTTAAATTTCCATGGGAAAAGTCAAAAGTATTCATTCATTTAAATTGTTATAGGCATAGTATAAAACATGGACCATTTACCTTTTGATGAAGTATAGTAGTCAAATCTGTATATAAAGGACACTAAAGGGAACCTGAAAATGTGGCCTTTATGAGCAGTTGCCCTTCATATACAGGTTAAAATTATATGCAATATTCATTAATGGGGAAAATGAGATTTCAAAAGCATAGGCCTAAACACTGGAATATGTATTGATGGCATAATGTCACAAAAAAGTGTGTTGAATTTTCAAACGATGTATTCGTTTCTTCTATCAGAACGGTGCACATTTTCTTGACTTTCTATTTCAGTTTTCAGAAAGATCATATTACACTGGCAGCCTTGCAAAAGGAAGTGGTTTAGGGTCAGAAATTTTTTCTAGATATGGATTACACAGATATCAACTAACCAATGAAAAGATTGGAAATCAGCTACCGATTGGAAGTAATAGTGAGGGGTTACAAAACGTTTCTGAAGACCAATTACACACGTATCAACTAAGCAGTGAAAAGATTGGAAATCACCTACCGAGTGCAAATAATTTGGTGTCACAAGATGTTTCTGAAGACCGATTACACACGTATCAACTAAGCAGTGAAAATATTGGAGATCACCTACCGAGTGGAAATAATTTGGTGTCACAAGACGTTTCTGAAGATCGATTACACATGTATCAACTAAGCAGTGAAAATATTGGAAATCAGCTACTGAGGAAAAATAGTTTGGTGTCACCACATGTTTCTGAAGACCGATTACACAGATATCAGCTAAGCAGTGAAGATATTGGAAATCAGGTACCGAGTGGAAATAATTTGGTGTCACAAGACATTTCTGAAGACCGATTACACATGTATCAACTAAGCAGTGAAAATATTGGAAATCAGCTACAGAGTGGAAATAGTATGATGTCACCAAATGTTTCTGAAGACCGATTACATAGGTATCAACTAAGCAGTGAAAATATTGGAAATCAGCTACAGAATGGAAATAGTATGATGTCACCAAATGTTTCTGAAGACCGATTACACAGATATCAACTAAGCAGTGAAAATATTGGAAATCAGCTACAGAGTGGAAATAGTATGATGTCACCAAATGTTTCTGAAGACAGATTACATATGTATCAACTAAGCAGTGAAAATATTGGAAATCAGCTACAGAGTGGAAATAGTATGATGTCACCAAATGTTTCTGAAGACCGATTACATAGGTATCAACTAAGCAGTGAAAATATTGGAAATCAGCTACAGAATGGAAATAGTATGATGTCACCAAATGTTTCTGAAGACCGATTACACAGATATCAACTAAGCAGTGAAAATATTGGAAATCAGCTACAGAGTGGAAATAGTATGATGTCACCAAATGTTTCTGAAGACAGATTACATATGTATCAACTAAGCAGTGAAAATATTGAAAATCAGCTACCGAGTGGAAATAGTATGATGTCACCAAATGTTTCTGAAGACAGATTACACAGGTATCAACTAAGCAGTGAACATATTGGAAATCAGCTACCTAGTGGAAATAGTATGATGTCACCAAATGTTTCTGAAGACCGATTACACAGGTATCAACTAAGCAGTGAAAATATTGGAAATCAGCTACAGAGTGGAAATAGTATGATGTCACCAAATGTTTCTGAAGACCGATTACACAGGTATCAACTAAGCAGTGAAAATATTGGAAATCAGCTACAGAGTGGAAATAGTATGATGTCACCAAATGTTTCTGAAGACAGATTACACATGTATCAACTAAGCAGTGAAAATATTGAAAATCAGCTACTGAGTGGAAATAGTATGATGTCACCAAATGTTTCTGAAGACCGATTACATATGTATCAACTAAGCAGTGAAAATATTGAAAATCAGCTACCGAGGGGAAATAGTTTGGTGTCAACAAACGTTTCTGAAGACCGATTACACATGTATCAACTAAGCAGTGAAAATATTGGAAATCAGCTACCTAGTGGAAATAGTTTGGGGTCACCAAACGTTTCTGAAGACAGATTACACAGGTATCAACTAAGCAGTGAAAATATTGAAAATCAGCTACCGAGTGGAAATAGTATGATGTCACCAAACGTTTCTGAAGACCGATTACACATGTATCAACTAAGCAGTGAAAATATTGGTAATCAGCTACTGAGTGGAAATAGTATGATGTCACCAAATATTTCTGAAGACCGATTACACAGATATCAACTAAGCAGTGAAAATATTGAAAATCAGCTACCGAATGAAAATAGTATGATGTCACCAAATGTTTCTGAAGACCGATTACATATGTATCAACTAAGCAGTGAAAATATTGAAAATCAGCTACCGAGGGGAAATAGTTTGGTGTCAACAAACATTTCTGAAGACCGATTACACATGTATCAACTAAGCAGTGAAAATATTGGAAATCAGCTACAGAGTGGAAATAGTTTGGGGTCACCAAATGTTTCTGAAGACCGATTACATAGGTATCAACTAAGCAGTGAAAATATTAAAAATCAGCTACCGAGTGGAAATAGTGTGATGTCACCAAATGTTTCTGAAGACCGATTACATAGGTATCAACTAAGCAGTGAAAATATTGAAAATCAGCTACCGAGTGGAAATAGTATGATGTCACCAAATGTTTCTGAAGACCGATTACATATGTATCAACTAAGCAGTGAAAAGATTGGAAATCAGCTACCTAGTGGAAATAGTATGATGTCACCAAACATTTCTGAAGACCGATTACACAGATATCAACTAAGCAGTGAAAATATTGGAAATCAGCAACAGAGTGGAAATAGTATGATGTCACCAAATGTTTCTGAAGACAGATTACATATGTATCAACTAAGCAGTGAAAATATTGGAAATCAGCTACCTAGTGGAAATAGTATGATGTCACCAAATTTTTCTGAAGACCGATTACACAGATATCAACTAAGCAGTGAAAATATTGGAAATCAGCTACAGAGTGGAAATAGTATGATGTCACCAAATGTTTCTGAAGACCGATTACACAGATATCAACTAAGCAGTGAAAATATTGGAAATAAGCTACAGAGTGGAAATAGTATGATGTCACCAAATGTTTCTGAAGACCGATTACATATGTATCGACTAAGCAGTGAAAATATTGGAAATCAGCTACCAAATGGAAATAGTATGATGTCACCAAATGTTTCTGAAGACCGATTACATAGGTATCAACTAAGCAGTGAACATATTGAAAATCAGCTACCTAGTGGAAATAGTTTGGGGTCACCAAACATTTCTGAAGACCGATTACACAGATATCAACTAAGCAGTGAAAATATTGGAAATCAGCTACAGAGTGGAAATAGTTTGGGGTCACCAAACGTTTCTGAAGAACGATTACACATGTATCAACTAAGCAGTGAAAATATTAAAAATCAGCTACCAAGTGGAAATAGTTTGGGACCACAAAAGGTTTCTAAATCCCCATTAAAGGTGCCTCAACTAAGAAGTGACAAGATTGGAAATCAGCTACTGAGTGGAAATAGTTTGGGTGCACAAAATGTTGCTAAATCCCCATTAAAGGCATCTCAACTACGCAGTGACAAGATTGGAAATCAGCTACCGAGTGGAAATATTTTGGGGGCACAAAACGTTTCTAAATCCCCATTAAAGGCATCTCAACTACGCAGTGACAAGATTGGAAATCAACTACCAATACCAATGGGAAGAAATAGTTTGGAACCACAAAACGTTTCTAAATCCCCATTAAAGGCACCTCAACTAAGCAGTGACAAGATTAAAAATCAGCTACCAAGTGGAAATAGTTTGGGACCACAAAACATTTCTAATTCCCCATTAAAGGCACCTCAACTTAGCAGTGACAAGATTAAAAATCAGCTACCAAGTGGAAATAGTTTGGGACCACAAAACGTTTCGAATTCTCCATTAAAGGCACCTCAACTAAGGAGTGACAAGATTAAAAATCAGCTACCAAATGGAAATAGTTTGGGACCACAAAACGTTTCTAAATCACCATTAAAGGCACCTCAACTAAACAGTGACAAGATTAAAAATCAGCTACCAAGTGGAAATAGTTTGGGACCACAAAACGTTTCTAAATCCCCATTAAAGGCGCCTCAACTAAGCAGTGACAAGATCGGAAATCAGCCACCAAGTGGAAATATTTTGGTGTCACAAAACGTTTCTAAATCTCCATTAAAGGTGTCTCAACTAAGCAGTCACAAGATTGGAAATCGACCACCGAGTGGAAGAAATAGTTTGGGACCACAAAACGTTTCTAAATCTCCATTAAAGGCGCCTCAACTAAGCAGTGACAAGAATGAAAATCAGCCACCGAGTGGAAATAGTTTGGGACCACAAAACGTTTCTAAATCCCCATTACACACGCCTCAACTAAGCAGTGACAAGATTGGAAATCAGCCACCGAGTGGAAATATTTTGGGGTCACAAAACATTTCTAAATCCCCATTAAAGACTTCTCAATTACACAGTGACAAGATTGGAAATCGACCACCGAGTGGAAATATTTTGGGACCGCAAAACGTTTCTAAATCCCCATTAAAGGCGCCTCAACTAAGCAGTCACAAGATTGGAAATCGGCCACCGAGTGAAAATAGTTTGGGACCACAAAACGTATTTAAATCCCCATTAAAGACAATTCAACTAAGCAGTGAAAAGATTGGAAATCAACTACCAAGTGGAAGAAATACTTTGGGACCACAAAACGTTTCTAAATCCCCATTAAAGTCGCCTCAACTAAGAAGTGACAAAATTGGAAATCAGCCACCGAGTGGAAATAGTTTGGGGTCACAAAACATTTCTAAATCCCCATCAAAGGCGCCTCAACTAAGAAGTGACATAATTGGAAATCAGCCACCGAGAGGAAATAGTTTACTAAACGATCAGAAGGCATCAAGGGTCCCCTTTGATATGTCCATAGACAAGTCATCTGAAAGTTCTGACGATTTCGACATAACATGTAGCTTTGTTAATAAGGATAAATATGAAAATCAGCTACCTAGTGGAAATAGTATGGAGTCACAAAACATTTTGAAAGACCATTTACACATGCCTCAACTAAGAAGTGACATGATTGGAAATCAGCCACCGAGAGGAAATAGTTTACTAAGCGATCAGAAGACATCAAGGGTCCCCTTTGATATGTCCATAGACAAGTCATCTGAAAGTTCTGACGATTTCGACATAACATGTAGCTTTGTTAATAAGGATAAATATGAAAATCAGCTACCTAGTGGAAATAGTATGGAGTCACAAAGCATTTTGAAAGACCATTTACACATGCCTCAACTAAGAAGTGACATGATTGGAAATCAGCCACCGAGAGGAAATAGTTTACTAAGCGATCAGAAGACATCAAGGGTCCCCTTTGATATGTCCATAGACAAGTCATCTGAAAGTTCTGACGATTTCGACATAACATGTAGCTTTGTTAATAAGGATAAATATGAAAATCAGCTACCTAGTGGAAATAGTATGGAGTCACAAAACGTTTTGAAAGACCATTTACACATGCCTCTACTAATCAGTGAAAAGATTGAAAATCAGCTACCGAGTGGAAATAGTTTGCTAATCGATCAGAAGGCATCAAGGGTCCCTTTTGATGTGTCCATAGACAAATCATCTGAAAGTTCTGACGATTTCGACATAACATATAGCTTTGATAATGAGAATAAATATGAAAATAGTTTGCTAAGCGATGAGAAGGCATCAGGGGTCCCCTTTGATATGTCCATAGATGAGTCATCTGAAAGTTCTGACGAATTCGACATAACATGTATCTTTGATAATGAGAATAAATATGAAAATCAGCTACCGAGTGAAAATATTTTGGGGTCAGAAAACAATTTTAAAGACCAATTACACACGTCTCATCCAAATCCATCAGAAATTAACATTTACTTAAAAGGAACAAATGAATGCGTTTCTAATGAAATGCTGCCTAATGAAAATGTAGATGGATCAAAGATTAGTCAAGAAGGAGGTTCACATAGCCGTCTTAGTGAGTCACAAATCGCAGATCACCATTATATGCTAAACGATCAGAAAGCATCAAGGGTCCCCTTTGATATGTCTATAGACAAGTCATCTGAAAGTTCTGACGATTTCGACATAACCTGTAACTTTGATAACAAGAATGAATATGAAAATCAGCTGCCGAGTGAAAATAGTTTGCTAAACGATCAGAAGGCATCAGGGGTCCCCTTTGATGTGTCAATACTAGACGAGTCATCTGAAAGTTCTGACAGTTTCAATGAATCTGAAGAGGACACAGCACAAGTAAGTAAAAAATGTAACTTTGATGATATTTTAAGAATAAATACCAAAATACACTCGGAGCAAAATTGACGATGAAATAATATTGTTGCATTTGGATATTTTTCTATTAAGAAATACACAGTAACGGGGGTGAATGTATGTCATAATTGGAAGCCATTTTGTGCCACTTGAAGGTATGTCTTTACTTATAGCATTACTTATTGTAAGGATAATATCAAATGTGATAGTGTGTCAAATGACCCTAAATGTCCACTAAACAACGGTATGTCTATTGTTCAAAAACTTGTTGTCAAGCGACGTTTTCACAACAGGTGGAAATTACACATTGTCGGAACACTTCCAAAATCTAATACAAAAATTGTAGAAACAAAGGTAAAATAGATATCCATATTAACACATAAATACATGTCTGCTCACTTTACTTAGCTTGTAACACACAAATACATGTCTGCTCACTTTACTTAGCTTGTAACACACAAATACATGTCTGCTCACTTTACTTAGCTTGTAACACACAAATACATGTCTGCTCACTTTACTTAGCTTGTAACACACAAATACATGTCTGCTCACTTTACTTAGCTTGTAACACACAAATACATGTCTGCTCACTTTACTTAGCTTGGTACAGGCAGCTAACAGTTCTGGCTTGGTACAGACACTTCAATACAAAGTATGTGGGGGAGGGTTTTGCTAAGCTAGTTTTATGGGTCATCTCACCTCTTAGTGAAAAGATGCAGTCATGCAAGTGTTTTCCACATTAGAATAAAATGTCAACTCTCACTAATCAGAGCAAACAGAACAGTGTTATTATAAAGGACGCTATAATCTTGAACATTATGCATGATATATTTAATATTCGTAACACTGAAGTTGTTGTGTATGTAATTTTAGTTCCACTAACGAGTACCGATGGTCTCCACCATCATTTATTTATTAGATAATATACAAGGCCATCGTAAGACATAATAGTAAAGCAATAGACAATTTTGAACCGAAATCTAATTGCCAATAGTGAATACAATCTTTCATCATCTGAGCCTTACTGGGAATAACCTCACTATGTTGCTGGTCAGGTTTAGAACAACTCTGATATTTGTATATACACACTGAAATAATTCCAGTCTTGTTCTATTTACACTATTTATGATGATATATGAATAAAATTTTGCTGAACATGCTGGGGTACAATTAATATAGTTGATTAATTTCAACATATTTTGGGGCAGTTGTGGTCATAATTGTATGGTAGTTGGATTTACAACTACCTCTTCCATTAGTGCCTATCACCACTAAAGTTGTGACTTCGAATCTCGCTCATGGCAAGGTGTACTCGATACAACATTATGTGATAAAGTTTGTCAGTGACTTACGACAGGTCGGTGGTTTTCTCCAGGGACTCCAGTTTCCTCCATCAATGAACCTGACCGCCATGATATAACTGAAATATTGTTGAAAGTTGAATGGAACACCATAACCATAACTCCTCGACATATTTAATTTGTGTACTACTAGAGTTATCTCTCTTTGAACGGTTATTTAAAGAAATCATATTTTTTTCTTAGATAATACTCGAGTAAAGACACAGGAGTACAACTGGGAATAAAGGAAGAAGTAATGAAAGATCTCATATATAAACATGGATTTTCAATTTAAGGAAATCATTTTTTTTTTCTCAATTGCATAAAAGTGCCTAAGCAAAACACAATGTACAAGTTTATTTATTAACATTGAAGTTTGAATAAAAAAAATGGAAGTTTTCTTCTATCAATAAATAACTTAATAAGAATAAACCCATACTTAATGCTTGCATAACATTACAGTTTTGTAATAATAGAAATTTAGATATAAAGCATAAATTTGTCAGTGGCTTGCGACAGGATGGTCGTTTCCTCCTCCAAAAAAACTGACTGCCACAATATAGCTGAAATATTGTTGAAAGTGGTGTTGAACACCATAACCCTAACCTTATTTATCAGCTAAAAATAGCAATAGGGATTGGAGGCACAAGTTATAAAAACAATAACTTCAAGTCCGCTCCCAATAATTTACAACAAATTATATACATGACAGCAACCATACAATGAAATATTTTATTTTACAGAAAGATGAAAAACAATGCAAAAAGGACAAAAATCATTCAATGAGTTTTTGTGAAAATATTGTTAAATTTTCTCAGACCAAATGAGTATCACTTTTATCGTTGATCTTGTTGATTAAAATTTGTTTACACCCACAACGTGTCGGACTATTTCTACTTATCTAAATCAATAGAATTCTAAATTCTTAGAATAAAAGTAAATATACAATATCCGAAAATTGTCAGGAAATTTAAAATTTATTTCCACAAGCTTTAGAAACAGGTAGAAAAGTGAACCTTTGGCGAGCTTTTCTAGCATGTTACGCAGCGAGTGCAAATTAATTTTATATTTAACGACAATGTAACTATATTGTGTTTATCCTGCAATAACAAAAACAACAGCCAAATTGTCTGAAAATAGCTGTAACAAGCGTCGTTCAATACGTTTTCGAAGGCGTCATCGCTTATGCTGTCTTTTTGTTGCCTAACAGGAATCAGGTACCAGAACAGCTATATTTTCGTCTGTGATCATATGTAGCAAACATTTATGCAGTCAATGCAATTTGACCTCTCAAATAGAACCAGTGCAGGATAAAAAAAAAGATAATTGGTCAGTGATAATATATAACTGAGTATCATAATTTTCACTGATTATACTGTTTTTGTGATGCATATTTTATTTTCTAACACCTTCAAGCATTATACACAATACACATTTAAGTGGGGGCTGTCATGGCCGTGATCATATGGTAGTTGGATTTACAACTACCTATGAAATCAGTGCCTATTACCACTAATGTTGTGAGTTCGAATCTCGATCAGGGCGAGGTGTACAACATTATGTGATAAAGTTTGTAAGTGACTTAAGCTTGCAACAGGTCGGTGGTTTTCTCGGGGTACTCTGGTTTCCTCCACCAATAAAACTGACCACCACCATATAACTGAAAAATTGTTGAAAGTGGCATTAAACACCATCAAGCAAACAAACAACACAATATACATTTATGCATTCTAATAACATCTAGCCATCTTTTAATTATTTATATTGTTTTGTCATACTTACATGTAACTCCCTACTTCTGAAATACCCTTGACAAATTTCTCCACATTTTAGTTACATTGAATTTGCCGTGGATAACATACAACAAGTTTTTAAATCAATATTTCTATAATATTTTAACACTTTAACAAACCCTTTAGCACTAGGAATTGTTTTTTTTTCTTCATTTTACAACTGAAATGTATTTTTTCAAGAGCAAGAAAACTTAATTTACACATTCTGAAAAATCTCCATTATAACAGATAAACAACAAACAAAAAGGGAGGGGCTGTCATGGCCGTGATCACATGGTAGTTGGATTTACAACTACAATGTACCAATGCAATCAGTGCCTATCTGATGTTGTGAAATAAATCTCGATCAGGGCGAGGTGTACAACATTATGTGATAAAGTTTGTCAGTGACTTGCAACACGTTGGTGGTTTTCTCCGGTTTCCTCCACCAATAGAACTGACTGCCACGATATAACTGAAATATTGTTGAAAGTGGTGTTAAACACCATCACACAAACAAACGAGCATCCTTTCTTATCTGTATATTAATATGTCACTGTTTATACTGTCTATTTTACTGATTTTACATATATCGTAATGCCACACGATCCAGAGTAAAATGGATCTATGACACTACTGTGTTAATACACACGTGGTAATGCCACACGATCCAGTGTAAAACGGGTCTATGACAGTACTGTGTTAATACACACATGGTAATGCCACACGATCCAGAGTAAATCGGGTCTATGACACTACTGTGTTAATACATATGTGGTAATGCCACATGATCCAGTGTAAAACGGGTCTATGACAGTACTGTGTTAATACATATGTGGTAAAGCCACACGTTCCAGAGTAAAACGGGTCTATGACAGTACTGTGTTAATACATATGTGGTAATGCCACACGATCGAGAGTAAAACGGGTCTATGACAGTACTGTGTTAATACATATGTGGTAAAGCCACACGATCCAGAGTAAAACGTGTCTATGACAGTACTGTGTTAATACATATGTGGTAATGCCACACGATCCAGAGTAAAACGGGTCTATGACAGTACTGTGTTAATACATATGTGGTAATGCCACACGATCCAGTGTAAAACGGGTCTATGACAGTACTGTGTTAATACATATGTGGTAAAGCCACACGATCCAGAGTAAAACGGGTCTATGACAGTACTGTGTTAATACATATGTGGTAATGCCACACGATCCAGTGTAAAACGGGTCTATGACAGTACTGTGTTAATACACACGTGGTAATGCCACACGATCCAGAGTAAAACGTGTCTATGACACTACTGTGTTAATACATATGTGGTAATGCCACACGATCCAGAGTAAAACGGGTCTATGACAGTACTGTGTTAATACATATGTGGTAAATCCACACGATCCAGAGTAAAATGGGTCTATGACACTACTGTGTTAATACACAAGTGGTAATGCCACACGATCCAGTGTAAAACGGGTCTATGACACTACTGTGTTAATACACACATGGTAATGCCGCATGATCCAGAGTAAAATGGGTCTATGACACTACTGTGTTAATACACATGTGGTAATGCCACACGATCCAGAGTAAAACGGGTCTATGACACTACTGTGTTAATACACACATGGTAATGCCACATGATCCAGGGTAAAACGGGTCTATAACTACTGTGTTAATACACACATGGTAATGCCACATGATCCAGGGTAAAACGGGTCTATGACACTACTGTGTTAATACACATGTGGTAATGCCACACGATCCAGAGTAAAACGGGTCTATGACACTACTGTGTTAATACACACATGGTAATGCCACATGATCCAGGGTAAAACGGGTCTATGACTCTACTGTGTTAATACACACATGGTAATGCTACATGATCCAGGGTAAAACGAGTCTATGACACTACTGTGTTAATACACACGTGGTAATGCCACACGATCCAAAGTAAAACGGGTCTATGACAGTACTGTGTTAATACATACGTGGTAATGCCGCATGATCCAGAGTAAAACGGGTCTATGACACTACTGTGGTAATGCCACACGATCCAGAGTAAAACGGGTCTATGACACTACTGTGTTAATACACACATGGTAATGCCACATGATCCAGAGTAAAACGGGTCTATGACACTACTGTGTTAATACACATGTGGTAATGCCACATGATCCAGGGTAAAACGGGTCTATGACACTACTGTGTTAATACACACGTGGTAATGCCACACGATCCAAAGTAAAACGGGTCTATGACACTACTGTGTTAATACACACGTGGTAATGCCACACGATCCAAAGTAAAACGGGTCTATGACACTACTGTGTTAATACACACGTGGTAATGCCACACGATCCAGAGTAAAACGGGTCTATGACACTACTGTGTTAATACATATGTGGTAATGCCACACGATCCAGAGTAAAACGGGTCTATGACACTACTGTGTTAATACATATGTGGTAAATCCACACGATCCAGAGTAAAATGGGTCTATGACACTACTATGTTAATACACAAGTGGTAATGCCACACGATCCAGTGTAAAACGGGTCTATGACACTACTGTGTTAATACACACATGGTAATGCCGCATGATCCAGAGTAAAACGGGTCTATGACACTACTGTGTTAATACACATGTGGTAATGCCACACGATCCAGAGTAAAACGGGTCTATGACACTACTGTGTTAATACACACATGGTAATGCCACATGATCCAGGGTAAAACGGGTCTATAACTACTGTGTTAATACACACATGGTAATGCCACATGATCCAGGGTAAAACGGGTCTATGACACTACTGTGTTAATACACATGTGGTAATGCCACACGATCCAGAGTAAAACGGGTCTATGACACTACTGTGTTAATACACACATGGTAATGCCACATGATCCAGGGTAAAACGGGTCTATGACTCTACTGTGTTAATACACACATGGTAATGCTACATGATCCAGGGTAAAACGAGTCTATGACACTACTGTGTTAATACACACGTGGTAATGCCACACGATCCAAAGTAAAACGGGTCTATGACAGTACTGTGTTAATACATACGTGGTAATGCCGCACGATCCAGAGTAAAACGGGTCTATGACACTACTGTGTTAATACACACATGGTAATGTCACACGATCCAGAGTAAAACGGGTCTATGACACTACTGTGTTAATACACATGTGGTAATGCCACATGATCCAGGGTAAAACGGGTCTATGACACTACTGTGTTAATACACACGTGGTAATGCCACACGATCCAAAGTAAAACGGGTCTATGACACTACTGTGTTAATACACACGTGGTAATGCCACACGATCCAAAGTAAAACGGGTCTATGACACTACTGTGTTAATACACACATGGTAATGCCACACGATCCAAAGTAAAACGGGTCTATGACACTACTGTGTTAATACACACATGGTAATGTCACACGATCCAGAGTAAAACGGGTCTATGACACTACTGTGTTAATACACACGTGGTAATGCCACATGATCCAGAGTAAAACGGGTCTATGACACTACTGTGTTAATACACATGTGGTAATGCCACATGATCCAGGGTAAAACGGGTCTATGACACTACTGTGTTAATACACACGTGGTAATGCCACACGATCCAAAGTAAAACGGGTCTATGACACTACTGTGTTAATACACACGTGGTAATGCCACACGATCCAAAGTAAAACGGGTCTATGACACTACTGTGTTAATACACACATGGTAATGCCACATGATCCAGGGTAAAACGGGTCTATGACACTACTGTGTTAATACACACGTGGTAATGCCACACGATCCAAAGTAAAATGGGTCTATGACACTACTGTGTTAATACACACATGGTAATGCCACATGATCCAGGGTAAAACGGGTCTATGACACTACTGTGTTAATACACACATGGTAATGCCACACGATCCAAAGTAAAACGGGTCTATGACACTACTGTTTTAATACAAGATAAGAAAACTTTATTTTGATTCGGCACATAATAAAACAGTACAACATAAGCTCTAAGGAGCTTTTTACCGAATATACATTAACAATAAAACAACACAAGTCACATGCAAAGTTACAAACTAAAATAAGCTAAAACATACAGGCATAAAAAGGAGGACTGTGTATAAATCTGAACAAGAACCCACGTGGCAAGTGCCTCTTTGGACTCTTGTTCAAGATTCACACACAGATGCTCCAACATAAAGCAGCAGGTAAAAAAAGATAAAAAAAAAAAAATAATACTGAATACTTAAAACTGGTACCAACATAATCAGTAAAAGCAGCACTGTCTAACTAAAAAATCAAAGAATATAAAATTTTCAAGCCAAACTAATTTTTTTTAAATAATTAAGAAATACAAAATAAAAAGAAAAAATATAAGCAAACCAGAAGCAAAATTGTAATCATCTACATGCAGAACAGCGACATTTGGACCCATTCCAGGACTGCAAAAGACTCTTGAATTGAGAGAAGCTATTTTCAGTCCTGAAATGATCTGGGAGGCTGTTCCACAATGTAGGTGCAGCAAATCTGAAAGATTGTTTACCGTACCATGTGGATTTGATCTGTGGTATTTCCAAAATGTTGTTGTATCTGAAAGAATATTTAGAATTTTTCATATGGACAAGATCATGAAGACAGACAGGTGCAAGTTTATTAATTATTTTATATGTTTCCAAAGCCATGGTTCTCATTCTTCTAATCTGCAAGGAAGGCACCTTAGCTTTTTGTAGTAATTCTTCATAAGAACTATTATAAGTCTTCACATACAAAACGGAGTGCTCTTTCCTGCACTTTTTCTAATTTTTTTGAATTTTTATCAGTACAGAAATGCCAGGCCAAAGGGCAAAAGTTAAAATTAGTAAGTATGAAAGTATGAAATATAGTTAACTTATTTAATCTATTCAAATATGAACCCAAACGTTTGAGAATATTTAGTTGTTGGGATGCCTTCCTGCATATTGTACTAATATGAGCATCAAAATTTAGTTGATAATCAATATCAATCCCAAGGAGTTTCACAGTACTTTCACATGCAAGATCAAAATTCTGAATATGAATGGATGGATTTTTGCCATAACTTTTTCTGCCTACGGCCAAAAACTGAAATTTGTCTGGATTAGCCTGCATCTTATTTATTCTGAACCATTCAATTAGTTGATTTGAGTCAATCTTCAGAGTAGATATAAGTGCATTAAAATCTGGATTACAGAATGAGAGGGTATTGTCATCTGCATAATTATACAAGGAGCTATCAAAAATAAAGTGAAATAAAAGGGGCCGAGGATAGATCATTGGGGCACTCCTTTATGGATGTCAGCCCAGCTACTGTTAACTTTAATTTGTTGTTTTCTATTTGACAAGCAAGATTTCAAAAGAGAGACCGAATGAGATGATATACCATATGCTGACAATTTGTCAAGCAATATGTCATGAGGTAGGCAGTCAAATGCCTTCGAGAGATCCATCAATACTGTAGTTACATATTGGTTTTTATCAAGGGTTTCATGCCAGTCTTCCAGAAGTCTGAGCAGTGTGGTCTGACATCCATGGCCACGTCTAAAAGCACATAAAAAAGGGTTGAATATTTTATCAAAATAGTCAGCTAACTGAATTTCAATTACCTTTATATACTTTTGAAAAAATAGGTAATACACTAACGGGCCTGTAATTTGATTTATTTAGGGGAATATTTTTCTTGTGTATGGGAGTTACCTGAGCTACTTTCAAAGAGTCTGGAAATACACCAGTGTGTATAGATAAATTTATCAATGATGATAACTGCTGAGCTACTGTGACCTTACACTGTCTGACTACTTTGGCAGGAATGTTATCTGCACCAGTAGCTTTTTTTTATATTAATAGTATTTATGATTTTTTCAACTCTCTCTGCTGTAATATTTTGAAAGTTAAAATTGTTATCAATATCCACATGATTTTTTATTTCCACTATACTAGGGTGTGTAGAGGGGTCATATACCACATTATGCCCAATTTTATCGGGGCCGTAGCTATAATCCGACAGTCCGACAGTCCGATATTCCGACAAATGCTTTAAACTGATGAAAGTTTTGAAAAATAATTTGGCCAAAAATGATATATTCGTAATTTTAGGATATGGGCCATTCATTTTTATACGCCCATCAAAATACGGGCTTATTATGGCATACCGCTGTTCGTCCGTCCGTCCACGCCTCGTACGATAACATCTCTCACTTGTTCCCCCTTTTACTGATAGGTCACGTCGTGACATACATTGTATTGATAAAAGGGGGAGCAAGTGCTGTTTCTTTCCGTGATATAATGGGTCACTTAGGGACAATTACTTCAATCGTAACTTTTTTATATATGCGCTTGTCGTAGAAGGCGACTATAGCAGGGTCACCCGTCGGAATCCCGGGGAATAAAAATAAGACCAACTTGTCGTCGGAAGAGACAGAAAAACAAGTTCCCGTGTTATAAGTCGTTGCCCATGTTGACCCATCCCAGAGTCCCCTCTTTCTGATTTTTTGCTTACAAACTTTTCTCATCCTTAATATGACTGAAATATTGCTTGCTTGACCTTAAGCAATCAATCAATTCGCACACATTATTGTATCCAGCTCTATTGATGTGTCGACATTGCTTTTTAGCATAAATATTCCATGATAAAGAGCGGGGGATACTGGTACGCTCTTCTTTTTGTCTTTTCCTTTTTTTTGTATTTCTTTTTTTTTTGTATTCATTTATTTCATCTTTCTTTTCAATAGTGACTTTTCTTGGCTGGACTCGGCTACACGCTACTTGAATAAAGCCTGAAGTAGGCGCTACTAAAAAATATACGGGATACTTACACTACCGGTTCATCACGACTGGATCCAGGTTTTCATGGAGTCCGTGTTGTTCATATATGTGTTTTTTTGAGTTCTTGTGTGGCCCTGCCAATTGTTTGTCCGTCTATGATATCGTGTTTCCGATGTTCTGGACCTTTCTTTGGTGAGTAAACGGTTCGGTTTCTGGCCCCATATTACACATGTTATAGTGTTAACTTTCAAAGAAATAAAGCAATTGTCGGACTATCGGACTGTCGGATTATAGGTCGGACCCCGATTTCCATTATATTTCAACATAATTAAATGCATGTTATTATATTGGTATCGCTTAGAAAATCTTGGAAAGGAATTTCCACTATCAAAAGAAGCATATAATGAAACCAAACTGTTGTATCTTTCTACAAAACCAACATGGTATGAATCAATTAATATCATTGTGAACATACTTAAGACAACAAACACTGATATTAATCTTCTTCTAAGAAAAAAACACTTGGAAAATTCAAATATAATGTTAACATTTTTTTTAAATCATTATTTATCACAGAATGGAAAAAACCAAATTAATCAATTCTCTGACAGTAAGCTAAAAATATATAATATATGCAAGAATAATTTTGGTCTTGAAAAATATCTCACCATAGTTAATAATTTTGAGCTAAGGAGAAGTTTTACAAAACTGCGTACATCCTCACATAGATATGAAGGTGTTCCCCGACACAACAGAGTATGCACAAAATGTTCTTCAAATGTTATTGAAGATGAATTACATTTTTTATTTGAATGCTCAAAATACGATGAAGATCGAGAATCAATGTTGTTTGAAATTACAACTGCATGTATTAACTTTAGAAATTTGAAGTCAAAGCAAACTGATTTGGCTTTTTAACTCTGAAAATATTGAATTATTGAAAACATTATGTAAATTTATTTTGAAGCATGATCTTCCTTAAAAGTTGATACATCTTGTCTTTTAATTATAACACAAAATCAACTGTATGAGTAAATTAACATATCCTTGAGGCACCGTCCCCTGGTGTTTACTACATTCAAGCTACCTTATTCGCTAACTTGTTTGCTTTAAACAAGGGAAGGATAATCAATTCATACAATTAAATATTTGGGTATCAGCTAACATCTTTTTAGCATCGTCCCCTAGTGTCTTCTGCTGAAGGGCAACCTATGTGCTTGCCTTTCTGCTTTAGACACAGGGAGGATATAAATGGCTCATACCTCAAAATTAAGCACCGTCACCTGGTGTCTCCTGCAGAAAGATTATCATTGTGTTTGCCTCTCTGCTTCAGACACGGGTAAGATACAAATAGTCGGCTCTATCTATTTATTTATCATCGTATTTATATGATACATATATCATAGCTGGATGTATTAAAACATATCAACCACACTGAGCATATAAATGACATGTTATAAGTATATGTTATTGTATCTTTGTCTCTGTTAAGCATATGTTATGTTTTAAATAATTATATATGTGAATATTCATGCCCCTCGTGGGCCCATAATTGGTAAATAAAAGTATCTTCTTCTTCTTCTTCTTCTTCTTCTTCATATGGCAAAGAATACAGGGATTGAACGTTCAATGTAGCAAGACAAATCCCATAGACCTCGGAAAAGGGGGTTTCTTGCATATTTGGCCTTTCAGTCTATTCGCACATTTAATTAAATGAAATTCACCACTTTGCCACGGATATTTCTTGAAGAATATGATATCCTCAATCCGCCGGTTCCTTCATTAGTTTAAGCATATTTTATTTGCTCAAATGTGCAAAAAAAATAAGACACAAACTTATGAAGTCTTCTCCTATATACAATAAGTTACAACATTATTTGATAGAGCATGCATGTATATAAATATTTCTTACATTAATATGTGTAGATTGAACTAAAACAGAGAATGAAGAAAGGAATGAGAGAGAGGGTTAGTGGTGATGATGTGTGCGATTGTTGTTTTGGTGAACAACTAGACAACAAGAAACCTCTCAGACCTCTTAATATATTCAAACACATCCTTAAAAATAATTTCGTTCTGTTCATACGGGAGTGTAGGATTACCACAGGTCAAAAGTGTAAGGTCTAAAGCACAATAATTAGGTAGAAAGTTGAGATTTTGAAACAATGTATGTCTTATATTTGAATAATGGGAACAATCGAGGAAGAAATGACGGGAGTCTTCGCGATTAGCACCACAACGACAAGACGGATCTGAGACTATATTTACTTGGAACAAATCGTAATTCAAGAAAGAAGCAAAACATCGAAGCTGGGTTAAAATAATATTAAGTTTTCGAGATCAAATTTCGTAATGTTTAGGAACTTGGCTAATATCTTTCCGCTTTCTTAATTCAGCTTTAAATTTTGCAATAGAATCCACATTTCGAAAAGATGGATCTAAGCTATTCCATTGACGTATAGTTGAAGGAATAAATGAATCATAAGTATTCGATAGTCTACAAAATGGCATTATAATATCACTTCCATTACGCAATGGATAAACGGTTGTACTTTGAATTGATGGTGGAATTAAGTCACAAAGATACATGGGTGCATTATTATTTTGTATGTTATAAAACATTTGTAATTTTCTCCTTTTTCTTCTTTCTGCCAATGATTCCCAGCCTAATTCTTTATAAATTAAAATTGAACTAGCAAATATTGGAAGACCAGTAACGATTCTAGCAGCCTCAAGTTGCAAATGGTCAAGCTTATTAGAATTCCCTACCCCACAATTATCCCATACTTCACATGCATATTCAAAAATTGGTCTGATATAAACTAAATATAATTTCTCTAGATTTTTCCGAGAAAGTTTATATTTTAACTTTCGAAGAACATTCAGATGTTTGTAAATACTTAACAATATATTTTCAACATGTATATTCCATTTAGCATCGCTGCTAAATATAACTCCCAAATGTTTGTGAGAATTTGTAATAGGAATAGTTCTTTCATTAAATGTAAAATTGAATTCTGGAATATCCGTATTTGAAAATAGCATAATTTCTGTTTTATCTGAGTTAAAAGTCATCAACCATTTCTTTGGCCATTCATCCAGCTCTTCCAAATCGTGATCAATCACAGTTTTTATCTGTAATTCATCACGGTTGGAATAGCTGAAGTAAGTGTAATCTGCGAAAAGTCGGGTAGGAGAGATTAACTTCTCAGCAATATCGTTGATATACATAATAAATAATAGAGGGCCTAGTACTGATCCTTCATTACCGGTATTGAACATCGCTATGCCGTTGTTCTGTTCGGTTTTAGTGGTCACGATGCTACTTTCTCTTTAATGTGATCATGTGACCTCTGTGATTGATTCCTAATATATTATTTTCTTTCATTTTGAGTAGATCACACATAATTGTATTGGTTTATGGCTTAAATGAGTAGAATTAATGCATTTTCGCGTGTATTGAACCAAAAAGTAAAAACACGTTTTTTTTTATGGATTTTCAATTGATGGACAACCTTAACATGACTGCGTTGGCTCGGAATCAGAATAATGTGTCCGATTGAAGCGATAGGTCTACCCGCGGACTGTTGTTTCAGTGAGCTAGCACTATGAAAAAATCCAATTCAGTGTAATCGGACCTCACTATCCTCTCATTGAAAATTAACTTGAACTCACCATAATATAGTTAAAAAATTTCTGAATTGACGTACAACAACAATCAATAAATCCTCAAAGTTAATTTAGCGCAACAGATCTGCTGCAATCATGAGCAGAGATATGGATTTCATCCCATCTTGTCTCATCGTTGTTCTGTTTGAATTTTTGATACGCTTCATATGAGAGAATGAAGGTTCCGTTTTGCAATTTGTGACCATTAATGTTAAAATATACGCAAGCTAATATCTACGTTTGGAAAACGCACTCAATGTTGTTTTCTACAATGACTTTATTCAGCATGACTGTATCTAGCTTTTTCAGCTTTTGTTGCACTACACTTATGTCAAAAATATGAGTGAAACTGTTGAAGCTCGGTAGATGAATTACTGTTCAAGTCATCTAGATAAACATCAATTAGATTTTGACAACACTCTGAATACCGTTTTTTTTTTACTAGCTTCAGTGAATGAGGAAGTTGCCTTTTCTGGCACATCAATTAGGTTATTTTTGGTGTGTTTTTTAGCCTAATATCTGGCTGATAAAATAAATTGCCCCCCCCCCCCTCCCTCTCTTGTTGCCCATTGATGCTCTAAGCACGTGCTTTGCATAGTAATTTGAAAATGTGCAGTTTCTTACAAAATCAATTCTTCTTTGTGTTAGATAATATTATATGTTATTCAGCTATCAGACAGGGTATATAATGTGACATTCCCGGCTTAGGATCTATAAATGGGACCAACTGATGGAAAACGAAACAGAAAAAAATATTGTTCAGAATTCGTTTGATTTTGTTATTTTCTTGAAGTACACATATTAGACAAGCATTTTATAAATAATCATTCACAAATATCGATTCGTTGTGATTTTATGACCTAATCTTAGTTGGGTGTTTACATGTCGTTACGGAAGTTAGTTTGGAAAATATTTTGCTTAAAAAAATGGTAGTGTATGATTCCCAATGATAATTATCGTTACATTTTTCGATATGAAGCTAGACATTCACAAAAATATAGAATCTTGACTCATCAAGAGCAGCACTAAGGAAAAACTGCAAAATAATCCATGTATACCCTCAAAACGGAAATAAGGACCAATATTTCAACTTCTTCCTTGGGTGATACAAATGTGATATATAATACATTAAAGGGATTTCTCAAATGTTCATTCATGTACAATGCCCACGAAATTAAGTAGCAAAGATATTAGGTTTGTTATTTGTTTAGACTGTGATCAGGTAGGGACGTTACGGAAGTTATTTGATGTTACGGAAGTTAGATTTTCATATTTATTTGGAACGATAAGAACATCAATCTGTCATTTTTAAACAGTAATTTGGAGACAAAATATCTATTTTAGTTGATTGAATGTTTTATCAACATTTTCAATGTCTTTCTGATCCATTTGATACATTCGTAGGAGACAAAATGTCTATTTTAGTTGATCGAATATTTTTTCAACATTTTCAATGTCTGTCTGATCTATTTGATACATGCGTTTTGTTTTCCCAACTGGTCGTGGCTCTTGCAATACAGTGAGAATGTCTGTTTTCGGTATCCAAATTTTGTCAGGACGAGTAGGCCATTTATACGCTTTTCCATACTTTCCTGATTTTCCAAGAAAATTTACTTCAACTTCGTTGTCATCATTGTCAACGTTCTCTACCTGTCCGATATACCAATTATGTTCGTAAACGCAAGAAACCCAGGTATTTGGTTGAATGTCAAGTTCAATCTGATTTACTGTCTCAACCTGGTTCAGTGTCTCCAGTTCTTCAGTAACTAGACCAGTTTGGTCATAGTTATCATCATTTCCATTTCCTCTTTTACAAAGAGTGTGTTCTTTCCAGGCATGCGGACTGGTTCCGACATCCTTGAGACATTCCTCGCAAGAGCATGACATATCTCTCGTCATGATTGTGTACTTACTGGTCGGCACTACAGCGTGTAACCTGAATGTTCCTGTAATCGGCAGAGGGTTTTCTTTTTCTTGCAGTATTTTGTCGCCATTGTCAACGTCTTCTTGATTATAAAATAAATACTTGATCTTGCTTCCATTTTCCTCTGTTTGTTTGGCCCAGGCGTAAAAGTCTTCTGCATTCTGAATCAATACTTTCCCCTGTCGAAACGCCATGTCCGCATTAAAAAATCCATTCAATTTTTTGTTGTTGTTTTTTTAATGTGTTGTCTTTTTTTTGTCTTTTTTTTTCATAGTTCAGGTAAGAGTTTCGCAGATATATTTACTCCTTCTGTTCAGGATTTGGTCATGATGCATCTCAAAACGTTGTTAAAAGTGTTTTAACTGAAGAAAACTTCTGTTCCATGCTCAAATGGAAGACACACATTTATTGGCTAACTTCCGTAACGGCCCGGTCAAAATTTTCCCGGGACTAAATAAGTTCACATTTCACCGGTAACTGAGCAGACGAAACGTGGTACGTTTTGGTAACTGTATGAATTTATTAAAACTAAATACTTTTTATACTACGGTATATTAATAATGAAAATATTATATATATTCCATCATCAAATAAAACTTACCTTGGTTTTCTTTCTAATGTCTCCGTTTTCATTGAGGATTATCTAAAAAGCTGTCTGCTTTTCCAGAGAACAACATCCGGTGATGTATGAAAAACTAATAAGTTTAGTGGATTCGGTTTCCCGAAAGATGAGGAATTCCGCGAAAAAACTGTTACGGAAGTTAGTATATAGGCAATAAAAAGAAACTGTAGTTTGCAATTCCCGTAATATGTACTCACCCCTAATTCAAATATTTAAAGATTTTATTCTGCTTTATTTGTAGTTCTAGGATGGGAGCGGTAGATCGGACCAAAATGGCTAAATATTGCGTTACGGAAGTTAGTCTCTTAAAGGAGACATTCGAAAATTTTAAGATTTGCATGTCTTGTTCGAAAACGTTTGGTGTAATTAATTCGATAAATGCTTGGTCAGGGAATTGAGCTATTCTGTTTCCATTGCTATAAATGTTTAAATTCAGCTGCTTGGGATGATTTCTCAACAATTAATTTTGAAAGTGTTACGGTAGTTAGGAGCATTTTTGCGACAGTTAAGTTATATTGTGATATCAAGCCTATTTAGTAACTCATACAAAAATAATTTTGCAATACATTCCTAACACCTTTGTGCATAAAATGTTGTTGAATGTTTATCGTCTTCATCACAAGGCAAATTAAAATAAAGCATCTAATAGTGACATCTTTGCAAGCGACATGACATTTTCGTACACAACTGAAATTTAACATCCTGAAAATTAGCCCTTAACAATGTCGTAGGGTAGTCCAATTTTTTTTAAATTGTCAATTGAACATCCCATTGAAGAGCAAATAGAATTTTCGCCACCTGGTACACTCAAGATCGTTTTTAATCGCCCATCATTATATGCGACACGAAAAACACTACTTTGGCCACATTTCATTAGAATGAGTGATATGCTTAAGCTAAGCGAAATTGATTTTTTTTTCGCGTTTAGCTGTAACATGAAATAAATGTACCATGTCCGTGGTATGACGCTTCAATTACTATGGATATTATATGTTATTCAGCTATCAGACAGGGTATATAATGTGACATTCCCGGCTTATGATGCAGCCGAAGGGAATATATATCATAAGCTGGGAATGTCACATTATATACCCTGTCTGATAGCTGAATAACAGATATATTACGGATTTAACCTATTTTTTTTAAATACAACATCTAACTGTATTAAATAAATTTGCCTGTTTTTATTTTCATTTTTCGTATCTCTAGATGTCCGTACCTTTGACGTCATTCTTCAATGACGTCAAAATATGTGCCACGTCATATTTCATGTATAGGGTGTCTCATGAAGGAAAATACTGTACTAAATTTCTAAATCAATAGTTTCATATGCAGTAAATTTTATAAACTTTATAAATATAACATTAATATATCCCATAACAAAGCAACGGGTTTGCGAAACAGTTTCAATAATTTAAATGTTAACTACATGTAAATAAAACCTTGGTGTGGCCCCATGACGTCGAAAGTTTTCAAGGCTCAACGTTTTGTTTATTTGTTATGGTACAGCCGTGGAACATAGGAGTTTGCTGAATCGATCAGGTATTTGTGACGGAATTAACCGTTGTAATATTTTTTTGTTCATGCAGCAGTTTTGAGTATAAAAACAGCATTTAATTTGGTAAAAATACATTTATTATCCCGTATTATACCATTGATTCAGTGAAGCGTAATGTTTTGTCGTCCATGTTTTAATCGTTTTTGGGGACTGAAATATATACCCCGTCTGCTTTCCGAATATATGCTGACATTCAGGGTTGAAGAACCAATGAAAATATGTGTAACAAACTAAATCCGTAATATATCGTATTCTGATTTTAATATATGTTAATACATTAAATATGTTACGTCACAGTATTCATTCATCACAAAGAATTCCATTTTGTTTTTTTCCTCACGTATTTCTTGCATACAACACATTGAAACTTTGGGTTAGGGCTATGGTGTTTAACGCCACTTCAAAACAATATGTCAATGATATAGTGGCGATCAGTTTTATTGGAAAGAAACCTCAGTACCCGACGAAAACTACCTACCTGCCGTAAGTCACTGAACACATTTATCACATAAGGTTGGATGGAGTAATCTTATGCAAAAATTATTTATCTTTGTGTTGAAGTTATTGTTATGTACGATTATTGATCTATTTAAACTGGGTTTTTTATAATATATTTTGGGGGATATGCCTACTAATTACGTAGTTAAACAAAATCACCTCTAAAAACCAAATATTGGTAATTAGGATTTTTTACACCGTAATGCACAATGTTGATAATTTTACTTAAATAGTTGAAGCATATTTTTATTAATTAATAAATATTGTACAATAAGATAAATTTCAATATGATATAATACACATAATTAAAGGGATTCGAAAACAAGCTTAATTTAAAATGCACATATATTTATACTATTTCTCAATATTATAGGATGTATATATAGTTCAGAATATTAATGAACATAAAATGTATTAATAGTCCTTCAAACAGGGGAGATAAGTAACTTGAATAATACTGCGCCCTCTATCGGCACTTTCGCAGCGACTAGCGGGAGAGTAATATAGCGACTGGATTATTCGGGTTAGGAGATAAGCGACAGATCGTCATCACCTGATATGGGTGGAAATGTGTACACGGCAATCAACTGGTCAGTCATTTGAATGGTACGAATATGTTTTAAGTGAATAACACAAAGGTAACATAATTTACTTATTATAGACATCATTTATTTATGATAAATTGTGTTTTGTCAACTTTTACAAGATGTTGAATTTTCACAACCATTGCACGCAATGGAAAACGAAAGTGAAAAAAATAATCAAATAGTTTTGTTTAAAACTGTTACACATAATATTTCAGATTATTTCCGTCTTGCATAAGTCAGTATATTTTAAACTTTAGATAATAAAATCTTATGACAAGAAGAGAAAATGCAAATAACCTTGGTCAATATTTTGTCCTAGATATAAGACATACTATTTACGGTTCAATAATCGGAATGTCGCTGTGTGGGTTTTCCCATAATAAATTGAAAAACTACGCGTGTTTTTTTTCAGTTGTGTGTGTCAGTAAAAGGTGATATTTATTATCACACAGCCTATTTTCTCACATGACCGGAAGTGACGTCACAGGAAGTGATGTCATTTTCCCCGCGCTTTTTTCTTACTATAGTAGTAGTACCATTTTTATATGGGAAATATGGATGAAAAGTAAGTTGAATGGTGAAAATATATGGAAAATATGGAAGTAAAGTAAGTTGAATAGTGACATGATATGGAAAATATGGAAGATATGTAAGTTGAATAGGGAAAATATATGGAAAATATGGAAGTAAAGTAAGTTGAATAGTGAAATGATATGGAAAATATGGAAGAAAAGTAAGTTGAATAGTGAAAATATATGGAAAATATGGTAGTAAAGTAAGTTGAATAGTGAAAAGATATGGAAAATGCGGAAGAAAAGTAAGTTGAATAGTGAAAAGATATGGAAATTCTGGAAGAAAAGTAAGTTGAAAAATATGGAAGAAAAGTAAGTTGAATAGTGAAAAGATATGGAAAATGCGGAAGAAAAGTAAGTTTAATAGTGAAAAGATATGGAAAATATGGAAGAAAAGTAAGTTGAAATGTGAAATGGTATGGAAAATATGGAGGAAAAGTAAGTTGAATAGTGAAAAGATATGGAAAATGGGAAAATGTACTACTACTATAGTAAGGAAAAAGCGCGGGAAAGTGACGTCACTTCCGGTCACTTGCCTTCCAATGACGTCATTTCCGGTGATGCAACTTCCGGTTATATTTTGAAAACCAATAATCCGTTTTTGTTTGTTTTGGGAACCTCTATACTGTAATGTATTTTATGTAATATAGTCACTGCTATTGTTGTCTGTGTCACGTAAACAGGATCCACACATGTAATACTATAAACGTTTTAATTGGACACCAGTTATTTAATGATGATTTTATAAATGATGGGAAATGTTTTACTACATAGTATCAGATAAAAAATGGTGAGATGTATCAACGATCGTACAGTGTTATCAACCGTAGACGTTCACTGTGGGGTGGTCAGCAATTGGTCAAATTTATCAATATATTTCAACCTGGTAGTAGATTGGTAAGACAATTCATATTTAATCTTCAGCTTTTGTAGAGGAGCTAAGACCATCACATTGGGCAACGTTGTATTACTATGGTTGCTTTTAGAAACTATAGCATGCTGTAGTATTGGTACATTTTGTAGTAGAAATAGATAAAATATAAAACTTGTAAAAAATAGATTCTGTGACGAAAATGAATTTGTTTTTGAAAAAGTACGGGAAAATGTTTGATAACATCACACAAGTAACGAAGTATTTCAAACGTTGAGATTTGAACAAGTACAGGAAAATGATACGCGGAAAACAAGTAACGAAGTATTTCAAACGTTGCGGTTTGAAAAAAATACGGGAAAAAAATACTCGGAAAACAAGCAACGTTTCATTTCAAACGTTGTGGTTTGAAACAATACTGCAAAATGAAATGTTTTTATTATGTCATCCACGCGGAAAACAAGTAACGTTGAATTTTTCAAGTGTTGTGGCTTGTGCTATTTGTGAAAAGAAGATTATAATTAAGAAATTACACTTTTTAAATATGTTTTTTTTTTTAATGTCTGATAATTATCTTAGAAAAATGTTTATCGTTATATACTGATTTAATTATTTTTTTAAAATATTTGTTTGGCGCTTAAAAGCACAGGGGCTAGGTGCGTCCGAAAAAAAAATATAAAAAAAAATACTATATTATACTACAAGGGGGGGAACTCACTTGCTTCCATTTTTTTAAGTCGTCGTGTTAAATTGATCGTAACTTCGGAATGCCTTAATATTTTCAAAAAATGTTTCCACCAGTCGAAAGTCAAGTAATTTTCCTTTCCAAAGAGACCCCAATTGTTAGTGTAGGCCTCCGAACTGCTGAGGTATCATACACGAACCAAAACAAAACGGCGTGAAAATCCGAAGTCGTACAAACGTTGGGTTGACCACTTCCCATCTGTGTACAGACTTTCCCATGCGTAAACGAGTCATTTTGACTAACTAAATACTTTCATCCATTCAAATTATGATAAAATTTCTTACCTTACGCCAATTTATATGTCCTTTAAGTCTGTTTTTGAAAGAAATCCCATTTGCATCCTTGACAAACGCCATAGACGTGAAAATTGAGAGAGTTCTAACGGGCTTTTTGATTGGCTGAACTATGACGTTTGTCCAACTATCGTTCTTGTCGGGTTGCAGGAATCTGGATGTTGCAGCACAGAGGTATGCTGTGATGACCACCTGGTCCAACCCAAGGGCTGGATTTCCAACGCCCTATGTTACTGTTCTCCTTATTTTGTCTGTTCAGTGAGTACAGTTAATGAGATTTTGGGGAAACGACAAAGTTCCTACCAAAATCGGTGTCAGCTTGTCTTTGTCACAGTGCAAAGTCGCACCCTTCTTTTATCAACACAGTGTGGTGATACCACATCTTGTAAGACAGGTTACTTTCTTTAAATTTAAAGGAAAACGTGCAAATCAATAAAAACCATTATCTTGTATAATTATTTTAAAGAGTTCAACAGTGAAGGAAACTCGAGATAACCATCTGACCTAAGCCACATTAAAAAATGTTCAATGCCCGATATTTAATTGTTATACACTCATTTAAAATTTCTAGTTGGAATATTTGTATGGCCCTTAAAACGGCCGTTAAATGACTTCAAGGAATTTATGAAGAGAGGCGGACAAGCCTTTGTTGTGGAGCAAATAAGAGTCGTGCTAAAGATGTCCACGTTAAAATACGATCACTTAATCAACTAATATAATTAATTAACCACCACAATTTTGAAGATAATGTTATGCAGTTGATATTAGTTAAAATTAAGTGACATATTAGGAAATATTTAATCCAAAAATACCAAAGTAAAAACAAATGAGTTTGATATATATTACAGAACGGCACTATCATTGAACTTGTGACGTCGTGTTTACTGTGACGTCATCGATGAATGACGCTGTATGCAAAGCCTATAAATATACTGTTGGCACTCGAGGGGTGGTTTGAAAAGCCTAAAAATATGCTCTTTGGACATGTAAGGGTTATATAAGTAATTCATTAATATATACATGTCACACACCGTGGACTGGAGATATGACCTGGGTGAAGACGTCTACGTCATCATCAAAGCACTTCAACTGACAATTCACATCAGGAAGAACTTTGTGCCTAATGGAGAATGGGCATTGCATCCTATGAAGAGAGGAATGACCCTGAGTCTTTACGAATGGAAAGAACTGAAAAAGACCATACCTTTATTTGAAGACAAAGAGCCAGAACTGAGGACAATGAACAATAAAGTGACTGGAGAAGATTAAATAAAAGAGAGCTTGAACTTAATGGGAACAATAAAATATGAAAGGGGTAGATAACCAGGGCTAGTTCCGGTAACCATGCAAAATATATGACGCGGATGGCTAGTTCCAGTAACCATGCTAAATATATGAGGCGGACGTCGTAGAGATCACCCAACCTTCTGTACTAAGAAAAAAGCGCGGGAAACCCTCACTTCCGGGCAAAAGGCCCCATTAGGGCAGATTTTGCGCAACTTCTGGTTGCGCATGCGCACACCCTTCCACCCTTCGGGCGACCTTCGGTAGCCATGGTACTTGTACTACTACACCAGTAAGAAAAAAGCGCAGGGAAAATCCGGGCATGCGCAGAACATACTTCCGGACCCCTTCCGTACAGTGCCGCTTCTGGGCATGTGACTTCCGGTTAGGGTCGGTCACGTGACTAACGTCACTTCCGGGGCCCCACTAGGATGGATATTGCGTAACTCTTCCGGTCACATGACTGGCCACGTGACGCGTCACTTCCGGTCACGTGATTTCTTGTCACGTGACTTCCGGTTGCTCTACCTCGCTCCACCGCCGCAAATATGGCTTGAGCTGTCCCCATATACTACTCTCTTAGAAGAACTCTCTGTGAAAATAGCACCAATTCTTACCATATTATTTAACAAGTCAGTCACAACTGGTATTGTTCCATCAGACTGGAGAACTGCCAATGTCTCTCCTGTATACATAAAAGGTCAAAAATATAACCCTGAAAACTATCGTCCAATTTCATTAACATGTATTTGCTGCAAACTCTTAGAACACCTTATTGCTAAACACATAATGTCACATGCAGACACCCATAATGTTCTATATCCGTTGCAATATGGTTTCCGCACTGGTCGATCTTGCGAAACTCAACTTCTGGAATTTATCGATGATGTCACTCTTAACATGGAAAATGGAAAACAAACAGATATTTTGGTCATGGATTTTTCAAAAGCTTTTGACAAGTTCTCACACTCTCTTCTTTTACATAAACTACACTATTATGGCATACAGGGCGAATTAAACAGCTGGATTCAAAATTTTCTTTCCAACCGAAAACAAGCAGTAGTTCTTGAAGGCGATCAATCAGATTATGTTGCAGTTGAGTGAGGCGTTCCTCGGGGTTCTTTTCTTGGACCAAGCCTCTTCTTGTATTAAATCAATGACATACCAGCAGGTCTATCATCCACAATACGTCTAATTGCTGATGGCACCATAGCATATCTGGCCATAAAATCAAACAGAGACGCACTTACACTACAGCAAGACCTAGACAAACTGTCAAACTGGGAAACAAATTGGAAAATGGCATTCCACCCAGATAAATGCAATGTGATCTTAGTAACACGAAACAAAAAACCTATAGAATTTGATTATACATTGCATGGACATACATTAGATCATGTCACAAAAGTAGAATACCTGGGTGTAACATTCAGTTCAGATCTCATGTGGGGACCACACATAAACAACATAACTAAGAAAGCCAACATACCCTCGGCTTTCTAAAGAGGAACTTGAACATAAGCTCAGTATTCATGAAAGAGCAAGCATACATGTCCCTAGTCAGACCACCACTAGAGTATGTTTGCTCTGTATGGGACCCCTACTTACAGCAAGACATATAGATGCCATTGAAAGAGTCCAAAGGAGAGCTACACGATTTGTTACCAACAAATACCGTAACAACTCTAGCGTTGGTAATATGTTACAACATCTAGAATGGCGCAGCCTTTAAGACCGTAGAAAAGATTCAAGTTTGAATATGTTCTACATAATAGTAAACGATAAAGTTGAAATCCAAAAAACAAACAGACTCATTCCACAAAAAAGACAGACAAGACATTCCCACACTAAACGCTTCCAAATACCATCTTGTAAAACTGAATACAGAAAGGAATCTTTTTTCCCAAGAACAATAACAGACTGGAACAAATTACCGGAAAACAAAATCAACAGTACATCACTGGACTCCTTCAAATCCTCTATCTCTAAACTACAGCATTAATTCTCAATAATTTACTTGTATACGTTATTTTTACTTTTTTGATCCTCTTGCCATTAACTGTACATATTATTAACATTTTTGGTTTTTAATCTATGTCTTGTTGTAAGTAAACCTCCACTGTGACAAGGGCCCGGGTGGCTCAATGAGTTAGATCGTTGGTTCTAATAGCTCATACAAGCCTATCACCAATACGGCGTGGGTTCGCGCCCAGGTTTGTAAATTACAAAAAAGGGTGCACTCGACTCGTAGCCGCAAGTGATAAAGTTTACCAGTTGCTTGCCCATGGTCGGTGGTTCTCTCCGGGTACTCCGGCTTCCCCCACAACTAAAACTGGTCGCCATGATATAGCTGAAATATTGCTGAAAGCGGCGTTAAACACCAAATTTCAAATTCAAATGCATTCCACTGTAACATAATCTTCAGCTAGTTGAAGGTGGTCACTATATGGTAGAATAAAATAGAAGTATTTGCATGGCATCCAGTTTTAATTTACAATTAAGAATTTAATAGCGCTCGTTTGTACAATTAAATATCTTCGAAAGTTAATAGTCTATTAACGTTAATTGAGGTTTGTTACTTACGGTAAAATTTGGAACCCATTTGAAGTACGAAAACTATACCCATTCATTTAATTCGCTAATTGGTGAACAAACGAAATAACCAAACCTCAATATGTCTTCCAATCAGAGTCCCGTTCTTTGTTTCTCAAATACTGAAGTCTCGGACGTCAAGCGATATTGCTTATTAAACTTTGTTTGATCTTTTGTAAAAACTGACGACGAGTGTGTACATTGAAAAAATGCAAAATATGGACATCAATTTTGCATAAAAATTACTGTAGAAATAAAACGTACATAATAATATATTTTATTTATCAGGCACATGCACACGCACTGCAAAATGACCGGAAAGTCAACTAATATAAATGTCTTTTGAGCAAATTAACCAAAGAATGATTAGGATAGAATTATTTTAGTGAGAGAAACAAAATATACGGTCTTGTTCCTAAGGTGTTAGGGCTATGGTGTTTAATGACACTTTCAACAATATTTCAGTTATATGGTGGTGGTCAGTTTTATTGGTGGAGGAAACTGTCGCAAGTCACTCACAAACTCTATCACATAATGTTGTATCGAGTACAATGTTTAATGAAGGAACCAATTTCTTCCTACGTGTACCGTTGATGATGGACAAAGAAAATATTAATTTTTTTCACCTTCTCCGATATATTAATGAATGTTCCCATGTAAACATTTAAATATAAAGGTAAGCAATTATGCCGACCTACAAATGATTATGTGAAGTTACGGGATTAATAATTCAAATAGCTTCATTTGTCTTTTTGTCTTTAAATACCTATTATTTTCAACCATGTTTTTTCTTTAATCATTTATTATATTCTAAAATGTGATTAAAACTTGGTCTGGGAATGACTCCAAAATTTCACTCCACTCTACGACTCCAAACTTTCACTCCATAGCTTCACTCCATGACTACACTCCACTCCACTCAACCTTTTAGCACATGCCGTAACAACATGGGACTGAGCTACTTCAGGTACAGCTGGGCACAATGGTACCCACTGGAGATTGAAATACACCTCTATTCATATGTTCAATCAAGACTCGACTCCAATTTGGAATCTCCAAGACTCCACTCCACTCTACCTTTTAGCAGATGCCGAAATTATTGACATATTAGAAAAAGTACATGTAAAATTTTGTAAACTGTTGCTTAATTTGAAAACTTCAACACCAATATATATATATGGCGAAATTGGTAGATACCCTCAGAATATACATATGTAATAGTTAAGTTGAAATTTTTGTCATTCTGGCCGAAATTAATTGACGGAAAGCAATCAAAATTATCATCTCTGATCTATAGATTATTGTATTTGAAAACTCACGAAAATAATACTTTTTCATGGATTAATTTTGTTAAATCAATACTTGATGACTGTGGTTATTCAAACGTTTGGCATACTCAAAATTTTATAAGGCATAAATGGCTAATTGAAAGCACTAAACTGAGATTAACCGACCAGTTCAAACAAAATTGGCATTCTACTTTGCAAATATCTCCAAAAGCATTGAGGTATAGATTATTGCAGTCGAATTTTAGATTTGAAAAATATTTAGACGTGTTAAATGACAAAAATAGATTGACTTTTTGTAGATTTAGAACATCTAATCATAGATTACCGATTGATGTAGGGCGCTGGACAAATGTAGAAAGACACAATAGACTGTGTCAGCTATGTCAATCTTGCGAGATTGGTGACGAATTTCATTATGTATTACAGTGTCCAAATTTTGTAACTGAAAGAAAAATTATAATTCCAAAAATACTTTTTCAACAGACCAAGCGCATTAAAACTGTCATCATTATTTAATAAAAAGAAAACTGAAACTATTCGCAAGCTATGGGTTTTTTTCGTTCAGATTTTTTTTTTGGACAACACGAGAGTTAGAATTTTTATTTTTTTTTGTCGCGTAAAGCGCAAAATATTTTTCCGGAATCTAACTTTAGGTTATATGACAAAAACTCTGAATCAGGTTATTTTTTTTCCTCCACCAAAATCAGAATATTTTTTCAGCAACATTGAGAATCAGAATATTTTTTTAGAAAAAAAAACCATGCCCCCCCTCCCTCCCTGGAAGTTAAATGGTCGTCCCATATCAATTTTTGAATTTGATTGAAAATTATCAGAATCATGCATAAAATCATATTTTGATGTCAAATTTATTTAAAAAAAAACAACTTCCCATTTCAGTTTGATTGCTGCAATATATCTTGCTTCCGTTTTATGGCGACCCGAGCACGGGGTAGAAGTCAGAAATAAATATTTAAAAGAAAATGTAATCGTGATAAAGTGGACTGCTGTTCATGAATACTGTAATGTAGATCTGCATCTTTACAATCTGATCTTCGTTCTGGTAGCTTATGAAGCAGTTTCACACTGATTCTACACAACGGAAAGAAGACTGAAAAAGGGGGGGGGTGGTGAAAAGTTGGAACAAGAGTTTTTGTTTTGTTTTGTGTTGCTGACTATCGTAGGTACAATTTATATTTTATCGTCTGCAGTAATCTTGCAATGTCTGAAAGACTTCTATCAGGAATATTCACAAAAGAACAATCTTTTTCTGGAGCCGATAATTCTAAAAACACGAAAAGCTCCATTTCCGACCCCTCATCTGTGACAGACGTGATGACACAAATTATGTCCTAGACCACACATATGCGTTACCGATTGCAACTCAACCATATATAATAGATAATGAACCTTTTTCGATTTATTCTGAAATTGAGATCGACACTGAAGTGGATGCAGTTCAAAATGAAGTCCTATTTGATCTGATCTTGTTCCATTAAGCCATTGTCGGTTCATAGTGGACTTTGGTTTCATGGCCGAGCAGTTAAAACACTCAATTTTGTCAGTCAATCCTTCATGTCTGTAATGCCTTGGGGGATAGACCTTTAGGATTTTCAGGCTTGATGTACATCCGTAAGTCCAATGTCCTGGATGTGGTCATGTGGCAAAATTCAAGTTAGGGAAAACTCATCATAGTGGAAATAATAAAAGAGGAATTGGAACTTTTGACATTGATACACAAGCTGCAACAGGTGCATTTTATTCATGTGGTATCAGAATAGGATTGTGTCATAGGGTGGCTCAATGAGTTAGGTCGTTGGATCTAACAACTCATACAAGCCTATCACCAATACGGCGTGGATTCGCGCCCGGCTTTGTAAATTACAAAAAGGGTGCACTCGACTCACAGACGCATGTGATAAAGTTTACCAGTTGATTGCAATAAATTAGTTCTTTTTTTTACAGCAAACTTGAAAACTCACTATCAAATAAATTAAGAAGAATCTCTGATTATTAGTGGTGTTCCGATCATCGAATATAGCCGATAATCAGTTGGTTGGTGTCTTAAACCAAGCCCTCGAGCCCAAAAATCTATTTCCGATTAATCGAACAATTCTACTTTCACTTTCACTTTGATTTTCTGGAAATCTTGTGACATAATTATGCTGAAAATAACAATTTCATATTTCATCAAATCGTGTTAAATAGTTGTTTTTATATATTTGCAAATGAAATTATATTTCTATCGTCCATTAAAAGTATAATAAGTACAGTGGAAACTGACAAAAATCGTCAAATTTGTAGATTTCTGGCCGAAAGGCACATTCGCATTCGCGGCTATGACATGATGCTGCTCGGACTTATACTGAACTTAATGCTGCAGTGGTGGGGGAAAATGCAGCATTCTATCCAAGATTAAGCATTTTAGCCAAAAAATATCTTGCCATTCCAGTATCGTATGTAGTCTTGCAGGTCATTAAGTGAACAAAAAGAGGGCTCGCCTCAGTCCTTCAAATATTCGCAATATCATTTCATGAATAAAAACATGGAATACTACTGGTAATAATACTGATAACATGTTCACTATAAGAGTGTGGATGACATTGTTCTGTTTTCTTTGGTCTGTTCAATCAAATTTATTTATGTTTGATGTTGTTTGTCATTTGTTGAATTTTCCCAGAATTTGTTAAGTTTGTTCACTGTCTATAGATTTATAATCTGATGAGAGGCAGTCAGTTACCACTATTTATTTAATGTACTGTACCACTGATCAATCTAGTAATGAAACATAATTCAGGCCTCAATAATATAAAAACAATACATTAATACATTAATACATTCAGACAATAGTTAAACATGTTCAATTTGGTCAAACAACCTTAAAATAATGTACAAACATGACAAAAACATTCACATTAAATATAAGAGATAAAATGTAAAATGTGCATGAAATAGGTAGTTTTCAACAAAACATCCTTTTTTTCGATTATAACCGATAATTAGTTATTCATGTGAAACCGATGATCGATTATGAAATTCCTTCCGATTCCCATCACTACTGATTATATTGAGGAGAAAAAAAGGTTATATCATAGCTCGATGGTGATGCAAGAAGCATATTATGTTACACAAGGGTGATGATAGGCTATCTGTGAACAGCAAATTTTACTCTTGCGAATCGTGTAAAGACTTCCCCATTAGCCCGTATACTTTAATCAGTATAAAAATATTGTTATACTCCCATTGTAATATCAGATAAACCTTTTTGTATTTATATCAACATACCAATTACAAGATTGTCCTTACTAAGTGAAAAAGATCAATGGTCCTACATGTAAATTAACATTATGCGATATTATTATTGAAACTTTTGGTATTATTTTTACCAGCATACATGCACAGAACTTAATAAGAGTTCTTTAAAAATATTGATATCAGTGGTGGGTTCAAAGTGGTCGTTTGGAGTAAACTTTATGATTTAGTCTTTGTCCCCCTCATTTATGTTAAATTGGATATCCACTTAAACTAGTCAAAACTAAAAATAAAGTTTTCAACAAATCAAATACACATGTGGAGGGGGGCAAATCTAAAACGTGTAACGGAACGAAACGAAACGAAACAAAAATTGTTTCGTTTCTTGTTTTAGTATTTATCTGCGTGTAATTACTAATTCAAGGAACTGTTTCGTTTCGTTCCGGTTCCGTTTCGTTTATTTAATAAGTAAAAATACACACACTACTTTCTATATTTATTTTACCATTAGTTCACATTAGACCTAAGCTGCGATCACAGGGACTTGTCTTTAGGATATTATATAACTTTTATTTAAAAATACTACCCCCTAGGTTAGTATACAGGGGTTGGTATTTTTAAATAAAGTTGTGTATATCCTAAAGACAAGCCCATGTGGCTGCGATTCTTTTATAATATCAAGACTAAATAATACCGATCATTATCATTTCCTACATACTTTGCTCTGTAATGCCAACACAGACATATACCGATAATTCAAGAGGAAAAGTAGTCAATATCATTCCCAAAAGAACCATACGCCATGCACACAATCCAAATGCACTGAAAACTGAAGAAAAAAAATGAACAACCCATCAAAATACTTTAGTTTCTCATCCCGCCCAAAATTACCTTCCGCCTCAAATTTTTCGACGTTTTAAGATCAATGAATTAACAGATTTTATTTATTTTGACCGCCTTTGTCAAAACATCTTCAGCAAATTTTTCATCGCAAAATTTACCAAAACTTCAGGTATCATGAACATCATATAAAAATAAATACCGCCTGGCCGCCTTGAATTTTCAGGAAAAGTCCATGAGAAACTACAAAATTTCTTAATTGCCCAAAAATTAGGATGTTCCGGAAGGATAAGCAGTTCCTGCTCCACATGTGGCACCCGTCGTGTTACTCGATTAAAAGTTTCGACCAGAGAAAGGATCGAAATCAAGATCAAGGAAATGTATTAATGACTTACAAAGTCGTAATTCGGCCATAAACATTTCGGAGAGATACATTCTGCCTTACTGGAAGGAACTTTCGACTCAACAGCTTTTATCACTGTTTATAAAAAAAAACTCTCAAATAAAGATCAAGATATTTTCTTGTTAATGTCGAAAACAAACAAAAAAAAAGTCTGAAAGTGATTACAAATGTTGTAAATTGGAGATTTACAAGTTAACACCGAGTTAATTACCCATATCCGGTTTTTTTTCATTTTGAAATACCTACTTTGTCATAAATGAAGAAAAGTCCCAAATTTCTTACATTACTATGTATGGCATAAGCCATCATCAAAATGACACACAGACACAGTCTTTGTGTAAATCCCTACTTTTGTTTTTTGTTTTTGTTTGTTTGTTTGTTTTTTCGATTTTTGGCCAATTTATATATAAACTTTGAGACTGGAAAATTGCCTGCGCATGAAAGAAACAATTTCATATTTCACGTAAATATGCATTTCTGTAATATTGTCTTGTTTCATAAATGCAGATATTGAGTATTGGCGACCCAGTGTATCATACTTTACAAAAATTGTGCAATTTTTTCGTCAAATGAGCAAACATGTTAGCTATGAGACAATTTGTATATGATACGGCATACGATTACAGGTGAATATTGTACCACAGTGTCGTAACACCTTGCAGTATGTAGTTTCATATGTAAAGTTTCTGGAGGATTTCGCTCAAACTAAGTACTGCTCTTCAAACGAAAAAAAAATAATACAAATATTTGTAGAGTATGATACGCTGGATCGTATTTACAATTTTGAAGACAAACAGATGCAAACTGGCATGACTCAGGGCCACAAATGTTTCGTCACACAATTTTCGACAAAAGAGGTGCTATACTATGATGACTTTTTGAAGAACTACTGAAAGTTTTTGCATGGCTTGTTAGATTCCGATATCAATTATCTATAATTTCAGCTTTAATTAGAAAGTATATTGCAAATTTTAGGTGAAAACAAGTAGAAAATCTGCCGTGTGTCGTACAATAAACAACTCATCCGCCGAATGCTCAAATAGCGCGACTACACCGTGTACAAATGTAGGTCAGTCGTGTCTTGGTCGGAACAAAGTAACTAAGTACAGTACACCTATAGGAAATTACTAAAACACGAAACGGAATAGTTTCGTTTCTTAAAATAGTGATATCCCTATAGTAATTACTAAAACAAGAAACGAAATCATTCCGTTTCGTTTCGTTTCGTTCCATTCCGTTACACGAAATAGTATCACCCTGTGGAGGGAGCTGATTTAGGATATTATGCAAGTTTATGGACAGCTTTTTAAGGCATGAGCTCCATAAACCTTTTTAGCTCACCTGGCCAAAGGCCATGTGAGCTTTTGGCATCGGGTTTCGTTCGTCGTCCGTCGTATGTCGTCGTCGTTGTCTGTCGTAAACTTTTCACATTTTAATCTTTTCCTCAGAAACCACTGAGCCAATTTAGACCAAACTTTGGTTGAATGGTCCTTGGATGGCCCCCTTCCAAAGGTGTGTCCGGTTATTCTGGCTTCCAACCAAGATGGCCGCCAAGCTAAAAATAGAAAAAAGGGGGATGCAATTTTAATTGTCCATTGCTGCTTTAGTATAAGTCAAAATGAGCTCAAATTTTAACTGCAGCTAAATGACAAGGAGCTTAACATATATTCCGGGTTTTTCTGTGAAATTTTTCTTTCAATCGATTTATACCGATTATGTAAATTAGGCATATTTTGATAAAAGATCACATTTAAATCTTCTCCTCTGAAACCGCTGAACCAAATTAAACCAAACCTGGCAGGAATGGTCCCTGGGTGGGTCCCTCTCAAAATTGTGTCCGGCAGTCCCGCCCTCCATTCAAGATGGCTGCTGTTACTAAAGATATTTTTTTTTCAATTGTCCATTGCTGCTTTAGTATCAATCAAAATGAGCTCAAATTTTAACTGCAGCTACATGACAAGGAGTAGTTTAACATATATTCCGGGTTTTGTTGTGAAATTTTTCTTTCAGCCGATTTAAACCGATTATGCAAATTAGGCATATTTTGATAAAAGATCACATTTAAATCTTCTTCTGTGAAACCGCTGAACCAAATTAAACCAAACCTGGCAGGGATGGTCCCAGGGTGGGTCCCTTTCAAAATTGTGTCCGACAGCCCCGCCCTCTATTCAAGATGGCTGCTGTTGCTAAAAATAGAAATTTCTTCAATTGTCCATTGCTGCTTTAGTATAAGTCAAAGTGAGCTCAAATTTTAACTGCAGCTACATTGCAAGGAGTAGTTTAACATATATTCCGTTTTTAGCTCACCTGGCCTTTAGACCATGCGAGCTATTGTCATAATTTTTCGTCCGTCGTCCGTCCGTCCACATTTCACATTTTAATCTTCTCCTCAGAAACCACTGGGCTAATTGCAGCCAAACTTTGGTGGAATGATCCTTGGGTGGTCCCCTTCCAAAATTATGTCCGGCATTTCAGACCTCCGACCAAGATGGCCGCCACAGCCGAACTTAATTTAACATAGGACCCTATGGGAAATTCTCATAAAAATCTTCTTGTCTGAAACCATTTGCTCAATAAGAACTAAATTTTGATGAAATAGTCATTGGATGGTTCTCTTCCAAAAATGTGTCAGGCGGTTCGGCCCTTCGACCAAGATGGCTCCCACAGCCGAACTTAGCTTAACATAGAACCCTATGGGAAATTCACATAAAAATCTTCTCTTCAGAAACCACTGGGCCAATTGCAACCAAACTTTGGTGGAATGGTCCTTAGATGGCCCTCTACCAAAATTTGTCCGGTGATCCCGACTTCCAACCAAGATGTCCGCCAAGCTAAAAATAGAAAAAAGGGGGGATGAAATTAAAAAAAAAACCTTCTCCTCTGAAACTACTGAGCCAATCTCAACCAAACTTTGCAGAAATGATCCTTGGGTAGTCCCCTTCCAAAAATGTGTCCGGCATTTCAGACCTCCGACCAAGATGGTCGCCACAGCCGAACTTAATTTAACATAAGACCCTATGGGAAATTCCCATAAAAATCTGTCTGAATAAAGGTAATAACAAAATTACCGAACTCCGAACAATCTTACAAAGGGAGAGTCAAAACTCATAATTATATAAACAGACAAAATCAGTCAACAACCGGAAAACTGTGAAAACCGCAATGACCCTGACTTGGTACAGGCATTTCTAAAGAAATGGTGGGTTGAATCAGATTTTAAGGCGCCAAACCTCCCGCTCTCATTACGGTTCAAAGGTTCCGGCTGTCACTGTAACAGTATTTAAATACAGGAACAAAATAGGTAAAATAGTTGTCAAAGCAGTACCATATTCGGTGACGTAAATGTCAAAAATACTTTTACGTCACACATTGACAAAAAAATTCTTGACATTTTTGAAACCATTTGCTCAATAAGAACTAAATTTTGATGAAATAGTCATTGGATGGTTCTCTTCCAAAAAAGTGTCCGGTGGTTTTGCCCTTCGACCAAAATAACCCCCACAGCCGAACTTAGCTTAACATAGGACCCTATGGGAAATTCACATAAAAATCTTCTTCTCAGAAAACACTGGGCCAATTACAACCAAACTTTGGTGGAATGGTCTTTGCATGGCCCCCTTCCAAATTTGTGTCCGGTGATCCCGACTTTCAACCACGATGGCCGCCAAGCTGAAAATAGAAAAAAGGGGGGGATGAAATTAAAAAAATATATTCTCCTCTGAAACTACTGAGCCAATCTCAACCAAACTTTGCTGAAATGATCCTTGGGTGGTCCCCTTCCAAAATGGTGTCCGGCATTTCAGACCTCCGACCAAGATGGCCGCCACAGCCGAACTTAATTTAACATAAGACCCTATGGGAAATTCACATAAAAATCTTCTTGTCTGGAACCAGTTGCTCAATTGGAACCAAACTTTGATAAAATAGTCATTGGATGGTCCTCTTCCAAAATTGTGTCTGGTGGTACCGCCCTCTGACCAAGATGGCTGCACAGCTGAACTTAGTTTAACATAGGACCCTATGGGAAATTCACATAAAAACCATCTTGTCTGGAACCAGTAGCTCAATTAGAACCAAACTTTGATGGAATAGTCATTGGATGGTCCTTTTCCAAAATTGTGTCCGGCAGTCGCGCTCTCCCACCAAGATGGCCGCCACCGTGCAGTTGCGTTGTTATTGAAAGCAGCTTTGATCCAGGTGAGCGATTACAGTCTCCTGGGAGCCTCTGGTTGTATTAGCAACTGTGTAATAGTCTCAGTAATCTTGTGTCAAGGAACATTTTGATTAATTAGTCATGGGAAATAGTGATGAATAATTTGTAATGTACATAATAATTAATTCAAGGACTGGCTTGAGAACAAAACAAAACACCACTAGCAGATTTAACATTTATATTAATAAAAGAATATGAAAATTCAGGGTAAACAATTATATGTATCCATGCAGTGTACTTGTATAGACATAAGCATGGCTGAACTCAGAGAGTCTGGCGAAAGTATGCAGTTCCTGAAAGTTATAGAGCATGCTAACGCCAGATTAACAATAAAAGAGGCAACAGAACCACCAACCTTTGGCAGGTAACTGACCAATCCTATTATTACATACACTCGAGTACACCCGTTTTTGTTATGCACAAAGCAGGGATTGAACTATTACCATAGAGGTAATTGACTGATGATCAAAAGTAGTCGTATTTAAACTAGCCACTTAGACTACTCGGACACCTAGGCCCCCACTAGCCGTTTCCAAGCACAATTTCATTACAATCCTTGAACACAGCATAGTTTTATAGGAATTAGCTTGTACAGTACATAGGAGCATTTTTTTTTATTCAAATGCTTTTGAAAAAAACCAATGGTTTCAGGCATTTATTTCATATTCCAATCAGGTAAAAATAAGATTCAAATGTACACACATAAAATAAAAATTCAACCAAATAATGTTTGCATAAATTATTGCATAAACAAGACTTGATTCTCAAAATCTGTGTCCCCCAAAAAAGGTGAGTCCCCCAGACCAACAATTTGCAGATAATTGTTTCTTATGACAAAAATAGTCTAATCCTCACCAGCTTCACATTTCCTGAAATGTCATCTTCATCTGAGAAACAGGCTACTGGGCCAGGGCTATGCAAAGATTCGCCTTATTCGCTCTCTTAAAAAGTTTATATTCCGATACCAAGATTTTGTCGAAATATATTCCGTGTCTGCAGAGACGATAATAAACGATGCATTTTCATATAGTGAAAATGTATAAAGATAAGGAAGTCAACAAAAATGTCAAAAATATTTTTTTATCAATGTGTGACGTAAAGGTTTTTTTACATTTACTTCACTGAATTTGGTACTGTTTTGACAACTATTTTACCTATTTTGTTCCAGTATTGTTATAAATACTGATATAGTGACAGCCGGAAACTTTAAGCCGTAATGAAAGCGGGAAGTGTGGCGCTTTAAAATCTGATTCAACCCACCATTTCTTTAGAAATGCCTGTACCAATTCAGGGTCATTACGGTTTTCACAGTTTTCCGGTTGTTGACTGATTTTGTCTGTTTATATACTTATGAGTTTTGACTTTCCCTTTGTAAGATTGTTCGGAGTTCGGTAATTTTGTTATTACCCTTATTCTTTTTTATTTAAAATCTGAAATTTTTTGCTCATCATAAGATAGTTATTTCATTAAAAACAAGAATTAATTCTCAAAATCCGGCCATAATTTTCAACGAAAACTAGAATTGTTTCAGAGGACTAAAACCCATGTCTCCCATTCATAAAACTCTCAAGTAAAATATTTGACCTCAAGGTCAAAGGTCAAGATCAATCTGTGATATTGATGGTACGTGAGACACTGTCTCATTATACAACCACATACCAAATATCATTAACCTATATAAAAAGGCAAAAAGTTATTACACAGACACAAAAACACTTAAAAAATATCAATTATTTGACCTTAAAGTCAAAGGTCAAATTGAAGTCACGATGGAATACGACACACCGTCTCATGATTATACACATACATGCCAAATATCATTAATCTATCGTAAAAGACAAAAAAGTTATGACTCGGACACCACAACACTTCAAAAATATAAATTATTTGACCTTGAGGTCAAAGATCAAAGATAAAATGTGGTCATGTTGGTACATGACACATCCTCTCATGGTTACACACCTACATACCAAATATCGTTGACCTATCTGAAGAGACAACAAAGTTATGTCCCGACAGATAGTAAATTTGCAAATCCATTCAGATTGAACAAAGAGTTAACTCCCTTTTTTGTCTATTTTCTTGGATAATTTTACTTATATCTTTTTTTATTTGGACGGTGACCCACCAATATTTGAATTTTATCTTTTTAAGAAACATTTGGACCATTCAATTACAAAAAATCAGAAATTCTATGGATTAGAAATTGATATTTTCATCAGATAAATGCATCCAATAACGTTTTTTCCTTCATGGTCTATATAAATTTTGCCCCAAAATGTCATTTTCCCTTTAATTTTCAAATTAAAATTTTGAGCTTGGAATGCCGGTGACCCTCATTTTTCATCTTTTTATTTGGAAGGGCATATTACAAGGAAGCTTACTTTAAAAAAAAAAAAATCAATCTATGGATGCAAAATTAGACACTCCATCTACCTTAAGGTACGTGACCAAAATCACTTTTGCACACGTCTTAGACGTGACGTCTCGCAATTATCGATTAACGCTTCCTTTTTCAAATTTCCATTTACAGAAGCAGACGTGAAATTTGGATTGGTAAAATTTTGTTGGGAATACGATACAGTAGCAAGGGCAGATAATTACTTTGCCGAATACCGCATGTTGTTTTTGCGACGTCGCGGTAACGAGCGCGACATTTTCGAGATTGCGCTTGACGGAACGTCTCTTTTTCGCGGAAGCTGCATCGACGTCATAAAAAGCCGATTGCGTAAAAATTTGAAAGCACCTATTTCAAGCCGAATAATGCCGTTTTTAAAAGAAGGAGAAATGCAGCTGTTATAGATAAAATTGTACAATATTTTACTTGAATATTTCGAGTGTTATAATTAAACAAGACAACAATTAAATTTTGGTTGCCTAAATCATCATACATAAACTGTTCACCAGATAAAAATGAATCCAAATAATTAAATCATGAAGATAGTTAATATATTTTTTCGCAATATAGTCAGTTGTTTAGAAATGGTTGATTGATTGTTGGTTGCTTTAAGTCCAATCACAACTATTTAGTATATTCAGGACGAGAACAAGTTCAGCAAATCATTATAATTTTTAATACACCGAATAATATCGGCGGCCAGTTTTAATTGAAGAGGAAGCCGGAGTACCCAGAGGAAACCACCGACCATGGGCAAGCAACTGGTAAACTTCATCACTTGCGGCTCCGAGTCGAGTGCATCCTTTTTTGTAATTTACAAAACCGGGCTCGAACCCACGCCGTATTGGTGATAGGTTTGTATGAGTTGCTAGATTCAGCGACCTAACTCATTGAACCACCCGGGGCCCCAATACTATAAGACGGCAATACTCCGAGGACAAATACTTCCGATCACTTCCTGCAATTTTCATCTTTTCGTCACAAAAATATGCCTCGCCTCGTCTAACGTAAGGATGATGAATGCTATCGTCTTTTCATCCCACATATTTGCGTTTTTTGTTTTGTTACTGTAGGACAATGAAAATAAATTAGACATTTACTGCTTGTTCTCCTTTCGCCTCGAAAATAATAAACCTCAAATTTCTTTTCGTTATAAGGTCGTAAAGGTATCTTTAAAAGGCGTATAAATACGTTTCATAGAATTCGTTCATTGGTGAGAATATTATATAATTTTTTGTCATGCAGACTAAAGTTTACGCCCGTTTATCCCACTAGAGCTCAAAATAACGAACAGATGCAAAGGAGAAAATAGAGAGACATCGATATTGGTGTGGTGAGCCTGATATTGAGGTCGCTTGTGTGTGAGTCGAGAAGAAGAATATAGTCGTTCTCTTTCATTTTGGAAATGTGAGATGCACAAACTAGCCATCTTGGCCAAGTTGTTCAAATTTTTTTCTGGCGGACAACTTCAAGACAAACGCACCAGATTAGGTTAGTTTATACAACGGATAACTTTTTCAAACGACTGGGTCCATATATAACGCATTCTCCGGTTGTGTTGCCCTTTCATCCAATCCAAGGAAAACGGCGGGAAAGACCCCACGACGTTTTACCTATTAAAATACATTGTAGGGTAATTTGGCGCCGAAATTGACGATGTCTAGGTTTATCATGAAAAATGCACGGTTTTTGTTCTGTAACTAAAAAACAAGCACATGTACCCCCTTGCTTTTTGCTAAACATCTAAATAAAATCATTGCGAGAATATCATGACAAAATATTAAGAAAATATCAATTGGCATTTTTTTCTACATGCAAATTTATTCATGAAAAAAACACTAAATTAATAATCCATATTCCACAAATAATTAGAATTGTTGGACTACTTAATCTATTATTGGCAATGTACATGTTCATCATCTTTGAACGGAATTATCATAGGAAGCTATTGCAAAAAAACGGATGCAATTATCTTTTACCGTTTTGAAATTATGATATTTTCTTTACCGCTATAAAAATCCGTATTTTAAAAATTTGTCGAAAATTGGTCGAAATTCGATCGTAAATATCTCGAAAACTAAGTCACGAAGGTATATTTATCTTTGCATATTTGGAAAGAGCATGTCGAAATTTAGCTGCAATAATGTAGCTCCTGTGACAAACTTGTGTCTCGGCAGAGCTACAACGCGGTCCCATTCGTCACAATGGAGCAACAAAAAAGTTGCAGTTGAAACATAAAAACTCACTATTTACGCTTCAAACATTTCATTATAACTATTACTGATGATCCCAGTCCTTGTTAAATCGGTTTGGCTGAGAAATATATGCTTTTCAAAGGTAGCAACAACCTTGTTCAAATTTATCGATCGTTTTCCATAACCGGAAACTACGGAAGGCGGAGCTTTTCTAAATATGGTATTTCTTACTACGATGCTCACGCCTTAATCGCCAAATATGGTATCGACATCCAAATAGTGAGGCCGGAAATGACGAAATTCAAAATATTCAGAGAGTTTAGTAAACATTGATTTTTATTTTGTGGGAATTACATTCTAACATACTGGTAGGTGATAAAAACTTGTTATAATAATGGACAAAAGGAAAGGTTATGTCTTATTATTGATAAATGCAGGCGTCAGAAACTCTGTAAGCGAGCGCAAAAAATCTCGGCGGCTGTTCCATTGCGTGTAATGGCATCCCGTTATAACCCTTGCGAGTAAGCGAGCATTTAGGGTTTTATTATTAGAACTAGTCGAAATTGACCAAATCACGAATTTTCATGAAAAAATCATTAAAAATTTGACAATCCCTACTGTATCGTATTCCCTTAAGGTACGTGACCAAAATCACTTTTGCACACGTCTGAGACGTGACGTCTCGCAATTATCGATTAACACTTCCTTTTTCAAATTTCCATTAACAGAAGCAGACGTGAAATTTAGATTGGTAACATTTTGTTAAATTTTCTTCATTTTATATGCAATTTACGACATTTTGCTGAAAACAGTTAAGAATAACATTGTTGCGTGTTTGTGCAATGCATTTTATACGAATTTATCTCTCTGGAACACAACAAGACATCATTTGACTTGTGTAGTCCTATCACATAGTACCTCGGGTGGCGATATTTACTATTTGTTTTCTATTTGCTGCCTCCGCATGAAATAAAAAATGAAAAAATCACAATGAAAACGTAAAATATGAACATGGAATGTGAAGTCGTATGTTATGTACGAGTCGGGACTATTGACTTTGTGTTGTTCGCATGCAAACGTCCACGTGGATCATAGGGACTTGCCGGGAGCAAGTACTTTTAATTTTAGTACCGCACATTGATAGTAGGGTTAAAATTATTGATAACGAAAGGCCGGGAGCAAGTACACACATCATCTTGAAAATTAATGTAATGATATGTATTTACTTTGTATTGATTTGAACACTCGCACTCTGTAACCTTTGTAACATTTATTAGTTTAGAGAATAATGTTATATACATATCGTGTAAAAAGCAATATTGACCTTCCGTTACAAGTAATTTATTTTTGCTTTACATCAAAGTATTAAGTTTGAAGTCTAAGAAATGTTTATAATGTCATTAATGAGGTGTAGAGGTATAGAGGACGACCATTTAATATTTAGGGGATGTCTTTCTTTTTTTCCCAAACCAGAAATATTTTTGACACGAAACAAGAATTTATTTTTATATGAACAAATTTAAATGTTATTTTTATTCAAATTTAAAAAAAAAGTTGCATCTTTCAGGTCACTATATTTTTTCTATTAAGATAAGATAAGATACTTTTATTTACCAAATATGGGCCCACGAGGGGCATGAATATTCACATGTTTAACAAAGACAAAGATACAATAACATATATTTATAACATGTCATTTATATGCTCAGTGTGGTTGATATGTTTTAATACATCCAGCTATGATATATGTATCCTATAAATACGATGAAAAATAAATAGATAGAGCCGACTATTTGTATCCTTCCCGTGTCTGAAGCAGAGAGGCAAACACAATGATAACATTTCTGCAGTAGACACCAGGTGACGGTGCTAAAAGGATGATAGTAAAGTCTATTAAATTCGAGGCATTTTTTTACAAACTAAAATATGCCCCACCCTCCAAAAATTAAATGGTCAAATATCGAATATAGTATTAAATTATTTTTTTTCCGAGAGAGGTAAGAGAGTCATCAATTTATACACAAAATTCCTGAATTGTGGACATTTGTTTGATCCTTTTGTACTTGACAAAATGTGGTTACTGTTCAAAGAAGAGTTTGAAGATACCAAAGGGGTAATCAGAATCCGTATATCGAAGAAGAACAGACAACACAATGGCCAAAAGAAAAAGGACAAAGAACGATCTATAAAACATACACATAAACGTGCAAATAAAATATATGTATTGCTTTTATTGGACATTTTCATTAGCTTCAACCCCAGGACTACACACTAAACCTCGCAATCCCAAGCAATGCAAGTTTGGACCCATTTGAGACCCCGAAGCCCATTGCACACCTCGCTAGATTTGCTTAATGCTCTGCATTTAAATCATGGGCATAGTAGGGCATCCCCAACACTTTGGTAAGTGGGTGAGGAAAAAAAGGGGGGGGGGGACTACTTCACTTGGTATGGCAGAAATTTAATTAGCAACTGGATTTTCAGCATGAAAGCAAAAACAATATGTTAAGTTGTCAGCCTCTGTGTTTGTTTGTTTTTATTTATTTGCGAGTTATTTTTGCAAGCTTTCACCCCTCATGTCAACTCCAAATGACCCCCCCCCCCCCACCTTCCGATTCATTTCTAAAGCTTGATCTTCGCATCCTTAACCCTTTGCTACTCCACTGCATATGCATAATGCACAGAAAACATCGGATTGGACGAATAGCAGTCGAGCTATCAGAGATTTAAAAAGTCGAAATTTCAAGATTATAATGTTGATTTTATTTTATTAAAAATGTTAAGATTTTTTTTTTATAAATAATCAATGTCAAAATATTTCTACTTGTAGATTCATCATGGAAACAATTTGTGATCCATGTTCAGAAAAAAACAAAAGGCTTGTTGCTGAAAAATATTGTTCGGACTGTGAAGAAAAGCTATGCACAGAATGCGCTGAATGGCATTTGCGGTGTAAGGTATTTAGATCTCATCATGTTATTGATTTGTCGTCAGTGGGATCAAGAATACCACCATCTTCTAAAATAAACTGTGAAATACACACAGACGTCCAGATTGATTATTTCTGTAGTCAACATGATGTTGTGTGCTGTAGAGCTTGTCTTTCTGATAGCCATAGGTCTTGTGAGTCTGTTTTACCTTTAGACTCTGCTTCAAAGGACGTCAAAATTTCATCTTTACTTTCCGATACGTTAAAAGAACAAGATAAAATGACTGAAACATTGTCGAAAATGTCAGAGAATCGAGACGAGAATAGAAAATTACTGAAACAGAAGAAGTCATTGATAATAAAACAAATCAGTGCAGCTAAATCAAAAGTTCTAAAATATCTAGATGACATTGAAGAAAGATTAATTACTGAAGTAGCGTCTGTACAGGAAAAAAATGAGGAGAAAATAAACACAGAAAAACATGAAATTTGTCAGTTAACATCGATTTTAAAAGACAATAAACAAGAACTAGCATTCCTAAAAGACCATGGCTCTAATAATCAGCTATTTTTAACTTTACGAAAACAAATAACAATCATCCAGAAAACAAGGTTCATGACATGACGTCTGCTATTAATGAAATTGACATGGAGCAGGGGTTAAAAATTCTTGGACCACCTCACTAGCCCAGGGCTAGCATACTCCCAAATATTACTAGCCCGAATCTATGAACCACTAGTCCTGGTCAATACCGTGATTTCGTGAATCCGACTTGCAGACTTGAACCCTTGTACAACATGTACAATGTATATTAGTTTAACTATCTTTCTTTTCAGATCTGGTATTGCGTTTTATTTTCACTTATTTTCCACAGTTCAGGTCACTGTAAGGCCAAAAACAAATATGTGTGTTTATGGTCACATGTCAAAAAAATCTAGGATCGGTCGGCATTAAAAAAAAAATTTTTTTTACTATCGGCAAAACCGGAAATAGTCGTTCCCGGTTCCGGAATCCTATTCCGGTATTTCATTTTAGAAATTTCCGGTAAGCCGTCATTTGTTTAAGCTGCTATATGACGAGAATATACAGTTTTTTCTACCTTCTTTGCTCTCAATTTCGACAAAAAGCTAGCGGTTGAATAAATAAAACATTGCTGCTGATTAAACAACATATAACATATATGAATATAAGTAGATACGCGAATATTGAAAAGTTTGTCAATATCCGATATATATTTTTACTAGCCCGTCGGGCATACAGCTGATTATTTCAGCTAGCCCAAATGTGGAAATTACTAGCCCCGGGCGTCGGGCTATGGGGATTTATTAACCCCTGTGGAGTTTGAAGAAATTAAGAATGTCAACATTGAAACAATCGGATCACTGTCACAAATTACCCGACCTTGTCCTATTAAATATAAATCAATGAAAGCGCAACATCAACAGGTACAACAAGATAGAAGACAAACACTGACCGAATTCATAAAAGAAGGTAAAGTTAAATTAAAACATGGCGAACGATACGAGTTAACAGACATGGCTGTCATTTCTGACAACAAATTACTACTTTGTAATTATAAGTCATCTCGTAAGAAGGTATATATATACAAGGATTACAAAACCTATGAAGATGAAATATCGTTTACCAGTCGTCCTTGGTGTATTACTGTAGTACCATGTACAGATAAAGCAGTAGTTACTCTTCCAGATGAGGACTCCATACAATTTATCAACACTACTAACAATACAAAGGACAACAAGATAAAGATAGGAGAAGAGTGTGTAGGTGTCACTGCTGTAAAGGACACAATTTACATCGGTGGAGTTAGAAAAGTTTTAATTTTAAATACAGATGGATCTCGTGTAAGAGAGATAACAACTGATGGTGGTTATAATTTCAACTTATTGTATAATGAAAGGAATGATCAGTTGTTGTTAAGACAGCATGGGAGATTGTGTTGTATCAATTTAGATGGCCACGTTATATATAGATACGACATATCAGGATACCGAGGACTGGCTGTGGATCAACAAGGTCATGTATACATAAGTGGACGTGATTCAGACGACATACACAGGTTGTCACCAGATGGAACATTCCGTGATATAGTATTAAGTAAACATGATGGTGTTGACGGACCACGTGGTATAACATTTAACAATGACTTTACAAAACTGTTCATTATAAATAAAGGTAAGACTGTATTAGTTTATAGTTGTAAATGAAAGATTTTTATATTTTGTTGATGAAGGATTTTTATATTTTTTGTAAATGAAAGATTTTTATATTTTGTTGATGAAGGATTTTTATATTTTTTGTAAATGAAAGATTTTTATATTTTGTTGATGAAGGATTTTTATATTTGGTAAATGAAGGATTTTTAAATTTTATTGATGAAGGATTTTTATATTTTGAGGACATGAATGATATTGACAAGTCACATTTTTTATTTCCAATTAAGGAGCCCTTTCGGGCAGAACAATTAACAAAGAATTTAATACAATGATTATGGATTGATTACATTGATTGGAAGATGACAACATTTTATGAAACAAACAAATCAAAATTTAATCATACAAACCATGTGATATAACATTTAACAATGACTTACAAAACTGTTAATTATAAGTAGAAATAAGACTGTATTAGTTTATATTTTGTAGATAAAGGATTTTTATATTTTGTAAATAAAATATTTTTTGTTTATTTTGTGGACGAGATGGTATTGACAAGCCACAAGCCACTGATATAATATTTAACAATGACTTACAAAACTGTTAATTAAGTCTCCCAAACAACGTTTGGAGACTTATTGTTTTTGCTCCGTTTCTTATTATTATTTTTCTTATTATTATTCTTATTCTTTCTTTCCGCGAAGCATGAACTTGTCCACGGCAGATTTCAGGAACTACAGGACAGAATTTCATGAAACTTGGTGGAGTTATAGATATATGTTTCTAGTTGATCCTAAAGTTTTCAGATTTGTGGTAAAGGGGGTCAAAGTCATATTTTTGGGGTTTCAAAGAGGGTGGGGGTTACTATAGAATCCTATGGGAAACTTGAAATTTCGTACATTAATGTTGATAACTTCTAACTGGATAATGATAGAGACATAAAATTTGACATAGTGATAGGTCACCATTAGAGGAGCAATTCTGAGTTTTCAAAATTTTCAAGATGTCTGCCTTTTCAAAATGGCTGCCAAAACACGGCATAAAAATGGGGGGTAAAAATTCAACATTGTCCGATATCATCAAAATTTGATATGTGGGTAGATTATAGTGTCAGTGGCCGGTTTGGGAGACTTCATAATCATTAGATTATAATCATATCTTGTTATAAGTAGAAAGAATTCTATATTAATTAGTTGATAGCTTTAAATGAAGATTGTTTTTTACTTTGTGATAACAATATGTTTCCTCATGTGTATGTACTGTAGATAAAAGTAGTAAAATATAGATCTAATTAATTTTACTGGATAATTTTAATTTTAATTGCGTTACTTATTGGAGTATAAAGTATGTTAATTAAAGGATTATTGCTAACATTGTACATTTTGAGGTGAAGCTTGGAACTTTTGCTCATTTGTACCTGTACCAAACCACCAAAATACTAGTAGTTGATTTGGGAATTGCTCAAAGTGTGGTGGGTTTTTTTTTTTACATTTTATCACAACATTTGGATTATTTACAACAGTTGGACAATTTAGAACATTCCGCTCATTTATATGGACAATTAACAACCCTTGGATGTTTTACAACATTTGGACAATTTACAACATTTGAACTATTAACAATATTTGGACCATTCACAACCGTTGGACTATTAACAATATTGTGATCATTGAAAACATTTGGATCATTCACAATATTTGGACAATTTACAACATTTGGATCATTACAATATTTGGACAAATTCAGGGGTTTCAAAGTGGGCCGGTACCCGGTACTTTTACCCGCCTGAGATCGTGTATAGTACCGGCAGAAATTACTGAACCCCCCAAAATTAGCGGTGGTCAAAACCAAAAGTACGATGGTCGATAGGCTTGTGGAATATTTTTCATAAAAAAATTAATGATCACGTCAATTGCTGAATTCTCGCATTCAAATCGAACAACTGCGTCACGACCAAGTTGATGGGATATTCCCTGTTTTAAAAATAACTTTACCTTAGAATCGTAAATAGCAGTTTGCGCATGCGGTAAATAGATATGTTTTCGCCCCAATATCTTTTCATTCTTGTGTAAAACTCGGACCGGAACAAAGCTGACATCATTTCAAAATAAAAAAAATGACCGATTACAAATTATGTTCAAACACAATTTAGTGTAATCTCCAGTAACATAAGTATGATCATTATATATTATGAATATATGACTACACAATATTTTGTGCGATTTTTTTATCCATTTAAAACCCAGGGTCGAATCATTCTGGGGCGTACTGTCTTGTTGCTTAACTCCGTCCATATTGTTTAACTTCCGGTATAAAAAAATAAAAACCTATGGCTAATTTATTTACATATCTTGACGGGGCCCTACCGCGGTTGTTCACAGAAATGAAAGTGTGCTGAAAAACATTTTTAAAAGGGGGTACGAGGAGATAAGGGATAGAAAATTACTAGAAATCTTGAAAAAGGACCGGACATGGCTCAAATACGAATTACATTGTTTTTTCCCCCTTTTTTCCAAAATAATTTAACTTTTGTGATTCAAATGTTAATAAATGTCTTCCCGCGAATCGTTTTTGTTTGAACATTTTTTTTTGCACATGAAAGTAACAATATATATTGTTTTTGTTTAATTATATTTGTATTGATCTATTAAAATTATAAATTTTATTGCAAATTAAATTTATATGTTTCATCAAGGACGTATTCTATATACGTCCTTGGTTTCATTAATTATGACAATTATATGTCTTGATCCGTGCCAATGGTCTTTGATGAGTTTAATTATTGGTAATAAAGTAAAAAAAAACACACAAGTCAAGGTATTGTGAAAAAGAAAAGGACAAAGTCAACAAAAGAGTTTTGAGAATTTTAAGCTGTGATAACAATGGCTTGGTCAAGCCTAGCTGCGGAACCGTAGCTCTTTATGGTCGTTTTGGGTTTTTTAAGATATGGCAGACTATCTATGAATAATCTTGGCTGAAGTCTGTAGTCTGTAAACTGAATAATTCAATAAAGAAACTGGGGGGGGGGGGGAGGTCCAGGCATTATGGTGAAATCTGAACTCTAAAGTTAATGGGATATTTCTTTCAAAAACACTTAATGTTTTGCAGTCTCTGAAGTACATTTTTTGGTCCACAAAATGATAGATTTCTGGAGCTACCGCCCCCTGGACCCCTTACGGCCCTCAGCCTAATTTTTTAGGTACCTCCTAAAATTTAAGAAGTACCTGCTATTATAAATAACTTTGAAACCCCTGGACAATGTATAACATGTTTTTATAGAATATTACATACATATAATTTATATATAAAGTATAAACCTGTACAATGTGTCTATTTATAGCATATAAAATACACATTTATTATAAGTCCAATACATAACAGATATATCATGACAATCGGAAACACACACATTTTTTTTTTGGCCTAAAATTAAATAAAATTAAAATTCTAGATAATATATATTAAGGGTTTATGGTATTTAACGCCACTTTCAACAATATTTTAATTATATCGTGGCCATCACTTTTATTGCTGACAGAGTTCCCAGAGAAAACAACAGACCTGTCGCAAGTCGCTGACCAACTTTATCACATAATGTTGAATCGAATACACCTCGATATAAATTACTTGCTGTTCCATATAATGTTCATCCTTAATAGCTTAACCTCATATTTTGCCTTATTAATAAAATGAGGGAAATTACATTTTACAAGACATTATCAATACTGAGATCACTATGATAGTTTGATATTAAATCAGTGCCTATCACCACTAAAGTTGTTCGTTCGATTCCCGCTTTTGGCGAGGTGTACTCTATACATCTTTATCACGTTTATGTTATCAAGTTTTAAGAGATTTATTGCAGGTCAGTGGTTTTATCGATATTCCGGTTTCCTTCACCATATTGAACCACCATATCATAGGTAACATATTGCTACAAGTGATGTTAAGCACTAATTAATCTAGCGATTTTAAATCAATAATGATCTTATGTGTATAAATTGTTAATGGTGGTTGTTAGTTAAACCTGATCATTCAGAAACAACACACACACAATTTTTACAATTTGTACACACATAGAGAAAAAACATAGCAATTTTCTTAATCACCTGGCGTCTGTTGTTCGTTTGTCATTTTCGTCAACACTTTATCTAACCTAATTATAAAGAATCATGGAAGTTGTCGCTCACATTAACCTCTCTTTGTCATTGATGGCCTTTTCAAATTTTAATGTTCTAATCAAAATCGCTGACACAGAATGAACCACACTATATTTACATTCTCACTTTTCAAATGTCTGGATTGATGCGAATCAACACTGAAATAAGATCCTGATGGACTCCCATGTCAAATATAAACTTTAGTACATTGTAAGAATATTTCTTCTTGCATCAAGTTTTTAGCTCACCTTGCCAATGGAAATGTCAGCTTTTGCCATCACTTGGCATCCGTCGTCCGTTAACTTTTCACATTTTAATGTTCTCCTCCAAAACCGCTTGTCTAAATGAACAGAAACTTAGTAGCTATAGGAATCATCTATGGATGGTCTTCTATTAAAATTTCTCATTTTGTCTTGATCAGTTAAAAAACATGGCCACCACAGAAAATTTTTGCTTCTGATTGGTTAATTTCTTAAAATTCTTCTCCTCTGAAACTCAAATGAAAAAAAATTTGGTAGGAAGCACCTATGGAAAGTTCTGTATAAGGTTTCCTCAAAACAGAATGAAAAGTGAGCAACAAAGTGTTTTAGCTCCCCGACAGTGGCAGTGTTTAACATAGGAGCCTATTGGGAAATGAATAACAGCTTTTCTTAAGAAGAGTTTCAAGATACCAAAGCCGAAAGGGGTAATACGAATCCGTAAATCGAAGGACAGACAACACAATGGCAAAAAAGGACAAACAATGATCTACAAAGCATACACATAAAACTAAAGATCGTGTAACACAAACCCCACTAAAAACCGGGACTGAACTTGGGTGCTCGAGAAAGGTAAGCTGTTCCTGCTCCACTAGTGGTACTCGTCGTGTTAATCTGATTACAGATCCGGTGATGGTTCATGAATGAAAAAAGGACCAGTGTCATATGGTATATTGACCCCCCTCATTTCTAATCAAGAGATAGGCAGGGGGTCAAACTACCATGGGTAGGGGGGTAAAAATACCATGGATTGGGGGTCGATGTACCATGGGTAGGGGATCAAAATACCATGGGTAGGGGGTCAGAATACCATGGATAGGGGGGTCGATATACCATCAGTAGGGGGTCGATATACCATAGGTAGGAAGTCAAAATACCATGGGTGGGTTGTCGATATACCATGAGTAGTGGGGTCAAGATACAATGGGTAGGGGGGGGGTTAAAATACCATGGTTAGGGGGTCATCATAGATAATCTTCCAATGAAGGGAAATCATGATTTATATCTATAGCATGTAATAAAGGATTGTCAGGTAGCTAATTTTCATGAATATTACTTTAATACCAATATCATACACATGAGTAATGCAAGGTAGTTTATGTTCACGGATAACACTTGATACCTACGTCATACCATGAACAGATTCAATGTAACTTATTTTCATGAATACAATTTCGCTACCTGAATCACACACCGGCATCATTTTGAGTAGCTTATTTTCACTTTCTGATACCTTTGTGAAACACTGGAGAGATGTAAGTTTTCACTAGCAACATTTTGTTACCTGAATAGTGAATCTCACGCTGGCGAGACATAAGATAGCTTATTGTCATGGGCAACCTTCTGAAGCTATATCTGTCGAATTTTTGTTCTTCCCTCGATGGGATTTTAACTCGTACCATTGATACACTGCAGCACCAATCGTTGGTATCAGGACATCTCGGTACCGAACATATGAGACTACTCGGTACTGAATAATAAAAATAATTTGATTGAATTTAAAAACTTTTCTAATTTTTGTTTACATGTAGACGTTGTTTATTTCGGTACTGAATAATAAAAATAATTTGATCGAATTTAAAAACTTTTTTTAATTTTTTTTTACATGTAGACGTTGTTTATACAATTTTTTTTTTAATCATCTTTAATTAAATGGACATCAAAGAGGCAATTCATTAATATTTGTAAATAACTTTTGTTTTGATAACTAAGTCCCTTTATCAATAAATCACAGATAAACTTAACGGGATGATTATTTTCATTTGTTTTGATTACATAAATGTGTTAATTAGATAGCTTTAATTACCAAATTTAATTTCTTTAATCAATAACTATCATAGATCACTGCTTTAATCTTTTGTTTTACTTCAAAAGACGATACAAGCTGAATTTTATTTGAGAAATATTTGCCAAGCCGATATATAATGGAGGGTTACCCTAATTTGAGATTCAAACTGTAAAATGAACGAGTATCCGTGTATAAATTGTGGCAGCAATGTCCGTCCCAGACAGGAGGCTTTACAATGTGACCCGTGTTCACAGTGGCAGCACAGATTATGCAACACTGGTAAGACCTTTTTATCTAATTGTATCGCTTTTGTATATTATTTAACCCCCCAAATTATAAACAGAAAATCAAGAAATGTCGTATATTGAAAGCACTGTCAATTTCCTCAGTTACTCACACGAACACACATAGCATAATTGGTAACGCCACTACAAAGTATGAAGAATTTTTGTGGGGAAAAGCAATAAATCAGTCCGTTTTAATGAAATGAAAGTACCGGGGCTTTCTTAACAAACACGCTGAATTTCATAATTTGCATAATTACTTTTGTAAATAATAAATGGAGGTCAAAATAATGAAAATATAAATAAAAATCAGTATACAAAAACAACGATCTCCGGGATCGATCTACACTGGAATTATCAAAAACACATATCGATCCACTTTTGAATCATATATTAAAGAACTACTAGTACACAAATATTGACAATTAATAAGTACCAAACAATTGTGGTCAGTACCGAATAGTGTCTCATCCAAGTCCCGAACTGTCGAGTACCGATATGTCCAGGTTAGTACCGAAATGTCCAGTACCGAGATGTCCAAGTCAGTACCGAAATGTCTAGGATTCCAATCGCTTAGCCTTAGGTCCAGCACCCTATACCACTCGACCACATCCGCTCCATATATATATATATTTTCAGACGTATATATATTTGTCATACTGCAATATAAAATTTAAGTGATCCGATTGGTTATTTACTCGATTTTACTAATCCATATTATACGGCTCTAGCCGGTAATATGAAAGCACGTGCCAAGAAAGATAACTCATTTTGAAATCATTCGTAATCAAGATGGCGATCCCCAGGTTCGCCTGTCACTCTGACGCCGGTATTGAGGCAATTCTAAATCATTTGTTATATTTCTGTTTAAATTGTTGAGTTGTTTATTAAATATGTTGAAGAATTAATTTCTTCTTTAAAGCAAAGTCATATCTGGGGTTAAATGTTCATGAGACAATACATGTATAGTAGTCATGTTCTTTATTTAGGCTTTACACAGGTAATATGGACCCATGGTATTGCAGTATGACAAATTCGTTATATAGGTTTTAGACAGGTAATACGGGCTCATATAACCTGTCTGTGTTGTATATTTCCCATAACTAATATTATTACGAATTTAGTTTGTTACACATATTTTCATTGGTTCTTCAACCCTGAATGTCAGCTTATATTCGGAAAACAGACGGGGTATATATTTCAGTCCCCAAAAACGATTAAAACATGGACGACAAAACATTACACTTCACTGAATCAATGGTATAATACGGAATAATAAATGTATTTTTACCAAATTAAATGCTGTTTTTATACTCAAAACTGCTGCATGAACAAAAAAATATTACAACGGTTAATTCCGTCACAAATACCTGATCGATTCAGCAGATTCCTACGTTCCACGGCTGTACCATAACAAATAAACAAAACCTTTAACCTTGAAAACTGTCGACGTCATGGGGCCACACCAAGGTTTTATTTACATGTTGTTAACATTTAAATTATTTAAACTGTTTCGCAAACCCGTTGTTTTGTTATGTGATATATAAATGTTATATTTATAAAGTTTACAAAATTTACTACATATGAAACTGTATTGATTTAGAAATTTAGTACAGTATTTTCCTTCATAAGACACCCTATACATGAAATATGACGTGGCACATATTTTGACGTCATTGAAGACGGTCCATGTGCGGGACAAAAGAACCAGATGTTACACATATGAAACTACATATAAGTGGGATGATAAGGAAAGGGAAAGCTTTATTTAATTAGACATTGATAAAGTCCCTCTGTGGGACGAACATTTTGTCATTCAACGAAGTGTTTAATTCTTTATCACTTTGTTTTGTGTATTTTAGACGTTTATATCTTTTTTTACTTGTATAGTATCGTTATACCATAACGATCCAACACCCCGTAAAATTGATCGTTGACTGGTTTTTCAGCAGTGAAAACGTTAGTACAAGAATGTTGTGAAAAATCAGTCTTGTTCTTTTCTTACTAATTTATTTTATATGTACCAGCATACGGATTTCATTTGACTATAAAGTAGGTCTCTATATAATATATTTTGTTTAAAAAGAGAATTCTGTTTATAAAAGGAATAATGTTTGTCAAAAAAAAAAATACATGAAAGTTGAATAGGTATAGCCCTTTTCTTCACAAAAAATATATAAAATTTAGAAGTCATGATTTTGAAGTCTTTATTCCTGGAACTTCTTTGCTGGAAAAATGTTCAGTCCCTACTATCAATACAGCTTAACTTTATGTGCCATAATTATCAGACCCGTCCATTCGTCTGTAAACAAAATCTGATTATCTCTCTGACTTTGTAGACATCTTCTGATGAAGTACTTTTAAAACCCTCTCCTGTGCGAATTTCAATGAATTTGAATTTTGGTGTTTAACGCCACTTTCAGCAATATTATGGCGACCAGTTTTAGTGGTGGAGGAAGCCGGAGTACACCACCGACCACGGGCAAGTAACTGGTAAACTTTATCACTTGCGGCTGTGAGTAGAGTGCATCCTTTTTTGTAATTTACAAAGCTGGGTGCGAACCCACGCCGTATTGGTGATGGGCTTGTATGAGTTGTTAGATCCAACGACCTAACTCATTGAGCCACCCGGGCTCCGAATTTCAATGACAAAAATGAGATATCGTTTGTTGAGGACACGGTGAAGGGAGAAAGGAGACAATGAAACAAGCCAAGATGCTAACAACGCAACTCCCCCCAAACCAAAAAAAATCTACAGTACAAAGAGAGACATACCATGACTAATCACTGAGATAGTGTTGTCCCACTCTAAGAATGGCACTGAAAATCTTTTTTTTTTATTTTCCTGAGAGTGGTTAGTTTTATCACTTTCAATTCAGAAAAAAATGAAGTTATCTTCAACAGAAAAAAAAACCCAGACCACTTTCACGGTGATTAGACTATAGTCATGGTTTGTCTCTTTCTGTGCTGTACTGTACACATTTTCAGGACTTTTTTTCAAACTGATGAAAAAGGGATACAGAGGAAACAAATTCCGTGAATACAGCTACCTGCACCATAAACACAAACATCACGGATTCGAAATGGTTTAATAAATTGATAAATAAAGTCTCGTGCAACAATAATATGATCTATTGCAATTTGAAAATTCAAAATGCATGAATTCAATTCAATGTCAACCTCGTAAATATTCTTGAAGGGTTGGTGGCTGTAGGTTGAAGAAACTGCTTGTTTCACTTCCGTACATACACGTATGACAGTTAGTGAGTAAAACAGCAACTGCATAATATTTTCCGACAGGTTGTAGGTAGACCTTTTGATTTTTTTTAAAGTCAAGGTATGCAAATATCGACAGTACTTTACCAAAGGCCCATTCAACACAAATGCGGACAGCAGACATTCTTTTGTTGAATATCATTTGATTTCTTGAAATTGCACCACCACGGTACGGCGGTATGATGTAGCCATCACCAAGTGGGTATGCAGGGTCACCATAAACAGAAAATATATGACCATTGGGAGAAGTCATATGGTTAGCCATTTGTGCCAATACATTACTTTCCCTTAACATTCCAGCATCATGGCGGCGCCCCTCAATCGGTCCATAAAGATGCGATACAAGACCATTCGGAATAACAATACTTTGAAACTTAAGTCCATGAACTCTCTTATGACCGTTGAAGACCAGTTTTTGACTTTGTTGCGGTCTACAAATAGGACGGACCGTTCCATCTATGAATCCCCAACAATTTTCCAGCGGTGCGTTGCGATCAGAAACAGCTTCAGCATAACTTCGCAAATGTTCATATGATAACCAGTCTCGACTTAGGTCAGAAAGAAGGTGATTGTGTGTATTATAAAGATAATCGATGACGTGGTTAAATATGTATGAAATTTCAACTTTGGTTCTCCCCAAAACAGGTTCTAGATCTTCTAATCGACATAGATAGGCAAGTCTACGGAGAACTATGCACAAACCTTCTACACCAGAGGCCACTGTACGGTTGTTGCAAGTAATTTTTTCCGGTAACCGGAGTGCATTACTAAGAATATTTATATCTTCTCTTTCAAATCGGAACATTGTGCGGTATTGATCATTTGTTAAATTGTCAATGTCAAGCTTTTGATATGCAAGAACTTTTTCTTCCTTAAGCGATGAGAGCAATAGCAAGTCATCATCATTTTCTAATGCAGCCAATGCGACTATTTCCGCCATAATAATTTCAAATACAACATAAAAAACAACGAAACTGACTGGTTTATGAATTAAAGCTGACCAATCAGCGCTTTGATAACATCGAGGTTCTACACGTACACGTACACGTGATGTTTGCTTAACTGCACGCGAAATCGCATTACAATGACCTGTACGGGTACCTCTAACTAGACGTAGAAGTACACGTACACGTCCGCTTGCTTAACGTTTCTAATATATCCAAATTTGTCCTTTAAAGTGTTAAAGGAATTGTTATGGTCTTGTAATGTTCAATCCTTTGAAATAGACAAATGTTGATTTTTTTTCACTCTCTGATTTTTATTTTATTTTTTAAAAGAGCAATAGGAGACAAGAGTTTAATGATACTGGTTTTTTTTCTTTAATTTGTCAGTAAAAAGGAGAGGAGGCATGGCTACAGGGGAGGTAGAGGCCATGTATTGTTTGCTGAATATATATCTTAAATTTACATTATATTTTCATTAAAAAAATACTATCTTCCTATATATTTTTTGTCAAAAGTGGCTTGACACCATGTAAATCATCTTCGCTAACCAAAGGTTACGATCCGCTCTACTAATCTTCACCCTTGGCATCGTTAGACGGATTTTCGACGTCACACGGTGACGGTTTATATGTAATGCATCTAGTGGTAGCTGCAACCAATCAGAACGGGCTTTACAAAAAGCACACGTTCTGTAGAAAAAATGTCAACAAAATAAAAATGCGAAAAATCGTCAGTCCGGCACGATTTTGATAGAATAAAAAAGTTTGTACGATTAGCCGCTACACTATTCGTACAAAAAGTTTGTACGAGGAGACACTGCCTATTATAATCTCGAGTCAATTTTCAGGGCATTCAAACGAAAGGAAATGAAAGCATCGCGTCGATTGGCTGAAAATGACATCATTACAAGGGGCGTAACTGTCAAAATCCAGCAGGTGGCAGTGCGCGGGAATTACGAAAATCCGTCTAACGATGCCAAGGGAGAAGGTGAGTAGAGCGGATCGTAACCCTTGGCTAGCGAAGATGCATGTAAATATGCAAAATTTAAAAACAATGAAAGAACTCTCCAAGAAATGGACTCCGACGTAAACCCACGCCCTCATCGTGGGGTCTGGAAACATTCTTCTAATGGCTAAGAGGTTACATGATCAACAGGTTTAATCATGTCTTTACTGACATTTATGGAAAGAAAGTTTAAAAAGTGATGGTCAACCATTCCACCAGGTCCTGGCTTAGGACAGTCACAAAAATATGGCATGGTTAAATGGGTTAATGGAATCCCTATCCCTCCCCCCTGTTGCTCATTATATCATCTCCAACGCTTAATTATCACTTATGATTAAAAGTACCAAGTTATGACAGGGATGGTACATCCTACTATGGTCTGACAAGTAGATTAAAATTAACTAAATTAATTTTTTTATCATATGTTTTGCATTGTGTGGAATGGATATCTACTTCTAAATTAATATAATATAATATTGAATTGTATGTAATAATTTTGGGGGAAATCCGGATTTGGTACATGCGTGCACCGAGATGCATTCAATATTTTACTTTGCTGTAACATTATAGATAAACAAAGCCTATTGTAGACATTAAAGGTCAGTTCCCAGCAAATAACATGCAAATAAACTGAGCATTAAACACATCTTCTGTTTTTAAAGTCATATTTTCCATGTCACATCATAAATAATCTTCACAGAGTTACTGTCTCTATCACGTATAAACCGGAAATTAAACTCGATGTTAGGGACCGATCATTTAACTTGAAGGGGGGGAGGGGGTGGGGGGTTATGGTTTATTGTTTCGTTCAGAAATTTTTTTTCCGACAACACAAGAGTTAGAATATTTATTTACTTTGTCGCGTGAAGCGCCAAATTTTTTTTCCAGAATTTAACATTTGGTTATATGACAAAAACTCTGAAAATCAGATTATTATTTTTTTCCTCCACCAAAATCAGAATATTTTTTTCAGCAACATTGGGAATCAGAATATTTTTTGTAGAAAAAACCCATAACCCCTCCCCCCTCCCCCCTTCAAGTTAAATGGTCGTTCCCTTAGAAACATCGAAATACGGTCGTATAATAAATACAAACACCTTTAAAATTCATGAAAAATATTTTTTTATTGCATACAAACATTAATCGTTGTAATGAAACACCAAACTGCCTTTGTTTTGTTTCATTTTTGTAGTTGACTCTACTAGTGTCAAGTTGGCACTGATGGTCTCTGTTTAGTAGGTCCCTGAAAAGCAGGTATTATAAAAGTTGGTGTACAGCAACATCTGATCAGGTATTAAATTGACAACCTAAAATAGTCATTTTAAATAATATATGTCACTCGGCTACTACTACCGCCATACAAAGTAATCTTTCTTTGTTAGGCTTAATACAGTATAACTTAGTAATCTTACTTTGTTAGGTTTAATACAGTATAACTTAGTAATCTTACCTTGTTAGGTTTAATACAGTATAACTTAGTTATCTTACTTTGTTAGGCTTAATACAGTATAACTTAGTAATCTTACCTTGTTAGGCTTACCACAGTATAACTTAGTAATCTTACCTTGTTAAACTTAATACAGTATAACTTAATAATCTTACCTTGTTAGGCTTAATACAGTATAACTTAGTAATCTTACCTTGTTAGGTTTAATACAGTATAACTTAGTAATCTTATCTTGTTAGACTTAATACAGTATAATTTAGTAATCTTACCTTGTTAGGCTTAATACAGTATAACTTAGTTATCTTACCTTGTTAGACATAATACAGTATAACTTAGTTATCTTACCTTGTTAAACTTAATACAGTATAACTTAATAATCTTACCTTGTTAGGCTTAATACAGTATAACTTAGTTATCTTACCTTGTTAGACTTAATACAGTATAACTTAGTAATCTTACCTTGTTAGGTTTAATACAGTATAACTTAGTTATCTTACCTTGTTAGACTTAATACAGTATAACTTAATAATCTTACCTTGCTAGGTTTAATACAGTATAACTTAGTTATCTTACCTTGTTAGGTTTAATACAGTATAACTTAGTTATCTTACCTTGTTAGACTTAATACAGTATAACTTAGTAATCTTACCTTGTTAGGTTCAATACAGTATAACTTAGTAATCTTACCTTGTTAGGTTTAATACAGTATAACTTAGTTATCTTACCTTGTTAGACTTAATACAGTATAACTTAATAATCTTACCTTGCTAGGTTTAATATAGTATAACTTAGTAATCTTACCTTGTTAGGTTTAATACAGTATAACTTAGTTATCTTACCTTGTTAGACTTAATACAGTATAACTTAGTAATCTTACCTTGTTAGGTTTAATACAGTATAACTTAGTTATCTTACCTTGTTAGGCTTAATACAGTATAACTTAGTTATCTTACCTTGTTAGGTTTAATACAGTATAACTTAGTTATCTTACCTTGTTAGGTTTAATACAGTATAACTTAATTATCTTACCTTGTTAGGTTTAATACAGTATAACTTAGTTATATTACCTTGTTAGGCTTAATACAGTATAACTTAGTATGTTTACCTTGTTAGACTTAATACAGTATAACTTAGTAATCTTACCTTGTTAAGACTTAATACAGTATAACTTAGTTATCTTACCTTGTTAGGCTTAATACAGTATAACTTAGTTATCTTACCTTGTTAGACTTAATACAGTATAACTTAGTAATCGTACCTTGTTAGGTTTAATACAGTATAACTTAGTTATCTTACCTTGTTAGGCTTAATACAGTATAGCTTAGTTATCTTACCTTGTTAGGCTTAATACAGTATAACTTAGTAATCTTACCATGTTAGGTTTAATACAGTATAATTTAGTTATCTTACCTTGTTAGACTTAATACAGTATAACTTAATAATCTTACATTGCTAGGTTTAATATAGTATAACTTAGTAATCTTACCTTGTTAGGTTTAATACAGTATAACTTAGTTATCTTACCTTGTTAGACTTAATACAGTATAACTTAGTAATCTTACCTTGTTAGGTTTAATACAGTATAACTTAGTTATCTTACCTTGTTAGGCTTAATACAGTATAACTTAGTTATCTTACCTTGTTAGGTTTAATACAGTATAACTTAGTTATCTTACCTTGTTAGGTTTAATACAGTATAACTTAATTATCTTACCTTGTTAGGTTTAATACAGTATAACTTAGTTATATTACCTTGTTAGGCTTAATACAGTATAACTTAGTATGTTTACCTTGTTAGACTTAATATAGTATAACTTAGTAATCTTACCTTGTTAAGACTTAATACAGTATAACTTAGTTATCTTACCTTGTTAGGCTTAATACAGTATAACTTAGTTATCTTACCTTGTTAGACTTAATACAGTATAACTTAGTAATCGTACCTTGTTAGGTTTAATACAGTATAACTTAGTTATCTTACCTTGTTAGGCTTAATACAGTATAGCTTAGTTATCTTACCTTGTTAGGCTTAATACAGTATAACTTAGTAATCTTACCTTGTTAGGTTTAATACAGTATAATTTAGTTATCTTACCTTGTTAGACTTAATACAGTATAACTTAATAATCTTACATTGCTAGGTTTAATATAGTATAACTTAGTAATCTTACCTTGTTAGTTTTAATACAGTATAACTTAGTTATCTTACCTTGTTAGACTTAATACAGTATAACTTAATAATCTTACCTTGTTAGGTTTAATACAGTATAACTTAGTTATCTTACCTTGTTAGGTTTAATACAGTATAACTTAGTTATCTTACCTTGTTAGATTTAATACAGTATAACTTAGTAATCTTACCTTGTTAGGTTCAATACAGTATAACTTAGTAATCTTACCTTGTTAGGTTTAATACAGTATAACTTAGTTATCTTACCTTGTTAGACTTAATACAGTATAACTTAATAATCTTACCTTGCTAGGTTTAACATAGTATAACTTAGTAATCTTACCTTGTTAGGTTTCATACAGTATAACTTAGTTATCTTACCTTGTTAGACTTAATACAGTATAACTTAGTAATCTTACCTTGTTAGGTTTAATACAGTATAACTTAGTTATCTTACCTTGTTAGGCTTAATACAGTATAACTTAGTTATCTTACCTTGTTAGGTTTAATACAGTATAACTTAGTTATCTTACCTTGTTAGGTTTAATACAGTATAACTTAATTATCTTACCTTGTTAGGTTTAATACAGTATAACTTAGTTATATTACCTTGTTATGCTTAATACAGTATAACTTAGTATGTTTACCTTGTTAGACTTAATACAGTATAACTTAGTAATCTTACCTTGTTAAGACTTAATACAGTATAATTTAGTTATCTTACCTTGTTAGGCTTAATACAGTATAACTTAGTTATCTTACCTTGTTAGACTTAATACAGTATAACTTAGTAATCTTACCTTGTTAGGTTTAATACAGTATAACTTAGTTATCTTACCTTGTTAGGCTTAATACAGTATAACTTAGTTATCTTACCTTGTTAGGTTTAATACAGTATAACTTAGTTATCTTACCTTGTTAGGTTTAATACAGTATAACGTAATTATCTTACCTTGTTAGGTTTAATACAGTATAACTTAGTTATATTACCTTGTTAGGCTTAATACAGTATAACTTAGTATGTTTACCTTGTTAGACTTAATACAGTATAACTTAGTAATCTTACCTTGTTAAGACTTAATACAGTATAACTTAGTTATTTTACCTTGTTAGACTTAATACAGTATAACTTAGTAATCTTACCTTGTTAGGCTTAAAACAATATAACTTTGTTATCTTAACTTATTAGACTTAATACAGTATAACTTAGTAATCTTACCTTGTTAGTCTTAATACAGTATAACTTAGTAATCTTACTTTGTTAGACTTAATATAGTATAACTTAGTAATCTTACCTTGTTAGGTTTAATACAGTATAAATTAGTAATCTTACCTTGTTAGACTTAATACAGTATAACTTAGTTATCTTACCTTGTTAGGCTTAATACAGTATAACTTAGTGATCTTACCTTGTTAGACTTAAAACAACATAACTTAGTAATCTTACCTTGTTATATTTAATACAGTATAACTTAGTTATCTTACCTTGTTAGGCTTAATATAGTATAACTTAGTAATCTTACCTTGTTAGTCTTAATACAGTATAACTTAGTAATCTTACCTTGTTAGACTTAATACAGTATAACTTAGTTATCTTACCTTGTTAGACTTAATATAGTATAACTTAGTAATCTTACCTTGTTAGGTTTAATACAGTATAAATTAGTAATCTTACCTTGTTAGACTTAATACAGTATAACTTAGTTATCTTACATTGTTAGGCTTAATACAGTATAATTTAGTGATCTTACCTTGTTAGACTTAAAACAGTATAACTTAGTAATCTTACCTTGTTATATTTAATACAGTATAACTTAGTTATCTTACCTTGTTAGGCTTAACATAGTATAACTTAGTAATCTTACCTTGTTAGGCTTAATACAGTATAACTTAGTAATCTTACCTTGTTAGACCTAATACAGTATAACTTAGTAATCTTACCTTGTTAGACTTAATACAGTATAACTTAGTTATCTTACCTTGTTAGACTTAATACAGTATAACTTAGTAATTTTACCTTGTTAGGTTTAATACAGTATAACTTAGTTATCTTACTTTGTTAGGCTTAATACAGTATAACTTAGTAATCTTACCTTGTTAAACTTAATACAGTATAATTTAATAATCTTACCTTGTTAGGCTTAATACAGTATAACTTAGTAATCTTACCTTGTTAGGTTTAATACAGTATAACTTAGTAATCTTATCTTGTTAGACTTAATACAGTATAATTTAGTAATCTTACCTTGTTAGGCTTAATACAGTATAACTTAGTTATCTTACCTTGTTAGACTTAATACAGTATAACTTAGTTATCTTACCTTGTTAAACTTAATACAGTATAACTTAATAATCTTACCTTGTTAGGCTTAATACAGTATAACTTAGTTATCTTACCTTGTTAGACTTAATACAGTATAACTTGTAATCTTACCTTGTTAGGTTTAATACAATATAACTTAGTTATCTTACCTTATTAGACTTAATACAGTATAACTTAATAATCTTACCTTGCTAGGTTTAATACAGTATAACTTAGTTATCTTACCTTGTTAGGTTTAATACAGTATAACTTAGTTATCTTACCTTGTTAGACTTAATACAGTATAACTTAGTAATCTTACCTTGTTAGGTTCAATACAGTATAACTTAGTAATCTTACCTTGTTAGGTTTAATACAGTATAACTTAGTTATCTTACCTTGTTAGACTTAATACAGTATAACTTAATAATCTTACCTTGCTAGGTTTAATATAGTATAACTTAGTAATCTTACCTTGTTAGGTTTAATACAGTATAACTTAGTTATCTTACCTTGTTAGACTTAATACAGTATAACTTGGTAATCTTACCTTGTTAGGTTTAATACAGTATAACTTAGTTATCTTACCTTGTTAGGCTTAATACATTTAACTTAGTTATCTTACCTTGTTAGGTTTAATACAGTATAACTTAGTTATCTTACCTTGTTAGGTTTAATACAGTATAACTTAATTATCTTACCTTGTTAGGTTTAATACAGTATAACTTAGTTATATTACCTTGTTAGGCTTAATACAGTATAACTTAGTATGTTTACCTTGTTAGACTTAATACAGTATAACTTAGTAATCTTACCTTGTTAAGACTTAATACAGTATAACTTAGTTATCTTACCTTGTTAGGCTTAATACAGTATAACTTAGTTATCTTACCTTGTTAGACTTAATACAGTACAACTTAGTAATCTTACCTTGTTAGGTTTAATACAGTATAACTTAGTTATCTTACCTTGTTAGGCTTAATACAGTATAGCTTAGTTATCTTACCTTGTTAGGCTTAATACAGTATAACTTAGTAATCTTACCTTGTTAGGTTTAATACAGTATAATTTAGTTATCTTACCTTGTTAGACTTAATACAGTATAACTTAATAATCTTACCTTGCTAGGTTTAATATAGTATAACTTAGTAATCTTACCTTGTTAGGTTTAATACAGTATAACTTAGTTATCTTACCTTGTTAGGCTTAATACAGTATAACTTAGTTATCTTACCTTGTTAGGTTTAATACAGTATAACTTAGTTATCTTACCTTGTTAGGTTTAATACAGTATAACTTAGTTATCTTACCTTGTTAGACTTAATACAGTATAACTTAGTAATCTTACCTTGTTAGGTTCAATACAGTATAACTTAGTAATCTTACCTTGTTAGGTTTAATACAGTATAACTTAGTTATCTTACCTTGTTAGACTTAATACAGTATAACTTAATAATCTTACCTTGCTAGGTTTAATACAGTATAACTTAGTAATCTTACCTTGTTAGACTTAATACAGTATAACTTAGTTATCTTACCTTGTTAGGCTTAATACAGTATAACTTAGTGATCTTACCTTGTTAGACTTAAAACAGTATAACTTAGTAATCTTACCTTGTTATACTTAATACAGTATATCTTAGTTATTTTACCTTGTTAGACTTAATACAGTATAACTTAGTAATCTTACCTTGTTAGGCTTAATACAGTATAACTTAGTAATCTTACCTTGTTAGACTTAATACAGCATAACTTAGTAATCTTACCTTGTTAGACTTAATACAGTATATCTTAGTTATCTTAGCTTGTTATGCTTAATACAGTATAACTTAGTTATCGTACCTTGTTAAGACTTAATACAGTATAACTTAGTAATCTTACCTTGTTAGACTTAATACAGTATAACTTAGTAATCTTACCTTGTTAGGTTTACTACAGTATAACTTAGTAATCTTACCTTGTTAGGCTTAATACAGTATAACTTAGTTATCTTACCTTGTTAGGTTTAATACAGTATAACTTAGTAATCTTACCTTGTTAGACTTAATACAGTATAACTTAGTTATCTTACCTTATTAAACTTAATACAGTATAACTTAGTAATCTTACCTTGTTAGGTTTAATACAGTATAACTTAGTAATCTTACCTTGTTAGACTTAATACAGTATAACTTAGTAATCTTACCTTGTTAGACTTAATACAGTATAACTTAGTAATCTTACCTTGTTAGTTGATACAGTATAACTTAGTAATCTTACCTTGTTAGACTTAATACAGTATAACTTAGTTATCTTACCTTGTTAGACTTAATACAGTATAACTTAGTTATCTTAGCTTGCTAGACTTAATACAGTATAACTTAATAATCTTACCTTGTTAGGTTTAATACAGTATAACTTAGTAATCTTACCTTGTTAGACTTAATACAGTATAACTTAGTTATCTTACCTTGTTAGACTTAATACAGTATAACTTGTAATCTTACCTTGTTAGGTTTAATACAATATAACTTAGTTATCTTACCTTATTAGACTTAATACAGTATAACTTAATAATCTTACCTTGCTAGGTTTAATACAGTATAACTTAGTTATCTTACCTTGTTAGGTTTAATACAGTATAACTTAGTTATCTTACCTTGTTAGACTTAATACAATATAACTTAGTAATCTTACCTTGTTAGGTTCAATACAGTATAACTTAGTAATCTTACCTTGTTAGGTTTAATACAGTATAACTTAGTTATCTTACCTTGTTAGACTTAATACAGTATAACTTAATAATCTTACCTTGCTAGGTTTAATATAGTATAACTTAGTAATCTTACCTTGTTAGGTTTAATACAGTATAACTTAGTTATCTTACCTTGTTAGACTTAATACAGTATAACTTGGTAATCTTACCTTGTTAGGTTTAATACAGTATAACTTAGTTATCTTACCTTGTTAGGCTTAATACAGTATAACTTAGTTATCTTACCTTGTTAGGTTTAATACAGTATAACTTAGTTATCTTACCTTGTTAGGTTTAATACAGTATAACTTAATTATCTTACCTTGTTAGGTTTAATACAGTATAACTTAGTTATATTACCTTGTTAGGCTTAATACAGTATAACTTAGTATGTTTACCTTGTTAGACTTAATACAGTATAACTTAGTAATCTTACCTTGTTAAGACTTAATACAGTATAACTTAGTTATCTTACCTTGTTAGGTTTAATACAGTATAACTTAGTTATCTTACCTTGTTAGACTTAATACAGTACAACTTAGTAATCTTACCTTGTTAGGTTTAATACAGTATAACTTAGTTATCTTACCTTGTTAGGCTTAATACAGTATAGCTTAGTTATCTTACCTTGTTAGGCTTAATACAGTATAACTTAGTAATCTTACCTTGTTAGGTTTAATACAGTATAATTTAGTTATCTTACCTTGTTAGACTTAATACAGTATAACTTAATAATCTTACCTTGCTAGGTTTAATATAGTATAACTTAGTAATCTTACCTTGTTAGGTTTAATACAGTATAACTTAGTTATCTTACCTTGTTAGGCTTAATACAGTATAACTTAGTTATCTTACCTTGTTAGGTTTAATACAGTATAACTTAGTTATCTTACCTTGTTAGGTTTAATACAGTATAACTTAGTTATCTTACCTTGTTAGACTTAATACAGTATAACTTAGTAATCTTACCTTGTTAGGTTCAATACAGTATAACTTAGTAATCTTACCTTGTTAGGTTTAATACAGTATAACTTAGTTATCTTACCTTGTTAGACTTAATACAGTATAACTTAATAATCTTACCTTGCTAGGTTTAATATAGTATAACTTAGTAATCTTACCTTGTTAGGTTTAATACAGTATAACTTAGTTATCTTACCTTGTTAGGCTTAATACAGTATAACTTAGTTATCTTACCTTGTTAGGCTTAATACAGTATAACTTAGTTATCTTATCTTGTTAGGTTTAATACAGTATAACATAGTTATCTTACCTTGTTAGGTTTAATACAGTATAACTTAATTATCTTACCTTGTTAGGTTTAATACAGTATAACTTAGTTATATTACCTTGTTAGGCTTAATACAGTATAACTTAGTATGTTTACCTTGTTAGACTTAATACAGTATAACTTAGTAATCTTACCTTGTTAAGACTTAATACAGTATAACTTAGTTATCTTACCTTGTTAGACTTAATAGAGTATAACTTAGTAATCTTACCTTGTTAGGCTTAAAACAATATAACTTTGTTATCTTAACTTATTAGACTTAATACAGTATAACTTAGTAATCTTACCTTGTTAGTCTTAATACAGTATAACTTAGTAATCTTACCTTGTTAAACTTAATACAGTATAACTTAGTTATCTTACCTTGTTAGACTTAATATAGTATAACTTAGTAATCTTACCTTGTTAGGTTTAATACAGTATAAATTAGTAATCTTACCTTGTTAGACTTAATAAAGTATAACTTAGTTATCTTACCTTGTTAGGCTTAATACAGTATAACTTAGTGATCTTACCTTGTTAGACTTAAAACAGTATAACTTAGTAATCTTACCTTGTTATATTTAATACAGTATAACTTAGTTATCTTACCTTGTTAGGCTTAATACAGTATAACTTAGTAATCTTACCTTGTTAGACCTAATACAGTATAACTTAGTAATCTTACCTTGTTAAACTTAATACAGTATAACTTAGTTATCTTACCTTGTTAGACTTAATACAGTATAACTTAGTAATCTTACCTTGTTAGGTTTAATACAGTATAAATTAGTAATCTTACCTTGTTAGACTTAATACAGTATAACTTAGTTATCTTACCTTGTTAGGCTTAATACAGTATAACTTAGTGATCTTACCTTGTTAGACTTAAAACAGTATAACTTAGTAATCTTACCTTGTTATACTTAATACAGTATATCTTAGTTATTTTACCTTGTTAGACTTAATACAGTATAACTTAGTAATCTTACCTTGTTAGGCTTAATACAGTATAACTTAGTAATCTTACCTTGTTAGACTTAATACAGCATAACTTAGTAATCTTACCTTGTTAGACTTAATACAGTATATCTTAGTTATCTTAGCTTGTTATGCTTAATACAGTATAACTTAGTTATCGTACCTTGTTAAGACTTAATACAGTATAACTTAGTAATCTTACCTTGTTAGACTTAATACAGTATAACTTAGTAATCTTACCTTGTTAGGTTTACTACAGTATAACTTAGTAATCTTACCTTGTTAGGCTTAATACAGTATAACTTAGTTATCTTACCTTGTTAGGTTTAATACAGTATAACTTAGTAATCTTACCTTGTTAGACTTAATACAGTATAACTTAGTTATCTTACCTTATTAAACTTAATACAGTATAACTTAGTAATCTTACCTTGTTAGGTTTAATACAGTATAACTTAGTAATCTTACCTTGTTAGACTTAATACAGTATAACTTAGTAATCTTACCTTGTTAGACTTAATACAGTATAACTTAGTAATCTTACCTTGTTAGTTGATACAGTATAACTTAGTAATCTTACCTTGTTAGACTTAATACAGTATAACTTAGTTATCTTACCTTGTTAGACTTAATACAGTATAACTTAGTTATCTTAGCTTGCTAGACTTAATACAGTATAACTTAATAATCTTACCTTGTTAGGTTTAATACAGTATAACTTAGTAATCTTACCTTGTTAGACTTAATACAGTATAACTTAGTTATCTTAGCTTGTGAGGCTTAATACAGTATAACTTAGTAATCTTACCTTGTTAGACTTAATACAGTATAACTTAGTAATCTTACCTTGTTTTAATACAGTATAACTTAGTAATCTTACCTTGTTAGGTTTAATACAGTATAACTTAGTTATCTTAGCTTGTTAAGCTTAATACAGTATAACTTAGTAATCTTACCTTGTTAGACTTAATACAGTATAACTTAGTAATCTTACCTTGTTAGGTTTAATACAGTATAACTTAGTTATCTTACCTTGTTAAACTTAATACAATATAACTTAGTAATCTTACTTTGTTAGGCTTAGGTTTGTCTTCCTCCTTCTAGGCGGATGAATATCTATTTCTGAATATCTTTTTCCTTAATATGTATATGGTTATCCTAGAATGGAGAAGTAAGATTGTACAAATATTTTGAAATGGTTAGGATAAAAATGTATGAAAACGGAAGATATTTTTCTTACTTTTTTACAAATCGGCCTTGCTGCAAGTACCTTTCTGATTAATAACCCTTTTAAATGAATTATTGCTGTGACAGTTGAAATTTTGACTGACCAATTATATTTGCTATCCACATGTTGAGATGTTATTTGTAATATAAGTGGTCAGTCAAGATTTCAACTTTCATAGGAGCAATTTTTTAAGAGGTTATCAATAAGAAAGGGACTTATATGAAGCTTTATTTCATTTTCACCGTTTTTCTGTTTTGTTCGGAAGAAATTTGTCTCATTCAACATGATACTAATATGACACTACCAGATGTGGTCAATTTATTGGCAGTGGAAACTGGAGGTTGAATAATTCTTAACAAGACATGATTTTATTTAACTCGAACCTCTGTATAGGTTGTTTGTTTGTTTGACGCCACTTTCAACAATATTTCAGTAATATCGTGGCGGTCAGTTTTATTGGTGGAGAAAACCGGAGGACCCGGAGAAAACCACCGACCTGTCGCGTAAGTCACTGACAAACTTTATTACATAATGTTGTACATGTTGCCCTGATCGAGATTTGAACTCACAACATCAGTGGTGATAGGCACTGATTGCATAGGTAGTAAATCCAACTACCATAAGATCACAGCCACGACGACCCTCCCTCTGTATAGGTATTTACTTAATATTTCAATACTGTGATATTTTAATCAGCCATATACAAGCCTCCCGTGCATGGCAGGTGTACTCAATACAAAATTATGTGATAAAGTTTGTCAGAGTGACTTGCGGCAGAACGGACACTGCGGTTTCCTCCACCAATAAAACTGACCGCCCACGATATAACTGAAATGTTGATGAAAGTGGTGTTAAATACCATAACCTTAACCCATATAACAGCCTCACATTTACTGTTTCTTAATTGTCATATGCTATATACTTTTTCTTGGGGTTTTTTTAATTTTATACTAGAAAAATTCAAATTTCATTAAATTAACAAACAAAAAAATAAAGTAAAAATTAGTGTCAGATTAAAAATGAATTAAAATTTCATCATTAAAAACAAAAAAATAATGAAAAATTAATAATTAAAAATAATACAAAAATGTAATATACTAAATAAGGTATCTGCCTTTAGTTTTACATAAAGTCTGAGGTTCATATATCATCTTGCTCACAACTTCCCAAGCCAGGACCTGGATTTTCATTGACAAATGTTGTGGTCTTTTTTTTTTTGTTCAATGGTTTGAAGTAATATGTGGTTGTTTGCTTTGTGGATATTGGTGGACTTGGTTATCATCAATGCTGTGTGGATATTGGTGGACTTGTTTATCACCAATGCTTTGTGGATATTGGTGGACTTGTTTATCATCAATGCTTTGTGGATATTGGTGGACTTGTTTATCACCAATGCTTTGTGGATATTGGTGGACTTGTTTATCATCAATGCTTTGTGAATATTGGTGGACTTGGTTATCATCAATGCTGTGTGGATATTGGTGGACTTGTTTATCATCAATGCTGTGTGGATATTGGTGGACTTGTTTATCATCAATGCTTTGTGGATATTGGTGGACTTGTTTATCACCCATGCTTTGTGGATATTGGTGGACTTGTTTATCATCAATGCTTTGTGGATATTGGTGCACTTGTTTATCATCAATGCTGTGTGGATATTGGTGGACTTGTTTATCACCAATGCTTTGTGGATATTGGTGGACTTGTTTATCATCAATGCTTTGTGGATATTGGTGGACTTGTTTATCACCAATGCTTTGTGGATATTGGTGGACTTGTTTATCATCAATGCTTTGTGAATATTGGTGGACTTGGTTATCATCAATGCTGTGTGGATATTGGTGGACTTGTTTATCATCAATGCTGTGTGGATATTGGTGGACTTGTTTATCATCAATGCTTTGTGGATATTGGTGGACTTGTTTATCACCCATGCTTTGTGGATATTGGTGGACTTGTTTATCATCAATGCTTTGTGGATATTGGTGCACTTGTTTATCACCAATGCTTTGTGGATATTGGTGGACTTGTTTATCATCAATGCTTTGTTGATATTAGTGGACTTGTTTATCACCAATGCTTTGTGGATATTGGTGGACTTGTTTATCATCAATGCTTTGGGATATTGGTGGACTTGATTATCATCAATGCTTTGTTGATATTAGTGGACTTGTTTATCACCAATGCTTTGTGGATATTGGTGGACTTGTTTATCATCAATTCTTTGTGGATATTGGTGGACTTGTTTATCACCAATGCTTTGTGGATATTGGTGGACTTGTTTATCACCAATGCTTTGTGGATATTGGTGGACTTGTTTATCATCAATGCTTTGTGGATATTGGTGGACTTGTTTATCATCAATGCTTTGTGGATATTGGTGGACTTGTTTATCACCAATGCTTTGTGGATATTGGTGGACTTGTTTATCACCAATGCTTTGTGGATATTGGTGGACTTGTTTATCATCAATGCTTTGTGGATATTGGTGGACTTGTTTATCATCAATGCTTTGTGGATATTGGTGGACTTGTTTATCATCAATGCTGTGTGGATATTGGTGGACTTGTTTATCACCAATGCTTTGTGGATATTGGTGGACTTGTTTATCAGCAATGCTTTGTGGATATTGGTGGACTTGTTTATCATCAATGCTTTGTGGATATTGGTGGACTTGTTTATCATCAATGCTTTGTGGATATTGGTGGACTTGTTTATCATCAATGCTTTGTGGATATTGGTGGACTTGTTTATCACCAATGCTTTGTGGATATTGGTGGACTTGTTTATCATCAATGCTTTGTGGATATTGGTGGACTTGTTTCTCATCAATGCTTTGTGGATATTGGTGGACTTGTTTATCATCAATGCTTTGTGGATATTGGTGGACTTGTTTATCATCAATGCTGTGTGGATATTGGTGGACTTGTTTATCATCAATGCTTTGTGGATATTGGTGGACTTGTTTATCAGCAATGCTTTGTGGATATTGGTGGACTTGTTTATCATCAATGCTTTGTGGATATTGGTGGACTTGTTTATCACCAATGCTTTGTGGATATTGGTGGACTTGTTTATCACCAATGCTTTGTGGATATTGGTGGACTTGGTTATCATCAATGCTTTGTGGATATTGGTGGACTTGTTTATCATCAATGCTTTGTGGATATTGGTGGACTTGTTTATCACCAATGCTTTGTGGATATTGGTGGACTTGTTTATCACCAATGCTTTGTGGATATTGGTGGACTTGTTTATCATCAATGCTTTGTGGATATTGGTGGACTTGTTTATCACCAATGCTTTGTGGATATTGGTGGACTTGTTTATCACCAATGCTTTGTGGATATTGGTGGACTTGGTTATCATCAATGCTTTGTGGATATTGGTGGACTTGTTTATCATCAATGCTTTGTGGATATTGGTGGACTTGGTTATCATCAATGCTGTGTGGATATTGGTGAACTTGTTTATCATCAATGCTTTGTGGATTTTGGTGGACTTGTTTATCATCAATGCTTTGTGGATATTGGTGGACTTGTTTATCACCAATGCTTTGTGGATATTGGTGGACTTGTTTATCACCAATGCTTTGTGGATATTGGTGGACTTGTTTATCACCAATGCTTTGTGGATATTGGTGGACTTGTTTATCATCAATGCTTTGTGGATATTGGTGGACTTGTTTATCACCAATGCTTTGTGGATATTGGTGGACTTGTTTATCACCAATGCTTTGTGGATATTGGTGGACTTGTTTATCACCAATGCTTTGTGGATATTGGTGGACTTGTTTATCATCAATGCTTTGTGGATATTGGTGGACTTGTTTATCACCAATGCTTTGTGGATATTGGTGGACTTGTTTATCATCAATGCTTTGTGGATATTGGTGGACTTGTTTATCATCAATGCTGTGTGGATATTGGTGGACTTGTTTATCACCAATGCTTTATGGATATTGGTGGACTTGTTTATCATCAATGCTGTGTGATATTGGTGGACTTGTTTATCACCAATGCTTTGTGGATATTGGTGGACTTGTTTATCATCAATGCTTTGTGGATATTGGTGGACTTGTTTATCATCAATGCTGTGTGGATATTGGTGGACTTGTTTATCATCAATGCTTTGTGGATATTGGTGGACTTGTTTATCATCAATGCTGTGTGGATATTGGTGGACTTGTTTATCACCAATGCTTTGTGGATATTGGTGGACTTGTTTATCATCAATGCTTTGTGGATATTGGTGGACTTGTTTATCATCAATGCTGTGTGGATATTGGTGGACTTGTTTGTCACCAATGCTTTGTTGATATTGGTGGACTTGTTTATCACCAATGCTTTGTGGATATTGGTGGACTTGTTTATCACCAATGCTTTGTGGATATTGATGGATTTGTTTATCACCAATGCTTTGTGGATATTGGTGGACTTGTTTATCATCAATGCTTTGTGGATATTGGTGGACTTGTTTATCATCAATGCTTTGTGGATATTGGTGGACTTGTTTATCATCAATGCTTTGTGGATATTGGTGGGCTTGTTTATCATCAATGCTTTGTGGATATTGGTGGACTTGTTTATCATCAATGCTTTGTGGATATTGGTGGACTTGTTTATCATCAATGCTTTGTGGATATTGGTGAACTTGTTTATCACCAATGCTTTGTGGATATTGGTGGACTTGTTTATCATCAATGCTTTGTGGATATTGGTGGACTTGTTTATCACCAATGCTTTGTGGATATTGGTGGACTTGTTTATCATCAATGCTTTGTGGATATTGGTGGACTTGTTTATCATCAATGCTTTGTGGATATTGGTGGACTTGTTTATCATCAATGCTGTGTGGATATTGGTGGACTTGTTTATCATCAATGCTTTGTGGATATTGGTGGACTTGTTTATCATCAATGCTTTGTGGATATTGGTGGACTTGTTTATCATCAATGCTTTGTGGATATTGGTGGACTTGTTTATCATTAATGCTTTGTGGATATTGGTGGACTTGTTTATTATCAATGCTTTGTGGATATTGGTGGACTTGTTTATCATCAATATTTAAACTTTCATTTCATTGAAATGACAAATACTTACATTACGACAACAATTACGACAAATGTTACGAACATAACACCCATGACGATCAAAGCTGTTCGTAACGTACGGCTCTTTTTTTTCTTTTTCTTGTGCTTTTTCTTAGGAGGTTTGATAGGGTCGATAGTCTTTGGTTGTCCTCTTACGATTGGTGTACCTGTAAGATCAAACGTTATAACACAATTGATGTTGGTTATATTGAACTTCACCTTGATATAAATGGTATTTTTATTGGATGATTTTGGGTTATTGGTTAGGGTTATGATGTTTAATGCCACTTTCAACAATATTTCAGTTATATCGTGACCGTCGTTTTATTCGTGGAGGAAACCACCGACCTATCGCAACTAATTGACAAACTTTATCACGTAAAGTTATATCGAGTACACCTCACCATGAGCAGGATTAGAACTCACAACTTAAGTGGTGATAGACACTTGACCTAAAGAAGACACTAGGATTTATTAACTGGGTGATATATCATACACACTACTACCGTTACGTATATATACTGTTATACTATTTCCCATATACAATCTACTAATGTAGAGAATAATTTTTCAGCTAAAGAAATTTTCAAATTATCACGATTTTAAATTCACACGAACTTGAAGTTATTTCCTAAATAGTGAAAATGAGTACAAATACAGTATTAAGATATGACATTTCCATTTCATATATTCCAATTGATGTTAAAATACAATCTTTCTTTCGAAACATGTATAGTGTATTTATTTCAATAATACATGGATATTTTTTATCATGATATATCAATGTTTGCTTTCGATTTTTAAAATTTGAAATATTCCTTTGTTCTAAAAAAAAAAAAGAAGCAATTTATCAAAGGTATGACCATTTGATAATATTAAATATCCAAATACCCTTGGCAATCTTAACCTGATGCATTTAGGATAAATATGTCATGACTTGGTTTTCGTCATGGCCGCATGTGGGTGCTTTTAATGGGTTCATGATAAATATGAGTGAGTGATTGTTGCTTAATGCCATATTAGCAATTTTTCAGCTATATCATGGCGAGAACAAGATAATTTTCAATGAGATGATGATGAGATCTGCTTTGTACTAGACCAACACGCTGAGTTGGATTTGTATAGTGCTAGCTCACTGAAGCAACAGTCCGCGGGTAGACATGTCGTTCCACTCAGACACATTATTCTGATTCCGAGTGAAACAGTCTTTGTTCTTTCTCCTTAATGCTGCGTACTTAGCGGAGAAGCAACAAATACCAATTTTAAAGTCTTTGGTTTGACCCTACCGGGGCTCGAACCCACGATCTACCGCACTCGAGGCGAGCACGCTATCTTTTATGCCACCAATGCGGTTATGTCAATCATGATAAATATGTCACCTGAAATTTCCAATAAGGTTGGTCAATACAAACTGCATAACACTCCTGATAGACTGCTTTTAATCACCGTGCCATTAGTCAGGACGACATTAACCAAGGTTCTGATAGTAATTTTTCCCCTCATTTCAATGCTTAGTATTCTATTATATTTCAACTGTTGGGGTCGGATATTATTTATGAAGTTTGATACTGAATTTTCCAAGCTGTGGGTTGATTTTCAATTAGTATTATGTAGACTGGACACAAGGCATTTCTATAAATTACAAATTACAATGGCAAATTCTTTATTTCCAACAAAGGGCCCACGAGTGGCAAAATGAGTAGAGGTATTTCTATATCCCCGATCAGGGAACAGAAACATGAATTCAGTTTCATTTGTTTAAGGTGTTTGATACCACTTTCAACAATATTTCACTGATATCACGGCGGTCAGTTTTATTGGTGGACGAAACCAGAGTACCCGGAGAAAACCATTAACCTGTAGCAAGTCTCTGACAAACTGTATCACATAATGTTGTATCGAGTGCAACACGCCTTAAACAGGATTCGAACTCACAACTGTAGTGGAGATAGGCAATGATTGCACATGTAGTTATAAATCCAACTACCATACGGTCATGATCACCCCCCTTCCAATTCAGTTTCAATACGTTATCCATTGTTAAAGTTAGTACTCATGCTTAAATTATACGAAGTTTCATGAATTTGAATATAACGTAGTAAATTGTAATTATATAAAAACCACAAAATCAATAATTCAGGTATCTGATTGTTTTTCTTGAACTTTCTGCATTAGCATATAGGCTAGTATGATTAACTTACATTGTGATTTACTCACTCCATGCTCCAATTGAAGCCGATAAAAGTGCTTGGATTCTCCTTTTCCATATATTTGACAGTAGAACAATCCCGCCTGAAGATGACACTTGTCACCAGGAATATAATAGTCCAATCTTACATATCCTACTGTAAATGAAACAACAAATAGATTAAGATTGATGGAAGCATGTTGTTGTATTAAATTATAGGAAGTGTGTTGTTGTATTAAGATTGTTGGAAGTGTGTTGTTGTATTAAGATTGTTGGAAGTGTGTTATTGTATTAAATTATTGGAAGTGTGTTGTTGTATTAAGATTGTTGGAAGCGTGTTGTTGTATTAGATTATTGGAAGTGTGTTGTTGTATTAAATTATAGGAAGTGTGTTGTTGTATTAAGATTGTTGGAAGCGTGTTGTTGTATTAAATTATTGGAAGTGTGTTGTTGTATTAAGATTGTTGGAAGTGTGCTGTTGTATTAAGATTGTTGGAAGTGTGTTGTTGTGTTAAGATTGTTGGAAGTGTGTTGTTGTATTAAGGTTATTGGACGTGTGTTGTTGTATTAAGATTGTTGGAAGTGTGCTGTTGTATTAAGATTGTTGGAAGCGTGTTGTTGTATTAAATTATTGGAAGTGTGCTGTTGTATTAAGATTGCTGGAAGTGTGTTGTTGTATTAAGATTATTGGAAGTGTGTTGTTGTATTAAGATTGTTGGAAGCGTGTTGTTGTATTAAGATTGTTGGAAGTGTGTTGTTGTATTACGATTGTTGGAAGCGTGTTGTTGTATTAAATTATTGGAAGTGTGTTGTTGTATTAAGATTGTTGGAAGTGTGTTGTTGAATTAAAATTATTGGAAGTGTGTTGTTGTATTAAGATTGTTGGATGCGTGTTGTTGTATTAAGATTATTGGAAGTGTGTTGTTGTATTAAGATTGATGGAAGCGTGTAATTGTATTAAATTATTGGAAGTGTGTTGTTGTATTAAGATTGTTGAAAGCATGTTGTTGTATTAAATTATAGGAAGTCTGCTGTTGTATTAAGATTGTTGGAAGTGTGTTGTTGTATTAAGATTGTTGGAAGTGTGCTGTTGTATTAAGATTGTTGGAAGTGTGTTGTTGTATTAAGATTGTTGGAAGTGTGTTGTTGTATTAAGATTGTTGGAAGTGTGTTGTTGTATTAAGGTTATTGGACGTGTGTTGTTGTATTAAGATTGTTGGAAGCGTGTTGTTGTATTAAATTATTGGAAGTGTGCTGTTGTATTAAGATTGCTGGAAGTGTGTTGTTGTATTAAGATTATTGGAAGTGTGTTGTTGTATTAAGATTGTTGGAAGCGTGTTGTTGTATTAAGATTGTTGGAAGTGTGTTGTTGTATTACGATTGTTGGAAACGTGTTGTTGTATTAAATTATTGGAAGTGTGTTGTTGTATTAAGATTGTTGGAAGTGTGTTGTTGAATTAAAATTATTGGAAGTGTGTTGTTGTATTAAGATTGTTGGAAGCGTGTTGTTGTATTAAGATTATTGGAAGTGTGTTGTTGTATTAAGATTGATGGAAGCGTGTTATTGTATTAAATTATTGGAAGTGTGTTGTTGTATTAAGATTGTTGGAAGCATGTTGTTGTATTAAATTATAGGAAGTCTGCTGTTGTATTAAGATTGTTGGAAGTGTGTTGTTGTATTAAGATTGTTGGAAGTGTGCTGTTGTATTAAGATTGTTAGAAGCGGGTTGATGTATTAAGATTGATGGAAGCATGTTGTTATATTAAATTATTGGAAGTGTGTTGTTGTATTAAGATTATTGGAAGTGTGCTGTTGTATTAAGATTGTTGGAAGTGTGTTGTTGTATTACGATTGTTAGAAGCGTGTTGTTGTATTAAATTATTGAAAGTGTGTTGTTGTATTAAGATTGTTGGAAGTCTGTTGTTGTATTAAGATTGTTGGAAGTGTGCTGTTGTATTAAGATTGTTGGAAGTGTGTTGTTGTATTTAGATTGTAGGAAGTGTGTTGTTGTATTTAGATTATTGGAAGTGTGCTGTTGTATTAAGATTGTTGGAAGTGTGTTATTGTATTCAGATTGTTGGAAGCGTGTTGTTGTATTTAGATTGTTGGAAGCGTGTTGTTGTATTAAGATTGTTGGAAGTGTCTTGTTGTATTAAGATTGTTGGAAGTGTGTTGTTGTATTTAGATTGTTGGAAGCGTGTTGTTGTATTAAGATTATTGGAAGGGTGTTGTTGTATTAAGATTGATGGAAGCATGTTGTTGTATTAAATTATTGGAAGTGTGCTGTTGTATTAAGATTATTGGAAGTGTGCTGTTGTATTAAGATTGATGGAAGCATGTTGTTGTATTAATTTATTGGAAGCATGTTGTTGTATTAAAATTATTGGAAGTGTGCTGTTTTTTAATTTATTGGAAGCATATTGTTGTATTAAAATTATTGGAAGTGTGTTGTTGTATTAAGATTGTTGGAAGTGTGTTGTTGAATTAAAATTATTGGAAGTGTGTTGTTGTATTAAGATTGTTGGATGCGTGTTGTTGTATTAAGATTATTGGAAGTGTGTTGTTGTATTAAGATTGATGGAAGCGTGTTATTGTATTAAATTATTGGAAGTGTGTTGTTGTATTAAGATTGTTGGAAGCATGTTGTTGTATTAAATTATAGGAAGTCTGCTGTTGTATTAAGATTGTTGGAAGTGTGTTGTTGTATTAAGATTGTTGGAAGTGTGCTGTTGTATTAAGATTGTTGGAAGTGTGTTGTTGTATTAAGATTGTTGGAAGTGTGTTGTTGTATTAAGGTTATTGGACGTGTGTTGTTGTATTAAGATTGTTGGAAGCGTGTTGTTGTATTAAATTATTGGAAGTGTGCTGTTGTATTAAGATTGCTGGAAGTGTGTTGTTGTATTAAGATTATTGGAAGTGTGTTGTTGTATTAAGATTGTTGGAAGCGTGTTGTTGTAATAAGATTGTTGGAAGTGTGTTGTTGTATTACGATTGTTGGAAACGTGTTGTTGTATTAAATTATTGGAAGTGTGTTGTTGTATTAAGATTGTTGGAAGTGTGTTGTTGAATTAAAATTATTGGAAGTGTGTTGTTGTATTAAGATTGTTGGAAGCGTGTTGTTGTATTAAGAATATTGGAAGTGTGTTGTTGTATTAAGATTGATGGAAGCGTGTTATTGTATTAAATTATTGGAAGTGTGTTGTTGTATTAAGATTGTTGGAAGCATGTTGTTGTATTAAATTATAGGAAGTCTGCTGTTGTATTAAGATTGTTGGAAGTGTGTTGTTGTATTAAGATTGTTGGAAGTGTGCTGTTGTATTAAGATTGTTAGAAGCGGGTTGATGTATTAAGATTGATGGAAGCATGTTGTTATATTAAATTATTGGAAGTGTGTTGTTGTATTAAGATTATTGGAAGTGTGCTGTTGTATTAAGATTGTTGGAAGTGTGTTGTTGTATTACGATTGTTAGAAGCGTGTTGTTGTATTAAATTATTGAAAGTGTGTTGTTGTATTAAGATTGATGGAAGTGTGTTGTTTTATTAAGATTATTGGAAGTGTGCTGTTGTATTAAGATTGTTGGAAGTGTGTTGTTGTATTAAGATTATTGGAAGTGTGCTGTTGTATTAAGATTGTTGGAAGCGTGTTGTTGTATTAAGATTATGGAAGTGTGTTGTTGTATTAAGATTATTGGAAGTGTGTTGTTGTATTACGATTGTTGGAAGCATGTTGTTGTATTAAGATTGTTGGAAGCATGTTGTCGTATTAAGATTATTGGAAGTGTGTTGTTGTATTACGATTGTTGGAAGCATGTTGTTATATTAAGATTGTTGGAAGCATGTTGTTGTATTTAGATTGTTGGAAGTGTGTTGTTGTATTAAGATTGTTGGAAGTGTGTTGTTGTATTTAGATTGTTGGAAGCGTGTTGTTGTATTTAGATTGTTGGAAGTGTGTTGTTGTATTTAGATTGTTGGAAGCGTGTTGTTGTATTAAGATTGTTGGAAGTGTGTTGTTGTATTAAGATTGTTGGAAATGTGTTGTTGTATTAAGATTGTTGGAAGTGTGCTGTTGTATTAAGATTGTTGGAAGTGTGTTGTATTAAGATTGTTAGAAGTGTGTTGTTGTATTTAGATTGATGGAAGCTTGTTGTTGTATTAAGATTGCTGAAAGTGTGCTGTTGTATTAAGATTGTTGGAAGTATGTTGTTGTATTTACATTATTGGAAGTGTGTTGTTGTATTTAGATTGTTGGAAGTGCGCTGTTGTATTAAGATTGTTGGAAGTGTGTTATTGTATTCAGATTGTTGGAAGCATGCTGTTGTATTAAGATTATTGGAAGTGTGTTGTTGTATTAAGATTGTTGGAAGTGTGTTGTTGTATTAAGATTGTTTGAAGTGTGTTGTTGTATTAAGATTGTTGGAAGTGTGTTGTTGTATTTAGATTGTTGGAAGCGTGTTGTTCTATTTAGATTGTTGGAAGTGTGTCGTTGTATTTAGATTGTTGGAAGCGTGTTGTTGTATTACGATTGTTGGAAGTGTGTTGTTGTATTAAGATTGTTGGAAGTGTGTTGTTGTATTAAGATTGTTGGAAGTCTGTTGTTGTATTAAGATTGTTGGAAGTGTGCTGTTGTATTAAGATTGTTGGAAGTGTGTTGTTGTATTTAGATTGTAGGAAGTGTGTTGTTGTATTTAGATTATTGGAAGCGTGCTGTTGTATTAAGATTTTTGGAAGTGTGTTATTGTATTCAGATTGTTGGAAGCGTGTTGTTGTATTTAGATTGTTGGAAGCGTGTTGTTGTATTAAGATTGTTGGAAGTGTCTTGTTGTATTAAGATTGTTGGAAGTGTGTTGTTGTATTTAGATTGTTGGAAGCGTGTTGTTGTATTAAGATTATTGGAAGGGTGTTGTTGTATTAAGATTGATGGAAGCATGTTGTTGTATTAAATTATTGGAAGTGTGCTGTTGTATTAAGATTATTGGAAGTGTGCTGTTGTATTAAGATTGATGGAAGCATGTTGTTGTATTCATTTATTGGAAGCATGTTGTTGTATTAAAAATATAGGAAGTGTGCTGTTGTATTAAGATTGATAGAAGCATGTTGTTGTATTAAATTATTGGAAGTGTGTTGTTGTATTAAGATTGTTGGAAGTGTGCTGTTGTATTAAGATTGTTGGAAGTGTGCTGTTGTATTAAGATTGTTGGAAGTGTGTTGTTGTATTACGATTGTTGGAAGCGTGTTGTTGTATTAAAATTATTGGAAGTGTGCTGTTGTATTAAGATTGATAGAAGCATGTTGTTGTATTAAATTATTGGAAGTGTGTTGTTGTATTACGATTGTTAGAAACGTGTTGTTGTATTAAATTATTGGAAGTGTGTTGTTGTATTAAGATTGTTGGAAGTGTGTTGTTGTATTAAGATTGATGGAAGCGTGTTATTGTATTAAATTATTGGAAGTGTGTTGTTGTATTAAGATTGTTGGAAGCATGTTGTTGTATTAAATTATAGGAAGTCTGCTGTTGTATTAAAATTGTTGGAAGTGTGTTGTTGTATTAAGATTGTTGGAAGTGTGCTGTTGTATTAAGATTGTTGGAAGTGTGCTGTTGTATTAAGATTGTTGGAAGTGTGTTGTTGTATTAAGATTGTTGGAAGTGTGTTGTTGTATTAAGGTTATTGGACGTGTGTTGTTGTATTAAGATTGTTGGAAGCGTGTTGTTGTATTAAATTATTGGAAGTGTGCTGTTGTATTAAGATTGCTGGAAGTGTGTTGTTGTATTAAGATTATTGGAAGTGTGTTGTTGTATTAAGATTGTTGGAAGCGTGTTGTTGTATTAAGATTGTTGGAAGTGTGTTGTTGTATTAAGATTGTTGGAAGTGTGTTGTTGTATTAAGATTGTTGGAAATGTGTTGTTGTATTACGATTGTTGGAAACGTGTTGTTGTATTAAATTATTGGAAGTGTGTTATTGTATTACGATTGTTGGAAGCGTGTTGTTGTATTTAGATTGTTGGAAGTGTGTTGTTGTATTTAGATTGTTGGAAGCGTGTTGTTGTATTAAAATTGTTGGAAGTGTGTTGTTGTATTAAGATTGTTGGAAATGTGTTGTTGTATTAAGATTGTTGGAAGTATGCTGTTGTATTAAGATTGTTGGAAGTGTGTTGTTGTATTTAGATTGTTGGAAGTGTGTTGTTGTATTTAGATTGTTGGAAGCGTGTTGTTGTATTAAGATTGTTGGACGTGTGCTGTTGTATTAAGATTGTTGGAAGTGTGTTGTTCTATTTAGATTGATGGAAGCTTGTTGTTGTATTAAGATTATTGAAAGTGTGCTGTTGTATTAAGATTGTTGGAAGTGTGTTGTTGTATTAAGATTGTTGGAAGTGTGCTGTTGTATTAAGATTGTTGGAAGTGTGCTGTTGTATTAAGATTTTTGGAAGTGTGTTGTTGTATTAAGATTGATGGAAGCGTGTTATTGTATTAAATTATTGGAAGTGTGTTGTTGTATTAAGATTGTTGGAAGCATGTTGTTGTATTAAATTATAGGAAGTCTGCTGTTGTATTAAGATTGTTGGAAGTGTGTTGTTGTATTAAGATTGTTGGAAGTGTTCTTGTTGTATTAAGATTGTTGGAAGTGTGCTGTTGTATTAAGATTGTTGGAAGTGTGTTGTTGTATTAAGATTGTTGGAAGTGTGTTGTTGTATTAAGGTTATTGGACGTGTGTTGTTGTATTAAGATTGGTGGAAGCGTGTTGTTGTATTAAATTATTGGAAGTGTGCTGTTGTATTAAGATTGCTGGAAGTGTGTTGTTGTATTAAGATTATTGGAAGTGTGTTGTTGTATTAAGATTGTTGGAAGCGTGCTGTTGTATTAAGATTGTTGGAAGTGTGTTGTTGTATTACGATTATTGGAAACGTGTTGTTGTATTAAATTATTGGAAGTGTGTTGTTGTATTAAGATTGTTGGAAGTGTGTTGTTGAATTAAAATTATTGGAAGTGTGTTGTTGTATTAAGATTGTTGGAAGCGTGTTGTTGTATTAAGATTATTGGAAGTGTGTTGTTGTATTAAGATTGATGGAAGCGTGTTATTGTATTAAATTATTGGAAGTGTGTTGTTGTATTAAGATTGTTGGAAGCATGTTGTTGTATTAAATTATAGGAAGTCTGCTGTTGTATTAAGATTGTTGGAAGTGTGTTGTTGTATTAAGATTGTTGGAAGTGTGCTGTTGTATTAAGATTGTTAGAAGCGGGTTGATGTATTAAGATTGATGGAAGCATGTTGTTATATTAAATTATTGGAAGTGTGTTGTTGTATTAAGATTATTGGAAGTGTGCTGTTGTATTAAGATTGTTGGAAGTGTGTTGTTTTATTACGATTGTTAGAAGCGTGTTGTTGTATTAAATTATTGGAAGTGTGTTGTTGTATTAAGATTGATGGAAGTGTGCTGTTGTATTAAGATTGTTGGAAGCGTGTTGTTGTATTAAGATTATTGGAAGTGTGTTGTTGTATTACGATTGTTGGAAGCATGTTGTTGTATTAAGATTGTTGGAAGCATGTTGTCGTATTAAGATTATTGGAAGTGTGTTGTTGTATTACGATTGTTGGAAGCATGTTGTTATATTAAGATTGTTGGAAGCATGTTGTTGTATTTAGATTGTTGGAAGTGTGTTGTTGTATTAAGATTGTTGGAAGTGTGTTGTTGTATTTAGATTGTTGGAAGCGTGTTGTTGTATTTAGATTGTTGGAAGTGTGTTGTTGTATTTAGATTGTTGGAAGCGTGTTGTTGTATTAAGATTGTTGGAAGTGTGTTGTTGTATTAAGATTGTTGGAAATGTGTTGTTGTATTAAGATTGTTGGAAGTGTGCTGTTGTATTAAGATTGTTGGAAGTGTGTTGTATTAAGATTGTTAGAAGTGTGTTGTTGTATTTAGATTGATGGAAGCTTGTTGTTGTATTAAGATTGCTGAAAGTGTGCTGTTGTATTAAGATTGTTGGAAGTATGTTGTTGTATTTACATTATTGGAAGTGTGTTGTTGTATTTAGATTGTTGGAAGTGCGCTGTTGTATTAAGATTGTTGGAAGTGTGTTATTGTATTCAGATTGTTGGAAGCATGCTGTTGTATTAAGATTATTGGAAGTGTGTTGTTGTATTAAGATTGTTGGAAGTGTGTTGTTGTATTAAGATTGTTGGAAGTGTGTTGTTGTATTAAGATTGTTGGAAGTGTGTTGTTGTATTTAGATTGCTGGAAGCGTGTCGTTCTATTTAGATTGTTGGAAGTGTGTCGTTGTATTTAGATTGTTGGAAGCGTGTTGTTGTATTAAGATTGTTGGAAGTGTGTTGTTGTATTAAGATTGTTGGAAGTGTGTTGTTGTATTAAGATTGTTGGAAGTCTGTTGTTGTATTAAGATTGTTGGAAGTGTGCTGTTGTATTAAGATTGTTGGAAGTGTGTTGTTGTATTTAGATTGTTGGAAGTGTGTTGTTGTATTTAGATTATTGGAAGTGTGCTGTTGTATTAAGATTGTTGGAAGTGTGTTATTTTATTCAGATTGTTGGAAGCGTGTTGTTGTATTTAGATTGTTGGAAGCGTGTTGTTGTATTAAGATTATTGGAAGTGTCTTGTTGTATTAAGATTGTTGGAAGTGTGTTGTTGTATTTAGATTGTTGGAAGCGTGTTGTTGTATTAAGATTATTGGAAGGGTGTTGTTGTATTAAGATTGATGGAAGCATGTTGTTGTATTAATTTATTGGAAGCATGTTGTTGTATTAAAATTATTGGAAGTGTGCTGTTGTTTTAATTTATTGGAAGCATATTGTTGTATTAAAATTATTGGAAGTGTGCTGTTGTATTAAGATTGATAGAAGCATGTTGTTGTATTAAATTATTGGAAGTGTGTTGTTGTATTACGATTGTTGGAAACGTGTTGTTGTATTAAATTATTGGAAGTGTGTTGTTGTATTAAGATTGTTGGAAGTGTGCTGTTGTATTAAGATTGTTGGAAGTGTGCTGTTGTATTAAGATTGTTGGAAGTGTGTTGTTGTATTACGATTGTTGGAAGCGTGTTGCTGTATTAAAATTATTGGAAGTGTGCTGTTGTATTAAGATTGATAGAAGCATGTTGTTGTATTAAATTATTGGAAGTGTGTTGTTGTATTACGATTGTTGGAAACGTGTTGTTGTATTAAATTATTGGAAGTGTGTTGTTGTATTAAGATTGTTGGAAGTGTGCTGTTATATTAAGATTGTTGGAAGTGTGTTATTGTATTACGATTGTTGGAAGCGTGTTGTTGTATTTAGATTGTTGGAAGTGTGTTGTTGTATTTAGATTGTTGGAAGCGTGTTGTTGTATTAAGATTGTTGGAAGTGTGTTGTTGTATTAAGATTGTTGGAAATGTGTTGTTGTATTAAGATTGTTGGAGGTATGCTGTTGTATTAAGATTGTTGGAAGTGTGTTGTTGTATTTAGATTGTTGGAAGTGTGTTGTTGTATTTAGATTGTTGGAAGCGTGTTGTTGTATTAAGATTGTTGGACGTGTGCTGTTGTATTAAGATTGTTGGAAGTGTGTTGTTCTATTTAGATTGATGGAAGCTTGTTGTTGTATTAAGATTATTGAAAGTGTGCTGTTGTATTAAGATTGTTGGAAGTGTGTTGTTGTATTAAGATTGTTGGAAGTGTGCTGTTTTATTAAGATTGTTGGAAGTGTGCTGTTGTATTAAGATTGTTGGAAGTGTGTTGTTGTATTACGATTGTTGGAAGCGTGTTGTTGTATTAAATTATTGGAAGTGTGTTGTTGTATTAAGATTGTTGGAAGTGTGTTGTTGTATTAAGATTGTTGGAAGTGTGCTGTTGTATTAAGATTGTTGGAAGTGTGTTGTTGTATTAAAATTATTGGAAGTGTGCTGTTGTATTAAGATTATTGGAAGTGTGTTGTTGTATTAAGATTGTTGGAAGTGTGTTATTGTATTACGATTGTTGGAAGCGTGTTGTTGTATTAAATTATTGGAAGTGTGTTGTTGTATTAAGATTGTTGGAAGTGAGTTGTTGTATTAAAATTATTGGAAGTGTGTTGTTGTATTAAGATTATTGGAAGTGTGTTGTTGTATTAAGATTGTTGGAAGCGTGTTGTTGTATTAAGATTATTGGAAGTGTGTTGTTGTATTAAGATTGCTGGAAGTGTGTTGTTGTATTAAGATTGTTGGAAGTGTGTTGTATTAAGATTGTTGGAAGCGTGTTGTTGTATTAAGATTATTGGAAGCATGTTGTTGTATTAAGATTGTTGGAAGTGTGTTGTTGTATTAAGATTATTGGAAGTGTGCTGTTGTATTAAGATTATTGGAAGTGTGCTGTTGTATTAAAATTGTTGGAAGTGTGTTGTTGTATTACGATTGTTGGAAGGGTGTTGTTGTATTAAATTATTGGAAGTGTGTTGTTGTATTAAGATTGTTGGAAGTGTGTTGTTGTATTAAGATTGTTGGAAGTGTGTTTGTTGTATTAAGATTGTTGGAAGCGTGTTGTTATATTAAGATTGTTGGAAGTGTGTTGTTGTATTAAGATTGTTGAAAGTGTGTTGTTGTATTTAAATTGTTGGAAACGTGTTGTTGTATTAAGATTGTTGGAAGCGTGTTGTTGTATTAAGATTGTTGGAAATGTGTTGTTGTATTAAGATTGTTGGAAGTGTGCTGTTGTATTAAGATTGTTGGAAGTGTGTTGTATTAAGATTGTTAGAAGTGTGTTGTTGTATTTAGATTGATGGAAGCTTGTTGTTGTATTAAGATTGCTGAAAGTGTGCTGTTGTATTAAGATTGTTGGAAGTATGTTGTTGTATTTACATTATTGGAAGTGTGTTGTTGTATTTAGATTGTTGGAGGTGCGCTGTTGTATTAAGATTGTTGGAAGTGTGTTATTGTATTCAGATTGTTGGAAGCATGCTGTTGTATTAAGATTATTGGAAGTGTGTTGTTGTATTAAGATTGTTGGAAGTGTGTTGTTGTATTAAGATTGTTGGAAGTGTGTTGTTGTATTAAGATTGTTGGAAGTGTGTTGTTGTATTTAGATTGTTGGAAGCGTGTTGTTCTATTTAGATTGTTGGAAGTGTGTCGTTGTATTTAGATTGTTGGAAGCGTGTTGTTGTATTAAGATTGTTGGAAGTGTGTTGTTGTATTAAGATTGTTGGAAGTGTGTTGTTGTATTAAGATTGTTGGAAGTCTGTTGTTGTATTAAGATTGTTGGAAGTGTGCTGTTGTATTAAGATTGTTGGAAGTGTGTTGTTGTATTTAGATTGTTGGAAGTGTTTTGTTGTATTTAGATTATTGGAAGTGTGCTGTTGTATTAAGATTGTTGGAAGTGTGTTATTTTATTCAGATTGTTGGAAGCGTGTTGTTGTATTTAGATTGTTGGAAGCGTGTTGTTGTATTAAGATTGTTGGAAGTGTCTTGTTGTATTAAGATTGTTGGAAGTGTGTTGTTGTATTTAGATTGTTGGAAGCGTGTTGTTGTATTAAGATTATTGGAAGGGTGTTGTTGTATTAAGATTGATGGAAGCATGTTGTTGTATTAAATTATTGGAAGTGTGCTGTTGTATTAAGATTATTGGAAGTGTGCTGTTGTATTAAGATTGATGGAAGCATGTTGTTGTATTCATTTATTGGAAGCATGTTGTTGTATTAAAAATATAGGAAGTGTGCTGTTGTATTAAGATTGATAGAAGCATGTTGTTGTATTAAATTATTGGAAGTGTGTTGTTGTATTAAGATTGTTGGAAGTGTGCTGTTGTATTAAGATTGTTGGAAGTGTGCTGTTGTATTAAGATTGTTGGAAGTGTGTTGTTGTATTACGATTGTTGGAAGCGTGTTGTTGTATTAAAATTATTGGAAGTGTGCTGTTGTATTAAGATTGATAGAAGCATGTTGTTGTATTAAATTATTGGAAGTGTGTTGTTGTATTACGATTGTTAGAAACGTGTTGTTGTATTAAATTATTGGAAGTGTGTTGTTGTATTAAGATTGTTGGAAGTGTGTTGTTGTATTAAGATTGATGGAAGCGTGTTATTGTATTAAATTATTGGAAGTGTGTTGTTGTATTAAGATTGTTGGAAGCATGTTGTTGTATTAAATTATAGGAAGTCTGCTGTTGTATTAAAATTGTTGGAAGTGTGTTGTTGTATTAAGATTGTTGGAAGTGTGCTGTTGTATTAAGATTGTTGGAAGTGTGCTGTTGTATTAAGATTGTTGGAAGTGTGTTGTTGTATTAAGATTGTTGGAAGTGTGTTGTTGTATTAAGGTTATTGGACGTGTGTTGTTGTATTAAGATTGTTGGAAGCGTGTTGTTGTATTAAATTATTGGAAGTGTGCTGTTGTATTAAGATTGCTGGAAGTGTGTTGTTGTATTAAGATTATTGGAAGTGTGTTGTTGTATTAAGATTGTTGGAAGCGTGTTGTTGTATTAAGATTGTTGGAAGTGTGTTGTTGTATTAAGATTGTTGGAAGTGTGTTGTTGTATTAAGATTGTTGGAAATGTGTTGTTGTATTACGATTGTTGGAAACGTGTTGTTGTATTAAATTATTGGAAGTGTGTTATTGTATTACGATTGTTGGAAGCGTGTTGTTGTATTTAGATTGTTGGAAGTGTGTTGTTGTATTTAGATTGTTGGAAGCGTGTTGTTGTATTAAGATTGTTGGAAGTGTGTTGTTGTATTAAGATTGTTGGAAATGTGTTGTTGTATTAAGATTGTTGGAAGTATGCTGTTGTATTAAGATTGTTGGAAGTGTGTTGTTGTATTTAGATTGTTGGAAGTGTGTTGTTGTATTTAGATTGTTGGAAGCGTGTTGTTGTATTAAGATTGTTGGACGTGTGCTGTTGTATTAAGATTGTTGGAAGTGTGTTGTTCTATTTAGATTGATGGAAGCTTGTTGTTGTATTAAGATTATTGAAAGTGTGCTGTTGTATTAAGATTGTTGGAAGTGTGTTGTTGTATTAAGATTGTTGGAAGTGTGCTGTTGTATTAAGATTGTTGGAAGTGTGCTGTTGTATTAAGATTTTTGGAAGTGTGTTGTTGTATTAAGATTGATGGAAGCGTGTTATTGTATTAAATTATTGGAAGTGTGTTGTTGTATTAAGATTGTTGGAAGCATGTTGTTGTATTAAATTATAGGAAGTCTGCTGTTGTATTAAGATTGTTGGAAGTGTGTTGTTGTATTAAGATTGTTGGAAGTGTTCTTGTTGTATTAAGATTGTTGGAAGTGTGCTGTTGTATTAAGATTGTTGGAAGTGTGTTGTTGTATTAAGATTGTTGGAAGTGTGTTGTTGTATTAAGGTTATTGGACGTGTGTTGTTGTATTAAGATTGGTGGAAGCGTGTTGTTGTATTAAATTATTGGAAGTGTGCTGTTGTATTAAGATTGCTGGAAGTGTGTTGTTGTATTAAGATTATTGGAAGTGTGTTGTATTAAGATTGTTGGAAGCGTGCTGTTGTATTAAGATTGTTGGAAGTGTGTTGTTGTATTACGATTATTGGAAACGTGTTGTTGTATTAAATTATTGGAAGTGTGTTGTTGTATTAAGATTGTTGGAAGTGTGTTGTTGAATTAAAATTATTGGAAGTGTGTTGTTGTATTAAGATTGTTGGAAGCGTGTTGTTGTATTAAGATTATTGGAAGTGTGTTGTTGTATTAAGATTGATGGAAGCGTGTTATTGTATTAAATTATTGGAAGTGTGTTGTTGTATTAAGATTGTTGGAAGCATGTTGTTGTATTAAATTATAGGAAGTCTGCTGTTGTATTAAGATTGTTGGAAGTGTGTTGTTGTATTAAGATTGTTGGAAGTGTGCTGTTGTATTAAGATTGTTAGAAGCGGGTTGATGTATTAAGATTGATGGAAGCATGTTGTTATATTAAATTATTGGAAGTGTGTTGTTGTATTAAGATTATTGGAAGTGTGCTGTTGTATTAAGATTGTTGGAAGTGTGTTGTTTTATTACGATTGTTAGAAGCGTGTTGTTGTATTAAATTATTGGAAGTGTGTTGTTGTATTAAGATTGATGGAAGTGTGCTGTTGTATTAAGATTGTTGGAAGCGTGTTGTTGTATTAAGATTATTGGAAGTGTGTTGTTGTATTACGATTGTTGGAAGCATGTTGTTGTATTAAGATTGTTGGAAGCATGTTGTCGTATTAAGATTATTGGAAGTGTGTTGTTGTATTACGATTGTTGGAAGCATGTTGTTATATTAAGATTGTTGGAAGCATGTTGTTGTATTTAGATTGTTGGAAGTGTGTTGTTGTATTAAGATTGTTGGAAGTGTGTTGTTGTATTTAGATTGTTGGAAGCGTGTTGTTGTATTTAGATTGTTGGAAGTGTGTTGTTGTATTTAGATTGTTGGAAGCGTGTTGTTGTATTAAGATTGTTGGAAGTGTGTTGTTGTATTAAGATTGTTGGAAATGTGTTGTTGTATTAAGATTGTTGGAAGTGTGCTGTTGTATTAAGATTGTTGGAAGTGTGTTGTATTAAGATTGTTAGAAGTGTGTTGTTGTATTTAGATTGATGGAAGCTTGTTGTTGTATTAAGATTGCTGAAAGTGTGCTGTTGTATTAAGATTGTTGGAAGTATGTTGTTGTATTTACATTATTGGAAGTGTGTTGTTGTATTTAGATTGTTGGAAGTGCGCTGTTGTATTAAGATTGTTGGAAGTGTGTTATTGTATTCAGATTGTTGGAAGCATGCTGTTGTATTAAGATTATTGGAAGTGTGTTGTTGTATTAAGATTGTTGGAAGTGTGTTGTTGTATTAAGATTGTTGGAAGTGTGTTGTTGTATTAAGATTGTTGGAAGTGTGTTGTTGTATTTAGATTGCTGGAAGCGTGTTGTTCTATTTAGATTGTTGGAAGTGTGTCGTTGTATTTAGATTGTTGGAAGCGTGTTGTTGTATTAAGATTGTTGGAAGTGTGTTGTTGTATTAAGATTGTTGGAAGTGTGTTGTTGTATTAAGATTGTTGGAAGTCTGTTGTTGTATTAAGATTGTTGGAAGTGTGCTGTTGTATTAAGATTGTTGGAAGTGTGTTGTTGTATTTAGATTGTTGGAAGTGTGTTGTTGTATTTAGATTATTGGAAGTGTGCTGTTGTATTAAGATTGTTGGAAGTGTGTTATTTTATTCAGATTGTTGGAAGCGTGTTGTTGTATTTAGATTGTTGGAAGCGTGTTGTTGTATTAAGATTATTGGAAGTGTCTTGTTGTATTAAGATTGTTGGAAGTGTGTTGTTGTATTTAGATTGTTGGAAGCGTGTTGTTGTATTAAGATTATTGGAAGGGTGTTGTTGTATTAAGATTGATGGAAGCATGTTGTTGTATTAATTTATTGGAAGCATGTTGTTGTATTAAAATTATTGGAAGTGTGCTGTTGTTTTAATTTATTGGAAGCATATTGTTGTATTAAAATTATTGGAAGTGTGCTGTTGTATTAAGATTGATAGAAGCATGTTGTTGTATTAAATTATTGGAAGTGTGTTGTTGTATTACGATTGTTGGAAACGTGTTGTTGTATTAAATTATTGGAAGTGTGTTGTTGTATTAAGATTGTTGGAAGTGTGCTGTTGTATTAAGATTGTTGGAAGTGTGCTGTTGTATTAAGATTGTTGGAAGTGTGTTGTTGTATTACGATTGTTGGAAGCGTGTTGCTGTATTAAAATTATTGGAAGTGTGCTGTTGTATTAAGATTGATAGAAGCATGTTGTTGTATTAAATTATTGGAAGTGTGTTGTTGTATTACGATTGTTGGAAACGTGTTGTTGTATTAAATTATTGGAAGTGTGTTGTTGTATTAAGATTGTTGGAAGTGTGCTGTTATATTAAGATTGTTGGAAGTGTGTTATTGTATTACGATTGTTGGAAGCGTGTTGTTGTATTTAGATTGTTGGAAGTGTGTTGTTGTATTTAGATTGTTGGAAGCGTGTTGTTGTATTAAGATTGTTGGAAGTGTGTTGTTGTATTAAGATTGTTGGAAATGTGTTGTTGTATTAAGATTGTTGGAGGTATGCTGTTGTATTAAGATTGTTGGAAGTGTGTTGTTGTATTTAGATTGTTGGAAGTGTGTTGTTGTATTTAGATTGTTGGAAGCGTGTTGTTGTATTAAGATTGTTGGACGTGTGCTGTTGTATTAAGATTGTTGGAAGTGTGTTGTTCTATTTAGATTGATGGAAGCTTGTTGTTGTATTAAGATTATTGAAAGTGTGCTGTTGTATTAAGATTGTTGGAAGTGTGTTGTTGTATTAAGATTGTTGGAAGTGTGCTGTTTTATTAAGATTGTTGGAAGTGTGCTGTTGTATTAAGATTGTTGGAAGTGTGTTGTTGTATTACGATTGTTGGAAGCGTGTTGTTGTATTAAATTATTGGAAGTGTGTTGTTGTATTAAGATTGTTGGAAGTGTGTTGTTGTATTAAGATTGTTGGAAGTGTGCTGTTGTATTAAGATTGTTGGAAGTGTGTTGTTGTATTAAAATTATTGGAAGTGTGCTGTTGTATTAAGATTATTGGAAGTGTGTTGTTGTATTAAGATTGTTGGAAGTGTGTTATTGTATTACGATTGTTGGAAGCGTGTTGTTGTATTAAATTATTGGAAGTGTGTTGTTGTATTAAGATTGTTGGAAGTGAGTTGTTGTATTAAAATTATTGGAAGTGTGTTGTTGTATTAAGATTATTGGAAGTGTGTTGTTGTATTAAGATTGTTGGAAGCGTGTTGTTGTATTAAGATTATTGGAAGTGTGTTGTTGTATTAAGATTGCTGGAAGTGTGTTGTTGTATTAAGATTGTTGGAAGTGTGTTGTATTAAGATTGTTGGAAGCGTGTTGTTGTATTAAGATTATTGGAAGCATGTTGTTGTATTAAGATTGTTGGAAGTGTGTTGTTGTATTAAGATTATTGGAAGTGTGCTGTTGTATTAAGATTATTGGAAGTGTGCTGTTGTATTAAAATTGTTGGAAGTGTGTTGTTGTATTACGATTGTTGGAAGGGTGTTGTTGTATTAAATTATTGGAAGTGTGTTGTTGTATTAAGATTGTTGGAAGTGTGTTGTTGTATTAAGATTGTTGGAAGTGTGTTTGTTGTATTACGATTGTTGGAAGCGTGTTGTTATATTAAGATTGTTGGAAGTGTGTTGTTGTATTAAGATTGTTGAAAGTGTGTTGTTGTATTTAAATTGTTGGAAACGTGTTGTTGTATTAAGATTGTTGGAAGCGTGTTGTTGTATTAAGATTGTTGGAAGTGTGTTGTTGTATTTAGATTGTTGGAAGCGTGTTGTTGTATTTAGATTGTTGGAAGTGTGTTGTTGTATTTAGATTGTTGGAAGCGTGTTGTTGTATTAAGATTGTTGGAAGTGTGTTGTTGTATTAAGATTGTTGGAAATGTGTTGTTGTATTAAGATTGTTGGAAGTGTGCTGTTGTATTAAGATTGTTGGAAGTGTGTTGTATTAAGATTGTTAGAAGTGTGTTGTTGTATTTAGATTGATGGAAGCTTGTTGTTGTATTAAGATTGCTGAAAGTGTGCTGTTGTATTAAGATTGTTGGAAGTATGTTGTTGTATTTACATTATTGGAAGTGTGTTGTTGTATTTAGATTGTTGGAAGTGCGCTGTTGTATTAAGATTGTTGGAAGTGTGTTATTGTATTCAGATTGTTGGAAGCATGCTGTTGTATTAAGATTATTGGAAGTGTGTTGTTGTATTAAGATTGTTGGAAGTGTGTTGTTGTATTAAGATTGTTGGAAGTGTGTTGTTGTATTAAGATTGTTGGAAGTGTGTTGTTGTATTTAGATTGCTGGAAGCGTGTTGTTCTATTTAGATTGTTGGAAGTGTGTCGTTGTATTTAGATTGTTGGAAGCGTGTTGTTGTATTAAGATTGTTGGAAGTGTGTTGTTGTATTAAGATTGTTGGAAGTGTGTTGTTGTATTAAGATTGTTGGAAGTCTGTTGTTGTATTAAGATTGTTGGAAGTGTGCTGTTGTATTAAGATTGTTGGAAGTGTGTTGTTGTATTTAGATTGTTGGAAGTGTGTTGTTGTATTTAGATTATTGGAAGTGTGCTGTTGTATTAAGATTGTTGGAAGTGTGTTATTTTATTCAGATTGTTGGAAGCGTGTTGTTGTATTTAGATTGTTGGAAGCGTGTTGTTGTATTAAGATTATTGGAAGTGTCTTGTTGTATTAAGATTGTTGGAAGTGTGTTGTTGTATTTAGATTGTTGGAAGCGTGTTGTTGTATTAAGATTATTGGAAGGGTGTTGTTGTATTAAGATTGATGGAAGCATGTTGTTGTATTAATTTATTGGAAGCATGTTGTTGTATTAAAATTATTGGAAGTGTGCTGTTGTTTTAATTTATTGGAAGCATATTGTTGTATTAAAATTATTGGAAGTGTGCTGTTGTATTAAGATTGATAGAAGCATGTTGTTGTATTAAATTATTGGAAGTGTGTTGTTGTATTACGATTGTTGGAAACGTGTTGTTGTATTAAATTATTGGAAGTGTGTTGTTGTATTAAGATTGTTGGAAGTGTGCTGTTGTATTAAGATTGTTGGAAGTGTGCTGTTGTATTAAGATTGTTGGAAGTGTGTTGTTGTATTACGATTGTTGGAAGCGTGTTGCTGTATTAAAATTATTGGAAGTGTGCTGTTGTATTAAGATTGATAGAAGCATGTTGTTGTATTAAATTATTGGAAGTGTGTTGTTGTATTACGATTGTTGGAAACGTGTTGTTGTATTAAATTATTGGAAGTGTGTTGTTGTATTAAGATTGTTGGAAGTGTGCTGTTATATTAAGATTGTTGGAAGTGTGTTATTGTATTACGATTGTTGGAAGCGTGTTGTTGTATTTAGATTGTTGGAAGTGTGTTGTTGTATTTAGATTGTTGGAAGCGTGTTGTTGTATTAAGATTGTTGGAAGTGTGTTGTTGTATTAAGATTGTTGGAAATGTGTTGTTGTATTAAGATTGTTGGAGGTATGCTGTTGTATTAAGATTGTTGGAAGTGTGTTGTTGTATTTAGATTGTTGGAAGTGTGTTGTTGTATTTAGATTGTTGGAAGCGTGTTGTTGTATTAAGATTGTTGGACGTGTGCTGTTGTATTAAGATTGTTGGAAGTGTGTTGTTCTATTTAGATTGATGGAAGCTTGTTGTTGTATTAAGATTATTGAAAGTGTGCTGTTGTATTAAGATTGTTGGAAGTGTGTTGTTGTATTAAGATTGTTGGAAGTGTGCTGTTTTATTAAGATTGTTGGAAGTGTGCTGTTGTATTAAGATTGTTGGAAGTGTGTTGTTGTATTACGATTGTTGGAAGCGTGTTGTTGTATTAAATTATTGGAAGTGTGTTGTTGTATTAAGATTGTTGGAAGTGTGTTGTTGTATTAAGATTGTTGGAAGTGTGCTGTTGTATTAAGATTGTTGGAAGTGTGTTGTTGTATTAAAATTATTGGAAGTGTGCTGTTGTATTAAGATTATTGGAAGTGTGTTGTTGTATTAAGATTGTTGGAAGTGTGTTATTGTATTACGATTGTTGGAAGCGTGTTGTTGTATTAAATTATTGGAAGTGTGTTGTTGTATTAAGATTGTTGGAAGTGAGTTGTTGTATTAAAATTATTGGAAGTGTGTTGTTGTATTAAGATTATTGGAAGTGTGTTGTTGTATTAAGATTGTTGGAAGCGTGTTGTTGTATTAAGATTATTGGAAGTGTGTTGTTGTATTAAGATTGCTGGAAGTGTGTTGTTGTATTAAGATTGTTGGAAGTGTGTTGTATTAAGATTGTTGGAAGCGTGTTGTTGTATTAAGATTATTGGAAGCATGTTGTTGTATTAAGATTGTTGGAAGTGTGTTGTTGTATTAAGATTATTGGAAGTGTGCTGTTGTATTAAGATTATTGGAAGTGTGCTGTTGTATTAAAATTGTTGGAAGTGTGTTGTTGTATTACGATTGTTGGAAGGGTGTTGTTGTATTAAATTATTGGAAGTGTGTTGTTGTATTAAGATTGTTGGAAGTGTGTTGTTGTATTAAGATTGTTGGAAGTGTGTTTGTTGTATTAAGATTGTTGGAAGCGTGTTGTTATATTAAGATTGTTGGAAGTGTGTTGTTGTATTAAGATTGTTGAAAGTGTGTTGTTGTATTTAAATTGTTGGAAACGTGTTGTTGTATTAAGATTGTTGGAAGCGTGTTGTTGTATTAAGATTGTTGGAAATGTGTTGTTGTATTAAGATTGTTGGAAGTGTGCTGTTGTATTAAGATTGTTGGAAGTGTGTTGTATTAAGATTGTTAGAAGTGTGTTGTTGTATTTAGATTGATGGAAGCTTGTTGTTGTATTAAGATTGCTGAAAGTGTGCTGTTGTATTAAGATTGTTGGAAGTATGTTGTTGTATTTACATTATTGGAAGTGTGTTGTTGTATTTAGATTGTTGGAGGTGCGCTGTTGTATTAAGATTGTTGGAAGTGTGTTATTGTATTCAGATTGTTGGAAGCATGCTGTTGTATTAAGATTATTGGAAGTGTGTTGTTGTATTAAGATTGTTGGAAGTGTGTTGTTGTATTAAGATTGTTGGAAGTGTGTTGTTGTATTAAGATTGTTGGAAGTGTGTTGTTGTATTTAGATTGTTGGAAGCGTGTTGTTCTATTTAGATTGTTGGAAGTGTGTCGTTGTATTTAGATTGTTGGAAGCGTGTTGTTGTATTAAGATTGTTGGAAGTGTGTTGTTGTATTAAGATTGTTGGAAGTGTGTTGTTGTATTAAGATTGTTGGAAGTCTGTTGTTGTATTAAGATTGTTGGAAGTGTGCTGTTGTATTAAGATTGTTGGAAGTGTGTTGTTGTATTTAGATTGTTGGAAGTGTTTTGTTGTATTTAGATTATTGGAAGTGTGCTGTTGTATTAAGATTGTTGGAAGTGTGTTATTGTATTCAGATTGTTGGAAGCGTGTTGTTGTATTTAGATTGTTGGAAGCGTGTTGTTGTATTAAGATTGTTGGAAGTGTCTTGTTGTATTAAGATTGTTGGAAGTGTGTTGTTGTATTTAGATTGTTGGAAGCGTGTTGTTGTATTAAGATTATTGGAAGGGTGTTGTTGTATTAAGATTGATGGAAGCATGTTGTTGTATTAAATTATTGGAAGTGTGCTGTTGTATTAAGATTATTGGAAGTGTGCTGTTGTATTAAGATTGATGGAAGCATGTTGTTGTATTAATTTATTGGAAGCATGTTGTTGTATTGAAATTATTGGAAGTGTGCTGTTGTTTTAATTTATTGGAAGCATATTGTTGTATTAAAATTATTGGAAGTGTGCTGTTGTATTAAGATTGATAGAAGCATGTTGTTGTATTAAATTATTGGAAGTGTGTTGTTGTATTAAGATTGTTGGAAGTGTGCTGTTGTATTAAGATTGTTGGAAGTGTGCTGTTGTATTAAGATTGTTGGAAGTGTGTTGTTGTATTACGATTGTTGGAAGCGTGTTGCTGTATTAAAATTATTGGAAGTGTGCTGTTGTATTAAGATTGATAGAAGCATGTTGTTGTATTAAATTATTGGAAGTGTGTTGTTATATTACGATTGTTGGAAACGTGTTGTTGTATTAAATTATTGGTAGTGTGTTGTTGTATTAAGATTGTTGGAAGTGTGCTGTTGTATTAAGATTGTTGGAAGTGTGTTATTGTATTACGATTGTTGGAAGCGTGTTGTTGTATTTAGATTGTTGGAAGTGTGTTGTTGTATTTAGATTGTTGGAAGCGTGTTGTTGTATTAAGATTGTTGGAAGTGTGTTGTTGTATTAAGATTGTTGGAAATGTGTTGTTGTATTAAGATTGTTGGAAGTATGCTGTTGTATTAAGATTGTTGGAAGTGTGTTGTGTATTTAGATTGTTGGAAGTGTGTTGTTGTATTTAGATTGTTGGAAGCGTGTTGTTGTATTAAGATTGTTGGACGTGTGCTGTTGTATTAAGATTGTTGGAAGTGTGTTGTTCTATTTAGATTGATGGAAGCTTGTTGTTGTATTAAGATTATTGAAAGTGTGCTGTTGTATTAAGATTGTTGGAAGTGTGTTGTTGTATTAAGATTGTTGGAAGTGTGCTGTTGTATTAAGATTGTTGGAAGTGTGCTGTTGTATTAAGATTGTTGGAAGTGTGTTGTTGTATTACGATTGTTGGAAGCGTGTTGTTGTATTAAATTATTGGAAGTGTGTTGTTGTATTAAGATTGTTGGAAGTGTGTTGTTGTATTAAGATTGTTGGAAGTGTGCTGTTGTATTAAGATTGTTGGAAGTGTGTTGTTGTATTAAAATTATTGGAAGTGTGCTGTTGTATTAAGATTATTGGAAGTGTGCTGTTGTATTAAGATTGTTGGAAGTGTGTTATTGTATTACGATTGTTGGAAGCGTGTTGTTGTATTAAATTATTGGAAGTGTGTTGTTGTATTAAGATTGTTGGAAGTGAGTTGTTGTATTAAAATTATTGGAAGTGTGTTGTTGTATTAAGATTATTGGAAGTGTGTTGTTGTATTAAGATTGTTGGAAGCGTGTTGTTGTATTAAGATTATTGGAAGTGTGTTGTTGTATTAAGATTGCTGGAAGTGTGTTGTTGTATTAAGATTGTTGGAAGTGTGTTGTATTAAGATTGTTGGAAGCGTGTTGTTGTATTAAGATTATTGGAAGCATGTTGTTGTATTAAGATTGTTGGAAGTGTGTTGTTGTATTAAATAATTGGAAGAGTGCTGTTGTATTAAGATTGTTGGAAGTGTGTTGTTGTATTAAGATTATTGGAAGTGTGCTGTTGTATTAAGATTATTGGAAGTGTGCTGTTGTATTAAAATGTTGGAAGTGTGTTGTTGTATTACGATTGTTGGAAGGGTGTTGTTGTTTTAAATTATTGGAAGTGTGTTGTTGTATTAAGATTGTTGGAAGTGTGTTGTTGTATTAAGATTGTTGGAAGTGTGTTTGTTGTATTAAGATTGTTGGAAGCGTGTTGTTATATTAAGATTGTTGGAAGTGTGTTGTTGTATTAAGATTGTTGAAAGTGTGTTGTTGTATTTAAATTGTTGGAAACGTGTTGTTGTATTAAGATTATTGGAAGTGTGCTGTTGTATTAAGATTGTTGGAAGTGTGTTGTTGTATTAAGATTATTGGACGTGTGTTGTTGTATTAAGATTGTTGGAAGCGTGTTGTTGTATTAAATTATTGGAAGTGTGCTGTTGTATTAAGATTGCTGGAAGTGTGTTGTTGTATTAAGATTATTGGAAGTGTTTTGTTGTATTAAGATTGTTGGAAGCGTGTCGTTGTATTAATATTTCTGGAAGTGTGCTGTTGTATTAAGATTGTTGGAAGTGTGTTGTTGTATTAAGATTGTTGGAAGTGTGTTTGCTGTATTAAGATTGTTGGAAGCGTGTTGTTATATTAAGATTGTTGGAAGTGTGTTGTTGTATTAAGATTGTTGAAAGTGTGTTGTTGTATTTAAATTGTTGGAAGCGTGTTGTTGTATTAAGATTATTGGAAGTGTGCTGTTGTATTAAGATTGTTGGAAGTGTGTTGTTGTATTACGATTGTTGGAAGCGTGTTGTTGTATTAAGATTGTTGGAAGTGTGCTGTTGTATTAAGATTGTTGGAAGTGTGTTGTTGTATTAAAATTAATGGAAGTGTGCTGTTGTATTAAGATTATTGGAAGTGTGCTGTTGTATTAAGATTGTTGGAAGTGTGTTATTGTATTACGATTGTTGGAAGCGTGTTGTTGTATTAAATTATTGGAAGTGTGTTGTTGTATTAAGATTGTTGGAAGTGAGTTGTTGTATTAAAATTATTGTAAGTGTTTTGTTGTATTAAGATTATTGGAAGTGTGTTGTTGTATTAAGATTGTTGGAAGCGTGTTGTTGTATTAAGATTATTGGAAGTGTGTTGTTGTATTAAGATTGCTGGAAGTGTGCTGTTGTATTAAGATTGTTGGAAGTGTGTTGTTGTATTAAGATTATTGGAAGTGTGCTGTTGTATTAAAATTGTTGGAAGTGTGTTGTTGTATTACGATTGTTGGAAGGGTGTTGTTGTATTAAATTATTGGAAGTGTGTTGTTGTATTAAGATTGTTGGAAGTGTGTTGTTGTATTAAGATTGTTGGAAGTGTGTTTGTTGTATTAAGATTGTTGAAAGTGTGTTGTTGTATTTAAATTGTTGGAAACGTGTTGTTGTATTAAGATTATTGGAAGTGTGCTGTTGTATTAAGATTGTTGGAAGTGTGTTGTTGTATTAAGATTATTGGACGTGTGTTGTTGTATTAAGATTGTTGGAAGCGTGTTGTTGTATTAAATTATTGGAAGTGTGCTGTTGTATTAAGATTGTTGGAAGTGTGTTGTTGTATTAAGATTATTGGAAGTGTTTTGTTGTATTAAGATTGTTGGAAGCGTGTCGTTGTATTAAGATTTCTGGAAGTGTGCTGTTGTATTAAGATTGTTGGAAGTGTGTTGTTGTATTAAGATTGTTGGAAGTGTGTTTGCTGTATTAAGATTGTTGGAAGCGTGTTGCTATATTAAGATTGTTGGAAGTGTGTTGTTGTATTAAGATTGTTGAAAGTGTGTTGTTGTATTTAAATTGTTGGAAGCGTGTTGTTGTATTAAGATTATTGGAAGTATGCTGTTGTATTAAGATTGTTGGAAGTGTGTTGTTGTATTAAGATTATTGGACGTGTGTTGTTGTATTAAGATTGTTGGTAGCGTGTTGTTGTATTAAATTATTGGAAGTGTGCTGTTGTATTAAGATTGCTGGAAGTGTGTTGTTGTATTAAGATTATTGGAAGTGTGTTGTTGTATTAAGATTGTTGGAAGCGTGTCGTTGTATTAAGATTTCTGGAAGTGTGCTGTTGTATTAAGATTGTTGAAAGTGTGTTGTTGTACTACGATTGTTGGAAGGGTGTTGTTGTATTAAATTATTGGAAGTGTGTTGTTGTATTAAGATTGTTGGAAGTGTGTTGTTGTATTAAGATTGTTGGAAGTGTGTTTGTTGTATTAAGATTGTTGGAAGCGTGTTGTTATATTAAGATTGTTGGAAGTGTGTTGTTGTATTAAGATTGTTGAAAGTGTGTTGTTGTATTTAAATTGTTGGAAGCGTGTTGTTGTATTAAGATTATTGGAAGTGTGCTGTTGTATTAAGATTGTTGGAAGTGTGTTGTTGTATTAAGATTATTGGACGTGTGTTGTTGTATTAAGATTGTTGGAAGCGTGTTGTTGTATTAAATTATTGGAAGTGTGCTGTTGTATTAAGATTGCTGGAAGTGTGTTGTTGTATTAAGATTATTGGAAGTGTGTTGTTGTATTAAGATTGCTGGAAGTGTGCTGTTGTATTAAGATTGTTGGAAGTGTGTTGTTGTATTAAGATTATTGGAAGTGGGTTGTTGTATTAAGATTGTTGGAAGCGTGTTGTTGTATTAAGATTATTGGAAGTGTGTTGTTGTATTAAGATTGTTGGAAGTGTGTTGTTGTATTAAGATTGCTGGAAGTGTGTTGTTGTATTAAGATTGTTGGAAGTGTGTTGTTGTATTAAGATTGTTGGAAGTGTGTTGTTGTATTACGATTCTTGAAAGTATGTTTGTTGTATTAGATTGTTGGAAGCGTGTTGTTATATTAAGATTGTTAGAAGTGTGTTGTTGTATTAAGATTGTTGAAAGTGTGTTGTGGTATTTAAATTGTTAGAAGCGTGTTGTTGTATTAAGATTATTGGAAGTGTGCTGTTGTATTAAGATTGCTGGAAGTGTGTTGTTGTATTTAGATTGATGGAAGCTTGTTGTTGTATTAAGACTGTTGGAAGTGTGCTGTTGTATTAAGATTGTTGGAAGTGTGTTGTTGTATTAAGATTATTGGAAGTGTGTTGTTGTATTACGATTGTTGGAAGCATGTTGTTGTATTACGATTGTTGGAAGCATGTTGTTGTATTAAGATTGTTGGAAGCATGTTGTTGTATTTAGATTGTTGGAAGTGTGTTGTTGTATTAAGATTGTTGGAAGTGTGTTGTTGTATTAAGATTGTTGGAAGTGTGTTGTTGTATTTAGATTGTTGGAAGCGTGTTGTTCTATTTAGATTGTTGGAAGTGTGTTGTTGTATTTAGATTGTTGGAGGCGTGTTGTTGTATTAAGATTGTTGGAAGTGTGTTGTTGTATTAAGATTGTTGGAAATGTGTTGTTGTATTAAGATTGTTGGAAGTGTGTTGTTGTATTAAGATTGTCGGAAGTGTGTTGTTGTATTTAGATTGTTGGAGGCGTGTTGTTGTATTAAGATTGTTGGAAGTGTGTTGTTGTATTAAGATTGTTGGAAATGTGTTGTTGTATTAAGATTGTTGGAAGTGTGTTGTTGTATTAAGATTGTCGGAAGTGTGTTGTTGTATTTAGATTGTTGGAAGTGTGTTGTTGTATTTAGATTGTTGGAAGCGTGTTGTTGTATTAAGATTGTTGGAAGTGTGTTGTATTAAGATTGTTGGAAGTGTGTTGTTGTATTTAGATTGATGGAAGTTTGTTGTTGTATTAAGATTGTTGAAAGTGTGCTGTTGTATTAAGATTGTTGGAAGTGTGTTGTTGTATTAAGATTGTTGGAAGTGTGTTGTTGTATTTAGATTGTTGGAAGTGTGTTGTTGTATTTAGATTGTTGGAAGTGCGCTGTTGTATTAAGATTGTTGGAAGTGTGTTATTGTATTCCGATTGTTGGAAGCATGTTGTTGTATTAAGATTATTGGAAGTGTGTTGTTGTATTAAGATTGTTGGAAGTGTGTTGTTGTATTAAGATTGTTGGAAGTGTGTTGTTGTATTTAGATTATTGGAAACGTGTTGTTGTATTTAGATTGTTGGAAGTGTGTTGTTGTATTTAGATTGTTGGAAGCGTGTTGTTGTATTAAGATTGTTGGAAGTGTGTTGTTGTATTAAGATTGTTGGAAGTGTGTTGTTGTATTAAGATTGTTGGAAGTTTGTTGTTGTATTAAGATTGTTGGAAGTGTGCTGTTGTATTAAGATTGTTGGAAGTGTGTTGTTGTATTTAGATTGTTGGAAGTGTGTTGTTGTATTTAGATTATTGGACGTGTGCTGTTGTATTAAGATTGTTGGAAGTGTGTTATTGTATTCAGATTGTTGGAAGCGTGTTGCTGTATTTAGATTGTTGGAAGCGTGTTGTTGTATTAAGATTGTTGGAATTGTGCTGTTGTATTAAGATTGTTGGAAGTGTGTTGTTGTATTAAGATTGTTGGAAGTGTGTTGTTGTATTAAGATTGTTGGAAGTGTGCTGTTGTATTAAGATTGTTGGAAGTGTGTTGTTGTATTTAGATTGTTGGAAGCGTGTTGTTGTATTTAGATTGCTTGAAGTGTGTAGTTGTATTTAGATTGTTGGAAGCGTGTTGTTGTATTAAGATTGTTGGAAGTGTGTTGTTGTATTAAGATTGTTGGAAGTGTGTGTTGTATTAAGATTGTTGGAAGTTTGTTGTTGTATTAAGATTGTTGGAAGTGTGTTGTTGTATTAAGATTGTTGGAAGTGTGTTGTTGTATTTAGATTGTTGGAAGTGTGTTGTTGTATTTAGATTATTGGAAGTGTGCTGTTGTATTAAGATTGTTGGAAGTGTGTTATTGTATTCAGATTGTTGGAAGCGTGTTGTTGTATTTAGATTGTTGGAAGCGTGTTGTTGTATTAAGATTGTTGGAAGTGTGCTGTTGTATTAAGATTGTTGGAAGTGTGTTGTTGTATTTAGATTGTTGGAAGTGTGCTGGTGTATTAAGATTGTTGGAAGTGTGTTATTGTATTCAGATTGTTGGAAGCGTGTTGTTGTATTAAGATTGTTGGAAGTGTGTTGTTGTATTTAGATTGTTGGGAGCGTGTTGTTGTATTACGATTATTGGAAGTGTGTTGTTGTATTAAGATTGTTGGAAGTGTACTGTTGTATTAAGATTGTTGGAAGTGTGTTGTTGTTTTAAGATTGTTGGAAGTGTGCTGTTGTATTAAGATTGTTGGAAGCGTGTTGGTGTATTAAGACTATTGGAAGTGTGTTGTTGTATTAAGATTGTTGGAAGTGTGCTGTACATATATGCATATTTTAAGTCGTTTGCTATTGACATGTAAAGTTGATAGTAATGAATTTTACAAAGCGTTAGATATCTAATTTAGTGTGCAGTCAGTTTTGTTGGTGGAGGAATCCGGAGTACCCGGAGAAAACCAACCTGTCACAAGTTACTGACAAGTTAATCACTAGTTACTGACAAGTTTTATCACATAATCATTATGTGACAAAACTTGTCAGTAACTTGTAAATGTTGTATCGAGTACACCTCGCCATGAGCGGGGTTTGAACTCACAACATTATCGGCGATAGGCACTGATTGCACAGTTGTAAATCCAACTACCATACGATCATGACCAGAATGACCCTGGTTTTAAATGACAAAGAGAACATATGGAAATAACAAAAAATATGACAAGCAATCTAAAAACAGCCTTTGAACTTGTTGTTATTCATTCTGAATATTTAGTGGAGCCTTCATCAGTGGGCAAATATATGTTAATGTACAAACAAGGTAAAATTTTAAGATGGCAGCACGGATTAATCTTTTGCATTCAGCAAAAAAAAATTATTATGATTGTAATTATTAGTAGCTAACATTTACCCACAATAACAAACAATAAATCGTGATGGTAAAAATTAGGAACTAGTTTCTTGGCTACAGGGAATAAAGGTAAAAAGGTGGCCTTGGAATGGGTCTATAGAGCATGGTAGAGGTTTATATATCTAACGTGAATATGGGGTTATAATGGATAGGGTCAAACAATTTCTGGCAACAAACTGTAAGCAGCCGCTCCTTACAAACTCTTGCTTATTAGGAAGTACAAGTTGGTACAATCGTGTCAGTTTTCATACAAGAGACAATCATTTATGTCTTTTCTTAAGTGCGATGCTTGTGTGTTTGATTTGTCGCTCAGTGACGCAAATTTCAGGGAAGGGGGATTGTACCCTGTAGCGTAGAAACTAGGTCCTAATTTCTATTCTATTTATTGCTTAATGTGAGATTTAAAACTAATACCGGTAACTTACAGTTCTGCCTTGCTGCATGGTACGCTATAGACTTTTGGTTCATTCTCATTTTCCAGTTTATCCTTTTGTTGAACATAATGTTGGCATCAGAAGACAAACCAACCACTTTGGTAAATTGTGTGTTTTCTTGATGTCTTTTATGAAGAATAAGAATCCCACTGACACCACTACTTATCAGTTGATGTGCATTGTGTGTAATAGCACATGTTAATTTCGTCACTAACTTATTTCCAACTAATACTCTTCTGCCAGAGAACCACATGTATTTATCAGCTGAAAAATACCATCAATATTATCTTTCAGTTGTATAATTTGATCAGAATTAATTCTGGCAGATATCAGTCCACAGTACTCTTCTATTAGACCGAATTTGTACAAGGTGCACCTCGGTGATGTTGAAGACGAAGTTCATTATATATTTTATAAATTTATATATTAGCCTGGATGATAAATAATGAGTGAGTGAGTGAGTGAGTGAGTGAGTGAGTGAGTGAGTGAGTGAGTGAGTGAGTGAGTGAGTGAGTGAGTGATTGCTTAATGCCAATTCAGCAATTTTTCAGCAATATCATGGCGAGAACAAGTTAATTTTCAATGAGATGATGATGAGGTCCGCTTTGTTCTAGACCAACATGCTGAGTTGGATTTTTATAGTGCTAGCTCACTGAAACAACAGTCCGCATGTATACATGTCTCTCCACTCGGACACATTATTCTGATTCCGAGTTAACCAGTCTATGCTCTTTCTCCTGAATGCTGCGTGCTTAGTGGAGAAACAACAAATACCAATTTTATAATCTTTGGTTTGACCCGACCGGGGCTCGAACCCACGATCTACCGCACTCGAGGCGGGCACGCTAACCATTACGCCACTGATGCGGTTGCTACATATCATAATGGAACATATCAGTGGTCATCTGTGACTAACGCCATCACAGCAAGTAAAAACATTATCCGTGGACACTGTATCTACTAACTGAAACGTAGCTCCATTTAACCATACAAAAATAACTGCTGACAAATCTACCCTCAGAAGAAACACATACTATCTCATTTGGCTTTAAATGAGTGAAATGACCACATATATCATGTATACAAACTTGCAACATTGGACGTAGAACACGGGAACACATGAGTACAAGTTTCTGTGTACATCAAAAGGGAATTGGAATGATTAATAACTAACTACATCAGTAATGATTATGAACTTATAAGAGAATCTTTTTTTTCATTAGCTGGACAACTGACAACTACCTGTGCAATCAGTGCCTATCTCCAGTAAAGTTGTGAGTTCGTATCCTGCTCATACTCATAGCAAGCTGTACACGAAATAACATTATGTGATAAAGTTTGTAGGTGACTTGCGACAGGTTGGTAGTTTCTTCCGGGTACTCCGGTTTTCTCCACCAATAAAACTGACCACCACAATAACTGAAATATTGTTGAAAGTGACGTTAAAAACCATAAACCCCCCAAAAAACCTATAAGTTGGACATAACTACTAATTCCAAAATACGAATAAATGCAAGTTCAGCCATCGACGGTAACCCACATCTGATAAACACTTCAATTTCTATCCCCTCGTGAGTGGATTTCCCAACGATGAGGTTCGATTAACCGCTTAGCAATTTACTAACGGTTAACCGGATCGTTGATGAAAACAAAACATTACCGGTTATACCGATAAACATGACAGCAGAACTTCCGAAATGATGGTTATGGATGTTAACGACGTTTTCAACAAAACATCCCACCCAAAGTTAAATGGTTGTTCCCTTACATGTTATCAAATACAACACTTTGGTGATTACAGTCCACGAGCAATCTTTAAAAGTAGTACACCTAAATCCTTTTAAGTTTGTCATTGACATGTGATAGCTCAGTGGTTTTCTCCACCAATAAAACTGACCACCACGATATAACTGAAATATTGTTGAAACTGAAAGTGGCGCTAAACACCATAACCCTAACCCTTTTAATTATGAAATGTCATAATATTAATTGTATTCTAAGAGGGTGAAACTCTCGTTAATGCTATAAATACCTTTGTCACTATCATAACGTCTTGTAATTATTACTTTGTTATCTAAATTGCTAAAATACGTAAATATATTTCCTGACTGAAATGAGAAAAAAATGCAACATTTAACCATTATGCATATGATTCATATTCTTTTAATTATAACTCGCAACCGCAAGTGATAAAGTTTACTAATTGCTTGCCCATGGTCGGTGGTTCTCTCCGGGTACTCCCGACTTCTTCCACCACTAAAACTGGTCGCCATGATATAGCTGAAATATTGCTGAAAGTGGCGTTAAAACACCAAAAATCAATCAAATCAATCAATCTTTTAATCATATAAAATTTAAAACTATAAAACTCAGTACTGATTATTAAGTCTGTGATTGTTGTTTAACGCCAACTGAGCAATTATTTCAGCCATATCGTGGCGACTACAATTGAGTTACATTTGATGAGATGATGATAAGATCAGCTTTGTACTTTGACCAACCCGCTTAGTTGGATTTTCATAGTGTTAGGTCACTGAAACAACAGTGCGCGGATAGACATTTCACCCCACTCGGACACATTATCCCGATTACAAACCAGTCTTTGTTCTTTCTCCTTAATGCCGTGTGCCTAGCAGAGAAGCAACAAATACCAAGTTTATAGTCTTTGGCTTGACCCGATCAGCACTCAAACCCACGATCTACTGCACTCGAGGGGAGGTAGCAAAGCGAGTTCACACCTCCACGCTAAAATGAAAAACAAAAATACCACACTGTTGGAACAGTTCCAAAATCCAATAGAAAAATCTTAGAAAGAGGTATAATCGATATCCCTAACACACAAATACATGATCGGTCACTTTCATGGCTTGGCACAGTAAGGGGGAAACGAATTACCGTATGTACCGAAATCGCGATTATTTTGGGGACGGTTCGGTTCACGATACGTGGAGGCCGCTTACGATACAAACGATATGATGCTCTTTTTTTTTTTTAATTTAGTGTTGAACATCCGTTTTCTTCTTTTGGTGATCATTTAATTAATATTTTGAGAAAAGTGAATTGATTAATTTACGTTTTTAAAATTAATTAATCAAATATCAAATATTTATAATTTCCGCTAGTACGTAAGCGACCTCATATAAAAAAATATGGCAGCGCCCTAGTCCGAGATTCCTCTGCCGTCCGACGGCATTTTTTTGTTGTTGCTAGAGCCGTGGGACCGCTCTAGCAAAAAAAAAACGCCGTCGGACGGCAGAGGAATCTCGGACTAGGCAGCGCCCATGTCGACCTGCATGGACTTCAAGGAATTAATAGTTACAGTTTCCTATAAAAGGCATAGTGATACGTATCGTAATACATATCCAGTATCGCGATACGTATCACTTGTGGAAAAAGTGTATCCCTTCACCCCTATGGTACAAGCACTTCACTAAAAAGTGTCATGGTTAAGCTGCTAGTTTTATGGACCCAAACCTCACTTCTTGGTGAAATGAGCATGAACGTGTTAGATAGTTCTCTTATCCATAAGTTCTGTATATAATTCTTCAAGTAGAGCATGAACGTGTTAGATAGTTCTCTTACCCATAAGTTCTGTATATAATTCTTCAAGTAGAGCATGAACGTGTTAGATAGTTCTCTTACCCATAAGTTCTGTATATAATTCTTCAAGTAGAGCATGAACGTGTTAGATAGTTCTCTTACCCATAAGTTCTGTATATAATTCTTCAAGTAGAGCATGAACGTGTTAGATAGTTCTCTTACCCATAAGTTCTGTATATAATTCTTCAAGTAGTACAATTGCTAACATCCACAGGAGTGAAGGTCGTTGTGGTCATGATCGTATGGTAGTTGGATTTACAACTACCTGTGTCATTATCACCACTAAAATTGTGAGTTCGAATTCCGCTCATGGTGGGGTGTATTCGAAACAACATTACATGATAAAGTTTGTTAGTGACTTGCGACAGGTCAGTGTTTTTCTCCAAGTACTCATGGTTCCTCCACCAATAAAACTGACAGCCATGATATAACTGAAATATTGTTGAAAGTGGCGTTAAACACCATAACCCTAGCCCCCCTTCTATAGGAGTGTATGTTACCCTACTTATTCATACCATACTTACTCTTCTATACCTTTGTAAAATGGTAACATTTTGTATTGGTTCGGCATGTTTCTTCTCAATACATAGTGTTGAAAGGATCTGTCCAAGGATCCACATGACAAGAATCCATACTGAAATTCAAAGTTCAAAGGTAATAAAAGGATATGTACTTTTATCATATGCTAGCAATATTGACAAGCTTGAAATCTTTTTTTTTAGCAAATTCTGCATAGCCAAGTCAAATATTGCAAAATTTAACATATTAAGGTGCAATATTGATCTATGTGTAAACATTTTAGATTGTAATCTAATCCAATAACTGAATATTATATGAATGGGCATAGTTTTCGTACTTCGAATATATGAATGGGTATTATTTTCATACTTAGGGAATATATGAATGGGGTGTATTGCAAACTCCAGCAGTACTGCTGAACTCAATTTTACATTAAGTTAGTTAAGTAACCCTTCTTTACCCTTGGACAAAAGTCATGCATTTTTATGAAGCAGCTTAATTGAAAATGTCAACAGATCAGAACTACAGCATGTGATAACTGCAGCTAACATTAATCATTTCTCATAGATTCCACAGGATGTTTTCTTAGAACTTTATCAAATTAAATAAAACTAAAATCTTGGCAGGCCGTGTGGTACTATAACAATACGGAAATGTGCTGCTGGGAAAAATCAGTTCAATGAAAACTTGAGATTCACCTGAGCCTGTCCTGAATCGCTCACATGACCTAGATTGTACTATGCACCATACACTACTCAGGGGCGGATTCAGAGGGGGGCGCGCCCCCTTTAAAATTGGAAAAAAATATTATTTTTTGACGTAAAATCGTGATTTTTCACACGAAATACCCCCAAAATTTTCGCGCCCCCCTCCGCTCGGCGCAATTTTTTTAAGTGCGTCCCCCCTAACTTGAAATCCTGGATCCGCCCCTGCTACTAGTATTTTGGGTTTACAAATTGTGTAGTGTCTTACACAGGCGCTCGTGGCACGGATCACCCCCCTTTTTTCTAACTTTCTGTTTACAAATTTATTTTCAATAAAATTTCTTTATTTCTTTATTATTTCATCTCTTTTTCCTTATTTTAACTTGTTCTTGTCAATATTCATACAATCTTATGTTAACATCAAATTGCATGTGTCGACCCTATGCTATAGATCACAGGCACTTGTTTCATTCAAAAAATATATACCCCCTCCTCTTCCATACTTCAAGGTAAACATCTGGCCTTTTCCCCTTCCCCACTTCGCCTCAATAGTTTTCGCTTATTTGTGATCCTTTCGCTGACCCAATTATATATCGTTACACTCCCGAGATATTTCTCTTTACGACTGCCACATTTAAATATACCTACCGGGCCCCCCTCAGACGAATTGGACAAGAATATCAGCGAACCTAGCTTGTTTCATTTTTAAGTCATTGAAACGGATACAGCCACTTCCGTCCGGTTTAAATTGATTTAGAAAATTAAAAAAAAAGGTGCTTTAAAAATCAAATGTCAGTAATTTGGAGTTGAACATATTTTTATAATATACATTGGAACAATTATCTGTATTTTAAAGGCTTACTTTACATTTGAGAGGAGATGATCATGATGGCATTGTTACACATGGCCGGTCTAGAGAATTCCGAATGCATATGAAAAATCCAGCGCAAACCCGTTTCAATGACTTAAAAATAAAACAAGCTACGTTCGCTGATATTCTTGTCCAATTCGTCTGAGGGGAGCCTGGTAGGTATATTTAAATGTGGCAGTCGTAAAGAGAAATATCTCGGGAGTGTAACGATATAATTGGGTCAGCGAAAGGATCACAAATAAGCGAAAAATATTGAGGCGAAGTGGGGAAGGGGAAAAGGGCAGATGTTTACTTTGAAGTAAGGAAGAGAAGGGGGCATATATTTTTTGAATGAAACAAGTGCCTGTGCTATAGATACTTAATAAGTATCTATATAGGGTCGACACATGCAATTTGATGTTAACATAAGATTGTATGAATATTGACACGAACAAGTTAAAATAAGGAAAAAGAGATGAAATAATAAAGAAATAAAGAAATTTTATTGAAAATAAATTTGTAAACAGAAAGTTAGAAAAAGGGGGTGGTCCGTGCCACGAGCGCCTGTGGTGTCTTAGACAAAAATGAGGAATCTTTATAGAGGACCTCCCAAACATCAGTTGTACTAATTTAACAATAAAATGGCAAACTAGTTTTAAAGACGATCAAAATATGAAATTTTAAGGACCACAAGGCACAGACGGATGACCTTTGCTTAGAAGTTCTCCTTGTTGCCATGGCAACTGCATGCGGTTATGTGTATCATATGTTATTTTATTCAGCTATGATATTTAAAGTAAAACCATTATTTGTTTCTAAAGATATGCTTAATATACTGATTTATACTTTACAGTACTACAGAACTGAAGGAGTTATCTCCCCTTAAGTAAATTTATAGAATTGCAGCCGTAGAGCTCTAAAACCAAGGTGATCCCAAGTTTTGGAAGTTGATACATGTCATCCCAACTATATTAAAACGGTCTTGCCTAGTTTTATCATATTTTGAACAAGACATTAAAAAATGCATTTCATCCTCAATTTCACCTGAGCTGCACTGCTGACATATCCTTAACTCCGGAGGTGTATCCTTATATATCGACCTGATTCAATATGGAGATGATGTGATGATATTCGAAATTTTGCTAGGTTTCTCCTGAACTCAGAATTACTTAGATAGTTTTCTCTTCCATAAACAGTTTTAAATTTTACATAAGTTCTCAATTTACCATCAGAACATTTGTTCCTATCTAGGGCCCATTGATGCCTATGTGCTTCTAGAAGTATTTTCTTGACTGTTTGTTTTGAAACTTTTTGACTAGTTGACAGTTGTTTAAGCTTAGGAATGTTATTCAAAATTTGTTGTAAAGCACCATACCAAGAGGATATCCGGTTTTCATACGATTTTCTGAACTGTGTGTATGCATCCTTCAACAAGGGAAAAGTGTCCTAAGTTTCTAATATTTCATATTACAGAGCAATATAGTAAAACATGTTAAATGGTATGGTCAAAACATATGTCCTAAGCGACGTCGCTAAGTAAACATTGACACGCAGGAACACTGAAAACATAGTTCATCTAAATTTTCGACTATATCTTTTATTTTCGTCAATGAAATAAATATAATAATCAATTGCACGTCGTGAATATTAAATACATGATCACTCGTGCCGAAACGCATTCAGATTAAACTCGTGCGCGTAGCAAGTTCCGCACACTCGTTTAATCTGATGCGCTTTGCGGCACTCGTTATCATATTTTCAATATCCACTCCGTGCAATTATCCTATAGTTGTTTGGAGTTGCGATTAGATAGGATATGATGATATAGTCCGGGATGCATGGTCGGAGTATTAATGAGTGTTGGAGTAATGACTGTCGGAGTTATGAGTGTCGGAGAAATAACTGTCGGAGTAATGACTGTCGGAGTAATGAGACGACCCCATTGTTTTTATATCCCCAACTACCTGAAGTAGAAATCTAAGCAATTTATCATGTTTATGACATTGATTAATTTTCTTGGTACTTCTAAGACAATAGCAATGGTAAGTTATATTTATGTTTGTATGATCCAATGTTTAATATTGAATATACTCAGTAATCATTTTTACATCACCGTATAGTTTCTAACTTCAATGTACCGGTATTTCTTTTTCTTTCTTTGATTTTGGCAGTTCTTACTCTTACTACTCTGATTACTTCAATACTTGTATTACCGGTATTAGGATAAAGCCGTGGGCCATTTTTTGTTTGCCCTATTGCAGAGAAAAGGTTAAACTTATGGTCCACTATATCTTATGGTTTTACGTTATTTCATAATCATATCAGGGCCGTAACTAGGGGTTTGAAACAGGGGAGGCAGTGGAAACTTGTGACTTAACGGCCCATCTATGGTAAATAGACTTGACAGTTTGGAGAACACTTGATAGAGACTTATAATGAACCAAAACTAAAGTAAAAGCCAGAAAGCGTGTCATAGTCGATGATTAAAAGTTAAACTAGTTGAGGTTGGCTTTCAGTCCTCCTCCCCCTCTCTCTCTGTTCCCCCCCCCCCCCCCCCCCCACCCCCTCCCAGAAAATCAGACGAGGTAACTGCCTCGTTTGTCTCAATGGTAGTTACGACCTTGCATATGAAACTTTTTTTTCAGGTGAAACAAACCTTCTAAAAAAACAGGTGACCGTAGCCGAAGGTTTATGCCGATTATGGAAATATATCACGGTTTGTAAGGTGAATAGAATAGAATAGAATAGAATAGAATAGAATAGAATAGAATATGTTTATTTGTCAATTAAAGACGCCCATGATAGGCAGTATAATTACATGAAAATCACAATATTTACATTAATTGGTATGATTAGATTGATTGGATTTAACATACAAGACATACAAATACATGTAAATATACAATTTTGTAATCAATAATTTTGACAAGTATAGTGATCCCTGTAATAGATTAAGAGACAGTGCATCATCCAATACAGTTGTATATCTAACACAGATATATAATTATTATTATTAATATTGTATAACATAAAATATTACTATTATTGATTTTGAATTATATCATTTCTAGATGAATGTATCATATCAGAAAGTTGATTTATGATGAAATTGTCTTCATTGGACATTAACCATATAAATTGCTCTCTAATATCTAAATGTTTAAAGTTATAATTATTATTATTTATAAGATCAATAAATGGTGTTCTCACATTTTGAAGTGCTTCACATTTTAAAAAGAAGTGAATTTCATCTTCAACTTCCTTTAAACATAATTTACAAATTCTTTCTTTTGCCTGAGGCTGAAGCCCTCTGTGTCTTCCTCTTTCTATTTCTAAATTATGATTACTTATTCGTAAGGTGTGATATCTAACATAACTAGCTTGCTGTTGACACTAATTTTATATGTACCTTGTGTCTTTCTTCTCATGCTGGTTACATTTTAGAATAATAAAAATAAAAATAAATCAAACGTCGTCTGTTTTTTAACCCTTTGAACGCTAAGATGTTGATTGTATACAACGTTACGTTGCCAAGTATTCCAAGACGTAACGATAAAACGTCACCTCACGTTGCGTGTTTTCATGACGTTCACTCACATGTATATGTCTAATGTTTTTAAAGGCATTTGACAAATTGTATGTAAATGCGATGATAACTCACAAGTAACTTAAGTGATCTGAAAGGGTTAGCAGTTTCTGTTCTTACTTGACATTTGATTAGATCAACGGGCAAGTCAATTAAGAAGGAAAAAAAAGGGAAAATATATGGCCATTAACAGAAATTTTAGATTAAAAAAACAAACAATGTTTTTGCAATGAACAACATTACATACTAACATTAACATTATCTAATAGAATCAAGCTTTTGAATGATATTTATTAAATTTACAGAAAGATCAGAATTAGGGGCAAATTGGGGGCTCGGGATAAAATACTAATATCCGCCAACCCATGTTAAAACTCAAAACACATTTTGGATTTCATGATTTATTTCTTAAATATACAGTAGACAGTACAAATGTACATGTACACTGAAATCCGCCACTACGAAGATGTGTCAATTATATTCTTCATAATTAAGACGGGTGTGATATCTACTAAAGCACCTTCAATACAGAGTCCAACTTTACAATTAGAATATCATCATTGTATTCATGTTTCCAGAACTGTTCGTGATAACTTGAACAGACAGCACATTTCTTCCTCTTCCCATCTGGTATTTTCTCTAGGAAATATCTCTCCGTGATTCTTGTTAACTGCCTGTGTTCCTGTCTCGCCACTCTGACTTCCTGATTTCTATGTGCTTCAGAATGCAAGAAATATAATATTTCTGAGACCTTATTCACAAAGCACCCGTTAATTACTGTAGCGAACAATAATTTATTATTTCAAAATATATTTGTACGATGTTGCATTTAGTTGACGACCTATGATTGGATAAAATCATTCCTAAAAATAACGATGAAGGCAGAGCCATATATGGAAATCTAAAGAATAAGATTAATACGCTTTACTGGCCAGTGGAAAATTCCATTTCTAAAAATAACGATAGAAGCAGGCTGTATCATTGTGTAATCTATTATTGCATAATTTGACCTTGACGCTGTCCGAAATAAAGAAATATTGTAATCGATAATTGAGATGACGTATTTGACCAGGCTCTCTATATATATGTGTGTGTATTTTGATTTAGCATAATTAAACACAACTGCAAGAAAGACGACGATTTATATTTTCTTCTAAAATAACGTGCAGTTACGAAACGATGCAGACGGAAAAGTACAGAAGGTCAGTGGGCGGTGCTTAATTTTGTGTATTGACCATTACGTCTTTAGCCTTAGAACTTCCAAGAAAGTCCGTCAAACATAGTTCGTGGAAAAAACTTAGTTACTGTTTCAAGTTATAGATCAGCAACATCGTACAAAAATGTTATAAGCTCTTGTGACCGACTATGGTTATTTAGACGGTAAGTAAATAATTTAAGGGTTCGCGCTGGAGCGCTCACCCTTCAACGATTTACTTACCGTCTAAACAACGATAGACGGTCACTATATATATATTTCATCGTTGTAGTATTGAACCGCTTGAAATATTTGGTCAAAACGACTATTGACATTGTAATTCTATAAAAGAACCATGTAATTATTTCATACAACAATTTATACAAATGCCTTCTTTTCGAGTTCATTCATCGGAGACAATGTTTCCCTCAAAAGTAACATTGTGACAAGCATATAAATAAGAATGTTCTTATTTACATGATATGTTAAAGTAAAACATTTGGTTTATCACATCTAAAACAAGTGTTATCTTGTGAAGTGGATCATAACCTGGTTGGTCGCACAGCATGTTGTTGCTGCAGTGCAGAAATTGCAATATTAACTGAAACCACTAAGGAGAAAATTGGTGTTTCCATTGACCACGATCTACTGTTATCTTCCCAGTAGGATTCACATGTTGCCTTTTTACTACACCCATGGAAAGAATAAGTCTCTGAAACACCAACACTTCCTAACGCGTTACAGGGATCCAGCTCATAAATATTGCATGCTCGGAAACTACTCTAGGCAGTTTGCTGTTCTCTGCGATGCAACTAAATTATTGTTGAAAGTGGCGTTAAACACCATAACCCTAACCCTAAATACAATATATATTGATGCATTGTCTTATAATATATAAATTATCACCAATGAATTTGATGAATTCGATTCAAACCAGTGGTGCGTTGTATTATATCTATCTTTGTGTGAGGCGCCCGGGTGGCTCAAAGAGTAAGGTAGTTGGATTACCTAACAACTCATATAAGCCTATCACCAATACGGCGTGGGTTCACTCCCGGCTTTGTAAATTATAAAAAGTGTGCACTCGACTCGCAGCCGCAAGTGATAAAGTTTACCAGTTGCTTGCCCGTGATCGGTGGTTCTCTCCGGGTACTCCGGCTTCTCCCACCACTAAAACTAGTCGCCATGATATAGCTGAAATATTGCTGAAAGTGGCGTTAAACACCAAAAATCAATCAATCAAAACACTATCTTTGTGTGAACAAGTAGGCCAGTTGGTGATTTTCTCCAGGAGCTTGCTTTTCCTCTACCATTAAAACTGACCACCACAAAATAACTGAAATGTTCTTAAACACCCTTAACCCTAACACAAGAAGAAGATAGTAGGTTATTCACATAAAACTAGATTAACCCCGCTACTTTTTATTGATGTGTCTGTGTACTCTGTATCAATCGAGGACAGTGAGATGTCATGTACACGTGTGCTATGTGTATCGAATTCTCTCTGTTTCTACGATTTTTCTATTAGATTTAGGAAATGTTCCGACTTTGTGGTATATTTATTTTCATTTTATTTGTTGTTTCTAGCTATCGGTACTACTGAGGGTACTTGCACAATGTGTAATTTGCTTGTAAAGAATATATGTGGATGAGGAAGTCAAGTTGTACAATTTAGTATAATAATTAATGGTCGTATAACAATGTTCCATTGAAAGGTCAGCTCGATACGATATTTAAATACAATCAACACAATCTCGCAAAATATCCTCATATGATATATTGTAGATGTTGTTTCCTTTCAATAATTATATACGTGTCACTAAATTTAAAACTTATTCAGTAAAAGTTTTAAAATTATGTAAAAAAATATTATGATATATTCTATCCTGAAAACGCATAGTTCATAGTTATTCAATATAAATGTCCTTCGTGTTTAAATTGAAATTACAACTACCTATGCAATCAGTTCTTCTACCATTAACGTTGTGAGTTCGAATCCCGCTTTATGGGTAGGTCGGTGGTTTTTTCCGTGTACTCCCATTTCCTCCACCAATAAAACTGATCGCTAAAATATTTACAGTCAAATCTCATTTTGTCAGAGTCGAAGTAAGGTATTAACTAGTACGAATAGACCAAATCATTGCTTCGAGTTTACTAGTGAAGCAACTCATCCGTGTGCGAGTGTAGTTGAAATACTGCTTATTTGACGTTAGACCAAGTGAACTTTAATTATCGTTGTTGAAAGTTAGATGAGTATAATGTCAGTTATATTCATAACGAAACAAGTGTACAAATAATAAATAATTTTTGTTTTTTTTCCATTAAAGTACGAAAAATAATTAACTATCTTCTTATCCACCTCAAAACTTGTAAAGTCGGTTAACATGAACCCTGGTTGGCCAAATACAATGTTCCACGCGAAATGGCATCGTTCCAAGGTAATCAACTCATACAGTGAGTAATTTCTATTAATAATGTTCATCACTTAAGATAAACAGGTTTAATGAAAGCGACATAACCCGGAAAAAAGTCCGAGCAGTTCCGTCGCACTGTAACCTTTTTATGTGTGAACGTAATAACTTCCGTTGTATCAGTTTTATACTAGCCGTCAGACATCACACGTTTTTGAAAAAAAACTTTTTGAAAATCCATTGCCACCTGGTCATCTATAGTCATGAGACCACAAAAACGACGTCGAAATCCTTCAAGCAAAGCTTCAATATCTACAGCAAGCACACCAAAGAAGGCGAAATCGTCAAAAAGGCCAGAAAAACCAAGTGAGACAGGCCATGCCGTGCCGCAGCATGATGTCGTCCCAAGGAATACCTTCCAGCTGGTAGAGGATGAACCATCAACCCATAGAACTTTACAAAAGGGTAATCCCCACCAGAGTAATGGTTCCAGTGGAGGGAACGATCAACAATCGGGCCCGATTATGGAGGTACAGATAGGACCACGTGGCCCAGTGACCCACCCGGTTATCCCGGCAACAGATAAGAGACCACCACCTATAAATCATGGATCCAATTATCAACAGAATGTGAACCCGGGTATGTTTTACAGTTCAGATAAATCAAGCGATAATTTTATGGGAAATCTGGGGTCAATAGGTGGGGTTCAGGTGTGTGAAAGTCCTGCTAGTCAGCCCAGTATGTTTGATTCCGTAAACGCTCACATACCTTTAAAGATCAAAGAAAAGGTGTGGGCCGGGGAGTACATAGACATGAGTCTTATGCTAAAATCTGGTAAAGATTTGGTGTATGATTCGCAGTTGAATGGTGAGCTAGCAGTTAAGGGGGGTCAACTAACTGTTCTTCAACAGAAGCATAACCAAATAAAAAATATTCACACCTGGACCTCAGCTTTTATCAATTTCATGAGTATTATGCTCGAGAAATGGCCAGACAAGGCACAAGTATATCTTAAATATATGCATGTTGTTAGATTGGCGGCTTCGAGGGTGTCAAACTTGGGATGGGTTTCGTATGACGAACAATTTCGTCTACGGAAGGCCAGGGTTCCACAGTCATCGTGGGCCGATGTTGATGTAGAACTGTGGCTACTATATGTATCTGCCCCAGACAGCCCTTTCTTAACGGAGTGGGACAAAAACGAGCACAGGGATTTCAGCTCGGACATGTCCAAAAAGGGCATCCGTACTTGCTGGGGCTATAACAAAGGGCGTTGTACTTATGGGAATAATTGCAGGTTCATTCACAAATGCTCCGAGTGCTACGGAAACCACCCACTCGGCTTGTAGTAAATCATAATTCACTTTCTTGCAATTTTCAGTTATATACCGTTGGGTCATTCGCCCATTTGTGTTAATGAGGTGGAAAAATCGCTGGAAAATTATCCATATAAAGACATTGCTTGTGAATTGAAAAAAGGTTTAAAATTTGGCTTTCCGTCAAATTATTCAGGACCGAGATCGCCAATAACCTCAAAGAATTTGAAAAGTGTTGCTGACATGCCAGAGCTTACCAAACAAAAAATTCAAAAGAATTAACAATGGGAAGAATTGCCGGGCCATTTTCAGTCCCCCCTTTTCCAACTTTACGTGTTTCTCGGTCTATTTATTTTTGCATGTAAAGTTGTTGCCTTGGGTAGGGCATTTAGTCGGCGCCTTATAAATGCTACATGTAAGGTAACTAAACCTCACCACAGAATTAGGGTATCGCAAGAGATGCGAGAAGATCTGAAAGTTTGGTTATCCTTTTTATCGGATTACAATGGAAGTACAGTTATGCTAGATAGTGGTGCACCGATCGTCGGAAACATCGACTGGTCAGTCGGACGTCATCATGCGATCCGATGATCGATTATTATACCTTGTGGTCCATTCTGATTCCTAGTGCCTAAATGTATAGGCTACACTTTATTCTGGTTTTTTTTTCTCTCTCATACTGACAAACATCTTGCAGTTTTGTCCCAGCGTACTTTTGACACTCAATACACACATTTGGTCTAGTCTATTGTTTATCTACTGCCCGGAATGGTCCTTTTTATATCAGGTGTTACACATATGGAAACCAATGTTTTGTTTTGTTCCAAGTTAATGTTTACAAATGGAAAAATTGTAGTTTGTAAATATACCATACGATTTTATTCAGGCCTTTGCTTTTGTCAAACACATATTTGGACTAGTATATTTTTATTTTATTTTTTTTCTACTGCCCAGAATAGTCCATTGGATGTCAGGTGTTACACGTGTGGAAAACGATCTTTTGTTTTGTTAATTAAAAATTATAGTTTGTAAAAATACGATACGGTTTTGTTCAAATCATTTCTTTTGTCCAGCATACTCTTGAAATAAAGACTATCTGAGTAATTATAGTCGGTAAATACATTTAGTAGGTAATTGTTACTGATGATCGATCATCGGTTGGTGTTGGTATAACGATCATCGATCTTGGGAATGTGACCGATTCCCATCGCTAATGCTAGATAATGTGTGGACTTCTAATGAGACAATTTCTTTGTTTACGGATAGCGCCGGCGGGAGAGATAAAGGGTTCGGCATTTATTTTCAGGGTAGATGGGCTCAAGGTTGTTGGCCAAAAGAATGGGCGGACAATGGGATCCTTGCTGATATTACGTTTTAGAATTATTTCCAGTTGTCATTTCGGTGCACATTTGGGGAATACATTTAAAAAATAAACAAATTATTTTTAATGTTGATAATCAAGCAGTGGTAGCTATTATTAACAAAAAGCCTTCAAAATCCAACAGAGTTATGATCCTTGTCAAATCTTGTTTTACTGTCCTTGCAATATAATATCATGTTAAAACAAAGCAATGGAAAAAGCTCGGAAACGAGTAAACCTTGCAGTCAAAAAATATTCGTCTTGGGCGTTGGAGGATACGTCATAAAGCATAATAATATGAGAGCCAGGGATATTAATCTTTTTAGAAATGATGGGATATGCACCTATCTGATATTGGAATCAATGTGTACTTGAACACAATACAAGGGGCTCTAGAAAGTTTCTTATCCTCCAACGGTCCAAGAATTTTCCCACTTCAGTATCAGAACTTAGACGTTTTTTGTTTTTTTTCCTTGTCCATTTCAGAAGTATTTGTGGGGGTGGGGGGGTCTTTTGGCGGTGAGCGGGTTTAGACCCACTCATCTGGCGGGATCTGACAAGACGACTGTTGGTCATAATCCTACAATTGTACGTGAGCTCATATTTTGGTATACTTTCTTGTGGTACCACAAGTAGGTAAGGTGTATATATAATTTAGTCAATTGGCATTCTCACGTTTACCGGAGAGGCCAGTTCCTGAACTGGTACCAGTTTGGAACTCAGGTTGGACTCCTTTGAAAAAAGGTTGTAAATGTGTGCTTCGTATCGGGGTTTATGACCTTCTTTAACTCTCTACTAAGGTGACGTGGAGGTTTTTAGCATTCATTGGTACCCGTGAGGCACAGGCTTGCCCAAACGATTACTGGCGGTCTGTTCGTCTTGTCAGATCCAGTCTTTGTTATTTTAACTGTGGCCGTATTATCCACTTAAATGTTTGTTTCATCTATATCTCTGCGTGAATTATTCTAGTAATTAATTAGACATGAAGTGATTTCGTAATCCCGTCCGTCCGTCTGTCCGTCTCTTGTTACAAGTCTTTCATTAACACCAAGTCAGCGATTACGTCAGTTATATGATCGCGAGTAACGCTTTGGACGTTACGCGCGCTATTGGTGATACTTTGACTAAATAGAACATGAAATAAGTAAAACGAATGTAGATTTTTCTTAGATTGATGGATTTTTATTTCCGATACATGCTTGTATAGGGAATTATACGAATATTTGTTTTATTATATTAGATTAGGTTTATTTTTGCTTTTGAAAACGAATTTATTGGAAGAAAACGTCGTTAACACACAATTTTCTCATGTAACGCGTTACAAAATATCCGTATGTCTTTTACATTTTTCTCAGTAAAAACCTAAAAATACCTTTTTAGGGCCATTTTATTTTGTGGGACCGGAAGCAGAGTCAGCGTGTTCTATGACCCTATTAACGATTTCTGATTAAAGCAATGCTTGAAGGAAAAAATCGGTAAGTTCATGGAAAGAAAAGAACGTAACGCTGAAGGAAAAACATCTGCATGCCAAATACCAAGCTTTATTTCAGCTATGTTTTACAAAATTTTTACAAAAAAGTATACATATCAAATGTTATTATCTTCAAAAACGAAAAAGTCTTTTCAAAAATGATTTTTTTAAAGCAAGTTAAAAAATATACCTAAAGGAGTAAGGTCAACAAAATGTCCAGTTGCAACTTGACGTAAAAAAACCATGAAGTATAAAACTTTAAACATTCGAAACTATATTTTTCGCTCATATTTCGTGCTAAATCCAAATAACGAAAAATGTTCATTTTCAGTGGCAGAGAATGAACTTAACAAACTTGATTTCGGATAAAAATTACGATTTCTATGTAAAATTGTAGAAGGTTACCCAATTTGTCCAGTAAACGTTTTTTTCTTTTCGACGATAAAATAACGTCGCGCTACTTCTATATTTTTCTATAGTTTTCTATTAAAATTAAAACAAATAAACAACAACTAAAAAAAGCGAAGCTAAAGACAAACAAACGATATCAAAACTTGAAAAACAACAAACAAAAGAGCGAAAACAAAATACAAAAATATACCAAACCTGAAAAAATAACGATGTGTTTCCGCTTACTGAAGCGACCCTAATTAAAAATGAATTCATGACCTTTTTTTGTGTGTGTGTCATTTTTGAACAAGCATTGCAAAAAAGAATGTATGCATTGTAGAAACTATAATTATATAATAGTTAAAATAAAATCGCGAAATATATAAATATGAAAATTAAAAATGTGAACTGAATTATTTTAATTATAATTTCACTAGATTATACATAAGATATTACGAGAAATTTTCAAGAATACAACGTATACAATCAATCAATAAACAAACAGGGGTCGTGTTAATGAAAGTATCCTAAGATATGTCCTAAGACATGTCTTAGGACATATTTTAGGACACTGATAGGACTATCCTAGGACATGTCTGAGATTGTATATCAAAGCTGTCTTAGCACTATCTTCGCTTGAAGGATCGTCCTAGACATAATCGTAAATATGAATACGAGCTGATTTGTGTAAAGAAAGAATAATATAGATATAAATGCTATAAACATTAATGTGTTACGCAAAAGTTCACATAAAAAATAAAATAATAAGATTAAATTTTATTTTATTTATATATTACGCTGATTTAATTGTGAATTTTAGAGAAGAAATGTATACAAACCTAATAAAATCTGATAATTTAATAAAATAATACCAATGAAAGTGATGGTAAATTTTAATCAATACTATACATGTACTTTACATTAAACTTTTAGCCAAGTGAGCTGTTTTCAAGATGTCAACGTGTCACATCATCAGTTATTCAAAAGGATTAAAGGATAAAAACGTGCAGATTTTGTTTATCAATTGAAAGTAAAACTTTGTCTGTTCATTATTTTGTACGTGTAATACATTCTGTACTTCTGTACCAAAATGAGCAGAAAAAGAAGCCCGAATTATCCTAAAACACTCTTAGGACACCTATTTTAGTGTCCTAACTTTAGGATTGATTTTAGGACATATCGCAATTTAGGACACTTTCATTAACCCGACTTAGGACTAAGATATGTCATAAGACCATCCTAAGACACGTCTTAGTCCTAAGATACCTTTGTTAACACGGCCCCAGAATATGATAATCTCGTTTTAGAGCAAGATACAGGGGCGGATCCAGGATTTCAAGTTAGGGGGGGGCGCACTTAAAAAAATTGCGCCGAACAGAGGTAGGCGCGAAATTTTTGGGGTATTTCATGTGAAAAATCACGATTTTACGCCAAAAAAATCATATTTTTACTAATTTTAGGGGGGGGGGGGGGGGGGGGGGTGTACTTTAGATACTATACACAAACTTTTTTTTGTTACAAGATTAATAATTAATAAAATTAATAAAGTATAATGGGTGGATTTTAAGTTGGAGAATGTCCTCGTATCTCTCCATTCCTTAAAAACAATGGGCCTCGGCTCCATTATTTTTAAGGAATGGAGAGTTACTTGGACATTCTCCTATACATAAAGTACAGTCACATAACATAAACAATCAATAAATACTAAAAGGGAATACAAACGAAATAAATAAGCAAACAAACAAACATTGAAATAAACACCTAAAGGAAAACACCAACAACACAAATATATACAAGCAAGCCAAAATAAAATAAAAATCAATAAAAACAAAAAGTGAAATTCCGAAATAAAGAACAATACATCATAACACACCCCCACCACCTCCATCCTAACCAAACCCACGGTATGCAAACACAAATAAGGAAGAAGAAAATATGAAAAAGAAGACGCGAAACGTTTTTTTCAATGTTAATTGAGTGTCACCAACATCGCGCGTAACGTCTTGACGAGATGACGATGCCTGTCTTGTACTAGAACAACACCTCTAGTTGTAATTTGTTAGGTCAATGAAACAACAGTACGCATATTGACATTTCTTTCCACTCAACACATCATTCTAACATTCTCAAAATTCGTTGCTCATTTGTCTTTATGTTGTATACTTAAACGAAGAAGTTATATACAATAATGTATTAATGCTTCGATTATCTCGACCATTGATCGAACCCACTGTCCTTTGGCTGTGGTTTTCTTGCTCCCAAAGATTTTAAAATTATTTGGACTCTGAAATAGTTTGGATTTGAGCGTACTTGATGAAGGTTATTCCGGAAACGTGTCGTGCGCACTAAATTTGATATCTACGTTTTTATTACTAAATAACAAGTTAAATGCTGTTCAGCATATCTGTTAGTTTCACAAACAAGCACGTCAATCACACTGAGATCTTCGGACTCGTCAAACTTTTAAAAAATACTATTAAGTGGATGAATTAGGAGCGAAGATGACCGGCCCTGTCTCTACAGGAAATCTCGGCTCTGGCAAATCAAACGTCCCCGGATCTACAACAGAAATCCACGGTCCTCTGTTAGCTGGTACAGCTTCATCAATATTTATTTCTTCATCGGTATCTGTATCAGTCAGATCCACATCTAAATCGGATTCATAATCTGAATCCGATTCTGCGGCGTCGGTCATCTTGAGCTATTCCGGTGAATAATGACGTCATATTTCATGATGACGTCATTTAAATTTTGATATCATGAATTTCAAATAAAGTTTCACTACCTCTCTATTGAAGTATATATTTACTTTGTCAATCGCGAATTGTGTTTTGGCATATAACACTCTTTTATCAAGGTCTGTCAAAAACGACAAAAATGTCGCTTTGGTGTTCTAACGGTAAACGACAAAAATGTCGCTTTGGCGCTGAAAGGGTTAAACAAAAAGGAAGGGAGATAACTCAATAGCGGTCATTTTCCGGTGTCGACAATGACCAGAATGGAAGAAAGTTTTAACAGTAAACACAATTTCCTTCAAAACTATAACAAAAATTCCGACCTCTTACTAACCAACCACCCACTTTTTTCTATTTGATATTTTGATAAATGTCCATTGTACGTAAATATAATTCTGAAATCTTTTAATTGTAGGATAGTTTTGCCGAATATTTTCGATTTGATTTTGATTTTTGGTGTTTAACGCCACTTTCAGCAATATTTCAGCTATATCATGGCGACCAGTTTTAGTGGTGGACGAAGCCGGAGTACCCGGAGAGAACCCCAAATATTTTCATTTGATCCACACTGTCTAAATAAACAGCATTATTAAGAAAAAACTGGTAGAACATGCTAAAGTGGGTCACGGGTCACTGTAATCGGGCGGCTGTATCGAGAAACAGATACGGTGTTGAAAAAACTGTTGATACTCATAAAATATTGATAAACGCAATAACATTTTATGTTTGTCTTCAAGAAATATGATAGACAAAACCATGTGTGAAGTTTTATGACGAAATATCTCCGATTTCTATGTAAATTTACGAGTTGAAGTGGGGAAACACCCACAGGTAATTTTAACGATGTATTTTTATCTTGGACAAGAATAATGAGCGTCCTGATTGGATGACCGATTTAAAACACACTGACTCCGCATGGTAAAAAGATACATGTAAAAGAAATCTATGTTATATTTATTCATTTGTTTGATTCTGGAATATTGTTGATCATTGATTTAAACAAGAAAAAAGGGGAAAAGGGGGGGGGGGGGTGAATTTTACAGTTAAATAAATGTTATGTTTCGACAGTTTAAAGAGAAAAATAAAAATTTGTTGCGACTAAAGCTTAAATCAGCATTAAAAATTGAACAAATATCAGTGGTTTTGTAAATGAGATTTATTTTAAATAGAAAATCTGAATTTATTATTTATTAATTTATTATTAATGATACAATTTTATATCCCTTGGGAGAGGGAGGGGGGCTATGATGAAAATTTGAAATAAAAACACAGGACCGGACTTTAAGCAAAAATAATAATCCAGGAATAGTTTTTTATTAAAAAAAAATCCAGGACCCGTGTCCATGAATTTTTTTTAAAATTTAATAATATTTTTTTTTAAATTTAATAATATGAAATATTGACATCCACACTTGCCTTTTGGACAGCACATTTCTGTGGACACACTTGTTTATCTAAAAAAAGATATTTAAATAAACTCTTTTTGAAAATAACTGTATAGGCCGATCCAGAAAATCCAAAAATAAGGGGTGCATTTTCATTTGCTAAAATAGATATATATGCATGTTCATGCTTATCGAAAAGTTGTTAGCATCATTTTGTTTACTTCTACTTCTACTTCTATCAAATAATGACCTACTCTAACAGTTTGAAGATTATGTCATTGAATTGCAATGCGAAAAAGGAAGAAGAAAAAAAAAAAAAAAATACAATAAGAAATAAGTTTAAAAATATGTACAAAGCAGGGAGTGAATTTAGGATGAGATGTGGTAATGGCAGTCGTGAATAACTCTACTGAGTCACTCTGCACTGCTGTCTGAGGTAGGCGGTTCCAGTCTACAGTGGTTCGAGGGAAAAATGAAGCCTTTCTCTGTTGTGTTCTACATAGTGGGACCTGATATGATCGAGAATGCATGTTTCTGGAGTGTCTCAGGGGTGCTGAAAGTCTGTCACTTTTACTGACTGCAACCTTGTCATGGGAGATTTTATACATCATGACAAATTGCTGAGTTGGCGTTCCCGTGAACAACAATCACTGACTTGAAAGAAATTTTAAACAGCGAGGATCAACAATTTCAACAAAACGAACAGTCAACTTTCATCGCAAGTCATTTAACATAAAGAAAACCACGACATTTTGCGTTGGGAAACTAGGTCCTGGTTTTGGAAGGGCACAACAATTTGGAATCAAAATAATAAAGATCCCGTATATATACGTTATTTAAGGAGGTATATTTAGAAAAGCAAGTTAGTTTGTTTCTTAGTTTGTTTACTAGTATTGTAATTTGTATATGTATAGTATTAGAAATAGAAAATGAATACCACTTTGTTATTGAGTGTAATAAATTGACTTCATCTCGATCTAAACTGTATAGTAAGGTCACTGAAATTGTTCCTAATTTTTTGGTTATGTCTGATTCAGATAAATTTAAATATATTCTTAGCAGTAATGATTACGATATTATGAAAATATGTGTAATAGGTATCTCTGAAATGTGCAGTGAGAGAAATAAGTTACTTAAGAGCAATGCAAAGTAACCTTAATATTTGAGTTACTTTCATATTAGTGTATTTATATTGTATTTGTTATAAGTTCGTTATAGTGACTTTTTGCCTCCTCAGCCCTCATGCTACTTTTCGTTTTTAATTGTTTCATGTTTTGTGTATGTCTGTTGATTGTATTGTTGCTGATGACAATCCTTTGTTGGATTTCTTATCAATAAAGAATTTGAATTTGAATTTGTATGCACATCATTTGAAATAAAATATTGTTTAAACTAAAAATGTGGCCGGGTTAAGCTGGTTTGCGAGTTGTTGTACTATCCCTTCATTTGACTGTATAATGCATGTGTAACTGAAGAAAAAATACAGCAAACTCAACATCCGGAAATTCTCTTTCACAAACAGAATAGTTAACATTTGGAACAATCTACCAAACGAAGTTATCACAGCTAAAACAGAGAAAAATATTGAGATCAACTTAGATAAGTACTGGGAAGCACAAGAGTTCAAATATGATCACACAGCTAACATCAACCTAACTAGTAAGCCCGGAAGAGACGTAAAGTCGCGGTCTAGCATAGTAGAAGAAGAGGTGGATATAGTGGTTTCAGCAAGCCAGCGTCCACAGTCGAACCTAACCTAACCTATATAATAAAACACGAGTTATGCCTCTTTGATTAATTCTCTCGCCTCCGTCTTCCAGTGAGCTGGTAGGTCAGCTGTGCATAGTGTAGAAAAAACGATATACAATACCTAATGTACAAATGGTCCACTTGAGGCATATTTACTTAATTGACTTAAGCATAGTTAATAATAAAATACAGCACAAAATACATTACCCCAGAGGATTGGGATCCCATTAACCGGTTTAACCTCGGTACAATTTTGTACCTGTCCCAAACTAGGGACTGGATGTTCAACGTCATGTATCTGTATCAAAGTACGTTGACAATGATCCACTACTGGCATATGCGATATGGTCAACGTGGACTTTTTTTGTGTTCAATGAGTTAAGGGGATTCAGATTGTTTATTTGTTGTTGTTGTTGATATTGGTGGAATTGTTGACCATCACTGTTTAAACATTCTTTTCACAACCCTGTTATGAATAAAAATGATAAATCGAGATTTCGACCATTTGAAAAGAAAATTATGGTTAGCAATAAAAAGGAGGATGAAATGGATAGGGTCGTAAATATGACCTTGTGACATGGGTCAGCAACGACCAATTCTGAAAAATAGTTCCTCGTCTCAGTGGACTGGGGATATCGCCGCACACCGCAGCCAACGGTAGGGTCGGCTTAACATCATTATAGGCCCCCGTGCAAAGCAGTACACTGGGGCCCATACCTACACAACCATTCACAGGAATAAACATGTAAATGGTAAACACGACCATGCGTTAAGACGGCACTGACCAACGGCAATCTCTTTCATAGTAGTTGGATAAATGAAACCAGACACACACTTTATGGCTAATTTCACTCTTCATCTGGCAGTGACGCTGAAATCTTTATTTGTGATTATAACTCGTACCCCTGTGAGAGTAAAATTTCTAATTGATTGATTGATTGATTGGTGACTGCCTAACGTCCAGCCAGCAGTATTTCAGCAATATTCAGGATGAGAACCAGTTCAACAATACATAAAATCCAGATAGAAAAGATGGAAGGATGGGTGATAGGGGGTAAATTAAGGTTTTTGACTGCCACTGGAAAAATATGGAGATTTTGTTGGCGATGAAAATGTTAGTCTTTTATAGCCCAATACGTCTACTCTTATTTGAAATCTACAAAAGAGGTCTTTAACGTGCAGGGAGTGTGGTACTCTCCACTGAAACACGTTTGTCCACGGTCAGGCTTTCTGTAAATACATGACAACCCACACACCAAACGATAGAGCTCCCCTTTCAGCCACCTGGGGACGCACTGGGTAGCTCTGTATGTTTGAACCCCGGAAATCTTCACCAGTACCCAGAAAATGTCCATAGCTTGCAGATCTATAAGCACTGAATGTTACATGTTGGTCAACTTGGTCGATAAATACTGCATATGTACTTCTTATTTTACAATGTGAGGCAATCGGAACATTCGTGGGTATCAGAAATACATTGATCAAATACGGGTCCTAAAGTATTCTTGCAAATACTGTCATCGCGGTATTATTTATACATGACATCAAAATGAAATAGGTTTGCACAATCTTATCACACGCCACGATATGGCTGAAATATTGCTAAAGTTGACGTCAAACACCAATCACCCAATCACAATCTAATTAAAATTAGATGTTCGTTGTTTATTTGTTTGCTTTTTTTTTTAGAAACACTAACTAAAATATTTATTTTTGATAAAACAAGCGACGAAAAAGAAAAACAAATGGGTAAACCTATATTTATCCTTGGTTTAAATTTTACCGATTTACATAGAAAAGTCTGAAGATACCAAAGCGGTATGGTATTCAGAAACCATCAATCGTCAAAAGAAAAGGGATAAAACGACACACAAAAAAAACCTGTCAAGAAAACACTATAAACAAAAAACTAAAGATTGAGCAACACGAACCCCACAAAAAAATGGTGTGAACTCAGGTTCCCCGGAAGGGTTATACAATCAGGTGTTGAAAATTAGACACCAGTCACCACACTTAACTTTTGGGTCAAGATCGACACACACGTGTATAGTTATTTTGTTTACTTCTGTTGATGAGAATGACAACAATTATTGGAACATTTCAGTTTTCAAGAGATATGTACAGGTATAACAAGGGTCGGATTCAGACTTCCCAACAGGGTACATTTTTCACTCTACAAGGATGAGGAGAACATTGACCAAAAGATCCCTCTAAATTTGGGGAAAAAACTAAATGTGCCTGGAGTCCGACAACTCGTCCTTTGCAAAACTGAGCACTGAGCCAGTGAAAAGGGTCAAATGGTTTCAAATAAAACGGTAGGCCTATCTAATTATTGAGCATTATGTATGCAGAAATTACCATCCAATATTGTTCTGACGTATCTCAGTACAGAAATTCAAATATATTGTTCATTCTTTCCTCACAAAAATGAACTATTAGGCATAAGTTGAGAAGTTAGTTACCTGTGACATATTTTTTTCCATTATAAAATGTTTTATGCAAGTTTAAATAAAAAATACAAGTGTGTTGGAAAAAATCATTTAAATATCTAAATTCGATTAGATAAAAACAATCAACACCTCGTTGTTACCCAATATACATTGGGCGGTTTTCATTAATTAGCAGAGAAAAAAAATATGAAAAAAATCTGATCACAGTTCAATCATTGAATCAATCTATTTTTACACCTGTGATTTTCTAAAAATAGTAACAAATAAAAATCTGTCGTCTGTTCAGATTAAATCCTGTACTTCTTTGTTCCAATCATGTACATGAATGTGACCACAGGTGAAATTTATAAACACATCATAGATATATACTCTCATAGCCTTCTGAAATAATCATTTAGCTAAATACACAAGAATATTTAGGAGAAAATACCCGCGCGTGGCGAATGTTTGCAAATGCTAGTGACGTCACAAACTTTGAGTCGATCTACATGCGTTCGAGCTAAACAATCAAATAATCATCAGTTTCTTTGAAAACAGAAGAAGCTGTAAATTGGCTGGTATTTTCCCCACTTTCCAATGTATATAAAAATTAATAATAAAGCCCAATGTCCATTCAAATAAAATTATATTTTCAGATTTAAAAAAAATCATAGATAACATTGTTTTGATGTTAGTTTTCATTTATTGATAACATGTAACGAAAACATACCATTTTACATGTTGAGAGAGGGTTGTATATTTTGGGTAATTTCTCTAAATAAGTTAATTTTTGTCAAAATCTAACAATAGCAAGCAAAAGGAGAAGTTTTTACCTTTCCAACGATACCCAACAAGTGCTATTTTTGTTTGTTTACATTGGGAAAAAGCGCGTGCAAATTGGCGAAATTTTGTAAGGGTTTTGAGTTAGAATATTATTGTCGATTAATTCTCCTGCCTCGATCCATTATCATTTACTACAACCACCATATTTAAAACTCGCACTGTTTGTTTGTCGACAATCCTTTGTCTACGGTTGTCGTGAATTTGAGAGAATTTTTTCAAATTTAAGGTATGTAAGACAATGAGGTTACGTTTGTGGTCCATTTTATGCAAATGAGAAAGGTTATTTTTGATGACTTTTTGTGTAATTATGGATAAACTAAATTTCTTTAGTTGATAAACATAACATCTAATTTCTCAAGTCTATCGAGTGTGTAAACTATGTGGAAGCCATGTTTTGATGAATTAAGTTGTAGACAAGTTTGTGAATATTTGCATTGATTTTAAATACATACAAGAAGCCATGATTTTTTTATTCATTTTTATTTTAAAAGTGGACTTTGAAGGAAAAGATGTATGGTATAGTGCCATTGATTTTCTTGTTTTCATAGATGTTATTCATGTTAGAAGAATAAAGCTTTGTTATTTCTTAACATAATATAATGATTTGTTGCAGATCTGCATTTTAAATTAAAATCTGTATTGAGTTTTTTTGAATGCATATCTTATAATAGATGTCTGTTGAGTTTGATCAAATTACAATATAGGATGCTATTTCTTGACAGTTTCTTACTCTTAGAAATTTAATTTATGGTCTGCTTTTAAAAGATTGCGTTTAATGTTATTTGTAAATAACAAATATAAAAATGTTTTTCATCTAAAAAATAACTAATAATATTTTTTATTAGACTCTACCCATTGCTATTTTTTCTTGTTAATGTAAAGTCTTTCCTCCATGTTGAAGCATTGAATCCTTTACAATCCATTTAGTGAAAAGTGGGAGGGTTATCTGTGGTTTCGTCTAGGTCGTGTAGTATTTATACTTTCTCGAAGACATCTGTATAGTCCTAAATGAGAAGCTGTTATGCTTTTATCTTGCATACAACTTAGATAGGCAATATACAAAAGTTTTGACATATGTATATAGGCAGTTTGTATATTTTTCTATAAATATTTAAATTTAAGAGTTTTCTCAAACTAAACCTGCAAAATGTTGTGATATGAATACCGATTTGACTTTCTTATGAAAAGAAAGTTTAAGCTTTGATGGTCAACAATTCCACAAATATCAACAAAATGAACTATCACCTTTTTATTGTCCTGTCATAGAAAATTTCATATGAATTGAACCTCTTTTACAGGACTTTCAATATTTTTCAAGTGTACCCTTTACTTCACTCTTTTTATTAAAATTTTAACATTTTTCATAAATATCTTGTGCAACAGTCTTTGAAATTAGGAGGTACCAATTACCATATTAAGTGGATAAAAGTACCTGGTACTGCCCCTTATTGAAAGGCCTGCTTTTAAGAGTTTGACCATACTATCCTTTAAATGATGAAGTAAAGGTTTCTACTGCATGGTGAGCTTGACTTGTGCCTTAAATGATTTTTTTTTTTTTTTTTTAACAACTTTTGATGGTTTTCTTTGGGGATTCTGGCTTCATCCAGCACTACATACCTTGTGCTGATTTAAAATGGGGGTGCAGACATCACATGCCCCCTCTGGTATAATTTTATGCTGATTGTTTGTTGCTAATTTATACAATATTGTTTTCTTTATTACCAATGACATTCTTGGGAGCTTATACTGGGCATTGATGCAGTGGACAGTGCCCTCTACCCGATGTAGACCTTAGACTTTCTCCTCGTCTACAAAATGTGCACCCATCTCTAACAAAAAATCCTGCATCTGTGTCGCCAGGTACCGCCCTCTACCCAATGTAGACCTTAGACTTTCTCCTCGTCTACAAAATGTGTGCCCACCTCCAACATAAAATCCTGCATCTGTGCCAGTATACCTGGTCCACAATAATATCACAATATTAATTTTAAAGAAATGACAGAACATGCATGGCTTAAAGGCAGTGTTACCATTACACTAATTTGATGATAAACCTATGATAAATGTTCTTTACACTGCTATAAATTAAAAAAAACCGGCATGTAAGGAGCAATGGTAGATTTTGATTCTATTTGTAAGAATTTTTCATTATTTGTATGTGTGGAGGGGCGAGTGGTTAAGTTCATTGGCTTTTAACCACAAGCCTAACTAGTAACACCTATGACGTGAGATTGCAACCCAAATACACACTCATGTGTCAAGTATTCTGGTCTTTTCGTTATAACTTTTCAGCGCAAGATACTTGTACAGTCTTGTGTAATAAAGTCATGTCGGTGACTTGCGACAGGTCAAGTCGGTGGATTTCTCTTGGTTACCTGACACCACCAAAAAAACTGATGGCCACAATATAACTATATATTAAACTAAAATTGTTAATCAAAATTGTCTTTTTTACACTCATAACCCATGATGTACATACATATATGATAGTAATCTCTCAAAGTGGTAATTAGTGTTGTGGTGTTCAATGCCACTTTCAACAATATTTCACTACCATGACTGCCCTTTCTCTTAAAGTGAAATTCAAAATCTTTAAAGTTTATTAGAATTATTTTAATTCATGACATATGCCTTTTTTTTTATCATGACATATGCCTTTTTTTTTATCAGATTCCAGGTCTATAAATTAGAAGAATTATCTCCCCCTAATTTAGTCAATGGTGACATGAAATCATTATCAAACTTCCAAATTAGGTATACCTGCTATAAATATAAAAACACCTAAAAAAAATAATCCCAGAAGTAGTCTAATGAGATATCATTTTGTAGGGGATGATTAGGTCAAGGTGTCCTTACAGAAGTTAAGTAATACTGTATGGCTAGCTGGTCAGTTAACACATGGTCAAGTCATTATTTACTCATTGTATCACTTCTAGAAAAGATTAAAAACTCGGAAAGGATTTTATTTAAAATAATTTTCTATAATCCTTTGAAATTTCGTAAATAAAACTTTGTGGAGCCATAAAGCTGTTATTTTAACATATCTATTTGGATTCTGTGTAACCTCTTAGGTTTTTACACTCTTAGGTGTTTTGAAAAAAATATATCTTTGTTCTTGAAAAACTTTCTTTCCTTGGTCAATATAATGTTAAATTATTAGTCGTATTTTTTTTTTAACTTTTATTTACAGTGTAGTGTTGTATTTCTTTTAAATTGACACTAATGTTGTGAGTTAGAACCTCACTCAGGTGATGTGTACTCAGTTACTTGCGACAGACCAATAAAACTGACCACTACAATAGAACTGAAATATCGTTAAACACCACAAGCCTACGCCTACAGCTCTCTATTTCTTTTAAAAGCAAGGGAAAATGAATATGCCGGTACTTTATACTCAGGGTTGAAGAGAGATGTTCTTAAATCGCTATAGAAACTTATCCAAAGTGAGATGTTCTTAAATCATTAGAATTTAGTAGAAACTTAGAGTTGTAAAATTAGCATAAATCATTACAAATATATGTACAAAGTTTACTTGTCTTAACTGCAGAGTATTTCTGGTAAACTATTTTTAATGGCTGCATCAACCAAAGGATAAATGTATATTTTAATGCCTGCCTACTTCATTTGCAAATTTACTGTTACTCATAAAAGAAAATATCTGTGTACTATTGATACATGACCAGAACAAATTATTTATAATCGAACCTGTCCATGTGGTCACCTCTATATTAAAGCAGTCACCTGTATTAAAACATGGACAATTTTTTCCAGTTATTTAACTGATTTCAGCTATTTTTTGTGAAAACAATTTTGGAATATTGCAGGACACGTCACACAGTCAGAACAGGATAAAAATGACCTTTTTGAAAGGGGGTGTAGATGGTTTCAACAATCCAGAATCCCTGATTAAAAGGTCACATTTTTATTGTCCTGTCATAGAAAATTTCATATGAATTGCACCTCTTTGATGAGGTCACCACTTTTTCTTTGTCTCAAAGGTGACCTCTTAATACAGGTTTGATTGTATGTGACAGAAAATCAGGGTTAATATGACCTCTTAATACAGGTTTGACTATGTGACAGAAAATCAGGGTTAATATGACCTCTTAATACAGGTTTGACTGTATGTGACAGAAAATCAGGGTTAATATGACCTCTTAATACAGGTTTGACTATGTGACCGAAAATCAGGGTTGATATGACCTCTTAATACAGGTTTGACTATGTGACAGAAAATCAGGGTTAATATGACCTCTTAATACAGGTTTGACTATGTGACAGAAAATCAGGGTTAATATGACCTCTTAATACAGGTTTGACTGTATGTGACAGAAAATCAGGGTTAATATGATCTCTTAATACAGGTTTGACTATGTGACAGAAAATCAGGGTTAATATGACCTCTTAATGCAGGTTTGACTGTATGTGACAGAAAATCAGGGTTAATATGACCTCTTAATACAGGTTTGACTGTATGTGACAGAAAATCAGGGTTAATATGACCTTGTAATACAGGTTTGACTATGCGACAGAAAATCAGGGTTAATATGACCTCTTAATACAGGTTTGACTGTATGTGACAGAAAATCAGGGTCGATATGACCTCTTAATACAGGTTTGACTGTATGACAGAAAATCAGGGTTGATATGACCTCTTAATACAGGTTTGACTATTTAACAGAAAATCAGGTTTAATGTCAGCAGATATTGAAATTATAATATTTCTACATTGTAATATCTTTGTAAAGTTTAATACATTGTAGATGTCATAACCGTTTTTGTAAAGTGTCAATTAAATGACTTATATTTAGATCTTCCAAAAATGTCCCCAACCTAAGAGGTCCAGTACAGTCAGAGACATAACATGTTTTAATTACAAATCATAGTGATAGCCTCATCACTCTTTTTATTGATGATGATATGGTCTATTTCACTTATTTATAATGAAATTTTAGGTGGACATGAAATCTTTTCATTATAACCATCTTCAATATAACCAGACTTGATACATTATTTGTATAATCAAGGGGATTGATTGGGATAAATAATCTGTTCAATAATCTTTGTCTTGTCTACCCTATGTTGCCAGTTTCTCTGGATTGTCTATTTATGAATGCCCCTTCGGTATTCTCTAACATTTATTCAATGTAGCGGATTGTTCATGATTTAAACCGATTTCATTATAAGTGGAATGGAGTGTCTATCTTTTAATCTGTTTAATCTATTTACTTACATGTACTTTCTTATGCATTTAGGGTGATAACATACAAAGTTACAATGTAAATATACCTGACTATAGAAATTCTATAGATATATATTAAACAGAACAAAAGATCACCAAGACGAGTGATATATCTATCACAGTGATTTGGGGACTGACCATACCATTTAACTTTTAAAGGTGACAGGTGGGGGGGATGGGTTTTTTTCAAGCCAGGAAATTTTTCCACATAAACCAAAATTTATTGTGCATCTTTCAGTGCATTAATTTTTTTCTATGAAATGTGGAGACAGGAATTTAAAAAAACAGAACACCCCCCCCATTGATGAATGGTTGTTCCCTTAACACAGTGTGTCTCTGACTACTGTAGATACTTTAAGAGAGAAAGGTGTAATAGTAATTTGATTTATACATAAATACCAGATTTTCATGATAAGGCACAACTTTTTTCTTTTGGTTCAATAGCCCCCATTTTCCCTATTTGTGAAAAATAAACCTATGTGTCATGTCGACTCGACATTCTCGAGAGACGAAATAAAAATGTCTGTCTAAGCCACCCATCTCCTCCAGATAAAGAAAAAAAAATTGTGTGTTGACTCAAGAAAAGAAATAAAAATTTCCGTCTAAACAAGACACCTCAAGCCAACCCCTCTTCCTCCCCAGACAATGAAAATAATTGGTCCCTAATACATATATATTATTTCTTGATTATTGGTAATTAACTGACTTGGCAGTGAGTTAGATACAGATGTAAAATGAACATTCTGCATAGTTTTTCTAACTATGGTGCTTGTGTGTATCTTATAAAATTATTGATGGCAAGTAAATATACTGCATTAACTGTCTGGGCAATCAATACAAATATCAGTGTAAGCTATTTGGTTAGGATATTTACAATGGTAGTTGTATTATAACTTAAATTGTAAATAGCTAGTAGCAATGGCAGATATTCTTTTATATAATTTGATTTCTTCCTGTGTCGTTAAGTATAAATTATTCTAACCTGGTTTGGTAGTTTGTTGGGTGACTTGCATGGTTGGCAAAACCAAAACTTTTTGGATATGGATATGATTTATGTGCGCGAATGTGTTATAGTCCTATTTGCACCGGCCCTTGGTTTCCTCTGCATTTGTACAACTACCGTACAGTACTTGTCCATGTGCTTAGGACACAGGGAGGACTTGACCACTACACTACATGTAAATTAACCATTGATGTCTGATGTGGACAACAATGTCATAGTCGATGGCACTTAATTAATTATTATAATTATTATTAGTATAAGTATTTAGTATATTTTATGGGCAGTTTTGTTCATTGTAACGTATAATATTTATATTTTTAATTTTTTAATGTTATTGTTTATGAATCACTGTAATGACTTTGCCCCTTGTGGGCCCTCTATTGGACAATATTATTCTTATTCTTATTCTTATATTTTGTGTTTCAAGTTCAACTACATTTATATATAAATAGTAGAATTTGCAGAATAAACAAACGATGAACATAAATAATTATATGTCATATTATGGAAGTGTATATATACTAACTAGATCTTTGAAAAGATAAATCGTTTGGAACTCAGGGTATGGAAATAAGTGCCTAGAATCTTCTCTCCAAAAGGTTGTCAGGGAGGAGGGGTTCGTATGAACTGACTGACCCCCACTCCCTGCAGTATATGTGACTTGTATTCTATATCTATGAAATTAAACTTGTAGACCTAGTTTGAACCCCTTAAAAAAGGGGGGGGAATGTCAGAAGATTTACAAGTGGGTCTGATATTAAAAAAGAATTCAAAGGGGCTGTCGTGGCCGTGATCGTTTGGTAGTTGGATTTATAACTACCTATGCAATCAGTGCCTATCACCACTAACATTGTGAGTTCGAATCTGGCTCAGGTGAGGTCTACAACATTATGTGATAAAGTTTGTCAGTGAATAGCGACAGGTCAGTGGTTTTCTCCGGGTACTCCGGTTTCCTCCACCAATAAAACTGACCACCACGATATAACTGAAATATTGTTGAATGTGGCATTAAACCCCCCCCCCCCCCCCCCCTAAAAAATGTCAAAGCAATTCATTGATGATGAAGTCTGCTTTATTATTGACAAATAGATAAGATATATGGATGTTAAAGTTGAACAGATTGAAAGGATTCCTGATACAATTATATAATTATTTATAACTGGTAAAACCCTCAAAATCAATAAATCTACACAGTATTTTATATAACAAATGTTCTGTTATTTAATATATTTAATATCTATAGAAAATTTAAATGTTAATTCTTACAGGTAAAAACACACACCTTTATCAACTAACTCAATAACCTCCGATTTATATTTATATATATGATATACACATCACAAAAACAAGTGTCTTTTCTTTAGAACATGATATCAGATGTTATTTTATTGAGAGAAGTTCATTTTACTTGATTGAAACACTTATTTCTAAGGAGAAACAAAAATTTAATAGAAGTAAGAGTTATCTCCACTTGGTGGAATGGAAAATGGAGAAATGTGATGTTTAATTGTAAGAGAAATTCATTCATAATAAATTGGAATAAATATATTTCTTTGTGGAAATAGAAAAGGGGAGTTCTGGATGGGAATATACTCGTATTCAGTGCAATTTAGACAATGGCAAAAAGTGTGTTTTAAGTTATAATAGTCTTAATTTCCATCATTAAAAAATTTAAGTAAGAAATTATACTAAAACATGTATTGAAATAAACCTGTCAGCAAATATTCACAAGGAAATGTTTCTGCTGCCTTAAAAATTTTCTATATGATATGATGATTTTTACAAATTAACACCATGAAATAAAATTGAAATTAAAAATCTTTATTGTAATTTCATCGAAATTTATAAATGTAGTTTTAACACACTTAGGATCAATTAAATATATGATATTTTATAATACCAGTTTCCTTAATATTAATCCTAATAATTTCCTTCTTTATTCATAGAGGGTTACACAGTTAGTTAAAAACTAATCTTCCCTGAGGCCCTCATCGATATATTAAAATATACATTGTAAAATACAATCTATATAAAAGTTATACACGAGAAGCCAAACATTGTACAGTAAATATATACCAAAATATGAAGTTTATATTTAATGGTAATTTATGGTGCATCATCGTCATTTAAAATGAGACTTTTAACTTTTGCTTTAAATGCATTATGAGAAGAAGCTTGTCGTATCGAAAACGAAAGTTCATTCCATAGCTTTGGTCCAGAGTATGTAAAAGTTTTCTTAAAAAGTTCAGTTTTTGCTTTTGGTATTTGTAACTTTTCACTAGCAACATTTCTGCAAGTGTAATGATTTGTATCAGACAGGTATTGGATTTTATATGTTAAATATAAAGGTGTTTCAATTCAAAATGTGTTAGGCATGAATTTAAAATAAAAGGAGAAGACACTGTTTAAAAAAAAAATTGAAAAATCTTTTACACACAAAGTACTGTTTGTGTTGGGGCTAGCGTGTTGAATTACAAAGCCAGATACCAGTGATACAAGGGTTCATCATGGCCTTGATCGTATGGTAGTTGGATTTACAACTACCTATGCAATCAGTGCCTATCACTACTGATGTTGAGAGTTCGAATCTTGATCAGGGTGAGGTGTACAACATTATGTGATAAAGTTTGTCAGTGACTTGCGACAGGTCAGTGGTTTTCTCCGGGTCTTCCGGTTTCCTCCACCAATAAAACTGACTGCCACAATATAGCTGAAATATTGTTGAAAGTGGCATTAAACACCATCAAACAAACAAACAAACAATAAAAAGAGTGAAGACACTGTTTAAAAAAAAAATTGAATAATCTTTTGCACACAAAGTACTGTTTGTTGTTGGGGCTAGCGTGTTGAATTACAAAGCCAGATACCAGTAAGTGATACAAATGTTTTAACTTTTATACAAGTGCATACAAATTTAAACTACACAAAGAAAAACATATCTTAAACTATATAAATTTGTTAGTGACCCCATTTTATTATATCATATATGACTCAGATATAAATTCTTTTTATTTTCATATGTAAAAGATTTCTCAACGAAAGTATGGTTTTTACACAGGTAAATATTGGACAAAATTTATTTGCTTAAAACTCCTTTAAGGTATATTGTTTGACAACAAAATATAGTGATGTATCGTTTATATATTTATATAACATGTATAAAGAAGTCAATTTTACATGTAAATTCTTCTGTTTTCTTCGTTTAACATGTCACTTAAAAAAATGCGTTTGTGTTCATATAGTGACGAAAATTCTGTATTTAATTAAATTTTAATGACCGATTAATTCAAAATTTCTGCGATTCCATGAATACGATTCCTCTGTTTCCTCGTTTAATATGTCACGTTAAAAAGATAGGTTTATATTCATATAGTGACGAAAATTCTGTATTTAATTTCGTTTTAATGACCGATTGATTCAAAATTTCTGTGATTTCATGAATAAATCTGTTTGATCTTTAACATTTTGTTAATTAAGCCATTGTTCGATAAAAGTGCATCTTTGCTCAAACTTCTTGAGGTTACTGAATTCAACAATTTTACCTTGTTCAAAGTCACTGTTCCAATCCGTGTTTCTTCCTTATTCACTTATCATATATCCCTCTAAAAAAATCGTTAAATTACACGGTACTGTTTTTCTTTATATCCATTTACATCTTTTAATAAATAAGTAATCATGAGCTTTTAGGGGGGTTTGCACTACAGGGCACTGCCCTGAACTAGATGGGTACCTTATACTTCTCGTTATTGTGCACCTTCTAACATAAAATCGTGCATCCACGTCATATTATGGATTGTATGCTACCAGAAAATGTATATAAAAGTGTAACCATAGTAGGTTCATAACCACCTCTGATAACTGCGTTAGTGGAGATCTCCTTTAGCTCAGTTGGTAGACCAGTGGCTTACCATGCGAGAAGTCCCGGGATCGAATCCCATCGGGGACATTGTATTTTTTGGAGGTAAAACATTCTCTACTGTTACAAAAGCTATTATTACTAAAAATCAATAAATAAACTAACACCTGTAGTTTTCGGTACTGACACTAAAGAGTGTGGTCTGAATGCCCTGTGGTATTCTGTAGTTATCTTAAATACCCATATAAAAATATCTAAGGAAAGACAACACTCGTCTTCTCTGCCAGGAAATAAATATATTGTACATGTTGGATTTAATTTTTTTCTGATGCCAGTTGTAGATTTTATCATTGCAAATTGAGTTTCTTGGCAATATGTTTTAGCAGATTTAGTTGTACAGATATTTACAATAGAGAAATCCTAAAATGATATCAGACAAATATTAAAATTAATAATATTCCAAAATTATGTAATTATTAATCAAATAAAAAAGTAGATAGCAAATTTAGTACCCAGGTTTCTAGAATAACTTTCATCAGGTTAAAGTTGACAGGTTGGAAAGCCAAATAATTTTAAAAGTTTTGGAAGCAAGTAAAGCAAAAAGCCAAAGCAATGGTTAATCTCTCGGAGACATAGGATTCTTAAGCCGATTCTTGCTATCCCTTTTTTGTCCTTAGGTTTTCTTACTGCCAGACTTTTAAATTATTAGGCTTTACGATACATTGTATTTTAACTTTGAGCTTCCAGTCTTGTTAAACCAAAGACTATGTAAATGGTATGCAGCATTAAGGAGAAAGAGTAAGTTAACTCAGTGTCAGGATAATGTGTCTGATTGAAGGGACATGAATGAACAGTATAATAGAACTAAGCCTTTTGTATAGTACATCATTATCACCTCATTGAAATATAACACGTTGTCAGCATGACTCACTTAACATTAAACATAAATCACAAACTCAGTTTTTCTAATTTCCCATTCAATATTTTTTCAAATTTTATTTTGAAATCTGTATATACCCCTCTTAAATCATTATTCATGTAGAATGATTATTTTTTAAATATGAATGTTTGCATTTTATTTATTTTAGACATAAGTATCTGAATGTTTGTGTTTTATTTATTTTAGACAGAAGTAATAATTGAGTCACCAGTATGGTCCAGTAAAGGGAAGTAACTCTATTCAGGTAAAATATATTAATCCAAAACCTCATAACATAAGAATGTGGGATTCCTCTAGCAGAGATCCTTGCAACTCTCCTAGAGGAGTACTAGACCTTGACTCACCATTTTTTTCAGAAAAGTGCTCGAAATGAAAATTTGAATTTACTGGTTCGAATGAAATTCTTGAATTTATTTTATACATTGTATATACATGTATGGTATATATCTAAATAAAAACTGAAAAATTTACTGGTCCGAACTAAATTTTACTGGTCTTGGGCCGGAAGACCAGTGCTCATCGTGAGGACTAAGAATTGGGATTCCTCTAGCAGTGATTCTTTCAACTTGCCCAGATGAGTTCCGGACTCGACATATTGAGTTGGGACTCACAAAAATTTACAAATTTTAGATTTTCATAATGAATGGACCTCACCAAAATTTTCAGAAATGTTTTCTAAACTCATCAAATTAAATTGGTAAATCCTTGCAACTCGCCTAGACGAATCCCAGATTCACCATTTTCAGATGAGACTCGTCAAAGTTTTCAAATTTTAGATTTTTACTATGGTGGAGTTTGCCAAATTTTTTCAGAAATGTCTTCTGGACTCATCAAATTGGAACCGTAGCTCTAAATGGTCCTTCTTTTTTTTTTTGCAGACCATCTATGATCTGCTCATATCACTTAAACAGCACAATTCAAGGACCATAAGAGCTACTGTTGCACTGCTACAATTATCTGTAGTTCTGTTTCCTTCTCTATTAATATTGTTATTATTCTTCACATGGTTTGAAGATTATCATGTTTTAATACTGTGCCAATAGCTATTGCATAAAAAACCACTGCACACTAATTTCTGTTACTTCTCCTGTAATGTTATAATATGAATCATCCTATTTTACCAGATACACTTTTTGATTTGCATAACTAGGTTGTGATTTACATAAAAAGTAAAAATAAATGTTGTAGATGTTGCAGATTGTGGATATAATTTAACCTTATGTTTTTTGTTGTGTAAGCTGTAACAATATATTATAGATGTGCGTGTAGTTATTTTAAACAATAAATAACATTTGAGAGCAGATTTTTGGTTTGGTTTATGGTGTTTAATGCCACTTTCAACAATATTTGAATCAGTACCCGCAGAAAATCACAGACCTGTCGTAAGTCACTGACAAACTTTATCACATAATGTTGTACACCTCACCCTGAGATTCGAATTCACAACATCAGTGGTGATAGGCACTGATTGCATAGGTAGTTGTAAATCCAACTACCATACAATCACGGCCATGATGGCCCTCTCCTTATTAGATCTCTGAAAATCTTAACATTGGAGGTAGTTATATGAGGACGTGAAGCCATGTTAGTGCAGCATGCCCATTTACCCTCTGCAGAGGGTTTTTTACCCCCAAAATAGGCCCTGTACCCCCAAAATTGTAGGGACTTTCTATATGCAGGGGTACAAAGTTAAGGAAAAAACAGCAGTTGTACCCCATTGTACCCCCAGTTTCAAAACTCAGTGGGCACCCTGTAGTGGTGTTAGGCTTGTGACCATAGTCACTTGGCCACATAGGTCGGTAGACTTTGAGGTCAGAAGTCAACAACCATATGCCACTTGCAGCAGTTTGTTAGACTTGCCGTTAGAAGTCATCGACCATAGCCACTTGGCAACCAAGGTCCATAGGATTGAACATACAGATGTTAAAGCAGTGACAAAACTGCTAACTACCACATTTTAGACCAACTATTATGCCATATTTGAGTAAATATTTTCACTTTGTTTATCGTGTTAGATTTGATAGTTAGCTAGACACGAGTCAAAAGATTTAAAACTTAATATACCAATTTAGTCATATACCGGTAATAGCCTTAGGTGTTGACATCGGTCAAATAACTTGTTTTAGATTATACCTAACATTTAAATCTACATATTTCCTGGATTATATTTATTTTGAAAAAGATCTTGAAATATTATTTCAAAATCGTGTATTTTAATATTCATTAATTCTCTGAAATGTTTTGAAATGTATTCACATGTCAGACTGTAATCATAAAAGAAATGAGATTCTGGCTAATTCACAGTTAACAATTGTAATTAACATACAGGTAAAAAAAAGCCAGGTAAATGTTTTGATCTTATTGACCATCTGTCAAATGTACCTGTATAGATCTAATTCACCTGCTATCTAATTTTGAGATGATAATCTGACCATAATTAAACCATGGTATTTTTCTACCTTTTTTTTACCTGTATTTATCAGCTGAGGTGAAATGGGAGCACACCACATGTACATGTAGTATTTATTGAGTGTGAAAGTAAATTTAGAAAATTGTTGGATTTTAAATTTCTATTTGTCATATTTTAGTGCATGTAAGTCACTTCCTTGAAATGCAACATACAATTGCACTGTTATGAGTGCATATACAGTCAAGCATGTCTTATGGGACCTTCCAAGATAACATTTAGATAGGGTCATATAAGACAGGTGGTCGCTAAATACAGGGTTTATTAATATGAAATGCACTGTGAAGGGAAATTAAAATTAAAGTCGTGGTCATGATCGTATTGTAGTTGGATTTACAACTACCTGTGCAATCGGTGCCTATCACCACTAAAAGTGTGAGTTCGAAACCTGTTCATGGCGATACAACATTATGTGATAAAGTTTGTTTCTCCGGGTACTCTGGTTTCCTCCACCAATAAATGTGACCGCTACGATATAACTGAAATATTGTTGAAAGTGGCGTTAAACACCATAAACCTTGGAGTCCTTTTTAAAAAAAAATCTGAGTCACATTTCTAAGATACCGGTACCTGTCATTACCTATGTTAAGTTTGAAATTTCTTTTCATGACCAAAACCTCGGCATTTCATTCCAGAATGTACTAAAATTTTAATTGTAGCTATGATAATGAGTTGTTTAATTAGTAAGCAAGGATTATATGGATGTAATTGAACATGAGAAAATATCCAACAATACACTTAAACACAAATTAAAAGTAATAGAATAGTACCTTTTATATTGCTGTTCAACATAATGCATTTATCAATTATAATGGGATCTATTCAACAATGAGCATAATATATAGCCCCTTGAGTTGTACTCTTTAACATGTAACCAATCTTTGTAATTAAGTATCACTATTTATGCAAACTAGACCTATTTTGACAAAAAAAAACCATATAATTAAAAATATATTTCTCTGAAACTACAAGTCCATTTTATACAAAACGGGGCTCACCCCTGCAATAGTTCTGATGTGGATCCTCTTTCAAAAATTATATCTTACAGCCGTGTCATCCTTTCCAGATTGTAGCTAATTTCTTCAAACGGCTTAAAAAAAATAAAAAATATGACCCTGCAGTTTTCAATGAGAGATTTTCGGTAAAATTTGAAAAGTAAAAAATACTGCTTTTTTATGTAAATAAAAAAATCTGATTTTTGTTTCATGTGAAAAATTTTCTGAACCTGGGGAAAAAGTGGCCTTATAAGACAGGTGACCTCTTAAAAGAGGTTCAATTCATATGAAATTTTCTATGACAGGACAAGAAAAAGGTGACCTTTTAATACAGGTGACTGCTTAATAGAGGTGGCTGCACGTGCAGGTTTGATTGTACTATTGTCAGTCGAAGAGTATTATTCACTGATTCACAGTAAATTAATTCGTAAAACATTATAAACGAATACAGTATAAAATGTGTCTTGTGACATATCGTCTCAAGACAATTGTTGAAAAGCAACACAATCATTGATTTATTTTCGTTATGGAGAGAAAATATCAGCTATTCTTGTAACCATGCAAAATATAATTGATCACACTTTTTTTTTGCCATTTTTCGTTACCAAGATTAAAGATGAGCTGGTCGCCAGCGAGAAAATTGATCAAGTTTAACTATGATGTCGTTAATTTATCGTCATACGAGTGATATTGGATTGTTACAGTGTAAATTTTCTGTGTTGGAATTGATACAAACAGATGCTGTGAAAATATGCAGAAAGTGTAAGCCTTGCAATAGGGAAAAAAAACCTAGAATATTTAAACTAATTAAGAAAAAGATAAGAGTTTTGAGTTATGCTGTATGCATATAATTATTTGTGTATTGAATACACAGATTTGGGAGGTTATTAAGAGAATAAATCTTAGGTGTATATATGCTTGAATTGAACAATGTACAATTTACGATGTCTAGATAAAAAATGGTATTTTTATCCACCTTTAATTCCTTGCATTTTGACGCTAGTTAATAGGATGGTGTTTGTCTCCACCTTATAATTCCTTGCATCTTGACTCTGCAGGGCTTTCAATATTTTTCAAGTGTACCAGTACTTCACTATTCACAGGCAGTACCTTTTAATAAAATTTGAACACTTTTCATGAATATTTTATACTACACTAATTAAAATCAGGAGGTACCATTTTACCTGGTACCGCCCCTTATTGAAAAGCCTGTGCCACTGTTTTATTAACTGGTCTTTGAAATACCTACATAAATGCTTCCAAAGAGATGCAAAGCCCATTATTTCAAAGGAAAAAAAGGTAATTGCACCATTTTTTTAAAAAGATTCCTATACATTCTTTTGTTTTGAATGGACAGTACAAATGTATCTGGAGGATATATATACAATATACGTACATTTTCGGTAAATATAAAATTTATTTGTACGAGCTTTAGAAACAGGCAGAATAGCGAGCCTTTGGCGAGCTTTTCAGGCCTGTTTCGCAGCGAGTACATATATTGTGTTTATCCTGCAATGTCAAAAAAGTCGGAAAACTTGTCAGATTTAAACAAAAAAGACAGAAACAAGCGTCATTCCTTGTCTTTCATAAATGTTGTCAAGGGTGTCTTTTTCGTGGTCCGCGTTAATTAGTACCAGTTTCATACTTGTCTGCGCCCTCCGCTGTACATAGCTACAGGGTACCAGGAAAGTTTATTCGTAGGCTGAAAAGTTTATTCGTATAGTACGAAAAGTTTATTCGTCTAGTACCAATAAAGCAAAAAATTATTCGTATAGCATATTTGTACAGCAAATGTACTGATTGCAGGATAAATGTATATATTTGAGAAAATGAGTGAGTGAGTGATTGTTGTTTAAATGAAGGTGCTATCTTTCTTTAAGGAATTAATTAACAACTTTTTCAGAACAATCGACCAAAGGAACGTAAAGAAATTACCTTATCTCATTGAACCAGTATTATTATCAAACATAGTTTTACATAAATATGGCTTGTATTGTCATAAAAATAACATACAGAGTAGTCCAATGACAATGTCTGGAGTTGCTGCTTTAGTTGTAATCATACGGTTGTATGACTGATATTGACTGTGGCACTCTCCAAACAGCATAACCCGCTATGGTCCACAATAATATTGTAAGTAGACATTCCAGATGAAGAGTGCACCCCATATCTGCCACCTGGGGAAGCAATAGACAGCTCTGTGGGTTAATTAAGCCCTGAACGCTATCACCAGTATCTAGGTTACTGGTACATGTCATCTTTGAATATATCTGAAGTACCCTTAGATTTTCAACTTGTGTAAATCGCTATTGATTATGATATCTAATTGAATCAACATTTCAATTTGATTTTCATGGCCGAAATTTTTTTCCTATTATCTAAGGCAGAATATTTTGCTCTTATAAGGCCACTTCCACCTAAGGCCACCCCTCTTTTCAAGCCAGGCTTGATATGGACCGTGATAGTAAAATACTACTAAATTATCCTCCTTGAGAGAGGCCACCCTTCTTATCAGGCCACTCCCTCCAAATGCACCCTCTTATTAGACCAGGATTCAGATGCACTGACATAGTAAAATACTACTCAATTGTCACCCTCAAGAGAGACAACCACCCCTCTTATAATAAGGGGATTTCTGTATTGCTATCTTGATGTTAAACAACAAACAATCAATCAATATAAGTAGTAAAGATCTGTGTACAAATGTAGCTATATTAGATGTAATAATCAGCTGATCTAGAGAGAATTGATTTACTAGTATGAATAATTAATGTTCTAATGCATATTAGCATGTAATAAAACATGACTTTGGGGACTTCCTGGTCATGTATTAAAACCTCAGTGTGGGTCTTAGAAAACTTCAGTGTAATATCTTAGAGCTTGCTGCATTTCAGATTATGGAATTAATTTTAAAGTTAGGGGTAATGGTGTTTAATGCCTTTTTCAACAATATTTCAGTTATATCGTGGCGGTCAGTTTTATTGGTGGAGGAAACCAGGGTTACCCGGAGAAAACCACTGACCTGCCGCAAGTCACTGAAAACTTTATCACATAATGTTGTATTGAGTACACCTCGCCATGAGCGAGATTCAAACTCGCAACGTTAGTGATGATAGGCACTGATTGCATAGGTAGTTGTAAATCCAACTACCATACGATCACGACCATGACGACGCCTCTCTTGATTGTCTATTATATATAGCAAAAGTAAATTTTTGTGTATTGCAATGATTACTACTAACGAGCAAAAAGAAAAATGAATTTTTAACATAATTGTGATGTGGGATAATTGGTTAATTGTATAGCTGCTTTGTGTATACTTTGATTAATTTTCCTTGACAAAAAAAAAATATTGAATTGAAAATATTGTGGTTGAAAAAAATCTTGACAAGAAAGTACAAACCGTTATTTTTTTTAAAATAATTTGAATAGAGGAACCAACAATATACATGTAATGTGTCTGTATCTAAGTCTGTTTTAGTTTATCTCTGAATTGAATAAATTCTAAAGTATGAATTACAATGTATAACTTGTAGTATATATATACAAAAGCTGTATTATCTCAATGCAGAATGATTTCAGATTCCTTAAAGAGGTAGGTATTAGCTACGATTCTGACAAAAAAAATTATATGTTTTGGAAATTGGTAAATAGCTTTAAAATGATGAAATAAAGGTAAATATTTCACATTAAACAGCTTATCGTACCACTTTTCGCCTTTTGAGAACGAAAATTACCATCGATTTATTATTTCCTTGCAAGCAAATAATTTGACCTCACTTTCTCCGTATGCAATTGACCTTACTAGTGACAGGTAAAAGCAAATAATTTGTATTTTGTCGCTTATTAACTGCAAACTTGCGTAGTTCTTTGTCCGTAATTAACGTCGACTAAAAGCAGCTTCACAGAAAATAAGAAATAAGTGCATTGTTGTACTGATTTAATGACGATTCGGCAAACTCCGTAAACAATGCCGATAATTAATAAGATGGCATCCATTCCTTGATCGATCTCAAAATACGAGCAGTTGCACCTTTTTTCCCCGATGTGCGTACATTTCATAACATTTATAAGTTACAGAAACACGTTTTATTAAGGCATCAATCATATCTGATAGTTTTTATAGGTAGCAAAAATTTACGATTTTGGCCGATAATGCACCTTTAATCTTCACCTCAAGTTTTAATTGATTAATTCTGTATCATAATTTAGCAATCACTTGAACAGGTTACTTATTGAGTTAGGTTTGTCTGTGACTTGCGTCAGGGTTTTCTCTGGGTACTCTGGTTTCCTCCACCAATAAAACTGACCATCACGATATAACTGAACTATTGTTGAAAGTGGCACTAAACACTATAACCATAACCCTTTATTGGATGGACATGGGGTCCTTGGTTCCTGGTTCCCGCCCTCATGGCTCCAGGTTCATGTGCCCTTTCACTCCTGGTTCCGATGCCTTTGCCAAAAGCTCCTGTGCTACAATTTTTTGATTTTTTCCCCCATTTTTTGTTCTGTCTTTGATTACTGGTTCCTGCCCACATGACTCCTGGTTCCTTTTTCCTAGACACCTGGCTTCCTGCCTCCTGGTAACCACCTCATTATTGTTTTGTTTGTTTATTTCTAACAATTAAAAAAATATCAATTATTTACCCATTCATTACCTCATTATTGTTTTGTTTGTTTATTTCTAACAATTAAAAAAATATCAATTATTTACCCATTCATTAATATTAGAAAAAGGCTTTTATCTAAAAATAAACAGTTTTTTTTTACTGAATCATCAAAATAACATTATGTAATAAAACCTGCTTTAGTGACTACCTCTATTAAGTAATAACTTGTATTAAATGTCATTTTTTATTTCCCTTCCCAGTGCATTTCATATCAATTAAACCTGTCTTAAGCGATCACCTGTCTTATGTGACCATATTTTAATGTTCCCTTGGAAGGTCCCATAAGACAGGTTTTTTTGTATAAAAAGTTTCAAAGATGAAAATTCATAGATTTAATCCATACTACTACTATGTATAAACTTATACAATTTATGAATTGAAGAAATAAGATACAAAAGTTAATTATACAAAAATAGATTTGTACATTGTTGTGAATTTTATGCTTAAAAACAAGCATGTTTTTGTTTGGATTATTGACAAAGGATAAAATAGGATCAATTGAATTTAAAGAGAAATTTGGATACACTTCGGTGACAAAGGCCATGATATGTTATACATTAGGTGAAAAAACCATTTCATCTCAGTGCAAAAAATTGATTTTATTCATTTTATACATTGTATAATTGACATGACAAAATTAGTCATTCTATAAAAAAATTTCTCCTGTGAAAGATGAAAAAAAAGAAGGTATTTTTTATAGAAGTACAATAATCTCATTTTTGTCATTATCACCTGCTCAACAGCTTTAATATCCTTATTATGAAGGTTGAGGCCATCGTGGATCTCCACCTGCCTGTGATCTCAGACTAGGTAAGTGATAAAGTTTGTCGGTGACTTGCGACAGGTTGGTGATTTTCTCCGGGTACTCCGGTTTCCTCCACCTATAAAACTGACCGCCATGATATATATAACTGAAATAATGTTGAAAGTTGCATTAATCACCATAAACCAAACAAACCAGACCAGGTGAAATCCAGTATTAACCAAACCCTGGGTATCAGGACAGGGATAAATGACAATCATTTAAAAATGTATCCCCAAAAAAAAATATCAGTCCTATAATTTTTTTTAATTTTTAAGCTATCTCCTAAATGAAAGATTGCAACCATTATGGGTCTCCACCTGGATATTAATTCAGGGAACATTGACTATCATTTAAAAGTGAGTCAAAACATCTCAGTCCTATATACATATATTTTAAACTATCCCTATGCGAAAGTTTGCCTCCATTCTTCAGCTGCCTATGATCTCATGCAGACAGTAAAAACTGTTCTAAACTTCACAAACCATAAAAAAAATATGATTTATATTAAAAATTAGTGTTGAAATCATTTGAATATATATCTTCCCCACCTGCCTATGATCTCAAACTAGGTAAAAGCCGGTCTAAACCAAACCATAGGTATTAAACCAGGGAAAAATATATTATGCAAGTTAAATATCAATGTTAAATCATTTAAAAATATATCCTCCTCACCTGCCTTTGACCTCAGACCAAGAAAAATCCTGTTTAAACCAAGCTATGGGTATGCCAAGAAAAAAATATGATGTGAAAAATCAAATATTAAAGTTAAAATCATCTAAGAATATATCCTCTCCACCTGCTTTTGACCTCAGGTCAAGTAAAGTTTGTCTAAACCAAACATTTAAGGGTTGCTAGCAGTCATATCATGAAACTACACAAATCCCTATTTATGCTATAAATAGGACATATAGGGATTTGGGTCATTTCGTGAGATAATTATTACTCAGGTCCCTGTTTGTAAGCCAGGAAAAAATATGATGTTAATCCAATATCAAAATTAAAAGTTTGAAAATGTATTCCAAGCAAAAATTGTAGTTCTATTTTTTTAATTTTTTTTAGCACATTTCACTGTTTTTGTGGGGCCGTGATCATATGGTAGTTGGATTTATTACTACTTGTGTAATCAGTGCCTATCACCACTAAAGTAGTGAGTTCGAATCCCGTTCATGGCGAGGTGTACTCGATACAACATTATGTGATAAATTTTGTCCGTAACTTACGACAGGTAGATGGTTTTCTCAGAGTATTCCAGTTTCCTCCACCAATGAAATATCGTTGAAGGTGGCGTTAAACACCATATCTCTAACCCTATTATTATTTTTTTTATTTGAACAGATTTCACTTTCCTATGGTCATTCCTAATTGTTAATTATTGACTTTAAAATTATGTATATTTAACTTCTTTGTACAAATTGTTATACAACAGTTTTAAACCACAAGAATTTCATTCAGATAAAATATATATTACAAATGATATGTACAAGATGTTTATCACACACACACAATTTCAATAAATATATACTAAGTCTTGTCATGTTTTAATATAGCCCATAGAAAGGTGTAAGTATATCTATTTAACATTTTTGTATTTCAATACACAAGTTGTTTTTGTGTTTGTGCGTGTGTGTGGTTTATGATGTTTAACGCCACTTTCAACAATATTTCAGTTATATTGGTGTATTTCAAAACACAAGTTTTTTTTGTGTGTGTTTGGTTGGTTGGTTTATGGTTGGTTTATAGTGTTTAATGCCACTTTCAACAATATTTCAGTTGTATTGTGGTGGTCAGTTTTATTGGTGGAGGAAACTGGAGCCACCGACCTGTGAAAAAATTCTCGCTGAAATAATTGCTTTTCATGAAATTCTCACAGAGATTTTTTTCATTAAGACATGGGTGTCTTAGTTTAAACATATTTTATTAATTAATTCAATATAACATTACAATATTCAGCTATATACATTACATAATAAGAAGAAATTAATAGGATTGGGAAACAAGTTACAAGAACTTATATTAATCCCTATCCATAGTCTTAGTCCATTATTTTAAAGGTATAGTCCAACCTGTCTTATATATGACCTTCAAAGGGAATGTTGAAATAGGGTCACATAAGACAGGTGGTTGCTAAATACAGGTTTAATTAATATGAAATTATGTTATGTTATGGAAAATTAAAGTTAAGATCACGTAATACAAGTTATTGCTTAATAGAGGTGGTCACTAAAGCAAATATTGGTGGAATTGTTGACCATCACAATCTAATTAAAATGGGGGCCATCATGGTCATGATCGTATGGTAGTTGGATTTACAACTACCTGTGTAATCAGTGTCTGTGACTATCGCCACTAAAGTTGTGAATTCGAACCCCGTTCTTAGCTTGGGTATACTTGATACAACATTATGTGATAAAGTTTGTCAGTGACTTGCGTCAGGTCGGTGGTTTTCTCTGGGTACTGCAGTTTCCTCCACCAATAAAACTGACCGCCACGATATAACTGAAATATTGTTGAAAGTGGCGTTAAACACCATAGACCTGAGCCAAAACACGCAGTGACAAAGCAAAAAAATATGATCAAGAACTGAGATGTAATTTTAATTAGATTGTGACCATCACAGTTTAAACTTTCTTTTCATATTTGACAGTATTTTAACAGTTGTAGATTTATAAATCAAATTCTTTATCAAGCAGGTATTAAATAGTTTCCATTTATATTTAAATACTAAATAAAACTATGGAAATTTATCTTTTTTTTCTTTCTTTCAACTGTACGTGACCTTTGAGAAAATAAACGATTGACTTAGACCTTCTCTATTGATTCAATATACCTGTCTATTTAGTTTCATGGGATCATCACAAGTTTGAATTGCAATAAAAAAGTGTATTGTGACCTTTTGTGTGTAGGTTTATAATATTGATAGTGAGTGAATTAATTTAATAACATAGTTGTTAAGTTATCCTGATAAGTAGAAAGTATATCCTTACTCTTCTGAGATCAAGAGAATAAAATACAAAACACACCTTGTTCAAGATGTTTAAAATTGTTGTTGAATTTTTTAAAAATTTTGTCTAGTTATTTGTCTTCTTTTGAAATTACAATACTGTAAAGTGTATGGTATCACTTGATTTTTAGCTGACCTGGACCAAAGGGTCACAAGAACTATTACCATCAGTTGACATCCGTCGTGGGAACTTTCATACTTTAGACATCTCTAACACCACTGGGCTAATTTTATCCAATCTTAATCATGCTCATCTTTAAGGCTAGGGGCAATCTCACACTAATCTTTAAGGCTTCGGACAGTGTCACTCTCATCTTTCAGTTTAGGGACAGTCAGACATTCATCTGTAAGGATAGGGGCATTCCCATGCTCATCTTTTAGGCTAGGGGCAGCCATATACTCATCGTTCACGCTAGAAATCATCTCTTTTACTCATTTTTGAGGTCCGATTTATGCTGATAATTGACAAACTCTGGATTGTCTTTGAGTTGAAGAACTACAATACAACTACTCTACCTTTACTTACTGATTTTTATACAAATTCCAAATGGATTTTCTATTTTGTTGACTTACATCCAAAAATAAAACATTGTAAGTGGAAAAATGTGGTTTTTGTCAACTGTCAAAGACCACTTGACAAGACCAATTACTTTTTTGATTTTTCAGTTGGAATTTTTATTTTGTTGATTTATGCCCCAACAAATCTTGAATGTTCAACAATTTCTTTATTGTTAGTGGGAAAAAAGGTGATTTTTGTCAACTGCCAAAGACCACTTAGCAACACTATAGAAACCCCTCATGATAATTCCAATAATATATTTTTTTTTTTTTTTAACTTTGTTGAAGGTGGAATAAAAAAGTGATTTTTGTCAAGTGCCAAAAACCACTTGGCCATAATAACCCCTCTGAATATTTTCAATAATTTCTTAGTTAGTTTGAAAATATTTTATTATCATAAACAAGACAAAGGGATAATCCTGCACAAATTATGCAACTTATTTTGGCTGCAGTCTCATAATTTCTTATGTGATAAAGTTTGTCAGTGACTTTGACAGGTTGGTGGTTTTCTACAGGTACTTCGGTTTCCTCCACCAATAAAACTGACTTGCATGATATTAACTGAAATATTGTTGAAAGTGGCATTAAACACCATAGACCAAACCAAACCGCTTAGCAATACTATAAATAGCCCATCTGAATGATTTCATTAAATTTTTAGTTAATTTTAAACATATTTTATTATCATAAACAAGACAAACAGATCATCTGACACATATTATATAATTTAGGTGGTCTTTTTAGGTGGTCGTCTGCTCTGCATAATTTCTTAGATCTTGTAACTAGATATATAAACACTAGCCTTTCATTTATTAATTTATCATCTTATTAAATGTGCACACACAATGAGTCACATAACCTAGGAGTAATCAATACATACATATCAATCTAAAAATCCTTCAGTAAAACCTATTATTAATATATCTATGTTAGAATTACATGTAAATCTGTGTTACTTTATCTCTCCCGATCATAAGTACTTTTGTTTTTCTCCATGGTCTATATATGGTATATACATTATATATGTATGTATTGTTTAGCAAACGTGAACACAAAAAAATTAGCTATTATTTCTATGAAATATTTTATTAACATATCTCTGTTAGAATTACATGTTTATCTGTGTTATTTTATCTCCCTCGATCATAAGTACTTTTGTATCTACATGTATATACATATACTTTTGTTTTTGTAATACATGTTCATACTAATTAGTATACATATACATGTATTGTATAACAAAAACTGTCAGTTTTTTGAAGGATTAGAAAAATTATCTATCATTTATTTTTATGAAATATATAAGTTTACTGTTTTAAAAAAATTGTAATTTTAGAAGGATCTAGGGAAAAACTATCTCTTATATGAAATTACAATTTTTACTGTGAAAGAACTTATTTGCATATGATTGGTTTAAATGGGATTTAATCGAGATACATGTATGGTTTGACTACAATATACTTGTATTGATAATTAGTACAATTTTAGATACATACCTGTATATAGCTTTAAAGTATTTATAATATTTATGGTTAAAATTTGGAAATCTTGAGGAATTTTTGCATGGTGTAGCCTTCCATTTCCAGCACCTATGATGCTACCCTCACTTGAAATACATAGATAGCTTTGTTAAAATTTAGAAATATAGGGGTTGCATTACTCTAGGCAATGTGGTACAATACCATACCCTTCCCTTTCTCGCACCTTTGATGCTGCCCTCGCTTGAAATACATAGATAGTTTTGTTAAAATTTGGAAATCTTGAGGTATTGTTTTCCTTGGGCAATTTTAGCATGGCACAGCATGACTAATGTCCTCTTTTTCCAGCATGACTATGACCTCACTATAGAAGTATCTATGCCTTTGTCTAATAAGGCAAATTATAACTTTATATAACATTTCAAGTACTTATTTTATTATTATAATAATTTGTCAGTAACTTGTGGCAGGTCGGTGGTTTTCTCCGGGTACTCCTGTTTCCTCCACCAATAAAGCTGACTGCCACAATATAACTGAAATATTGTTGAAAGTGGCGTAAAACATCATAGCTTGATACCCCTAACCCCCTATTATACTAATACTGGGTAGTAAAATAACAGTGTTATTGTGTTTTAATGTTAATAATATCAGACAATTGATAAAAGGGGTTTCAGATCTTCATACTAATACTGGGTAGTAAAATAACAGTGTTATTGTGTTTTAATGTTAATAATATCAGACAATTGATAAAAGGGGTTTCAGATCTTCATTATATGTTGCCCTCTGAATTCATAAAATGACACAAAAGTGCCCACTGATTGCACAAATACCATGCATTACAGAATTTTCAGGGGAATAAACTATTGGGGATTTACTTGTCTAAGCAGGATTTAAGAATATCTTCTTGTAACATCAATATTTTATTCTAACAGAACATGTTTCTAATGAAAAATAAATCATAACCCATTCAATCTTATTGATTTGATTTTTGATTTTTGGTGTTTTAACGCCACTTTCAACAATATTTCAGCTATATCATGGCGACCAGTTTTAGTGGTGGAGGAAGCCGGAGTACCTGGAGAGAACCACCGACCATGGGCAAGCAACTGGTAAACTTTATCACTTGTTGTTGCGAGTCGAGTGCACCCTTTTTTGTAATTTACAAAGCCGGGCACGAACCCACGCCGTATTGGTGATAAGCTTGTATGAGTTGTTAGATCCAACGACCTAACTCATTGAGCCACCCGGGCCCCTCAATCTTATTAAAATTAGATGTTTGTCAGATCATTTGGGATGCCATTAGACCTTTGTATAAATAAATAAAATAAAAGATAAATAAATAAAATAAATAAATAAAATAAAAATAGAAATAAATAAATAAATAAATAAATAAGTAATATTTTTTTTACCAACAATAAATACTGGTAAGTAAATGAATAAATGAATAAATAAAATACAACAAAGCTCAAAAATAAATATTTGATTGAATTTTTAATGGATTGTCTAAAATTTCATATTTCCTACTTTGTTTTAGATATTAAATACTACACAAGGCCATGATGAGGCATAATAGGTAACCTTGAAATAAAATCCTATTACAAATGTTATCTTTAGTTAACAGAGAGTGCAACAATCTACCCTTTAAATATAATTGTATACATGATACTGCCATAAGTAACAATTATTTGTAAAATTATAATGATAATATTGTGCTGCGATTTCTAATGCACCATTTCTTCACAGAGTCTAAATGTACTTTTACAAGATGACATACATGTATATTTATATATATTTTTTTTTTTCTTATAATGTTATTGTTTATGAATCACTGTAATGACTTTGCCCCTTGTGGGCCCTCTATTGGACAATACAATTCTTATTCTTATTCTTATATGAAGTAAGTCACAGAGGAGATGTTAATATTTACGAAATTGAATTCTTATTAAAATCTAGTAAATAAAAGAATTTGAATATGACATTTGCAGTACAGCAATCTCCCTCTAATAAGGCCACCTATTCTGTTTTGAAAAAGTTGCTTTAGAAGAGGTGTGGCCTCTCTTGAGGGGGACAATTTAGTAGTATTTTACTATCTCAATGTATCAAAAATCTGGCCTGATAAGAGGGACAGCTTTGGTGGGAAGAGCCTTACAAGAGGGGGGAAGGAGCTACTGTAGAACATTTCTTCACAGAATCTAAATGTAGTTTACAAGATGACTTGGGTTAAGTAAGTCACAGAGGAGATGTTAATATTTATGAAATTGAATTCTTATTACCGGTCAAGTCTAGTAATAACAAAATTTCACATTTGAAATACTACTTGTATCTAATATTTTATCAATTCATGTATCACTAAGTGTTTTTTGGTAAATCAAGAGTGGAAAATTATATGCATAAGTTGTTTTGACTTTTCTGTCAAAATATCACAAAAATATGACATATTGACTTAGGTCACTAAATAGATCATAAATTTAGTCGGCTTTTGAAATTAGTAGTATATTATTGGGTTTGTTAGTGACTTGCGGTAGGTCAGTGGTTTTCTCCGGGTACTCTGGTTTCCTCCACCAATAAAACTGACCGCCACGATATAACTGAAATATTGTTGAAAGTGGCATTAAACACCATAACTCCTCCCTATATTATCTGTGTTCAGTTGTTCTGTAGTCATGAATAAAAAGAGTTTACCTCCATTGTGTGATTTTGTTTACTTATACACAACAATATTTACGACAAAACAAACGCCATATAAAACATTTATAATGTTATTTTACATAGAGACACCTCCATAAAAGGTTTGATTTTTTCTTTCAATATTTTTCTTAGAAATCAAATTGACTTGTCTGTATCACACATTGTATAAGTGTTATTACGATTATAGAAATCTGTCAGACTGAAATCAATAAAACACTATCCTAAAAGAAGATTCCAATACTGGCTTGTAACATCTAATTGACACAAAGGATTCTTAAGTTTAATGTAACACTGAGAATATAAATATAGATTCTTAGTCTAATTACTTGTGTACATATGGACAAAGGGAGATAACTCTTTGTTTTTGTTTTTGTTTTAAATGAGTATTAAAAAAAGTTTTAATATACAGTAATTTATTTGATCTTTTGTGTACATATGGACAAAGGGAAATGACTCTTTGTTATTTTTTTGGTTGTTGTTTTAAACCGGCATTTGCGATAGTGTCTACTGACAAAATTTGTGGGCAGAGCTTATCATCAGATCACTTCAGGGTATTGTGTTATTAATAGAATGATAAATAAAAATTCCCGTTGATATAAACAGCATATTTATGAAACTGTATGTCACATGACCAACATGACCTAAAGGTCACATACCTCAGAAATTTGGATTTTCGAAGTGATTTTTGTAGTTTTTAGACTGATGAAGAATATTATTTTTAATACCTGTCAAATATTTTGCTCCATAAGTAACTGTGAAACTGTCATTGATTTTTCCTCCTCGAGATAACCGTGGTCAAGATAATGAACAATCTGAATGTTTGCTCCACCCACAGCTATTTATACCCCCGGCCCCGCTTTAATAGTTTTTTGAGTGTGTAAAAAAAAATTCTTCAATATTTTGTTCTTTCAGATTTTGAAGGGCTGCTATTTTTATCAGTATTTTATTTTTTGCTTTTTGTGTACATATTGGACAAAGGGAAATTACACTTTGTTACTTTTTGGTTGTAGTTTTAATAGCTTTTTGGGTGTTTAGCAAATATTTTTATTTCAATTGTTTGTTCTTTCAGATTTTGAAGGACTGCTATTTATATCAGTAGTTTATTTTTTGCTTTTGTGTTCATATGGACAAAGGGAAATTACTCTTTGTTGCATTTTGGTTGTAGTTTTAATAGCTTTTTGGGTGTATAGCAAATATTTTTATTTCAATTTTTTGTTCTTTCAGATTTTGAAGGGCTGCTATCATGGACAAGGGAAATAAAGATGACCCTACCAGTCCAAATAGAAATAATTTGTTTGAAAATGCAGCAGCAAATTTCTTGGGTTAGTATTTTTATGTTCAAGAATATAATTTATTGGGTTGGTTTGGTTTATGGTGTTTAACGCCACTTTCAACAATATTTCAGTTATATCGTGGCAGTCAGTTTATTGGTGGAAGAAACCGGAGTACTCTGAGAAAAGCACAGAACTATCTCAAGTCACTGACAACCTTTATCACATAATGTTGTATCGCATTCATCTCACCATGAACAGGGTCAGAACTAACAACTTAAGTGGTGATAGGCACTGATTGCACAGGTAACTGTAAATCCAACTACCATACAATCATGACCACTATGCCCCCTAATTAATTTATTGGGAGAGCTAAAGTATAAAATGTCTATTAAATCTACAAATGATACATCTTCAAGTCAGTGGTGAATAACAACCTGCCAAATTATGAAAAGAAAGTTTATACAGTAATGGTCAACAACTAATATCAACAAAACAAACAACCACCTTTCAACTCAAATCATTGTACACAAAAAAGACCAAACATATGGCATTCTCAAAGTTTACTGTTTACTTATTAAAGTCCAAAACTTCAAATTCAGCCATCCTTTTATATATCGGACGAGCATTTTGTTCCTGTAGGTGGCAGGTTACTTTTCACAATGTTATAATGAAACAGTTGATTAGGGTAAATTGTAAGACAATTTATTTTTCAAATTTAACTACTAGTTCATTTCCATTGTAATGTTTTGTAGATCATAATTTGTCCTTTTTCTTTTGGTTATTGTATTGTCTATCCTTCTTTGATTTACAGCTTCTGATTACTCCTTTGGTATCTTCAAGCTTTTCTTGTTTATCGTTTGATTGTGTGATAACTATCAGTCCTTTGATTTAACATGTATAAACAGAATATCTGTCTATTCTGAACACAAACATGCGTCCCAATGACGTTTGGATTAGACATGTTTTGTTGTCTACAAGTAGCTGCAATGACACAATAAACATTTGTTTTATTTTAGGATTATCTCCCTTTGGACTGCCATATACTTCTCACTTAGCTCACTTGCCAGGTGCATTTCTCATGGGACAACATCCAGCATTTCCAGTCACATCATTATTTGGAGGCCTCGGAGATGGCATGCTTGGTCATTTCCCAACATCGTTAGCAGCATCAACAGGTATGAAAGGGAAATAACTCTAAAACATTTTATTGCATCAACAGGTATGAAAGGGAAATAACTCTAAATCATGTTATTGCATCTACAGGTATGAAAGGGAAATAACTTTAAATCATGTTATTGCATCAACAGGTATGAAAGGGAAATAACTCTAAATCATTTTATTGCATCAATAGGTATAAAAGGGAAATAACTCTAAATCATTTTATTGCATCAACAGGTATGAAAGGGAAATGACTCTAATAAATCATTTTAGTGCATCAACAGGTATGAAAGGGAAATAACTCTAAATCAATTTTAGTGCATCAACAGGTATGAAAGGGAAATAACTCTAAATCAGGTTATTGCATCAACGGATATGAAAGGGAAATAACTCTAAATCAGGTTATTGCATCAATGAATATGAAAGGGAAATAACTCTAGATAATTTTATTGCCTTAAAGAATATGTAACGGCATTGTTGACATGATACAAGGAGGTCTATGCATAGATCTAGTGGTTAAGTTTTGTCAATCATCTATTATAAGCATTATCCTTATTGCCTAGCTAACTGTTGTTGACATGATACAAGGAGGCCTCATTGGTCTAGTTGTTAAGTCTTTGTCAATTGTCTATAATAAGCTTTATCCTGTTGCCTAGATAACTGTGAGTTGTGCTTAACTGGTACCTTGAATGAGAAAGTTGACTTGAACCTTACTTTATTCATTAATATAACTGTTATCTGCAATTACGTGCTCATTTGCAGCAAAATATCAGTTTGTTTTTTGCCAAATAAAGTACCAGTATTTCAATATGCCCCTGTTAAACCCAGAATAATATTACCAAGTTAAATGTAACAAAAATTAACCCAAGTACCTGTGTATTATCAAATTAAATTTTATCAGGTTTGACTTGAGAATTATCAAGTTAAATTCATTAAGTTTAATTCCAGCATTATGAAACTAAGTTCAATAATAAGGTTTAACTCAACCAATATCAATTTAAATTTAATCAGGTTAAACCAAGTTATATTAAGTCAAATTTAACCAGTTTAACCCACATCTACATCAGGTTAAAATTAACAAGTTAATACTAGCTTAATTCCAGATATATGCAAGGATGTATACATATACATCCTTGATATATGTAAGTTAAAACCAAGATAAACCAATGTAACATGTTAAGCCCCAAGATATGCTAATGCAAGTTAAATGGAATTAGTTAAGCCCATAATATACCAAGTTAAAAGCACATTATTTAGGATGTTTTGTGATGTTTCAGGAACACTGAGCACTTTGTTAGCTGCACCTCCACTTAATTTGGACTTGGCCTGTAATGGTATTCCTCTCAGTATCACAATCCCTACTCTAAGTACTGTTACATCACAGGATAACACATGTAAGGGGTGTGGTCAAGCCAACCTTGATATTGTTGTTTTTTCTGCTTTTTTTCAGAGAAAAATGCATTTGACATGGGGCTTTTTTAGGTTTAAATTTTTTTTTTTTTTTTTTTAGCAAAATGCATTTGACATACATGTATGTTAATTTTAGTTACCAGGAAGCTTTTTTTGCATGGATTTATTTTTTTGGGAGATATTTTAATTGATTTTTTAAGTTTTTAAAAGTTTTTTATTTGAATGCTGTGTGGCTTGATTTTCAAGTTATTATATGATTATATTACACTTTACGTTTTTATTTTCCCTATTTGTCTTTGTTAGCGCAGCCGGTCATTATTTTCGTATATGGACCGGTCACTATTTTAGTATATGGACCGGCCAGGAACCTGCATTATTATTTTAGATAAAAAGTATAATATAGCAGATATTTCATGTCACTTCGGGTCATATGGCAGTATATGGACCGGTCCGTCACCAAAAAAATATTATATGGACCTCAGAAGCTTCGGTCCATATATTATTTTTTTGGTGACGGACCGGTCCATATACTGCCATATGACCCTCAGTGCCATGAACTATTTGCTATATACTTTAAATTAAGTTATTCTGTCGCAGTGTTTTATATGTCTACAAAAATTGTGGGTGTATCTATTAGTTTGACAATATTGTTGTTTTTTTCATCTGCTAAGAGTTGGTTTGCATGCTTTAGCTTCAGATTCCTTTGATCAGTGATCATAAAATTTTAGTATGTCCTTAATATTTTCGTGGGCAGATTTCATTAAAAAATTTGTATTGTAATTGTTTATTGTAAAAAGAGAAAAGTGTTTTGTAAATGATAAACAAGCCAAAAAAACCCAGAGAAATTTAAAGAATTTGTCAATTACGAAATTGTATTTGGCTCTTCATGGAGAGACGATAAAGGGGGAGTAAAAGACGAAAAATACTCAGGAAAAGAAAAATGTGTTGACTAAGATAGCAATATCATCTTCTATGCTTACTTTGTAGATGTACTTCTCAATATTTTATTTAAGAACACATGCTTTCTCTCAAAATAATTCAGATTTAAATCCAAGAGGCGTAATAGTTGAAATTATTTTATGTTGATTTTTAAAATATTTTGAATCTGATTTTGTAGCTGCTTACAACAGTTTATTCAGCTCTGCATCAAAAGGATCTCCACAACAGAAATCATCACCTAAGTCAACATCTAGGTCACCAGCCTCATCTTCATCTGCCAAGACAACCATCACCAAGGCAACAACTACCATACCAACAAACACAACATCTAGTTGCACAAACAGCATTAGTAAAAAAACATTTACCACACCTGTTGTTGCTGGGACGACAGGGGTCAGTTTACTGTCTGGAAAGGTTAAAAGGTCTCCAGGGAGGCCATCAAAGGGTGATTCAACTAGTTCATCACAGAGTAGTTCAAAGTCAAATGGATCAATTGTTTCATCACCATCATATTCTACCAACACTGCCTCAGGACTGTTCTCACCACCAACAAAATCTGAACTTAACATATCAACAAAACAACAGGTAAGACAGTAGTTCCTGTCTTATAATGACACCCCTTCTGCAATGAAAAAGTGACCTTATAAAAGGGCGACCTTTCATAGTTCATCTCTTATAAAGCCATCCCATCTGCAATGAAAAATTGACCTTATAAAAGGGCAACCTTTCATAGTTCATCTCTTATAACGACACCCCTTCTGCAATGAAAAAGTGGCCTTATAAAAGGGTGACCTTTCATAGGTCATCTCTTATAACGACACCCCTTCTTCAATGAAAAAGTGGCCTTATAAAAGGGTGACCTTTCATAGGTCATCTCTTATAACGACACCCCTTCTGCAATGAAAAAGTGGCCTTATAAAAGGGTGTTCTTTCAGAGGTCATCTCTTATAACGACACCCCTTCTACAATGAAAAAGTGACCTTATAAAAGGGTGACCTTTCATAGGTCATCTCTTATAACAACACCCCTTCTGCAATGAAAAAGTGGCCTTATAAAAGGGTGACCTTTCATAGGTCATCTCTTATAACGACACCCCTTCTGCAATGAAAAAGTGGCCTTATAAAAGGGTGACCTTTCATAGTTCATCTCTTATAAAGCCACCTCTTCTGCAATGATAGTGTAGCCTAATAATGGGGAGGTCTCTCTTAAAGTGGTCTCGAAAGGGGATGATCTCTCTTGAGGGGGATAATTTAGTCATATTTTGCTATCTCAGTGTATCTGAAATCTGGCCTAATAAGAGGGGGCTATGGTGGGAATGTCCTTATAAGAGGGGGACTGCTGTAAATAACCTTCAAATATAGACACAAGTGTCTTAGAATCTTAAATTCAATGCAAAATATTCAATATTACAAAACAAAAGGAAAGCTGATCTATATTTGACATTTATTCTCATATTTTATATTGTATATATGAAATTGCCAAAATATTTCAAATTTACCATTGCCACTGACAGTAGAGAAGTATATATTTTTTTTCGATATTTTTGGGTTGGGATCCAATTGACCCTTAACCCAGCCACATTTTTATGCCTGTCTCGACTGGATCTGGATTCCAACATCTTATGTCGAGGTTATTTCTATGTTCAATGTGTTTCGGTGAGACGTGAATATTTGTTTTGTTGATATAGGTGAAATTGTTGCCGATCACTGCTTAAACTTTCCTTTCATTCTTTTTGTTTTGCAGAAGAAGGAGAATGGCATTTTAGATACAGATAGTCACTCTGACATCAGTTCAGGTAGTTCTAGTCTTAGTGATGACAGCTTTATAGCTTATGGAGATGACAAAGCTAAAGTGAGTAATGTTGTCATGGAAACCAGATAAGATCTGGAAAATCAACAGTAGAACGGTTGTATGGAAAAATAGAAAATATAGCAGTGATCACGGAAAACTTTAATAGTTGGTTAATATGAACCATGATGTGACCCCATATGGGTTGTAGGGTCATGGTCGTGATCTTATGGATTTACAACTACTTGTGCAATCAGTGCTTATCACCACCAAAGTTGTGAGTTCGAACCCCGTTCATGGCAATGTGTACTCGATACAACATTATGTGATAAAGTTTGTCTGTAACTTGCGACAGGTTGGTGGTTTTTTTCTGGGTACTCCAGTTTCTTCCACCAATAAAACTTACTGCCACGCTATAACTGAATTATTGTTGAAAATGGCGTTAAACACCATAAACCAAACCAAACCATATAGTTGTCTTTAGATGTTAGTGTAATGCCAATGAAAATATTTATTAAAAAGATACAACAAACATCTAATTTTATTTAGAGTGTGTCAGAGAAACTAGAAAAATGAGAGTTGATTTCCAATATAAGGCCTATATTAAAACAAAATGGTTGCTCTGCTGTTTATCCACTCACTATATTTTAAGAAATATTTTAAAGAGGCATTAGCTACGATTTTGACCAAAAAAATAATATGTTTTGGAAATTGGTAAATAGCTTTAAAATGATGAAATAAAGGTAAATATTTCACATTAAACAGCTTATTGTACCACTTTTCGCCTTTTGAGAACGAAAATTAACATCGATTTATTATTTCCTAGCAAGCAAATAATTTGATCTCGCTTTCTCTGTATGCTACTGACCTTACTAGTGACAGGTAAAAACGAATAATTTGTATTTTGTCGCTTATTAACTGCAAACTTGCATGGTTCTTTGTCCGTAATTAACGCAGACTAAAAGCAGATTCACAGAAAATAAGAAATAAGTGCATTGTTGTACTGATTTAATGACGATTCGGCAAACCCCGTAAACAATGCTGATAATTAACAAGATGGCATCCATTTCTTGATCGATCTCAAAACACGAGCAGTTGCACCTTTTTCCCCCAATGCACGTACATTTCATAACATTTATAAGTTACAGAAACACGTTTTATTAAGTCATTTACGATTTTGGCAGATAATGCCCCTTTAAGATTTGAAATGTTGTAAATATTTGTATTGTGAAATATTGGTCTTGTGCAAAAGGTAAAATAACTACCTGTATAAATGAACTTTTTTTTATTTTACCTTCACATAAAAAAGTACATGTCTAATTTAGAACACACAGCATGTGTGATAACTATCAATTGATTATCAACTTTTTATTTTGCCTTCACATAAAAATGTAGATATGCAATTTAGTACACATGACATGTTCTTGGAATAACCTTCATCAGGTATGCTCAGAGTCAAAAGTTTGGAAAGCCAAATAAAAGTGTTTAAAGACCATGTCCAGATTATAAAAGGGAGACAATTCTTGAAAACATGAATGATTTAAATATTTGGGCAGTGTTGAGGACTAAGCAACAATTTTCTGTTTAGCAAATCAATTTGCAATCTTTTCAAGCAATAAATATAGAGATAAGTCAGAGCAAGAAAACCAAAGGGCATAAACGGAATAGCCAAAATCGGCTATTAGGGAGGAGAACCTTATTTTCAATAATAATTACATTAATTAGGAACTGTAACTTTTAATAGTAAATACATCTCCTAAACTGTGTCAGTGCCGAATTAAAATAAAAAAATAAGCATTACATTATCTTGTTTTAGTGTGATTCTAAGAACATGGAAGCTACTGATCTATCAACCAAACAGAATTCAGGACCAACGATACATATTGACGGATTGAAGAAGAAGTTGATTGCAGATCAAATTCGTCAGAGAGTTCAGAGTAAGCCCATGCAGAATACAACGCCATCTATATTACATCCAATGAAACGTGGGAGAGGGAGACCACCAAAATCTTCACCAAAGGACGGAGTCTCAATAGAGGACATTCATGTGAGTATAAAGATGTAGATTCCAAAATCGTAGACATAGAGGCAAAATTGATATGCCTAACACATATCAATTTGGCCTCTGTGTCTATGATTTTTTAATATAGATTTTAGAAGTGTTACAACATTGTGGTATTTTTTTGTTTTTCATTTTATCAGGAGATTGACTCTGTAGAGGTCTAATTTAGATTTTGGCATTAAAACTACAGTCAAACCAGCCTTAAAGGGCAACTCTATATAACAAATCACTGTCTATAAGAGAGTCTAATTTTTCCCATTAATGAATAGTGCATATAATTTCAACCTGTATATAAAGAGCAACTGCTCATAAAGGCCACATTTTTTAGGTTCCCTTGAGTGGCCTTTATATACAGGTTTGACTGTATGTGCAAATTTTGTTTTCAAATTTATATAGCATTCCATCACACAGATTTCCCGCCTATAACCTTTTGTTAGATAAGTCTGTCGATGTTCCTGTGTTATTTTTATTTCTATTAGAAATAAGCATAGTAGCAAATTAAATTTTATCTTATGTAGACCTTAATAGACAAGTGGGTTAATTAATTTTAATACTAAAAATAGTGCATCTGCATTTAAAAAAAAGCTATATTTTAGTGGTGTTGTAATTTTGTTTTGCTTGTCTACATCTTGTCAGTCTTCGCACTATAACCCACTTGCCTGAAGCCTGGGACAAGTAAAGCTGGATTCGAACAACTGAACATTATGAAAGAATTTGTTTGAATAAATAGAAATTTTTCTAAATTTGGCTTTTGGGCAAGTCGGTGAAAAAAATTAAGGCAAAGACTGTCTTGTATAACCTATGTTGCCACTTTCTCTGGATTGTCCATTTTTTATTGCCCCTTCGGTATTCTCTAATGTTTATTTACACATGCATCCAATCTTAATGAAAATTTCTCTGTTGAAAACTGAAATATTTCTTTTCGTCAGGAATACAAAAAGCAACAGGAAGAATTAAAGAAGCAGTTTGAGGCCAACTTGAAGGAACAACAGATGCAGTTAAAAATGTTTAAAAAGGCACAACAACTTAAAGATATGGAAACGTCAGCTAAGATTAACCAATTGTTAGAGGCACATGCCAGTCTAGGTAAAACTGAGACAGATGACCTATGTGAAGGTCAATCAGTATCGCATGGAACGCCAAAGCTAAAAACTAAAAGTTTACAGGTAAGTGTAATAAACCAGTTGGAAAAAGTAAATAGGAATTTTCTGATAAATCACCCCTCCCCCAAAAGAGTAGTACAGTAATCCCTCTTTTTAAGAAAACGTTACGTTAAATTAGAGGGTGGACTCTTGTCAGGGAAAAAATGTAGTGGTATTTCAGTATATCAGTTCATTTGGCCTGATAAGAGGAGTGACCTTTGGAATGAGTGAACTTATAAGAGAGGAACTACTGTAACATGTACACCATTGTAATTACTGGTAAGCCAATATAAAAAGACTGCAATTAATCACTGTTAACTGTGGCCTTATTTGCTATGAAACATATCAAAAATGAAATATCTTCATGTTTTGACATATACAATAGAATTTTATTTTGATATAAAGGGGCATTTGCTAGTTGATTTTATTTTGATATAAAGTGGGCACCTGCTAGTTGTACTGGAGCAAATAGATACAGAATTCACTATTAGGAAGGGATACAAATGATTGCCTCATGTGTGTAGAATACCATGTTCCTTATGCTTTAGAGTCAACTTACAATAATTCTTACTGAACCACAGTTTGTTATGAGTGGTCATTGGTGGCCCATTGCAAATCATTTTACAACCCTATCCATTTTCTTCCATTTATGTACCTTGTGGAGTTCCATAATTCATTTTGATATATCTGCCAGTGCTTTTCTCCCCAATAATTCATAACGTAACTGACAATTTGCTGAAAATGACCATAAATACCTATTACCCTAACGTTAACTATATTTTGTTAATGTTGTAGGCATCCATTGAAAAATTGAAAGCTGCGTCCAAATCGGCATCAGAATCAAAGAACACATCTCCAACACACAAACCAAGGTTGTCATCACCAACTCATCGACAGAAGGTCATATCTCCAACTGGTTCACAAAAGTCATCCCCAACTCATAGGCCGAAACTAGGATCACCAACACACAAACACCACGAAGAACCCATGTCCCCAACAATGCTTTCACCAAACGAAAGATCAAAATTATTTGCCGAGACTTTGTTTAACAAGATTAGGATGGAAACGGAGCAGGACAACAGTGATGAGAATGTATTAACAAGAGTAAGGACGGAGTCAGGCCAGGACCACACACAGGACGAGACAGAGACAAGTGACAGTGAAGGGTCACATGATTCTGATTCTGATGACAGGGCAGGCGAGAGTGATGCATGCAATATGTCTTTGAAAAGAAGTGCAGATGAAATGTCAGAAGGTATGTTATTATTTAGACTTATAAGATTCTTATGTACAGTCAAACCTGCCTATGCAGTCACCTCTATTAAACAATCACCTGTATTAAAAGGTCATCTTTTTCTTGTCCTGTCATAGAAACATTCATATGAATTGAATCTCTTTTAAGAGGTCACCTGTCTTAAAACTTAAGTTCCTCTTTAAGAAAATCATTTGAAATTTATTCACAAGCTCATAAGTTAGATTTCAGACTTTACCACTTTTTGCGTTCTGTAGTTATACCCCTGTTAACTTTAGCCAGAACTTTAGGGGTCATCTGTGTCCTAAGGACACATTCTTCCATGTTATTTGTGAATTATGATGGAGTTTCAAAAACGTTTTGACTAAGTCTACAATGTCTGGAACACAGTTTTATCATGACCTTAATAACCCTTGTCCTTATTATGATGTTAAAATGTTCAACTTTGTTTCAGATACTTGTGATGGGTCCTCTGTAAAGAGACCGAGAGTCCAGACAGATGAACGTGAGTTGAAAGTTCCATTGGAAAGAGGCTGGAAGAGGTCAACAACAATACTTGCTATCGGCAAACGAGGTTTCATAGGAGAGGTGTTATATTTTGCTCCGTGTGGCAAGAAAATGAAAACAATACCAGATGTAATGAGAGTAAGTTAATTGTTGATGCACTGTGTTAGTATACATGATTTGTTATATAAGGGGCTATCGTGGTCGTGATCGTATGGTAGTTGGATTTATAACTACCTATGCAATCGGTGCCTATCACCACTAAAGTTGTGAATTCGAACCCTGTTGATAGCAAGGTGTACTTGATACATTATTATGTGATAAGGTTTGTCATTAACTTGCGACAGGTCGGTGGTTTTCTACAGGTACTCCGGTTTCCTCCACCAATAAAACTGACGGCCATAATATAACTGAAATGTTGTTGAAAGTGGCGTTAAACACCATCAAACAAACAAACAAACAATTAAACATGACAAAAATTATTCACTATAGTATTATTTTATTTTTTTTGTTTTGCAGTACATTGAAAAACATGTGATCACCAATCTTGGCAGAGAAAACTTCTCCTTCAACACAAGAGTAAATGTCGGAGAATTCTTTGAGCAACGAAGTGAAGAAAATGTAAGTAATATTTATGAAAAAAATGTATTATGATTAACAGCTGATTCATGGAAGCCATAGTTTGTATGTAGTTTTAAAATGGGAACATTATTTTCAATTTTTTTTTATCTCTCGCGACAAGCAAGGGTAAAATGCAACGAAGATAATGTTACTCATGTTAAGACGTCATATAAACTATGGCTTCCATGTGTTATTTTGAATTTTTGGGTGTTTAATTTCATTGTCAAAAATATTTCAGCTATATCATTATAGTCAGTTTTATCTTCAATATAGGAAAATAGGGTACAGAAATGGTCAATTGGACATTTTTTCCTTTAATCTCACTAAGTGATATCGTCAGTTTTTCCTTAATCTCACCAAGTGATATCGTCAGTTTTCCCTTAATCTCACCAAGTGATATCGTCAGTTTTTCCTTAATCTCACCAAGTGATATCGTCAGTTTTCCCTTAATCTCGCCAAGTGATATCGTCAGTTTTCCCTTTATCTCACCAAGTGATATCATCAGTTTTCCCTTAATCTCACCAAGTGATATCGTCAGTTTTACCTTAATCTCACCAAGTGATATCATCAGTTTTCCCTTAATCTCACAGAGTGATGTCGTCGGTTTTCCCTTAATCTCACCAAGTGATATCGTCAGTTTTACCTTAATCTCACCAAGTGATATCGTCAGTTTTCCCTTAATCTCACCAAGTGATATCATCAGTTTTCCCTTAATCTCACCAAGTGATATCGTCAGTTTTCCCTTAATCTCACCAAGTGATATCGTCAGGTTTCCCTTAATCTCACCAAGTGATATCGTCAGTTTTCCCTCAATCTCACCAAGTGATATCGACAGTTTTCCCTTAATCTCACCAAGTGATATCGTCAGTTTTCCCTTAATCTCACCAAGTGATAATATCAGTATCAACAAACAGACTGGTATTGAAAAGTTGGTCATCAAATCCATTATAATGTTACAGATAAATACAATTTTTGAATCAGTTTTGAAAGTTTTGACATACATTATCACTCATCTTATCGGATACCCTGTGATACTAGCAACAAAAATGTCTGTCTGACCCTCAGAATTGCCTATATATCTCAATAATATCCCAATTAATTAGGTATTTATTGTCCCTTTTAGCAATTTTTCAGCTATATTTTAGCTAATGGACAGTTACATCAGTAGGTGTCTGGTAACTTTAACACTTGAGTTTGGTATTGGGGGACAAACTCACGTCAGTGGTATTAGGCTTGTGATAGAGTCAACAGCCTTAACCACTCGGTCAGTGATGTCAAGTAATTTAAGAAATAATTCATGGAAGCCATATGTATATATTGTTTTTACCACGGGTAGGCCTTTATGTCACGAAGTTTTACCCTGAGCCTACTCATGGTAAAAACAATATATACATATGGCTCCCATGAATTATTTCGATTCTAATATGTAAAAATTGGTAAAATATCGTTATCAATTGTCGATAACGTCATAAATTTAATCGGTCATAGATTAATATTATTTTTAGCACGGGTTTGGACTCAAAGCGTTTGAAGGACGTCATATTAGAATAGGTGATAAATATAGAATAACGTCAGTTTTGAAGGTCGAGACAGACATTATCACTAGTATCGCAGCAAGTCCAACAGGGCGAGCTATGATACTAGTGATAAAATATGTCAAGATCTTCAAAACTGGCGTTATTGTTTTTGTAGGTGACATCACACTGACAGATAATTTTCAATATCAGAGTCAGTTTTTGCACATGCGAGTTACGAACTGACCTAATATTTTTGTGGATCAAAGTCAGTTCAGTGATCCAGACTTTATCAGCGGCACACAACAAAGGGAAAATGTCCAATTTGCCAATAATTCCTGTTCACATTCATTAAGTTTCATTTAACACTTAATTACATTTCACTTCTGATTGTTAATTTCCCACAGGGTACTATTAAACTGACACAAGAAGAAATAGCTCAGAGAATGGCTCTGATTGAAAGTAAAAGACAGAAATTACGTAAGCTGAAAGAGCAACGAGGTAAAAAGAAATCAGAGAAGCAGAATAAACAAATAATGTTAGCCAAACAGATGATGGAACAAAAATTCAAGAAGAAAGTAGAACAACAAGGTATGTTTTAATTTATTGTCATGTTGAAACATATTGACTGATACAGCTTATAACCTTCTCGACCAGCTTTATGTATTTTTTAACTCATATAAGCGATATCCATACTAACACAGTCAGTTATCCAGAAAAAAAATTAAGCTTAAAGTTAGTACGAACGTATCAATTTTCTACTTTAGATTTTCCAAGGAAAATGACTTATCAGAGTTCATGTTGCTCAATCTTTAGTTTTCTGTGTAGTATTTTGTAGATCATTGTTCCTCACCCCTTGGATAAAGTAGTCCGTTAATGTAGGTGAAAAATATTTTTCTATCTTACCCAGGCTCTTGGGTAGGACAAGCTACACAAGCATTTTCCCACAAAATTGTTTTCCATTGCTGAAGTAAATTGTCGATTTATTGATATACATCTGTGTCTTGGCAGTATTTTAAATGCATTTCATTCTCAAATATATAGACCATATCCTTAAATGCTGCTACAACGGCGATAAATACCTGTAAAAATTTATTCCACTTTGGTTAAAGGGAGGTAATTCTGTTATTTACGTTAGTTACTAACAAGCGAGAACACTCTATTATTTACTCAAAGTAAGCAAACCTTGACACGGTAGAAAGGGGTGAGAAAAATAGTCAAACACAGTGAAAGGTGCAAGATCGTAAAATCTGTGACACCCGAGAAGATCGTTAAATTTGAGACACACCTGGACTACATAATGAATTCTCAGAATGTATCTGTTTCTTCTAGACATGGCTAGGAAGGCAGCAGAGTACAAACTACAGAAGACATTAGAGAAACAAAGACTAAAGGACATGGCCCACAGAATTAAACATATGAAAGGTGGTGAATCTATCCGTACGTGAAAGTTAACAATGAAATAGGTCAAATAAGAGTATATTACTGATAAAATTTATCTCTTGATAGTCGCAGTCTATAATATGCTGATATTATTTAATTCTTTATTTATTTAAGGAGAATTGCGCGGCAGCCAATGGCTACGCGCGGCTTTCCTGATATTACAGAAATTGTTGTTGACGTTTTGAATGAAGCTGTCTTCAGAATTATTTTTTGTGCAATCGGTGAGAGAGGGGCCATGATAGTATGGTAGTTGGATTTACAACTACATATGCAATCGATACAACATTATGTGATAGAGTTTGTCAGTGACTTGCAACAGGATGGTGGTTTTCTCCGGGTACTCCGGTTTCCTCCACCAATAAAACTGAATGCCACGATATATCTGAAATATTGTTGAAAGTGGCATTAAACACCATAAACCTATAATATTCTGATGTTATTATATAAACTTTTGTGGATGTTTTGAATGAAGTTGTCTTCAGAATTATTTATTATGCAATCAGTGAGCGATTTACTGAACACCAAAGAAGATTTTGTAGTGAGCAAAACCGCATCGGTTGTGTAATGGCTTGAAGATTCGAGTCGCAAGTCAGGAGAAACCAAAGACTGTAATATTTGTGTTTGGTGCTTCTCGGTTAGGTATGCTGCATTTAGGAGTAAGAGCAAAGACCTTTTGGCTTAGAATCAGGATAATGTGTCGGGGTGGAGCGACATGGCTATCCATGGATTGTTGTTTCAGTGAGCTATCCATATAAAAATCAAAATAAACATGCTGGTCTAGTCCAAAACAGACATCATCATCATCTCATTAAATTATAACTTGTTCTTGCCATGAAATAGCAGAAAAATTGCCCACTTGGCGTTAAATGATAATCACTTACTCTAGAAAACTCTAGAAAGGTTCAAAAGGAGCAATTGTGTAATTTATTGAACTTTGAAGGCATTTAGGTGAACAATGGTGTAATTTATGAGCAATTTATTGAACTTTGAAGGCATTTAGGTGAACAATGGTGTAATTTATGAGCAATTTATTGAACTTTGAAGGCATTTAGGTGAACAATGGTGTAATTTATGAGCAATTTATTGAACTTTGAAGGCATTTAGGTGAACAATGGTGTAATTTATGAGCAATTTATTGAACTTTGAAGGCATTTAGGTGAACAATGGTGTAATTTATGAGCAATTTATTGAACTTTGAAGGCGTTTAGGTGAACAATGGTGTAATTTATGAGCAATTTATTGAACTTTGAAGGCATTTAGGTGAACAATGGTGTAATTTATGAGCAATTTATTGAACTTTGAAGGCATTTAGGTGAACAATGGTGTAATTTATGAGCAATTTATTGAACTTTGAAGGCATTTAGGTGAACAATGGTGTAATTTATGAGCAATTTATTGAACTTTGAAGGCATTTAGGTGAACAATGGTGTAATTTATGAGCAATTTATTGAACTTTGAAGGCGTTTAGGTGAACAATGGTGTAATTTATGAGCAATTTATTGAACTTTGAAGGCGTTTAGGTGAACAATGGTGTAATTTATGAGCAATTTATTGAACTTTGAAGGCATTTAGGTGAACAATGGTGTAATTTATGAGCAATTTATTGAACTTTGAAGGCATTTAGGTGAACAATGGTGTAATTTATGAGCAATTTATTGAACTTTGAAGGCATTTAGGTGAACAATGGTGTAATTTATGAGCAATTTATTGAACTTTGAAGGCATTTAGGTGAACAATGGTGTAATTTATGAGCAATTTATTGAACTTTGAAGGCGTTTAGGTGAACAATGGTGTAATTTATGAGCAATTTATTGAACTTTGAAGGCGTTTAGGTGAACAATGGTGTAATTTATGAGCAATTTATTGAACTTTGAAGGCGTTTAGGTGAACAATGGTGTAATTTATGAGCAATTTATTGAACTTTGAAGGCGTTTAGGTGAACAATGGTGTAATTTATGAGCAATTTATTGAACTTTGAAGGCATTTAGGTGAACAATGGTGTAATTTATGAGCAATTTATTGAACTTTGAAGGCATTTAGGTGAACATTGGTGTAATTTATGAGCAATTTATTGAATTCTGAAGAAGGTTTTGGCCAAAACATCAACAGAATAATTATTATAATAGAAAATAATATCTATTTTAAGCCTTTTGTAAAATGATATTGAAACATACTAAGTTTAAACAAAGGAGAAATGTACTCTCAGACATTATAAAAAAAAAATGATGTAGAAATTTATTTAATTAAAAAAAGCATGTGCCGAAAAGGACTATTTGATTCATGTGCTGAAAAGACCTGTTTGATTCATTATGATCTTATTTGACCTTATACTTGTTTTTTTACCATTACTAACCAGGTGTTGTAAATTGTGGTGTCAGATAATTAACAGTAAGGTTTTAACCCAGTATTTATGCACTGCACATTTAGGGTCAAAGTTTGTTGTCACCTTTATGTAACTATGTAAACAATATACAGTAGTCTCCCTTTTTCTTTCTGCAATAAAAAAAAGTGGAATTATAAGAAGCTAGCTTCTCATGAGGGGAAATTTTAGTTGTACATAGTATTTTACTATCTCAGTGCATCTGATATCTGGCCTGATTAGAGGTGTGGCCTTATAAGAGTGGCAGCCTCTCTAGAGGAAGAGGGGAAATTCTAGTAATATTTTACTATCTCATAGTATCTGCAATCTGGCCTGTTAAGAGAGGTGGCATACACTACAGGGAGATAACTCTTTAAAATCAGTTGAACGTTTTGATCATATGATGTTTGTATGCAGATTTCAAGCATCCAGTGATCAAAACCACAGAGAGAAAAGTTGCTATGTGGCTAGTGAATTTATAGCTCTGAGTATGTTGGTTGGAATTTGTTAAAATTTTGATATTTATTACAGTAGATATATTCAAACACACTGCCAAAAAAATAAGAAAATTAAACGAGCAGATCAAATTTTATCTGAAGTGTATGGTACCACCTTAAGAGAGGTGGTCTTTGGTGGGAGTGGCCTTGTAAGAGGAGGACTACTGTGTATAAATGCATGTTCCATCTCACACTTGTTATTACAATGTTTTTAAATAATTTTGTTCTATGATTGTTCTACATGTTTACCGTATGTACAAAGAAGGATTCATAAACAAGCTACTTTTACCTTATACAAATAGAGATGCCACATCTTTGAATGATGTCAATTTTATCATAATGTAAATTGCTTGGGGAAAAAAACGTAAACACAGGACATTGAATAAGGACATAATGGTATTCCTCAACAGGTAGTCAGATCATCAGTATAAAACCTATCATGTTGATAAATATTGTGTTAAACTCTTTTGATTGTTGCTCACGGAAAATTATACATATCAACATTAAAAAACAAGTAAATGCAAATATATGTAAGCCATTGATGGCTCATTATTGTATGAAGTGTGAGAAAAGGAAAAAAAAATATTGCTACAGTTCAGTCAGGGATACAGCTTGATAAATAACTGTGATAGACGTATCACTCATCTTGGTGATTTGGATATTTCTTTTGTTCTATTAGATATAATCTTTAAAATTTCTTTTACATTTAGAGTGTTACTTACTATCACTCAAAAGGCATATCAAAATTAGTAAATAGATTAAACAGACCAAAAGATATATCAGTATCACTAAGAAGAGTGATACGTCTATCACAGTGATTTATCATGTTATGTCTCTGACTGTACTCTATATGTTTATGAAGAGTTTTGTGCAACTGAATATAAATGAAGTTGAAAATGTAATTATGTTGTCTGTGTGCACTTAAAATATTGTGATTATTGGGTAGCAGTTAAACAAATATTTATGGATTATTGGAGGTTTTTTTCCAGAAGAATTTGAAAAACAAAGTGATCTGTAACATATTGCTGTATCGTTAGTGACTCAGGTAGGGCCTGTTCTTAAATAAAAATGAAACTGTCCAGTTAGGATCTTTATCAGGAGGTACGATCGTCTGTTTTGTTTGAAATATTTTTATGATATTGCAATTTTTTTGTCATCAACAGCACTGGAGAAGAAAAAACAACAAGAACAATTGAGGCTGTTGAAAGAACAAGAAAAACTCCAAAGACAAGAACAAATGAGAATGGACAGAGAATTAAGGGCTCAACAGATACTTGAGGTTTGTATCTCCAATCAGAAGAGTTCCTTCACCACCACTTTTTGTAACTTTTTTGTGAAGCGTTCAACATGTACTATTAAAATTCACATTGTCGGTATTGATTTCACTTTCGTTGTCATAACTACTAACTTGAGCACATTTCTCTTGTTTTGGTAATGATTGCAAAATATGGATTTTCAATTGATTTGTATTGGTTTGATATTAAAATTTTTGTTTTTTGATTGAAACTGATGGAAAAAAAAATCAATATTCCTTTTAGCTAAAACAGCTGCTGGATGTGCAGAAATCATACAAATAGTGCTAATTATGTGTAGCTAAAACAGCTGCTGGATGTGCAGAAATCATACAAATAGTGCTAATTATGTGCCACATACATGTACATAAAAATACATGTAGATGAAATATCTATTAATTAAAGCTATATATAAAACTTTGTCCCCATTTCTACAGGAAGCCATTCATGTAACTTTTTGAATATTTCAAGTGTCAATATCCCTTCTTATAGTCAATAGTCAGTGCTGAGAAGACATTATCACACTTGTATCACAGCGAGTCCAGTGTGATAATATATGTCATGACCTTCAAATAGGACGTTTTTGTTTTTATTGGTAACATCATAATGTATTTGATAATTTTGTGTATCGGAGTCAGTTCGTTGATATTTAAAATATCACTCATTGAGATCAACGGAAAAACGCACAAATTATCTATGAAAAAGCTATCATATTGTGTAAGATCTAATATGAAGCATAATTAAAAAGTAAATTTTGCTCCTTACGATTACAGATGTTTATAGGAAATTATTCTTATCCAATAATCCTCCTCTTATAGGGCCAAACCCCTTCTGCAATGAAGAATTGGCCTTATAAGAGGTGTGGTCTCTCTTGAGGGGGACAATTTAGAACAATTTTACCATCTCAGTGTATATGAAATCTGGCCTCATAAGAAGGATGGCCTTTAGTGGGAGTGGCTTAATAAGAGGGGTGTTATTTTGTGGGAGTGTCCTGGTAGGAGGGGGTGGTCTGTGGTGGGAGTGTCCTGGTAGGAGGGGATGGCCTGTGGTGGGAGTGTCCTGGTAGGAGGGTGCGGCCTGTGGTGGGAGTGTCCTGGTAGGAGGGGGTGGCCTGTGGTGGGAGTGTCCTGGTAAGAGAGTGTGGCCTGTGCTGGGAGTGTCCTCGTAGGAGGGTGCAGCCTGTGGTGGGAGTGTCCTGGTAGGAGGGGGTGGCCTGTGGTGGGAGTTGCCTTATACAAGAGGGACTACTGTAATATAATTAAATTATTCATGCTTTGTGTCTGTTCAATATTTTAAGCATTAATTCCAGTGTTTAATCGGATGATCCTTTGCAATGAAAGCAAAAAATCATTATACAGTCAAACCTGTATTAAGAGGTCACCTTTGGGATAAAGAAAAAGTGGCCTTATAAGACAGATGACCTCTTAAAAGAGGTTCAAATCATATGAAATTTTTCTATGACAGAGCAAGATACAGGTGACCTTTTAATATAGGTGACTGCTTAATAGAGGTGACTGCATGGGCAGGGTTGACTCTAATTGTGCATTTTGATCTTGTATTTAAATTTTTCCAGACAAATTTACTATGGTATCATATGGAGCGTGTAAGTGTATCTACCCATCTACATGTATATATATACCTCTATCTTGCTAACATATTTATTTTGCAGGAAATTAGCTTATTTCTTCTTCTTTTTATTTTTTTAAGTTGCACACAAGTCTTATTTAATACTTAGCTTTGATGTTTTTTATGTGTATAATTATAGCGGGCTTATTAAATACTATGTAATTATTTTACTATAATATTATATAATATAATATCAGATTTTATTATCTTGGTAATATACAAACTACCATGTTTTCAGACTATAGGTAGAACTCAGGGTTCACAAAATGGCATAAGGGTTTGGTGGTCCTAGTGAAGAAAATGTCAGTCCTCATTAATTTTCTATTGCAAAATACCAATCTTGTGTCAGTCCTTAGCAAAATTTACCCAAATGTCTGACAGGACTGATGAATTTCGCGAACTCTGGGAACTTTTTCTACTTTAACGAGATTGGGTATTTCTTTAAGTACATTGAAACATTTTGAAGCTGAACCTTGTCATGACCAACTTTTGTGTTCGGAATAGACAGATGTTCCATTTATACAGGTTAAATTAGCAAAGATTTCCTACATTTGGGGGATTCTGTTTTATAAAATATCGTCAAAAATGGTGTTAATCACCCACATCCCCCTAACCCATCCATTAAGACATCAAGTCTAGAAAATGTGGTATTCTATACGTGACTGGTATAAAAATATATATACATGATTTTAGTATAATTCCTTATGCTTATTTCAACTTTATACTCAGAAATCTATAAATTCTTATATTAATGTTTATATATTATAATGATTGGCTTGAGGCTAACGGTTTTACTCAAAAATCTATAAATTCTTGTATTAATGTTTATATAATATAATGATTGGCTTGAGGCTATTGATTTGTTTTTAACAGTTCTTTTATTTTGCTTCTAAATCAAGCTTGAGACCCCCTTACCACTATGGTAACATTCACATGCAAATAAAAAAAATCTTGCAGTCTTCCGTGTGGTTTGGTAAGCTTGAATCGCTACTTTGGTAACTTTATAATGCAAATTAAAAAAACTTATCAGACTATCAATTGGTTTGGTCAATGCTAATTTGTCAATCATCACTCATTTATTTATATATTTGATGAAATGTATTCCCCTTTTTGTAACGCTCTGTTTTTTCTAAAATATAAGATATCACAGTTTCGCATTCCATGCACATAATGCATTATGGGTAAATTCTTAAATTTGACTCGATATTATTATACCATACATGAGTTGCCATTTCTTGGTTGTCATTGGTTCAATTAGTGTAAAATGACCTTGAAGGACCCAATTATCCATCTTTAATATTATGTCATAATTTTTCCAAAAAACTCTTTAATTTAATGTCTTAAAATGTGTTACCATAGCAACAGATTATTGGTTGTTGGTCCGGGATCAATCATTTACAAGTTCTTTCAACCAATCATATTTTAGCTAGAATACACTAGTTCTAATACTGCAAATAAAAAAACCCATAAACATTCAGTTTTTTATCTTATTAGAGTATACAAACAACTGCTTCTATTAAACAATTGTTTCTATTAAACAATTACGTCTAATGCCAGTTTAATGTTAGTTTAGTGAGTTTAGCCATCTTTACATAACCTGTAATTTTTTTTAGCATTTCATTTATTTCTTTAACCTATCAGTGTTGTTAAATATGATTTTTTTGCATTCTAATAGTTAACCCTTTGGTAGACAGATGTTATAGTATTTACGTATATTTATATATTTTATTTTTTATTTGATTAAAATTTATGCTATAGTTGGGTCAATGTAGATATTTCTCTCCTCATCAATATGTATATCAAACCATGCTTTGCAAGTTTGTTTACACTCTCAAGTTTTCCCTTCAATTCACTTCAAACTTTACCTCTGCATCTGTTTTAAACACAAATTTGACAGTCTAAGCATCGTAACTCCCTACCATTATTTGTTGGACCCTTCAAACGGGTTTGACAATGTATTTTAGACTGTCAAATTTGTGTTTAAAACAGACACAGGTAAAAGCTTGAAGTGAATTTGAAGGGAGAATTTGACTGTGGAAACTAATAGTATTTGCATAGTGATTATGTAATTGGTAATATCATTTATACAGAATTGTATTTATTTTGGTGGAAGTGACTGTCGGATAATAAATATTGACGTTAAAGAATAATTATGTTGATAACCAATCAAATATGTGTAATTTTACTATTAATTTTTTTTAATAATTGAACTGTCTTAAACAGTTTAGTAACAGTTATTTTCTTTTTTTTCTATCTTTTTTTTTTAAATACATGTTATTTCTTCGAGAAAACATTGAGACATTGAAAACGTTGTATGTACCGGTAAATTTTTTTTTTTGTATCTGAAATAAACAAATAAATAATTTAATTAATAATGAGTATGTAGTTCATTAAAATGATTAATTTCTATTTTTTAGGAAAGAGAAATGAAAAGACAACAGGCTTTCATGATGAAAGAACAGGTTAATACGGTAAAATAAATTTTATTGTTTTTAATGACAGTTTTTTTCTTGAAGAGAAAATGTTGGGATAAAGAGGTAAACTTTATATTATTAAGTACCAAATAATTTACTCATTAATGTGTTGCAGAGTTTCAATTCTGTTGAGCAAATTTTCAGCCATATCATGTTACTTTTTGAAACAGCACATACATTATAAAAGATAATATACAATGTATATGTAAATATGGTACTATTGAAATATTTGAATATCCATTTAATAACCTAATGATTAATTTCTAAACATCAAATTGTGTCTTGCAATTCAGAAATATCTTGCCAGAATTTGACTTGTTAACACAATTTGTTAATGTCAACTTTGTCTCCTGTTATTTTTTGAAGATTGCAAGTGATTTTTCATTTTAGAATGAGTTGTAATATATGTGTTTACATTTTGTAGGATAGAGAAAGAAGACGGCAGCATATACTACTTGTGAAGGCATTAGAGGCACAGAAGAAACAAGCTGTAAGATTATGACGATTATGATATTAAATAAATATAAAATAACATTGTACAGTAACACCTCTTCGGCAATGAAAAAGTAGATGGTCTCTTTAGGGAGACAATTTAATATTCTAATATGACGTCCTTCAAACGCTTTGAGTCCAAACCCGTGGTAAAAATAATATTAATCTATGACCGAATAAATTTATGACGTCGTCGACAATTTAGAACGATATTTTACCAATTTTTACATATTAGAATCGAAATAATTCATGGAAGCCATATGTATATATTGTTTTTACCACGGGTAGGCCTTTATGTCAGCTTTTTACCCCTCGATAACGCTCGGGGTAAAACTTCGTGACATAAAGGCCTACCCGTGGTAAAAACAATATATACATATGGCTTCCATGAATTATTTCTTTAGTATATTACTATCTCAGTGCATCTGAAATCTGGCCTGATAAGAGGGGTGGCCTTATAAGAGAGGGACTACTGCATTAGATAAATGGGAAGTAACAATGTATTCACTTGATCCTGGATTAAAATTTATTGTAACATAAATACGTATTTTTCCTTTGATGTTTTTATGCAATAATCAACTTAAAAATAGTGAACTTTAACAAACCATGGTCTAACATGAAGATCTTGATGTTATTCCATGATTTTGATGTCATAGATCTGTTATTCCATGATTTTGATGTCATAGATCTGTTATTCCATGATTTTGATGTCATAGATCTGTTATTCCATGATTTTGACCTGATAGATCTGTTATTCCATGATTTTGATGTCATAGATCTGTTGTTCCATGATTTTGATGTCATAGATCTGTTATTCCATGATTTTGACCTGATAGATCTGTTATTCCATGATTTTGATGTCATAGATCTGTTATTCCATGATTTTGATGTCATAGATCTGTTATTCCATGATTTTGATGTATTAGATCTGTTATTCCATGATTTTGATGTCATAGATCTGTTATTCCATGATTTTGATGTATTAGATCTGTTATTCCATGATTTTGATGTCATAGATCTGTTATTCCATGATTTTGATGTATTAGATCTGTTATTCCATGATTTTGATGTCATAGATCTGTTATTCCATGATTTTGATGTCATATATCTGTTATTCCATGATTTTGATGTATTAGATCTGTTATTCCATGATTTTGATGTCATAGATCTGTTATTCCATGATTTTGATGTATTAGATCTGTTATTCCATGATTTTGATGTCATAGATCTGTTATTCCATGATTTTGATGTCATAGATCTGTTATTCCATGATTTTGATGTCATAGATCTGTTATTCCATGATTTTGATGTATTAGATCTGTTATTCCATGATTTTGATGTCATAGATCTGTTATTCCATGATTTTGATGTCATAGATCTGTTATTCCATGATTTTTACGTCATAAATCTGTCAATCATGTAATTTCTGTTACAAAACATATATACCATGGATCTTACTCATGAATTTATTTAAACCAACTCATCCTTTGGATTCGTTGGTTTAAATAAGTTAATTCGTAAGATCCATGGTATATATAATACTTATTTTAAAAAAAAAAAAAAATCTTGGTAAATTTGTTTTATTGTACTGTAATTAGTTATACTTTACAAAATGTAAAAACAGGCTAACAAGTACAGTGAACCCCTGTCTAAACAGAACCTTGAATGAAGTGGAATACTATATAAACTGAACTTTAAATAAAGTGCCAATGTAGGGAATCTTTGTTAAATTAATCTGTATAAAGCAAACACATGTGTATTCTGAAAACAAAAATCGGTCCCAAGGAGGTTTGGTTAAGACAGGTTTCATTGTATCATTAGATGACAAAAAAACTAATACAGAATTACAGTACCCAAGGAGGTTTGGTTAAGACAGGTTTCATTGTATCATTAGATGACAAAAAAACTAATACAGAATTACAGTATTAGACACAATAATGTGGGTTTTCATGAATTTAAAAAAAAAAATTATCTTCCCTATCATTATCTCTGTAATATGAATTGGAAATTTAGAAATCAATCCATCTCTTAATACTTTATTAAATAGGAATAAAAACATAGATATCTAAGTTAGTGTCCATGACACGTCTCTGCAATAACCTTATTCTGAAATCATTGAATAATAACAAATTAACATTGTTTTTTACAGGACAGAGACAGGTTAAAAGAATCAAAAATGGCAGAAAAGAAGATGACAAGAGAGAAAAAAATGGTAAATATTTATATATATATATATATCCCCCTTCTCAGGTAATCTCAGGTTCTATTAAATCATGTATGTGTTCCATGTAAGCACTGGTTGCAATAAATCATGAGTTATATATAATCATGAGTTTCATCAATTCATGCTTTAGCATGTATTCACATTTTCTGAGGAAATCATGTGTTCCACTTAATCACTAGTTTCAATAAGTCATGTGTTCCACTTAATCACTGGTTTCAATAAATCATGTGTTCCACTTAATCACTTGTTTCAATAAATCATATGTTCCACTTAATCACTGGTTTCAATAAATCATGTGTTCCACTTAATCACTGGTTTCAATAAATCATGTGTTCCAGATAATCACTGGTTTCAATAAATCATATGTTCCAGATAATCACTGGTTTCAATAAATCATATGTTCCAGATAAATCACTGGTTTCAGTAAATCATATGTTCCACTTAATCACTGGTTTCAATAAGTCATGTGTTCCACGTAATCACTGGTTTCAATAAGTCATGTGTTCCAGATAATCACTGGTTTCAATAAGTCATGTGTTCCACGTAATCACTGGTTTCAATAAGTCATGTGTTCCACGTAATCACTGGTTTCAATAAGTCATGTGTTCCACTTAATCACTGGTTTCAATAAATCATGTGTTCCATATAATCACTGGTTTCAATAAATCATATGTTCCACTTAATCACTGGTTTCAATAAATCATGTGTTCCACTTAATCACTGGTTTCAATAAGTCATGTGTTCCACGTAATCACTGGTTTCAATAAATCATGTGTTCCACTTAATCACTGGTTTCAATAAATCATGTGTTCCAGATAATCACTGGTTTCAATAAATCATATGTTCCACTTAATCACTGGTTTCAATAAATCATGTGTTTTAGATAATCACTGGTTTCAATAAATCATATGTTCCAGATAATCACTGGTTTCAATAAATCATATGTTCCACTTAATCACTGGTTTCAATAAGTCATGTGTTCCAGATAATCACAGGTACCATCAATTAATGTTGTTTGTTACATTCTATGTTTAGCAGACATGATATTTAATTTACAATGAATTGTTTATTCTGCATAAAATGTTTGGCCAGAAGGGTAAAAATTGATTTAGACCGATTTCATTTAAAGTGCATATATTTAAATACTACTGAAATCTAAAGCTTCACCAAATGAGGTCGAATATGGTGTCTAATTCCACTTTTGTTTTTTCTCTTTAATGCACTGCAAAGGGAGATAACTAACTAATTAACAAAATTTCAAATTTAAATGAGTGATTGTTGGTGTTTAGCGATAAGTGAGTAATTATTCATGACAAGAACAAGTTAAATGAGATGATGTTTATCTGGATTTTTATAGGGCTAGTAGCTCACTGAAACAAGAGTTTGTAATTAGATGTAACTCTGCTTTGACATTTTACCTTGATTTTGAGCAAATTCGTATTTGCTCTTACTCCTTAATACTGCTTGCTTAGCAGAGAAGCAGAAAATACTAAATTTATAATCTTTGGTTTGATCTGACCTTTGTCTCTGACCTTTGTCTCCATCCTATGTTCTACTACCAATTAAATTTGCTGTGATTTGTTTGTGAACTTTGTGAAATTTCATTTGTTTAAACATTTTACAGGAACAGAGAAGAATGGAGTTACAGTTACTAAGAGTACTTAAGAGGCCAGTAGATGACATGGAATTAAAGGATTCCAGGGTGAGGATGTTACAGTATTGACTCTAATTATAGTTTATTACATACATAGATGTTCATTTTTTAAAAGTGCAATAAATTGGTAAATTATGGAGCAGAGGGAACTTCTTTTCAAAACAAAAAGACATGATTATTATTTTTGTTTTACAAAAATCAATTCAACCTTTTGACAATATTCCATAATCCATAGATGAGATTTTATATACTGGCACCCTGTCTAAGACCAGTATAACATTCATAAATTAAATACTAATATTAATATTTTATTGCCAGGTTTTACCAGATTACCCAAGGATAAAAGGGATAGATTTAAATGGTACTTCATTTGCAGATATCCTAATGGTTCTGGAGTTTCTACATAATTTTGCTGATGCCTTGGGTTTTGGTAAGTAATTATGAAATAGTCAAACATGTATTCAACAGTCATCCCTATAAAAATTATATAATTAAACTTTAGTTGATGCAGTATAATGAAAGATTGGGATTATTAGATGGATAGCTTCTCTTGAGGGAGACTATTTAGTAGTATTTAAGGAGTAAATAATCACCCATTGCATTCTATATTAAAAAAAATATTTTGGGTTTTTATGCAAGTTTTACCTAAGTTTATTATAAGTGACACTCATATCTCATGGAAGGGGTACCTAATTGAAAACTTATCCCCAAAAATCAACATACATTTAATACCATATAAGAAGAAATCGTCTGCTTGAAGCTGTCAACCCTAGAAAAATCCTACTTTCACCTTTGATTTAACACCAATTCAGGTGGTTATTTTCTAATGCAAGCAAATTTTTTTCATTTAAGACCACAAGGTTTTAAAATATGTGTTAAAATGATCCTTAAATCTGTAGGTTTCTGCTGACATTCAGTATTTTGCAATATGTACTAGGGTTTATTTTTTATCTGGCAGTGTAGGGATTCATTTTGTATTCTATGTACTACTTTATCATACATCCTATTGACTGGTTCCCAGTGTATCTGAAATCTGGCTTGATAAGAGGGGTGATCTTCGGTGGGTATGGCCTTATAAGAAGGAGAATACTGTAGATTTTAGCTATTTTTATTATTAAGTGTTATTTTTTTCATATAACGCAGATTTATTATACAAATTTTATCATGGAACCTGTATTTTAAATTCTATAGATTTTATTATTTAAATCATATTTTTTTCAGATAATGAAACATTACCAACCTTAAAAACTATACAGGAGGCTGTGATTGGTCGAAATGAGGAGGATATGGAAGATTATATAGCCCTGGTATCACATCTTACCAGGTATGCAGTTATGGATCCTGGTGTTCCTAATCCAAAAGAGGTAAAGTTTTATGTAATGTAATATATATAGACAAAAAAATGCTTCAATTACACCCTCCCTCTTTTCTATATAATTTTTATAAATTGTTGAACAAGTTCTCGTCCAGAATAACTGAAATACTGTTCCCTGGACGTTAAGCAATAATCGGTCAATAAATCTTATTTACATTTAAAACATAACTCTTGACAAACTTAATTTTTCATGAACATGAAAAGAAGTCTGTCTGGATAAATGTAGACATGGATAATTGGTATCAAAATGTTTTTTGCTTATGATTTCAAAAATATTTAATAATAAAACATAGCTGTGATCTAGTTGTTTTATGGTGATTTCAATCAGAAAGACTCCTATGAATCTGCTGCTCTACTTCTATCCCACGGTTGTAATACAGTGTGTGATATGTGTCTGCTCCTAACATTTCTTTGCTGTAAATGGCAATTTATGCAAAATAATATTACACAAGGTAAATAAGTTCCAAACCATGTCATGCATACAATAGTGCATGCATTTAATTAGCACAATATATGGTGTAAGATTGGATAATGAAATCAAAGGGAATATTAAAAAGAATTCAGGCAAGATTCTAATGGGTGCGTGCATCCATTTTGAAATGACTATAAAACCTCCTACAAAGAAGATTTCCGAAAGTAGTTCCGATGGTAGCTATCATAATACGGACAATGTCAGATTGAGGAACAGAATCAGCCGAGTTGTACAGAGTGGTGGTGATTCAAGCTATGGCAAGCTGTAGTTATTACAACAATGGAGTCTATTTATTTGTTACATTGTATATTACTTCCACCAATAAAACTGACCACCACAATATAACTGAAATATTATTGAAAGAGTCGTTAAACACCATAACCCTAATGCATTGTATATTACAGGCAATGACAAAATTAAGTCAGAAGTTAGCGGATGTTAATATTACTGATGGAGTCGTGTCGGAAGTTTTGCGTATCTTTATCCTTGCCAGGAATGGTAAACCTAATGAGGTAAAATTAGTATTTAAAAATAAATCCAAGAATGATTTGCTCGCTTGACGTTAAACAATCAATCAATCAATCAATCAAACCTGTTCTTAAAGGGCACCTCAATGTAACAAATCACAGACCCCTCCAAAACCAGGGGTGAACACTAGTGCTCGTGCAGGGTAAGCAGTTCCTAACTCTTATAAGACACTTGCCATGTTAGTCATACAGTCAAGACATTGTAGGACATCACTGTACGCAAGCAAACACAAATACACAAGCCTTCCTACAAACAACTTGGGGTAAAATGGGCATTTATTAAGCTGTGATTGGTTAATATTGTTCAAATATAATTTCTGTTACTAGTGTAAATACTTGTAATTTATAAAATGATGAATATTTTTTTAACAATACATTGATGAAAAAATACTTAAACATACTTTCACTTTCATTTTCACATTTTTTACTTCCTTTTTCTATACAGTTGAGTGATTGGTTGAAAGAAAAATCATTAGAATCACTGGACCAGAACCAGAAAACCTCTGTTCTGGCCTTCTTGTGTAACGAGTTATTATGTGGAAAGTCTATTTCATCGTAAGTAATATAATAATTATAGAGTAACTGAAGTAATTCACAAATGCGCATTAGCGCATGAATGAATTATTATCATTGATTGGCTACATAAATTTTACAGGCGTGTTTGCATTAATAAGACATTTCATAATGGAACTTGATATTCGTTGTCATTCACTGAATGATATTTTCAATTGTGAAGACGTCGCTGCAGTGACGATGCATCTAAGTCTATGTGGATTATGCATCTCAGTCAATATTCATATAATTCTATGTGGATAATGTGTTAAGAGGGACAAAGAAAAAGTGGTCTTATAAAACAGGTGACCTCTTAAAAGAGGTTCAATTAATATGACATTTTATGACAGGACAAGAAAAAGGTGACCTTTTAATACTGCTTAATAGAGGTGAACACGTGGACAGGTACATCTAAGTCTGTGGAATAAACATCTAATTTTATGTGGATTAAAAATACAGGTATATATCTAAATCTATGTGGATTATACATCTAAATCTGCATGGATTCTAATCTAAGTCTATGTGGATTAAAAATACAAGTCTATGCAGAATAAACATCCAAATGACAATTTCTTTATAGACTTATTATGTGGAAAGCATCTATTTCAATGTCTTGACCTTTAGTATAAGAGTAATCTTAGATTAACAAAGTTCTACTATACATTGATTGATTCATAGCTTAATTTTTGTTTTTCAGTGAAATAGAGAAAAATTTGGATCATATGGGGGACATCAGAAGAGATAAATGGGTGATTGAAGGAAAACTTAGAAGGTTAGATTTGTATCTTATTTCATCAATAACTGAAATATAGTTTAACACATTACACATCCTTTAATTTCTTATTTGTCTTCTGAAAAATACCACATTCATGACATCTCGGTTATTGAACTGAGCTTATCACAACATTTTTCATGCCTCCACTGGTATGTCCCTCCGTCCATCCAGCATTTGGTTTCCACTCAATAAATTAAGTTCTCCGATAGCAAATCATTTGAAATTTACACACAAGGACAGGGACCATAAATGGAAGGTCCAGATTGATTTCAGACATGACCACTTTTTCTGATCTGGAGTTATAACCCTGTTTACTTTATCTAGAAACAGGAAGATTCCTCCATTTTTTTTTTACTGTGAAGAAAAAAAAGGATAATTGACAGTCTATTTTGCATAAATTACAGGTTGAGATTGATACAGGCCAAGAAACGACACTGCCCAAAACCTATGCAGGATGACGAAAATTCTGTAATGACAAAAGATACTGATGACAGTATTCTGACTGGTTTAGATGGAGATGAAAGTACCTGTATGAGTACCAGTAAGAGAGGTAGCGATGAGGAGGAAGAAAAAGACGATGAAAGTGGAAATGAATACGACGAAAATCAGTCAGTGAAAGAACATGATGGGGAGAGAGAGGTAGGTTGTAACTATTTAAATGAATTAGTAGAATTGTTATTCATTGAGGTAAGGGGGAAACAATTCACCATATGTACCGAAATCGTGATTATTTTGGGGATGGTTCGGTTCACGATATGTGGAGGCCGCTTACGATACAAACGATATGATGCTCATTTTTTGAAAAAAGTAGTGTTGAACTTCCGTTTTCTTCTTTTGGTGATCATTTAATTAATATTTTGAGAAAAGTGAATCGATTAATTTACACTTTTAAAATTAATTAATCAAATACCAAATATTTATAATTTCCGCTAGTACGTAAGCGACCTCATATAAAAAAAAACATGGACCAGCATGGACTTCAAGGAATAGTTACAGTTTCCTATAAAACGTATCGTGATACGTATCGTAATACATATCAAATATCGCGATACGTATCGCTTGTGGAAAAAGTGTATCGTTACACCCCTACATTGAGGGAAGAAACCTGTGAGAAAAACAGGTTTAAATGTTTTCTCTTGTTTTGTTGATTCAACCCAGTATATGTAGTTGTTGTTATGTATCCACTATAGCTATAGGATTGGGGGTTTTTACAATGCCATTTCTTCTTAATAATTAGTACTCTACATTTGCCTTGTACAATGCAATACAATACAATAAGCTGTATTTAAAGTTGGAAAGAATCAAACAATTATAACACAATCTTTAGTGAGCTTTTAAATCCGACATAAGAATATGCATATACATGTACAAACAATAAAACAAAACATGCACATAATATTTCTAAAAAGCACTGTCGTATTTAAAAAGTATTGCCATGAAATTTAAAACAAAACTAAAATATGAAAGCAATTAAAACACAGCAGTAGCATAAGCATAATTTAAAAGCACATTATATATATATTGATGTGAGTAAACAAAAAGTATGGATATAAATAAGACACATAGAAACTAGCAAAATTTAAGATCATAAATGTTAAAAGCACATTCATCTATATCTAAAAATATAAGAACAAAGCAGAGTATAAAAATGAGCTGCCATTCCAAGAGTTTATTAAACTCTTAAATTGATTTTCAATAATAATCGCATTAATTAATAATTAGCTCATCATATTTTAGCTGTTGTTTAAAAAAAAAACTGAATAAACATCACAGCCCTGTCATCATGTGAAATATAAACATCTGTTACTAAGGGTGATTATAGTCCTCTGAAAAATATGCAAGATATAAGACAATACAAATATCCAAATAAGAATCAAATTCAAGTCAACATTGTTTATTCACATCCCTGTTGCAACTTGTAAATTAGTAGAATAATTATACCTTTGAGTGGGGTTAGAAGACACTTGATTCTAAGATCCACCACCCATACAATTTGAAAAAGATTGTATTATACTGTCAAAAGTTGTTATGAACCTTAAAATCATATGTTATCTATAAAAAGTGCTTTCTAACCTTCACAGAAAACTTTTTCTGGAATAGCCCTAATTCTTAGACTTAGATTTATCATTGACTAATTCTCTATGAAAATTGAATCAAATTTAATGAACAAAATTAGAATACATACAAATTAAATAACATAGGTTTCCTTTCTTCTTATACACACAAATTAAATAACATAGGTTTCCTTTCTTCTTATACACACAAATTAAATAACATAGGTTTCCTTTCTTCTTATACACACAAATTAAATAACATAGGTTTCCTTTCTTCTTATACACACAAATTAAATAACATAGGTTTCCTTTCTTCTTATACATACAAATTAAATAACATAGGTTTCCTTTCTTCTTATACACACAAATTAAATAACATAGGTTTCCTTTCTTCTTATACACACAAATTAAATAACATAGGTTTCCTTTCTTCTTATACACACAAATTAAATAACATAGGTTTCCTTTCTTCTTATACACACAAATTAAATAACATAGGTTTCCTTTCTTCTTATACACACAAATTAAATAACATAGGTTTCCTTTCTTCTTATACACACAAATTAAATAACATAGGTTTCCTTTCTTCTTATACACACAAATTAAATAACATAGGTTTCCTTTCTTCTTATACACACAAATTAAATAACATAGGTTTCCTTTCTTCTTATACATACAAATTAAATAACATAGGTTTCCTTTCTTCTTATACACACAAATTAAATAACATAGGTTTCCTTTCTTCTTATACACACAAATTAAATAACATAGGTTTCCTTTCTTCTTATACACACAAATTAAATAACATAGGTTTCCTTTCTTCTTATACACACAAATTAAATAACATAGGTTTCCTTTCTTCTTATACACACAAATTAAATAACATAGGTTTCCTTTCTTCTTATACACACAAATTAAATAACATAGGTTTCCTTTCTTCTTATACACACAAATTAAATAACATAGGTTTCCTTTCTTCTTATACACACAAATTAAATAACATAGGTTTCCTTTCTTCTTATACACACAAATTAAATAACATAGGTTTCCTTTCTTCTTATACACACAAATTAAATAACATAGGTTTCCTTTCTTCTTATACATACAAATTAAATAACATAGGTTTCCTTTCTTCTTATACACACAAATTAAATAACATAGGTTTCCTTTCTTCTTATACACACAAATTAAATAACATAGGTTTCCTTTCTTCTTATACACACAAATTAAATAACATAGGTTTCCTTTCTTCTTATACACACAAATTAAATAACATAGGTTTCCTTTCTTCTTATACACACAAATTAAATAACATAGGTTTCCTTTCTTCTTATACACACAAATTAAATAACATAGGTTTCCTTTCTTCTTACAGCTTTTCTATTATTCTTAGTTTAGACAATATTTTATTTAAAAGAATGAACTGCATCGGTGATGTAATGGTTAGCATTAGCGTACTCACATTGAGTGCAATAGATTGTAGGTACGAGCCACTGTCAGATCAAATCAAAGACAACAGAATTGGTATTTGCTGCTTCTCCGCTAAGCACGCAGCATTGATTTTTTTTTTTTTTTTTTTTTAAACATATTTTTATTGATGAATTACATATTACATTTTTTTCACAATACAATATAACATAGGATTCAGAAACAAATGTATGCACGCAGCATTAAGGAGGAAGAGTAAAGATTGGTTGACTTGGTATTAGGATAATGTGTCAAGAGTGAAACAACATGTCTACACGCATACTGTTTGTTTCAATGAGCTAGCACTATAAAAATGTATTGGTCGAGTACAAAGCAGACATCATTATCATCTCGTCAAATTTAGCTTGTTCTCGCCATGATATGACTGAAAAATTGCTCATTTGGCGTTACACAACAATCACTAACTCACTCAAAAGAATAAAAAGGGTTGGATAACAGGACTAACACATTTTTAATGTTTTTTTACTAATTGTAGGAAGATGAAAATTTGAGCTTAGAAGAATGTGAGAAGAAGATTGAGAAGTTACAAAAGGTAAATTTGTAATTAGATTAACACGACGGGTGCCACTACTGGAGCAGGAACACCTTACCCTTCCGGAGTAAAATGTAACTTGTTCTTGCCATGATGTACCTGAAACATTGCTCACTTGGCATTAAACAATTAAGAATTGAATGCATTTTTTTGTAGTTTTATTGGCGTGTAAAAGCGTGGACCGAAGCACATTTTGTATGAAGCACTCTATGCAAAAAATGTGCCTCGGTCCACGCTTTTACATGCCTATAAAACTACAAAAAATGCATTCAATTCTTATAATTACATTTAAATCACACCAAAATTTAATATAGTTGAATTTTTCGTTGTGAATTTTATTTGTGTTAGAGATTATTTGCTGTTGGAAATTACTACGCCATTGATTGTTTACATCTGACGTCGTCATGGAGACAAATGCAAGTTTGAGTTTTATTGGGATGTAAAACATCTCTTATAATCATGTGACCACTTCATAGCCAATCATATTGTAACATTTCAATGAAAAACGGAAGTAATGTAATTATTCACTTCTCACTCATTCATTTATTCACCTCGCCATGAGATGGAATCAAACTCACAACTTATGACCATTTCAAAGTGTTACTGGATTAAAAGGAACCTGTAGAAACCTGGTATAATCCATCTATAGAGCAACAAACATTATACATTTTAAAAGCAAAGAAAAAGTGGCTCATCTAAAGATTCTATTTTTATTTAAGTGTCAACACTATTATAGATAAATATTATATTTTTCAGCAACATGCGCAACACAGAGCAAAAGTATTCAAAGCCTCTCATAGAGTTCGTGCAATAACTTTAGGGCAGGACAGATACAAACGTCGATATTGGGTTCTCCCAAAGGCAGGAGGAGTATATGTAGAAGGACTTGAATCAGGTCATTTTGCAGAAGTAAATGTAACTACAGTGAATAAAAAATGTGAATCAAGATTATTGTTAAATAATGTGAAGTTAGAAAATAAAAACACAAATCTTGAAAGTTCTAAAGAAACAAAGTCAGTGAATGAACCAACTCCGTATAAATTACTGAAGTTAGAGAGTTCTGAAAATTCAAATTCAACATTTTCTGAAATGTCCGATAGTGTTACTACTAAATCAGAGTCTTGTGATTTCTCAGGAAAAATAGAAAATGATTCTGAAATGAAAGATTTGAATGAAGTATCCAAAACTTCTTGTAACGGGAACATTATCCCTACCTCAAAACATGAGAGTGCAATAAACCAGCAAACAAATTCAAATTCAAACATTTTTCTTCAGAATCCATCTTCAAATAAACTTAGTGAATTGTGCAATTTATCGACAGTTAAGTCTGAACCTAGTGAGGACTCTAAGCTCATCATCCCTCAGGCACATTCCTCACCTCTGATCACGCCATACTCATCAGCGCCATCACCATTCCATATGTTCTTCAACTCATTTTCAAATCAACAGAACAATTTATCGCCTGTCTCCACGTCAAGTCCATTACCAGCCCACCAACATCCGAAATCATCAACGCTATCAAGTACCGACTCCAAGTCAAGTTTTCTCAGTATTGACACGTTACTTAAGAAGGAAAAAGAACCATCAAAAGGTTTGCAGTCTCCGTCTTTATTTCCAGCACCAGATCAAATGACAAAAACATTAGATGAACAAAAACCATGGTTTAGTATATTACCCAGAATGCCTTGTGACGATTTATCAGTGGCACAAGTGACCTCACAGATGGGTATGCCACCTAGTCCTTTCAATGCATTACCATTTTTCTCACCATTCTCAGTTGGTGCCTTTCCAATCCAGAATCAAACTTTTGCAGCATTCCAAATGGGACAGTTTTCTGATTCAAACCAGGAATCATCGAATGAAATAAAAAATAACTTTAAAGTTTCCGAAAGTGACAATTCGTTCAAAGTCCCAAATACTCCTGGAACAGAGCCAAGTACTCCAAGAACAGAGCCGAACACTTTGAGTATGTTTGATCAAGAGGAGATTAACACATATGATGAAGCTCAACCAATCCCTGAAGGTTTGTTGTTTAAAATATTTTTATTGGTAATTTATACATTTTTTCCTTTGATCTCAACAAGGGATATTTTCAGTATCAACAAACTGACTCTGATTCTGAAAATTACTGGTCAATGTGGCATCAAACCCTTTATGATGTTGCCAATAAAAACAATAATGTTAGTTAATTACTGGTCAATGTGGCATCAAACCCTTTATGATGTTGCCAATAAAAACAATAATGTTAGTTAATTACTGGTCAATGTGGCATCAAACCCCTTATGATGTTGCCAATAAAAACAATAATGTTAGTTAATTACTGGTCAATGTGGCATCAAACCCTTTATAATGTTGCCAATAAAAACAATAATGTTAGTTAATTACTGGTCAATGTGGCATCAAACCCTTTATGATGTTGCCAATAAAAACAATAATGTTAGTTAATTACTGGTCAATGTGGCATCAAACCCCTTATGATGTTGCCAATAAAAACAATAATGTTAGTTAATTACTGGTCAATGTGGCATCAAACCCCTTATGATGTTGTCAATAAAAACAATAATGTTAGTTAATTACTGGTCAATGTGGCATCAAACCCTTTATGATGTTGCCAATAAAAACAATAATGTTAGTTAATTACTGGTCAATGTGGCATCAAACCCCTTATGATGTTGCCAATAAAAACAATAGTGTTAATTTTTAAAGACTCTACCAACATTATAACTAGGTATCACAGCTTGTCCTATCAGACTTGCTGTGATACTAATGATAATGCCTGTCTCGACCTTCATAACTGTTGTTTATTCTAGATGTATTAAGTTGTTAACAATATTTTAGTTTAAGCATATTTTATTGGTACAAAAAGACAGAATGGATCAGACACAAGTTACACAAACTTATGAAGTTTTCTCTGATTTATGATTTTAACTAGATATTTTATAAAAGCATGCACAGTACAAAAGAATAAATTACGATTTTATTGTTTCTTTAGTATTGAAAACAAAAGGTAAACATTGAAAAAGGTAGAGAACCGTGGTGGTTCTGCATGGTGTTTGTGTGCTCTTCAGGAACCAACTATACTAAACAATTAAGAGTCTGTCAGACCTTCAAATAAAATTGAACACTTATTTTAAAACATTGCTGTTATATACATCTGAAGATTCTGAATCTGATGGTCAAATTTGGATAAAATTATGTCATTTCCTGTCTGAATTTATATCTCTCATAGGAAGTAAAATTCAGGAAAAGTAAACAATTAAAGCATTGTCTTATGTTACTAGGAAATTATTGCCAAAGTAATTGTGAGTTATCTAGATGTATGTGCCCATTTTTGAGGAAAGCCGCTCCCAGCCATTTAGTTACAGATTCTAACCAAATTATACGCAAACAAAATATTAATATATTTTATAATATGATAATAAATGTAAATGCAAGATTTTATTTTAATTTGAAATTTTATCAGATAAGAAAGAAGGTTGGTGGAGAATTGTGGAGCAGGATCAGCTAAAAGAAGTGATAAGATGTTGTCATCCACGTGGAATACGGGAGAAAAACTTACAAAAAACGTTACAGAAGTTCCAGGAATATGCTTGTGAATCGTGCACCAAAGGTGATAAACAAAGTATGTATATTACTGATCAAGTCAAAACCACACATTTATCGATTACAATAGTCCCCCTCTTAAAAGGCCACGCCTTCTGATTACCGGAGCCCCCCTCTTAAAAGGCCACACCTTCTGAAATGAAAAAGTCACCCTATAAGAGGGGATTACTGTATACTTTAATTGGAGCTTTTATGGGTATAAAAAAAAATTATTTTAGGAAATAAATTTTTGTTCTAAATTGATGATCATGTATCTCTTCTACTGATTGTTTGTTTTTTGTGTGTTTTTTTTAAACAATTGTATGTCACCATAAAATTTATGTGGTCGTATAACAGTATAGATGTGTCATTGTTTTCTATCCGCAGACACAATGTTTTTAATAATAACTTAAGTTCTATTAGACTGATCATTATGAAATTTGGACACACCTATCCTTGTCAGCACAGAATAAAGGTACTTATTGATTTGGGAATTATAACCCTACCTGTTTCCAAACAAGAGGTCCATCGTATTCAAAAAAATAAATGGTACTTGATTTGCTGTGAACATGAATATAATATAAAGACTGCCTCATTTTTCCCCCCTATTAATGGAATAGTGCATATCATTTTAACCTGTATATAAAGGACAACTACTCATAAAGGGAACATTTTCAGGTTCCCGTGAGTACCCTTTATATACAGAATTGACTGTATTATTTAAAAAAGATATAAAACCTCCCCTCACTAATCTATAAACTAATTAACCTGTGAATAAAAATTTTGTTATTATAAAAAAAAAATGTTTTTAATTATTTTTTGTTTATATAAAAGTACAATTTTATTTGCAGTTATTTCTCTGGAATTATCAGATTCCTCGGAATCTGAAGAAGAAACAGAAGAAACTGATGCAGCAAAGAAAAAAGACGAAGATGCAGAAAAACAGAAGAAAGAAAAGAAGAAAAGAAAGAGGAAAGAATCTCAGGAGCAACCTCAGATTGATTATGCTCACCAGGTGGAGCTAACTGTACTTGATGCTGTTGAGAATCTTGAAGAAAGAGTTGCGTCTGCTAGTTTACAAGTGAAGGTGAGTTTGTTTTAATTTTGAGTTCGTAAAAAAACTCATATCCATATTAGCAAGCCTGATACATAAAAAAGTAAATAAAATATAAATCATCATCATCTGAGTGTTTTTTATAATGAAAATGGATACAGAGTACCCAAAGTCTGCAGGGATATTTGAGTAACAAGATGATCTAGATACAAAAAAAACAAAACAAAGCAAAAACATATAAATACAAAACAAAAACAACATCAGTACAAATAAAATAAAAGAACAAAAGCTCTAATTCCATTGATGTTAAACAGATATATGAAATATACACTTGGTTACAAATTCATGATTGAATAAGGGTAATAACAAAATTACCAAACTCCGAACAATCTTACGAAGGGAAAGTCAAAACTCATAAGTATATAAACAGACAAAATCAGTCAACAAGCGGAAAACTGTGAAAACCATAATGACCCTGACTTGGTACAGCCATTTCTAAAGAAATGGTGGGTTGAATCAGATTTTAAAGTGATTGGATATTGTTTTTTTATTTTTCTTATTTTATGGTTAAGATAACAGGGATGTCAACCATTGTGGATTTGTTGTCTAAGTCATGCAAATAGATACATACATGTTTTTTTTATATTTTCAGGGCTGGAAAGTACCACAGAGAATCTCTGATGAATCTGATATCAAGCTGGTCGATAGATCTCATGACCCCCTGAAAGACAATGAAAATTATCCTCTTACTGTAGCCAGAGATAAACTTATCAAGTTAGAGCCAAATATAGAAAGGAGATATCTTAAACCACCTCTATGTAAAAAGTAAGTTGTAGTCAGGTTTCAAAGAAGTTATCTTTTAGGACTATTCCATTTCTGCTTCCCAGGGAAGATAGGGTAATACTATTACAGTCTAGTCCACTTATAATGAAATAGCATGAAGACATGAAATCTTTTCATCATTGCTAAGCTTCAGTATGACCAGATAGATCATGTGTTCAAGCCAGGTCGGCTCAAGCCAAAGACTGTAAAATTGGTATTTGCTGCTTCTCCCCTAGGCATGTAGCATTAAGGAGTATGAACGAAGACTGGGTGGCTTGGCATTGGGATATTATACCCCCACTCATAGAGTGGGGGCTATATTGCAATCGCCTTGTCTCTCCGTTTGTCCGTCCGTTCACACTTTCATAACAGATATCTCAGCTTCTACTGGAAGAAATGATTTTATATTTGATATATGGCTTTGGCATGGTGACTTGTACCGTGTCTCCCCTTTCCAGGTTTACCGCACATCTACTTCCTGTTTACAGTGCAACTTAGAACTTTTCATGTTTGCCGTAATGAAAACTTTTGTAACAGTTATCTCAGCTTCTACTGGAAGAAATGATTTTATATTTGATATATGGCTTTGGCATGGTGACTTGTACCGTGTCTCCCCTTTCCAGGTTTACCGCACATCTACTTCCTGTTTACCGTGCGACTTACAAATGAACGAGTGGGGGTATTCTTAGCACGACGTAGCGTGCTACATCTTGTTTTTTCTGGGTGCAGAGACTTGTCCACCTGCAGACTGTTGTTTCAGTGAGCTAGCACTATAACGGTCCTACTAAGCGTGTTCGTCTAGTACAAAGTGGACATAATCATTTCATCAAATGTAACTCGTTCTCGCCATGATATAGCTGAAAAAGCCCTCATTTTGCTTTAAACACCAATTCTAATATGACATCCTTCAAACGATTTGAGTCCAAACCCATGGTAATAATAATACTTATTTATGACCGAATGCGTCATATATAGGTGTGGTCTGTGCTTGTAAAGCGGCTGTTCTGTGACATTCCCTTGTAAAAGATGCGCAATTATGCCATACACAAAATGAATAAACTTGCATGTATTGGAAATCAGCCTGATTTGTATATCGCAAATACTTTTCATATGAATATAAATAAACTTAAGATAAAATGTTTACTGCTCTGGGTAAAATATTCGGCATAAAGTGCCAACCCGTGGTAAAAACAGTATAGATATATGGCTACCGGTAATTGTTTCTTAATTACCCACTCACTAACTTTATATTATTGCTTGTTTTTTTCAGTCAACAAATTAATCTAGCCAATATAACTGCCTCCAGTATCAATGAAAGTCATGATTCTAGTCATTATGATGAAAATGGTGATGAGATAACAGACAATCAGGACCTTCCTGCTCCAGTACCTGTCCATGTGCCGTCTGGTCTCCTAACATGGCGGAATGCTGTCGCCCAGTCAACATCAGCTGCTCAGTTAACTATGTGTGTGTATCTGCTGAATAATGCAATATCGTGGGAGAAGTCTATTATGAAAGTGGTATGTTAGTTTTATATGCTTTGACGGATTATTTTCCCCAACCTTTTTATATATGTAAGAAGAGTTTTTTTTAAGATACCAAAGGGGTAAAATCAGAATTTGTAAATCGAAGGACAGACAACACAATGGCCAAAAGATGAAGGACAGACAACACAATGGCCAAAAGAAAAAGACAAACAATGATATACAAACGCTACACATAAAACTAAAGATTGAGTAACACGGATCCCACTAAAAACCGGGGGGTGAACTTAAGTGCTCCGGAAGGGTAAGAAGTTCCACTAGTGGCATCCGTCATGTTAATCTAGTTACAAACCCGGTGAATGAGGAAAGGAATGCCACAAAAAATATGCCAAAAAAGAAACAAAATCATAGTTGAATTATGAAAAGAAAGTTTAAACAGTAATGGTCAACAATACCATCAATATTAACTAAACAAACAATCACCTCTCACCTTAAATCATTGAACAGAGAGCAAGATCACTACATATGCCGTTAAAAATCCAGGTCCCGGCTTGGGACAGGCACAAAAATGTGGCAGTGTTAATATGGATAATGGGATCCCAACCTTCCTCCTCTTGATAATGGGATCCCAACCTTCCTTCTCTTGATAATGGGATCCCAGTCTTCCTTCTCTTGATAATGGGATCCCAACCTTCCTCCTCTTGATAATGGGATCCCAATCTTCCTCTTGATAATGGGATCCCAACCTTCCTCCTCTTGATAATGGGATCCCAATCTTCCTCCTCTTGATAATGGGACCCCAGTCTTCCTTCTCTTGATAATGGGATCCCAGTCTTCCTTCTCTTGATAATGGGATCCCAATCTTCCTCCTCTTGATAATGGGATCCCAACCTTCCTCCTCTTGATAATGGGATCCCAACCTTCCTCTTGATAATGGGATCCCCGTCTTCCTTCTCTTGATAATGGGATCCCAACCTTCCCCCTCTTGATAATGAGATCCCAGTCTTCCTCCTTTTGATAATGGGATCCCAGTCTTCCTCCTCTTGATAATGGGATCCCATCCTTCCTCCTCTTGATAATTGGATCTCTAAGGACAATATTTAATATTTTAACTTGATATGTTGCATCATAAAATTGATAAAGTTATAATGAAATGCAGGAGTCAAAATCTGGATTTTAATATTCATAGTTCTATTGAAATCTCAATTTTGATAGTCTTGGCTTTAATAGTAATAATTCATTCAAAATATTGACTTAATCGTCTTTCTTAGTCTTTATGGGTGTTTCATGCGAACCTCCTACAGGTGTGAATTATTTATGCATTGTTTATTTATTTTTAGTTATGTCAATTATGTCGTAAAGATGATAATGAGGCTGAGTTATTGTTATGTGACGGATGTGATAAAGGCTATCATACTTACTGCTTTAAGGTATGATTCAAATTATCTATTTTGTTTCCATGGTAACTGAAACAATTTTTTCTATATATATAGATTTTGTAATTTTCATTAGAATTTTCAAGTAGGTTAAAAGAAAATTATGAAAAGAATTAATAATGGTGTAAACAGATTTTATAAATATGTTCTATTAAGACTTTATAAAATTAAAAATAATTGCTGATTAAGAAATATTTGGTAAAATTTGAAATGCCAGAATTTTTTTTTTTTTACAATGACATTTTCAGAAATTTAAACTGCAAAATTTTGCAAATGTTTTTTTTTTTTTTTTTTTTTTTTTTAAATCATGATTTTTTTTTGTATGATTGGTTGGATTGTTGGCTATCAATGTTTATTTTAAGTTGAATTTCTGTTTTTCAGCCAAAAATGGATATTATTCCTGATGGTGATTGGTATTGTTATGCTTGTATATCTAAGGTAAATTAAATATATCAGCTGACTAGAAATAATGACAACTAATTTCCAATGCGTATCCCAGTAAAGTATACTGATACTATTTACAAATTAGAAGTATTTTCACGTTATTCAGCACAGAAATACAGAAAAACCCAAGTTAACTTCAACCGATGGAAACACGACCTGCTTCACAATACAGCTGAATATACTTGTGATCGTGAATATGATTTAAACCGGAAAAATAATGCTTAAAATTGGCACTCACAGTAATTAATATTGTGTATGTGAAACTTATATAAACTGATACCTTAATCGTGGTTCAGATTATGCTTAAATTCTTTGTCCTTTCCGTTCAACTTGCAATAACGTGTACCATTTGGCTCGTAAGGGAAACAACTCTTATTAAAACAAAACCACACACATCAGGAATATGCAAAAGGTCTTTTGTCTATTGTCAAGCATCAGTATCTCTACCAAATGCCAAATTACTGTCAACAAATCATAATCTAACATTTGCTGCTTATTTTTAACAAAACAACTGAAAAATAAAATACTTTTTTCCAGAAAATCACAAGTATTGGTGACTATAATGTACTGTATATTAAAGCATAGAGTTTATAGAATATTTTTATACCCTGAGCGCTAGGCATTGGATATTAAGTTTCATCCTTGTCAGTCTGTCTGTCTGTCTGTATCTCCTACATTTGGTCTCTGCTCTGTCTGTATCTCCTACATTTGGTCTCTGCTCAATAACTTAAGTTCTCCGAAAACAAATAATTTGAAATTTATATACACAAGGACAGGGACCATAAATGGAAGGATAAGTTTAATTTTGGACTTTTTCTGCTCAGGAGTTATGCCCCTATTTACTTCAGTAGGAAGTCAATTATTGAAAAGGGCATAAAACATGTGCATATTATACACAATCATATACGGTAGGGTATGTCATGTGTTAATTACAAACAAGAGACTTCTATTTTTTCAATAGGCAACTGGTGAACCATGCTGCATAGTCTGTGGCAAGAAGAATGGTAAAATAATAGAATGTGATCATTGTCCACGAGCTGTACATATAGATTGTCTAGATCCACCGTTACCTCGTATGCCAAGGAAGTATGCCTGTCCGTCTTGTATGGCTAATCAGGTACCAATAATTTAAAAAAAAGAAAAATTTGTAGGTCTCTGTTAATATGTTAATTCTTAAGATACTGTAATTTTCATAATGTTTCTGGTTAGGTGAATTGAAAATATTTTGGTTCAGTTCATTTTCAAATCTTTATATTTTTTTTATAGCTTATTTATATTTTCCTAGGGAGAAATTTCTATTAATTATGATGACAGAGCTTCACTTTCTGAGAGGAACTTAGCTTTTGTACTGTACTAATTAGTTTTCCCTGTAGAAAAGCACATTTGTCATCGACAGAACACTTGCGTAAAGTATGCATTTCGCTGACGATCACTGCAAAATGCAGGCATTTTACTGACAATCACTGTGAAATTGTAAAGAAATTATTGTACAATATTCATTCTACGTGATATTGATAATTTTCGTTTGATATTGATAATTAAATATTTATTGATATATAGCTGAAAAATAAAAAAAAATTAGCATTAAACAACGATCACTTATTCACTCTAATATTTGTAGGGCTTAAAGAAACGACAAAAAAGAAGCCCCAAGAAAAAAAGGGAAAGTTTTGTAGGGAGAGAAAGAAAAGATTCTGATACCTCTGTCAAGGCTGTGGAAGTTCCTACAGTAGAGAAGAAACGGGGTAAAAATGCTGAGAAAATTAAGACAGCTGAACAATCAGATGATATGACAATTTGCAGGTATATAATGCAGTATTTATTTAAGTGATCCCTAAGTTGGAACTGACCAATCTGTGACTTGTTACTTCAAGGACAATTATGTTTGTGTGCTTGGTTATTTGAAAATGTCAGACAGTTAAAACAAGTATTTTCATATTATATAAACATTTGAATTGTACATCTTATCATTAATTGAAGAAAACTTCTTGTCTTAACAGAGAGGGCAACGACACCACAACAAAGAAGACTTATTTAATGAAACAAATTATAAACCAATAAATCTATATCTGCTTTCAAAGGATATTATACATTCACTTCCCTTGCATAAGGGAGATATGAGGATTTGTTCACCCGAGAAAAGACTATTTCGAGGGTGAATAAATTTTCATATCTCCCTTATGCAAGGGAAATGAATGTTTTATTCCACCTGGCCAACGTTTTGGTGAATTCTGCCAAATGAAATCTTTTGGCCATCTTTGTTTACAAAATTATTATTTCGGAACATCTCTGGAGTTATCTTTACTAACATGGAATACCGTTATATGACCAAAGCGTTAAATCTTTAGAATTTCGAATAAGGGAAATATGATATTGTTGAGAGGGAAATACGATGTTGTTGAGAGGAAAATACGATGTTTTGATAAATGTCATGTGGGATTGTTTCGACCAATCGAATTTCTATATAGGTAGAATAAATATTATAGAGTGGAATAATGAAATTTGTTCAAGCACACTAACAATAACAATTAAAAACCGAAAGATGTAGTAATTCAAGCGCATGAGACTGGGAAATATGGCCAATATACAATATATAAATCAGACATTAATATTCATGATTCAACCGAAATCTCAACTTTAATGGTCCTTCTAGGTTTTCAAGAGGGAGTTCGTACAAAACTCCGAATTCCCCTGCTTATGGGTGTGTATGCAAATAGAAAAATAAGTACAAATGACTTAATTTCTGTTTACAATTACAGATTGGTATTGACAGAGATAGAGAAGCATGAAGATGGCTGGCCATTCCTGAAGCCTGTCAACTTTAAACAGTTTCCTACATATAAAAAATATATAAAAAATCCCATGGATTATACCACCATAAAGAATAAACTCAGGGATAATTTGTAAGTCTTTATGAGAACATATAGAAATATGAAGATAAATTCAGTTATTCTATCGGGTCCCACCAATAGGTTTAACCCTTCCACATTGTTGTGTCCCAAGCCAGAATCTAGATTTCTAACATCATATGTCGTGTTCTTCTTTATGTTCAATGATTTGAAGTGAGAGGTGATTGTTTAGTTGATAGTGATGGAATTGTTGACCAACACTGTTTAAACTATCTTTTCATAATCTAATATTATACCCCCACTCATAGAGAGGGGGCTATATTGCAATCACCTTGTCCGTCTGTCCGTCCGTCCGTTTGTCCGTCCGTTCACACTTTCATTAAAGATGTCTCAGCTGCTACTGGAAGAAATGATTTTATTTTTGATACATGACTTTGGCATAGTGACTTGTACCATGTCTCCCCTTTCCAGGCTTACCGCACATCTACTTCCTGTTTACCATGCGACTTAGAATTTTTCATGTTTGCCGTAATGAAAACTTTCGTAACAGATATCTCTACTAGCTTCTACTGGAAGAAATGATTTTTATATTTAATATGTGGCTTTGGCATGGTGACTTGTACCGTGTTTCCCCTTTCCAGGTTTACTGCACATCTATTTCCTGTTTATACAAATTTGACACAAATGAACGAGTGGGGGTATTCTTAGCACGACGTAGAGTGCAACATCTTGTTACCATTGGTGTAAATACTTCCATGAGAGCCTGCTGATATTTTAGTTTTAGTTTAGAATTCCACATTTCTTACTCATCTTTCCAACTTGGATGCAGAAATATTCTACCACTGTGAAATAACCTAATTTTGTGGATCCCAATTTTCGTGGATTGCTCATAAAAGTTATAAGTGTGGATTCTTAAATTAGTGGATATCAAAATTTCAATAAAAAGATAATATAACAATAAAAGACATCATGTTATTAGCAGTGTTGTTTCGTAATTGGAAATAAAAATATATTCGTTGAATTCATAAATTCGTCGTTTGGTTGACCCACTTAATCCACGAAAATTAGTTCTCCACGAATAAAATGTGTTGCACAGTATCAGCATATTTCTTACACTTTGTGCAGTAAATATCATATTTGTCCAACATATATATATTGTTTAACACTTGTTGCACAAACTTTAAAATATATACACAGCGAGACTTTTTTACCAACGAATGAGCCTCAACTTTTCAAAAAATTAGAATATTTCGTCAAAAACTACAAAGTCAATGAATGAAAAAGATGACATTTTGGATACGAAAATTAAAGATGTATAAAGTGCCAGGACTAAGCACTAAAATTTTTAACAGACATTGATTTCTGTAGAAGTGGTCAATGTCACAAGCTTTAACTGTGGTCAATGTCACAAGCTTTAACGTCACATTCCTATGTATACTGTGTATGTAAACAATCATAAAACGCCACAAGCTTTAACCTCAGCTTTCTATGTATTTTATGAAAATACCATTGTGTATGTCACTTCCAGTGAAAAAGACTGAATAAATCTGAAATGTTTCAATATATAGCGGTATGTTGTCAAAGTTGTATTCTTGACCACCTCTATTAAGCAATAACTTGTATTATGTAACCATAGTTTAATTTCCCTTCACAGTGCACTTCATGTTAATTTAACCTGTATTTAGCAACCACCTGTCTTATGCGACCCTATTTCAGTATTCCAATGGAAGGTCACACAGGGTTGATAGTATATATATATAAATCAGATATGTAAAAATCAAAATCTGTGTTTGTATTAAATAAATTGGACATCAAAATTAAGATTCATTTTTTTGTCTTTTATTTTGACAGATATAAAACACGGGGAGAATTTGCATCAGATGCCAGACTTGTGTTCAATAACTGTATGATTTTTAATGAGGATGAATCAGACGTTGGAAAAGCTGGACATTCAATGAGAAAAGTGTTCGAAACTCGATGGAAAGAACTTTTATTATCGTCGTCTGATTCCTCACAGCCAGTTACTGCTGTAGAAGATGATCATTCGTAGTACTAACATAATCCTGTTACAATATTGTAATGTTTTTGTAATTAGACATTATCATGTTAAAAAACAGTGTTCAGAGAATTTTACAGACTGTACGTACTTAATTAACATTTTTCTGAAATTGCCACCTATTGACAGACTATTTGCATATTTCTGACTTAATTCTAAATTAAAATGTTTTTATATAATTTTTGTAAGAGTTATTTCCCTTTATTGCAGGCAAACGTGTCCCATTTTTATACAAAGTTCAATGAATATAGCACATATTTTTTCTCTCTCATAATTTGTACACAATTTTCATGTTGTCATAACTTGTGAATTTTCGTTTTGCTACAAAATTATCCTCTGATTTTAAACAAGGTTCAAATATCTACAAATTTTAAGAAAATTTTATCCAAATTATATGTCCTTTCCATACTCTTGTATGTTACCTGCATTAAGGGAAATAACTATATAAAAATTTGCAAAAAACCCATTTAATTTTAGAATCAAATCGGGAATGTGCAGAAGGTCTTTATAAAAATGAACAAATATTATATAGACAGTTGTATGGAATGTATAATAATGTTGGTAATACTCAGTTTTGTATATTTTCGGAATATAATAGTCATACGTTAAAAATTTCATGCCCAGAAATGTTAATAAATTTATTATAATCTTCGAATCTCGTCCTTGTTCAAAAACAGCATGTAAATTTTATAATTCACATAATGTAAAAACAATGTTGTTGACAATTTTTGTTATCTTTTTATTTTTTTGTAGTACCTTTTTTATATTGAAATCTATTCAATAAACTTTTTACAAGTGAAAAGTGAAAATGTAATTTCAAATTTTTCATGTTTATAAACTTTTTACATTTAATATGATATTGTTCTTGCAAAACTTGATAATGTTTAATACTGAAGACGAGACTTGTCGAATTTGATTTTTAAAATAAAGTGAAATTGATTGATATTAAAAGATGAAAATTATCAATATTTGACATGCAACGAAAATCTCAGTTTCCTTCTGATGAACGATCAAATATTTGACCCAAAAATCTTGATTTTGCATGGAAATCATCGTTTATTGCCTACGTCTGACCTCGCTCCCATAGAGTAATTGGAGCGTAATCAGCCATGGGTTACCCATGATGCATGGATATTGGTCAATATTATTTGTAACCTATACTGCAAGACCAATTCAGTGTGATATCTGTTTTATCTTTTAAATCATAATTATGAAAAAATCCTAACAAATAACATTTCTGACTCCCATTAAAAAATCATGATGTCCAAGCTTAATTATTATCTGTTAAACAGAAGGTTTTTTTTAAACAAATTTTTATAAAGAAAATGAAAATACAAGTAGCTGTATCTAAAGATTGAATTCATATAGATCATGATCTGAAATTTCTTCTTTTGTCAAGTCAGTAAACAAAATCATTGCAGATCGTGAAATAAAATAGAAAGGGTGTTTACATCTCTTTAATATTTTGGTATTTTTTACCCATTGATCTGCAATCCTAGAATATAAAGGGGAAATAATGGCCTCACGATCAACTCAATGCCACTGAGGAATGGAATGTGTGATTTTTCACTCTTTTTCCATTTTTCCATAAAAAAAAGTGTCTGAACTCTGTCAAAATAGATGGAGGGGCCTTGTTTGACAACTGGTTAGTCTCTGAATTATGACCAAAGCCCAACATCAATGATGTTGGTTTCTGCCTCAATACCCACCACAAGTGTTAAGGTTTCCAGACACTTACTCATGGCCAGGAGTTTCAACAGTCAGTTCATTACATCTGTCCAGAATTTCTGCCCCCATTAAGTCTGGTAGTCATGATACAGTTGAAAAAATTCATGAGAGTGACGATAAATACCAATATTCCAACCAAACCAATTTGAAAAAGTTTCATTTTGAATAGTCATACCTCTATTAAGCAGTCGCCTGTATTTAAAGGTCACCTTTTCTTGTCCTGTCATATTAAATTGTATCATATAAATTGAACCTCTCCTCACCTGTCTTGTAAGGCCAAAATTTCATATGAATTGAACCTCTTTTAAGAGGTCACCTGTCTTATAATGCTAACTTTTCTTTGTTGCAAAGGTGACCTCTTAATAGAGGTTTGACTGTATTCAATAAAATAGTTTCAATGTTAATATCATGCATGTAATTATAAGCTTATTATTTATGTAAGATGACCCTACAAGGGTCAAATATTGAATGAATTTAAACACAGACAAATTGAAATATGTTTTATTGTTGTCCTTTTATTTATTTATTTATTAATGAAAAATGTCTGAAAATCAAAACTGTTATTTTTATAGTTCTTAGGGGTCATTTCAAAAGTTGACATACAATTTCAGTACAATTTTTCCCATATAGTGATGGGATTATTATACCCCCCGCAACGAAGTTGTAGGGAGGTATACTGGTTTCACCATGTCCGTCCGTCTGTAGACAAATCCTATGTCGTACGATAACTTGAGTTGTGTTTCTTAGAATCTTTTAAAATTTTATCAACTGTTTACTGGTGAAGAAAGGAGGATCCCTTTCATTTTTGATGATTTTCACTTTTGCTGTTCCCGAGTTATTGGACTTGATATGACGGAAAATAGGATTTTTACCCTATGTCGTATGATAACTTGAGTAGTGTTTCTCAGAATGTTTTGAAATTTTATCAGCAGCTTACCGGTGAAGAGAGGAGGATCCCTTTCATTTTTGACGATTTTCACTTTTGCCGCTCCAGAGTTATTGGACTTGATATGACAGAAAAAAGGATTTTTACCCTATGTCGTATGATAACTTGAGTAGTGTTTCTCAGAATGTTTTGAAATTTTATCAGCAGCTTACCAGTGAAGAGAGGAGGATCCCTTTGATTTTTGACGATTTTCACTTTTGCCATTCCAGAGTTATTGGACTTGATATGACGGAAAATAGGATTTTTACCCTATGTCATATGATAACTTGAGTAGTGTTTCTCAGAATGTTTTGAAATTTTATCAGCAGCTTACCGGTGAAGAGAGGAGGATCCCTTTCATTTTTGGTCAGAACAATCAGTAATCAGTTTGGTTATGGAAATAGGTTGGACAGATGTGGGGAGCGGGGGGTATAACTTAGTGAGCTGTGCTCACAGTAATACTAGTTGTAATTCCTTTTTTTTTAGCTCTGTTTCAAAGGTTATGCAAATTCAAAATAAGATTACTAAATATTGCTTCATTGTGTATAAGATAGTTGGATGTTTTTTTTAATGCAAAATTGATTTAGTCTAGAAATTTTGAAAACTTTTGAGATGTTCCCTGCTTTGTGCCAGTAATAATTAGTATGTTTATATATTCAGAATGTTGCTATTGTAGGTATTTTAACAACTCATAGTAGAGAAAATGGAAAACCATAGAGTTGAAATTCTGTTTTGTTCATGAATTTATATCTTTTTTACAACAGAGTGCTCATATAAACCAACTTTTGGGGAAGGGGAGAGGAAATTTTTCTTGTAATTTACTTATTTTATTTTTTCATCTTGACTTGTCATCGATCAGAAAGTAATTTTTGATGTTAGCATTTATCAAATTTTTGCCTTCTTACTGGATTACAGTAGCCCCCTTTTATAAGGTATTATAAGGCCACCCCTTCTGCAATTAAAAAGTGACCTTATAAGAGGGATGACCTCTCTGGATGGGACAATTGGGTAGTATTTTACTTATGGCCTTATAAGAGTGTTTGTATCTTTTGAGGGTGGCAATTTAATAGTAGTATTTTACTTTCCCAGAAGAAAATACAATTCTGAAATGAAGATATCTAAAAAGTCCAAGATTTGACAATGATTATTTTTAATCTGACTTGGAGGAGTTTTTCTCCGAAGAAAACATTTTAAATTTGAGTAAAAACTCCAAATTTAATTGGTAATTTTGACTTCTGACGTATATTTAGAGAAATTCATGCCCTATTTCAATTATATAAAATATTTGTCCTGTATTATATTTATTCTCGAAATATAACTAGAATGTAAGGATATTCAAAAGAATTTATATACTGGTGCATCATGGGATTGTTTTACACCTAAATAAAGACTTGATTGAAGAAATATAGAAACAATTGAAAACTGGTTAATAACAAAATGTTAATTCAATTTTTCATTGCGCTAGATGAAATAAATACAAATGAATCTCTGAAGCTAATTTTTCAGTAAAATAATAATTGTTTTTTTATAAGGCGGGCAATTGATAGTCATTTTTCCGGGTACTCCGGTTTCCTCCACCAACAAAACTGACCACCACGATATAACTGAAATATTGTTGAAAGTGGCATTAAACACCATAACCCTAACCCACCTGAGACAAGAATTAAAGAAGTAAATAGATTTGTTCTGAGGATGACAGTTGCTATTTTGATATTGTACAATGGTGTAGTATTCAGCTAGAACATTATTTGTTTGTAGTAGAATAGTAAAAAACACATATCATTTGATTTAACTTATGATAACTTTACGATCAATGTTTAAATGTTTATTCATGCATTTGAATGTTTATTCATACATTTGAATGTTTATTAATACATTTGAATGTTTATTCATGCATTTGAATGTTTATTAATACATTTGAATGTTTATTCATATATTTAAATGTTTATTCTAGCATTTGAATGTTTATTCATACATTTGAATGTTTATTAATAAATTTGAATGTTTATTCATGCATTTGAATGTTTATTCATACATTTGAATGTTTATTAATACATTTGAATGTTTATTCATACATTTAAATGTTTATTCATGCATTTGAATGTTTATTCATACATTTGAATGTTTATTCATGCATTTGAATGTTTATTCATACATATGAATGTTTATTCATACATTTGAATGTTTATTAATACATTTGAATGTTTATTAATACATTTAAATGTTTATTCATACATTTGAATGTTTATTAATACATTTGAATGTTTATTAATACATTTAAATGTTTATTTATAGATTTGATCATGCGACCACTGCCAACCTTTCATAGACACTTAAAAAGCTTTGTAAATGAAGCCAAAACACATCAGTTTCAGCTTTGTTTGTCTTCATACAGATAGTTGTGGTATTCAAATAATGTACATGTACAGAAAGATGTTCAAAATATTTGGAAATGAAAATAAAAGTAAAAAATTTAATGTTTTTTTTGTTTTTTTTGTTATTTATTTAATCTTGTATTTATGATTGGAGTGCAATATTCTGGAAATTTACAAATGAGGATAAAGTTGTAAATTCATATAGAGCAAAGAGCCTGTTGTTGCTCAACCTGGTGAAATGTGGCTTAAATAGGCACACTGATTTTAAGTGGCAAATTTTTGTCAAGTAACTTTGCATACAATGTTATGGTCAACAGGCTAATTATGTGTTTAATTGACCGAACATTTTCAAACCAACCACATTGGTGGTGTAATGGTTAGCTTGCTCACTTTTGAGTGGGGTAGATCTGGATTCGAGTCTCAGTCGGGTCAAACTAAAGACTAACAAATTTATATTTGTTTTACTCTCCTGTAAGCACCCAGCACTAAGGAGTAAAAACAGACCAATTGGCTCAGAATCGGAATAATGTGTTCGGGTGGAGCTACATGTCTACCCACGGACTTGTTTCAGTGTGATCAACACTATAAAAATCCAACTCCGCATGTCTGTCTAGAACAAAGCGGACATCATCATCATCATCTCATCAAAATGTTACTTGGTCTCGCCATGATATAGCTGAAAAATTGCTCATTTGGCATTAAACAATAATCACTCACTCACTTTTGTCAGAAACCACACAGTCTGGAATTTTTACATTATGTGAATGATCCTAGAATGGTCTTTGACAAACATGTGTTTTTGGTGCTGATCCAGAATTCAAGATGGCCACCACCACAGAATATAGATAACCAATAGGAAAATAGACACAAACATCATGTCCTCAGAAAACCATATTAAATATTTAATCAAGATAATGCATGAATGGTCATATTAAGTTTATAATCTTGGTGCTGATGGCAACTCCAATTTAGCCACCACTGCAGAACATAGTTCAACATAAGACCCAATGGGAAAACATAGAAATCTTTTTCAGAGATACTGTTACATGTAGTAAAAAAGAATATGAATGAAAATGTACATGAAAGTCTATAATTTGTGTCCAAATGTAATACATTACACTTAGACACAAATTAAAGAAAAGAAACAGTGCTTGTATTGAGCAGTACTCTACTTTTGCAAATAAATGCTACATTTATGCAAGTTTTCATATTTTTGCCAAGTTAAACAACAATGTCAGGAATATTGAATGTTAAATCAGGAAGAATTGAAGAATCCTTTTGAGTACTAGCATAGATCTGCAAAGTTTTCGTTCAAATGACCTATTGCGACTTTCTACCAGGATTTATTGAAATGTGGAGGACTATATAATAACATGCATTGATTGCCGGACCATTTATATTGCGACTTTAGAAATCTGTATGACTGCTATTGTAATGCAGTAGTCCTATTAAAAGGCCATCCCTTCTGGAATGAAATTGGTCTTAAAACAGGGGAGGCTTCATTTTGAAGGGGGCCATTTTACTTGATATTTCAGTGCATCTGAAGTATGGCCTGATAAGAGAGGGACTAATGTACACAGAGATGTAAAATGGATTACTGGTCATCACAATCACCAGGTTTGTAGTAAGAGTAACACGACAGGTGCCACTAGTGGACCAGGAACTGCTTACCCTAATGGAGCACATGTGTTTACCCCTGGTTTTAAGTGAGGTTTGTGCTGCTCATTCTTCAGTTTTTTGTATGGTATTTTCTCTATAATTTTTTGTCTTTTTGTTCTTCGTTTGAACATTATATTGTCTGTCCTTCAATTTATGGCTTTTGATTACCCTTTGGTAGCTATCTTCAAGCTTTCTTATATAAGAGTTGTTTTTCTGTAAACACCATGATGCATATATGTAGAACATCATTCTAGTAATAAAAAAATTACACAAATTCATTTAAAATATTTTTATTTTTCATTTTTGTTCCTTTTTTAAGGAAAACACATATGTACACATCAAAAATGACATTTCTTGAATATGCATATACAACTCAAGATTATAAGCTTATGCAGCAATAAGAGGTGATAATTCATTTAAGTTTCAATAATTTATAATATGCAAACATTCATAAAAACAGAAAATGTTCACGATTATCAAACAAATTTTACAATTTCCTTTCCACTTTACAATGTGCATAAATTGTTCAAATCATTAATGCTTTTTTTTACAAATAAACATCAGGCCACCCTTTACAAAATACTGGTTTGAAGAAGTCAGACTTGTAATTTTTTAAGTAAGTTGGTATATCATTTTCGATAGCCAAGGGTTTTGATTTGTCCCCCCTCCCATCCTCTTCATCCTTGCCTTGGCCACGAGAATGTAGGTATATAGAGGGGTTAGAGTTACGGTGTTTAACGCCACTTTCAACAATATTTCAGTTATATCGTGGCGATTAAGAGGGGTATATAGGCAATTTTTTGTCCATTAAATATCTGAAGAATGTACACATGTCACTTTCATGCAATGAATTTTTTTTTAGGTTAGAGGTCATTTCTGTGGGTCAGTCATTTGAGTTATGACAAACCAATATTTGTTTCAAGGATGACCTCAATTAAACAATTCATAAATAAGCATATACATATATTCAACTTAAATGTAGATAAAAAGAAAAGCAATTATATTACAGAATTATAATTTGCATCAATAAATACCAAGAAACATTTTCTAAGAAAAAAAACCAGCAAAATTTTGTTAGAAAATAAAAAAAATACACACTGTAAATCATAGCCTATTTTCCATTTAAACTGTCTTTTAGCATTCATATGAATACCAGTAAGAAAACCAGCTTTCACAAATGCAAACAAGGGTATTATGGCAGACTTATTTTAGTTACTCTGATCTTAGGTGAAACAGATAGATTAGTTTATGATGAATTTATTTGTTAAATTAACAAAAGGGATAGGACACAAGTTTTACCAAACAGATAGATTAATATTTAAATTTAAAAATATGGCATCGTGAATAATTATACCCAATGACGAGTAAAAGTACTATCGTAGCATAGTATCTCATGGACAACTTTTAACATCTACAACAATATTGCATATCCTGTGTTGTAGGCATAATACTTGGGCGATTTTTCTTCCCCTCGATCTCTTATAATTCTGGTTGTCTTATCTTTATAGCATAGCACTTCTCTAATACCATTATGATTTCCCAGATCTCCTCAAATACTGCTGGGTTTTTTTTTAATCACAGCAGAGTAATCCTTAGAGACCTTTATTTACTATCACCGTCACCTATAAATACTGTTTTACCATGGGAATCAATTCTTGTATGAAATGAAAATGATTGTGGTTTATGATCTAACATGAGAAAAATTGTCATTCATCCTCACCTTAGTCCTATCTTCAGGAATAGTACTTAGTCTAATCTCGTATTTTTTGTTGTAAATGTTAAAAATTTATCTTTAAACCTTCAAAAATTCATTTTTCTTGCATAAAGTGTTTACTTGAAAATCTGAACGATTGATCAATGCTCAACGTCCAGTGAGCAGTATTTCAGCTATATTCAGAATGATAAAAATCTAAAAGATACAATCAATTATACCAATCAGAAATATAATTATTATGACTGCCATTTGGATGTTTGGTCCAAATACAATGAGGAAATGCCTAGTATTTTTAAATCATTATAACTCGGAAATTTACTGCTTAATGTAGATCAAACATACAAATAGGTAGCACTCCTATCATCCAGTTTAAGGTAAATAATAAACTTTGAGAAAACCGAAGGGGCAATCAAGGATGGACAATACAGAGACACAAGAAACATACAGTCAAACCAGAGAAAACCGAAGGGGCAATCAAGGATGGACAATACAGAGACACAAGAAACATACAGTCAAACCAGAGAAAACCGAAGGGGCAATCAAGGATGGACAATACAGAGACACAAGAAACATAGTCAAACCAGAGAAAACCGAAGGGGCAATAAGGATGGACAATACAGAGACACAAGATACATAGTCAAACCAGAGAAAACCGAAGGGGCAATCAAGGATGGACAATACAGAGACACAAGAAACATAGTCAAACCAGAGAAAATCGAAGGGGCAATCAAGGATGGACAATACAGAGACACAAGATACATACAGTCAAACCTGTATTAAGAGGTCACCTTTTGGATAAAGAAAAAGTGGCCTTATAAGACAGGTGACCTTTTAAAAGAGGTTAAATTCATATGAAATATTCTATGACAGGATAAGAAAAATGTGTCCTTTTAATACAGGTGACCGCATGGACAGTTTTGACTGTATGTCCAAAATAGTCAAGTTTTGTCTAATAGGTAATTGAACAAATTTTTGAGTTTTATCTGTCGTTTTTTTCTTCTTTTCTTTATTATAGGGTTAGGGTTATGGTATTTAATGCCACTTTCAACAATATTTCAGTTATATCGTGGCAGTTTTATAAAAGAAAATTGCAGATTTAAAAGTAACAACACAAACCACTTCTCAAACTTCTGAACACAGAAATGAGAACACAAGCCGATAGATAACTATCACATGAACATGAAAATAGGCAGAGATATGTCTGTAACTTGTTTTCTGCTTAATGCCCATTGTCAATTTGTAATATAAAGCTGTGGAACATTCAATATAACCATGTCAAGCTTTTATAACTGCCCTAATAACCCCTCAAAAATAATAACTAATTTCAAAATCCTGTTGTCAACATTCTTGACAAAAGATTTAACCAGCAATTTTCATTGGTCAATCTTCTTGACAACAAAAGTAACCAACAATTTTCATTGGTCAATATTCTTGATAAAAGATTTGTTAACCAACAATTTTCATTAGTCAATTTATATCTACAACTACTGTCAAAATATATAAAAAGTATAAAAATTGTTTTGCTAAATGTCAGGAAAAAAAAATCTTCTCAAGATTCATTTTAAAAATCCAAATAAAAAAAAAATTTAATGGCTACATTTGAATGCGAGATCATATTTTTTACATGATCATAAATATTTCAAAATTGATATTTTCTATTTTCTATTTTCTACAATAAAAGATACCTGCCATACCAAACTTAATAACATTCAACAGTTTAAAAAAAAAAACTCGAGTTACGAATAATAATTTAACTCCTAAATCATATCCACATGACGAAATGCTGAACAGCATTACACGACTACAGCACTATGAAAGCACAACTTTAATAATAAATATTATGAAGGAAATTAATTAACATATACAATGATATTTCAGACAGCAACATAATATGATAATCAAAATTCAATTTTCATGCAAAATGTCGGGAGACAATGACGATGATGATGATGATTACACCACATCCATGAATAGTAAGTATATCATAGAAATAAACGATAATGAGGACATTATTTTTCTGGAAATTACACCTAAATGCACTGGAATTTGAAGTAAAATCTGTACTGAATTATCATAATGAAATTTTTCTTTTCGTCATTTTTTTTTTTTATTTATACAGATTCATCCTCATCTTCTGCATCTTCGTCGTCTGCTAGTAATCCAGCAAATTTATTTTGTTGAGTAAAATCCTGAAAAAAAGAAAAAAAACCCATTGACTAAGAAAGATTTAGGCTTTAAAGGTTAGAAAATATATGGTAAAAGCCTACGTGCTAACACACTTGCCCGAAGCCCGGGACAAGTAAAACTGAATTCAGACAAGTGTAAATTATGAAGGAAATTGTTTGAATAAATAGAAAATCTTTCTAAATTTAGGCTTTCGGGCAAGTAGGTGAAAAATAATAAAACAAAGACTGTGGCAAGTTTGTTAAAACTCTAAAAGCATTTAATTTTTCAGTCAATCCAAGTTGTTTATATGCATAATCTATAATGGGCTTTGCTAGGCGTACCATGATATGACTGCAGCAAGTCGACAAGGGACCTATCGGATACAATTTAGAATGGGGGATCACTCAAGGACCATTCCTGCAAAATACTGTTAAAATTGGCCACATGGTTTCTGGTGAGATTGTAAAATGTTAATGACAAACATCAAGTGATGACAAAAGCTCACACAGACATTTTTTTTTCTTTCTTTTTTTTTTTAACTCAGGTTAGTTAAAAAAATGCATTAAAATTGGATGAAAAAGATCAACTTTTGAAATTTCCCCCTTATTGGGCCCCCTATGTAATAAAAAATATTTCCAAATAACATATGCATTTCTTGGAAAGGAATTCATTAAAAATAATAATAAAATCAGATAAACATTAAGCTCTCTCCATGCACAAAAAACAGAAACAACCTTCATTTGTACCTAGGGACCTCTTGTTGAGAAACAGGTATGACCAAAATTCCAAATCTGTATAATTGTTGTTAATATATGTTTAGATTGATTATAGTATAGTGCAAAGAACATCAGTAAATAGTGCATTGTGTTTTTTTTTTTTTGCATATATTTATCTTATCTAATGTTTTGTCATTTTATCTATGTGTGACTTGTTTGAAACAATGTTGATGTCGAAATAAATTTTATTATTCAATTTTATTTATTTATTATTTATTGGAGAATAGTTAACTATCATACATGTACCTTTATCATCTGCAAGACAAAGCAAAGAATCTGAAAAGGGTTTATTTAATACAAACAAACAAAAAACAAATACAAGGACATATGTAAATCAGAGAGATGATATGCTATCAAAAACAAGGAATTAAACAACTACTGAATATACCCTAATGCATAACAAGTACATTATAACATACGAATGCCACGATAATGTGAAAAGTGGTACAATTAGAGAAATATTTTGACTTCTACCTTTACTCTCACCACTTCCCCCTGTTGTCTCTCACTTCTCTTTTGTTAGCACCTGAAAGAGAAGTCACTTCTCCCTCTGATTTCAAAGTAGTGGGAGCCCTGAAAAATCGGTCAACTAGAACAAAATTTATTGCACTGAAACCATTGTGTTTAAAGATAGATGACAACAACAGTATGGCAAAAACATTTTGACAAACTAGCCCGAACAATATTTTAGAAAAAAAAAAAAAAAAAATCTATTTGATTAAGCAAATTTTATTAGTCAGAACCAATTTTTACTAGACAGGGGCATAGGGCTAGTGGTTTTTGGCGCAGACTGCAACAACAGACACATAACAAAATACCACTGCAAAATGTTTGTGGTTGTCTAAAAACCCTTAACATGATAATAAATTTTGTATATATTCACCTTTTGTACTTGTGTTTCATATTTTGGCATTTCATCTATTGACTTAGGTATCTTCTTTTCAGGGTGTGACCTAAAATTGAAGAAAAAAAAAAAAAATGTATTTTACACCTGTGACCTTTCTTGAACTGAAAAGGCATACTTTTATAATTCTAAATTTATTGTGCTTTTGTTTATTTTTCATTTACATACTGACTTTTGCTTCAATATACACAATAATGTCTTTAATAAACAATGTGGATCTTTCAAATATTCTAATAAAATTGATGTATTTAAGACTAACCTTAATTAACTGCCTTCTTTTCCTATCACACATTCACAAATATTTCATCGATCCTCCCCAAGTCTAAGAAAACAAAAATGTTTCTCACTTGTCCTGCGTACCTTGTTTACCAACTCCTGATATTTTCTCTCGACTTGGACTAACCTTGATTTAATCCCACATTCTAGAAATACCTCACAAATTCTGCCTCTGTCTGAAAAGGCTACAAGGTCTTTCTCTTGTACAGACTTACCCGAGTGTACCAACTCCTCATACTCTCCTTTGATCTAGACTGCCTCATTCCTCCCACGTTCAGCAAATGCACTACGACCTCTGCCTCATTCTGAGAAGACTACAGTCTTTATCTGATTTGGACTTACCTCAGTGTACAGACTCCTCATCTTTTGACCAAGACTTACCTTGATTTACCACCACCTCTTCCTCTTCCTCGTTCTGGAAATGCTCCACGACCTTTACCTCGACCAGGACTCTCACCTCTACCAGCAGGTTTACCGAATGGACTACCACTTACACTATCATCTGGAAATATCATTATTTTTTTTAAAATATATAATGGTGATGACGAAAAATGAAATCAAGATTCTTCTGAATCAGTAACAACATACTGTATGAATATACAATATACGTACATTGTCAGAAAAAATCAAATATATTTGTACAAGCTTTAGAAACTGGTAGAAAACAAGCCTTTGGCGAGCTTTTCTAGTCTGTTTCGCAGCAAGTGCAAATTAATTTGATATTTAACAACAATGTATGTGTATTCTGCTTATCCTGCAATATCAAAAAGTCCAAAAAAACTGCCAAATTATGTAAAAATAACTAAAACAAGTGTCATTCTAATCATTTGCAATTGTGTTTTCTGTGACATCAGCACTTAATAATGTCCATGACTAAATAAAATTGAAGTTTATTTAACCTCCTTTATTAGTACTAAAACTCACACAATTGCAGGATAAAAGTGGTTATTTTTGCAGTGTGTTTAAATTTGCAAATTGTTTTGTTGTTGCAAAAATAACAACATATACAGTACATAAAATCTGAATTAAAATTAGATGTATGTCAGATCATTTATTTTATATTATTTATTTGGCATTAACACTCTAACCAAATTCAGAATGGAGTTATGTATGAGATCATATTTTCTACAGAGCACCAGTTTTGGTGAAATTTCTAAAAACGGGTTTCCCCCACAGATTGGCTAATTTTATAATCATACAGCGGAAGTCAAATGCGGGACGCACATATATGGACAGAGCAACTTTCTTTCCTATAAACATTGGTAAATTAACTTAATATGCCTAGTGGTCGAGTCAGTAAACATCAAAACAACAATAAATTAATTTAAAGATAAGCCCCCAAAAATATCAAAATATCAGTTTCTTTCCATAACTAAAAAAAAATGTTGATCTATGACAAGTAAATAGCTGCAACAATTTTTCTACTATTCTTAGTTTTTTGTGTAATATCTTTTATCACGGTGGTTAAATGTCTACATGAGAATTCCAACCAATTTCCTTTCAATGTCTACATGAGAATTCCAACCAATTTCCTTTCAATGTCTACATGAGAATTCCAACCAATTTCCTTTCAATGTCTACATGAGAATTCTTGCATGTTTCCTTTCAACGGTCAATAATGACGGAAATTGACAACTTTAAATATTTTTGTCATTTTGGTGATATAAGAAACAGATTCTCCTTCTACTACTAGTGGATCACAATATTTCTCCACTGTTTATAGTTAAATTATCAAATTTTAAAGTGCTGGTAAAAGAAATATAGTAATCCTCAGTAGCAGTAGGAGAATCTATAAATAAACTGAGTGATTGTTGCTTAATGCCAATTCAGCAATTTTTCAGCTATATCATGGCGAGAACAAGTTAATTTTCAATGGGATGATGATGAGGTCTGCTTTGTACTAGACCACTCGGACACATTATCCTGATTCCGATCCAACCAGTCTTTGCTTTCTACTTAATGCTGCGTGCTTAGTGGAGAAACAACAAATACCAATTTCAGTCTTTGGTTTGACATGATCTGGGCTCAAACCAACGATCTACCACACTGGAGGTGAGCACGCTAACCATTACATCGCCGATGAGGTTTTGAATTATTCAATGTCAGCTGTACCTGTTTCTTTGTTATATTGCCTTTTGTCCACGGTTTTTTTACCTGTTTCTTTGTTATATTGCTTTTTCGTCCACGGGTTTTCTTTAGAGGATGGTGCTGCCTTGTTTTCAGGAGATTGTGATGTTGATGACGATGCTGACGATGAACTCTAAAAAAAATCAATTGATATAAATATATAGGTTTGGGTTCAACAATATTTCAGTCATATCGTGGAGGTCAGTTTTATTGGTGGATGAAACCAGAATACCCGGAGAAAGCAACCGACCTGCTGCAAAGCATAATGATGTATCGAGAACAACATTTGCTGTGCATGTCCCAAGTCAGGACCTGGATTTCTAAAGCCACATGTCATGGCCTTTTTTGTGTTCAATGGTTTGAGATGTGGTAGTTTCTTTTTGTTACCATGGTGAAATTGTTGACCAACACTGTTTAAACTTTCTTTTCACAACTATGTGAAATATATTTTGAAAGAATACAATTATTTCTCCTATAGCTATTCCTATTTTATCTAGCCTCTGGGAGTTGCTGTCCAATGTTAAACTAAGTAAATGTATTGCCTTGGGTCATTATTTTGCTGACCACTAAACACCAAAGTAACAACACTTGCAAAAATCATCTCAATCATATTTGGATTCAGTTGGTTAAGCAGTTCTTAAGAAGACTTTTGAAATATTACCAAAACAGAAGCTTTTATTTCCACTGGTGGCCATCACGCCTTTCAATAAGGGGCGGTACCAGGCAATTTTACCTGCCTAAAATGGTCTTTGGTACCTCCTGATTTTAAAGAGTGTTGTATAAAATATTCATGAAAATTGTTCAAATTTTAATAAAAAGTACCTGTAAATAGTAAAATACTGGTAGACTTGAAAAATATTGAAAGCCCTGGGCCATGTTTAATTGGTGAGGATTTTATAAAGTTCAGCCAAATTTAGTGACAATACATTTAGCGTTTCTTGAGAAGAAGAAGGAAAACTTTATGGATGAATGATGACAAGTAATGGCAATATCTCACATGACCTTTCGTCGTAGGCAACACAATTTTAAAATTTTTAAAAGAAATTAATTTATATACGAAAATATATGATTTTATCCTTTTTAATATTTCTTTTATTTGTACATATAACCCGTTGTTTTATAGACAATTATGTTTTATTTCTAAGGGTAGGTGTCTAAGTTTTACTTAATAAATAAAATTTATCCACACCACGATATAGCTGAAATACTGCTAAAGTTGGTGTTAAACACCAATGAATCAATCACACGACCCTTCAGGTCAGGTGAAATAACTAGAGGCTCCCAGGAGCCTGTAATCGCTCACCTGGTTTTCAATTTGACATCTAAAGTTGATAGAAAATGGGGGTGTTACACGTAATTTTGAAAGTGGGCCACCCAAAGATCATTTCAACTAATTTCTGAGCAAAAGATTTAGATGTGATTTTTATCTCATAATAATTACATTACTTCCGTTTTTCATTGAAACGTTACAATATGATTGGTTATGAAGTGGTCACATGATTATCAAATTGATGTTTCACATCCCAATGAAACTCAAATCCGAACTTGCACGTGCCTCCATGACGACGTCTGATGTAAACAATCAATGGCGTAGTAATTTCCAACAGCAAATAATCTAACACAAATAAAATTCACAACGAAAAATTCAACTATATTAAATTTTGGTGTGATTTAAATATAATTATAAGAATTGAATGCATTCTTTTGAAGTTTCATTGGGGTATGAAAGCGTTGATCAAACTACATTTTCAACATGAAGCGCGGTGCGCTTCATTAAAAATGTACTTCGGTCAATGCTTTCATACCCCAATGAAACTTCAAAAGAATGCATTCAATACTTAAATATTCCTAAATGGAATAAACTGGCTGAAAAAATCTCACAGAAAAACCCAGAATAAATGTTAAACTACTGATTGCCATGTAGCTGCAGCTAAAATTTGAGCTCATTTTGACTTATACTAAGGCAGCAATGGACAATTGAAGAAATTTCTATTTTTAGTAACAGCAGCCATTTTGAATGGAGGGCAGGGCTGTCGGACACAAAATTGAAAGGGGACCACCCTAGGACCATCCCAGCCAAATTTGTTTTAATTTGGTTTAGCGGTTTCTTCAGAGAAGATTTAAATGTGATCTTTTATCAAAATATGCCTAATTTGCATAAAGCATAATCGGTATAAATCGGCTGAAAGAAAAATTTCACAGAAAAACCCGGAATATATGTTAAACTACTCCTTGCCATGTAGCTGCAGTTAAAATTTGAGCTCATTTTGACTTATACTAAAGCAGCAATGGACAATCAAAATTTCATCCCCCATTTTTTCTATTTTTAGCTTGGTGGCCATCTTGGTTGGAAGTCGGGATCACCGGACACAATTTTGGAAGGGGGCCATCCTAGGAACATTTCACCAAAGTTTGATTCAAATTGGCCCAGTGGCTTCAGAGGAGTTGATTAAAATGTGAAAAGTTAACGGATGGACGTTCGACAGACGATGGACGCTCAGTGGGTCAGGTGAGCTAAAAATATGACCAAAATACAATTTATTAAAATAATAATAATAATAAAATAAACATACAGGTGCATCTGCTATAGACCTGGTTTCTGATTTAACATGAGTGTGGGCTTCCATAGGTGATTTCACCGATACTACTGCCGTCTTGACCACTGTTTCTGTTTTTCTCTTCTCCCAAACATTGACAACAGGGGGAGGAGCTGGTATAAGCTTTGCAGCAGATTCGTCTCTGTGAGCGGGAGAAACTGGACTACGAGGTTCGTCTTTTACATCTTCTCCCCCGGAAAATACTTCTTGTGAATGATTTGAATTATCACTGTCTCTGCGTGGCTTACCAGGAGATGTGACCGGAGGAGGACCTAAAAAAACATAATAATACACCAAAAAAATAAAATTGTCAATCTTGTCACATGTCCAGTAGTAAGTGATGCAAAACAATGTTGAAAAAAAAAACACAAAAAAAATAGGAAAGTAGGTTTTTAGATGAGAAATTTTCGCAAGTGTGGTTTGACATCAGTGAATCACAGTGAAACACTATAATAGCGCTGAAATTACTGATGTTTTCCAATACGGTTGTTTCGAATAATTTCCATTCCGTCAAAAGTTTGTTATTTTCGTTTGCCAGATCACGTGATTTCGATGAAACTCCTGGCACTGAACTTCCGGTGTCAATGTATACAACAAAAACTCCAATCGATATGTGCCGTTTTAAAGACAGATATCAATTAAATTATTGTATTTGTATCAAAGAACAAATACTTCTTTAAAATTAAATTTGTTTTCATTCTTTATTTGCGACTGTCAGCATCATCAAAGGAAAACGATCTGCCTTTATGTATATATTTCTGATATCAGACAGATAGTGGGGTACCGAACACCAGTATTTATTCAGCGTTTTCCTTGGCATCTCCATATTACAATTACTTATTATACAGCTATAATTTTAATCCAATCAAAAACACCCATTTAAGACATGTGACCGTACATTATTTTTCTGTATTGTACAACCGGAAGCCATATTTTTTCCGTATTGGACGTCCCGATAAGTCCGTATTTTTTTCGTATTGTCCATTATGTAAGGGAAGTAACTCATTGATTTTTGTCGTCTGTTTTCTGGAGCTTGTATAAATGGTGGAACATTCAATGATAATTCTTATAGAATTAAAGTATATCGTTTCTGTGCCTTTTGATTGGACAAGGACACTGTCACCTATTTGTTTTTTATTCGTTCATAACTCGATGAACTTCTCAATCTGCAAGCCGTAACTACGAGGATCCACCATCTTGAAAACGTGAAATTCTGCATGTCATATTTACAACAATATACAAAAATAATTAAAATGCCTACCTTGTAAACTTATTTTAGTTAAATCTTATTAAAACTGAAGCGTACACGAAGCCAAATGACGCCTGATCTTTATATTTTAAACTGGAAGTCTTCATATGACATCATGTTGTTAATGTTCCAAAGTCGTCAACAATATTTAGCGGAATTTTAATTTGTGCGATGTTTAGACCAGGGATATGCAAGAATAATACTATTTACAATATTGAATTTAAGAATTATAAGTATTAAACGCTTCTTTTCAAGAGTTCATGCATGTGTGCCGATGCACTCACAAACTTTACATAAACTCCCTTCGGACGTTTATTCAGTTTGTGAGTGCATCGGTACCATTTACACATGCATGAACTCCTGAAAAGAAGCGTTTAATATTATATTAACATTAATCTACAATCAAATTAGCTTGTTCGATATTTAACAGTGTGAGGGAAAAAAAAAGAAAGTTGTATAGAATAGTTGTTGATAAGTTATTTTGCTGTTTTTAATTCATTTCTAGAGTTTACGAGATCTGTATTGATACAGAACATTTTCCTAACGAAATACTGTTGTGCAGTTGTTCTATTTAGACTGTATTAAAAGTTAAACATAAAATAGTATTGATCATTTCAGCTGTATAAAAAATAGGTTATTATAATCTACCGCATCTACGACTATGATATGCTGATGTTGTCACAGTAATAGCGTAAACACCGGAAGTCGCCTGCCGATTTGTTCAGACGTCAAGACAAGAAAAAGATGGAACATGGTTGGAATTGACATGATTCGAAACAACCGTATTGTCACACTGCTGTCACAATGTATTACTATACAAAATACAGGTTGTTTTGATGGTGTTTCATCCACATTCACTTGGGATACACTGTGGAAAATTATCATGCAGGGTGAATTTCAACAGAAACACCTTTCTAGTGTATGATTAAATAGTGTCTGCCATGAAATAGTGTCCTATGATACAATTGTTTTCTATGATAAAGTCCAAGGACGGAATAAAGTGCAGAGGTGACTTCTTTTGGTCTGTTGTGGATTTTTCATTTGAAAAACAGGACAATATTCTTGCTTACACTAGGTACTGTATATTGTATATATTCAATTTTTGTTTTATATTGCATTCCTGTTTTTTTTCACGATGGTATATTTGCTGGTTGTTATGTTCACCAAGACATGCCATCAGACAGCATTCAACATTTTAATTCATACATTTATCCATTAAAAAAGTTTGGTTTGTAATGAAACTCTTTTACTAAATGACATGCACCCTCTAATGCCTTTATACCACTTTGGACCCACCCACAGCCTGACAGGGCTCTTTGCTAAGAACTTTCCCCAGCAATTAAAAGACTGTTGCCCTAGCAGCTGGCCATATCTCTCCTAGCTTGTTTCCCTCATCTCTTAACACTTTCCCCTGGCATGCTAAGCAGGGATATAACTTATCAGCTAAATTTCTTAAACCAGTAAATAAGCAGGTAAAAATGACAATAAAATAAGGAAAAAAAAAAAAAAAAAAGGGTCAACTTTTCATAAAATGCTACACAGGGCAATAAACTATATATACAGTAAATCATGTCTTATGTGACCTTCCAACTGAACATTTAAATAGGGTCACATAAGACAGGTGGTCGCTAAATACAGGTTTAATTAATATAAAATGCACTGTGAAGGGAAATCAAATGAAGGTTGCACAATACAAGTTAATAGAGGTGGTAACTAAAGAAGGTGTGACTGTATATAGATATATAAAACAAATAAATAAGCAGGTAAAAATGACAACAAAATAGGGAAAAAAAGGTCACAATAGAACTCGGTCTACTGACCTGGCCTTCCTTTACCTGAACTGTTACTACTGTGCCGTCGCTGTCGACTAACAACTTCCTCCCCACTATCTAGACGAGGTCGATAACTATTACTGAAAAAAATACAAATCTTACAACCAGGACTAGTATTGCTCAAATAAAATACACAATTCTTACTTCTATGAATTATAAAATGTAAGATATTATTTCTCAAATAGTCAAACCTGCCATAATGGTCACCTTATTTACGTGTAATTTTAACACAAATAAACAGTCACATCACTAATGCGGTCAGCGGTCAATTAAAGTTTACCCATCGTATCAAATTATCGGTATTTAACTGTCAGTTTTCATCTTAGACTTAGAAAATTCATCTGTAATTAACTTTCAAAGTGTTTTCAATACACATTTTACATTAAATATGTTATCAAATTATTGAATGATGAACTAATTACAACTAGTATTACTGTGAGCACAGCTCACTAAGATATACCCCCCGCTCCCCACATCTGTATAACCAAAACATTACGGATTGTTCCGACAAAAAATGAAAGGGATCCTCCTCTCTTCACCGGTAAGCTGCTGATAAAATTTCAAAACATTCTGAGAAACACTACTCAAGTTATCATACGACATAGGGTAAAATTCCTATTTTCCGTCATATCAAGTTCAATAACTTTGGAACGGCAAAAGTGAAAATCATTAAAAATGAAAGGGATCCTCCTCTCTTCAGTGGTAAGCTGTTGATAAAACTTCAAAACATTCTGAGAAACACTCCTCAAGTTATCATACGACATAGGATAAAAATCCTATTTTCCGTCATATCAAGTCTAATAACTCTGGAACGGCAAAAGTGAAAATCATTAAAAATGAAAGGGATCCTCCTCTCTTCACCGGTAAGCTGCTGATAAAATTTCAAAACATTCTGAGAAACACTACTCAAGTTATCATACGACATAGGATAAAAATCCTATTTTCCGTCATATCAAGTCCAATAACTCTGGAACGACAAAAGTGAAAATCGTCAAAAATGAAAGGAATCCTCCTCTCTTCACCGGTAAGCTGCTGATAATATTTCAAAACATTTTGAGAAACATTACTCAAGTTATCATACGACATAGGGTAAAAATCCTATTTTCCATCATATCAAGTCCAATAACTCTGGAACGGCAAAAGTGAAAATCATTAAAAATGAAAGGGATCCTCCTCTCTTCACCGGTAAGCTGCTGATAAAATTTCGAAACATTACTCAAGTTATCATACGACATAGGGTAAAAATCCTATTTTCCGTCATATCAAGTCCAATAACTCTGGAACGGCAAAAGTGAAAATCGTCAAAAATGAAAGGGATCCTCCTCTCTTCACCAGTAAACAGTTGATAAAATTTTAAAAGATTCTAAGAAACACAACTCAAGTTATCGTACGACATAGGATTTGTCTACAGACGGACGGACATGGTGAAACCAGTATACCCCCCTACAACGTCTTTGCGGGGGGTATCAAAACACCGCAGCATTACAAAGTGACCACAATTTTTCCAAATAATCACCTTCCGGTAATAAGCAAATCATTACCGAATGGAACAGACAATCCGATCTACCTATTTCAAATAAACGGTCACCTGTCTTACCAGGTCATTTTTCATTTGTCCTATAGACGACTGTTGAATACATGTTTGACTGTACTGTGATTTCACTTATCTTCGTTGGTATCAATTTTCGTGCATTAGCCGAAAATGGAATGTTTGTTAACTGTTCATTTTATCTTTGAGATACTTGCTAATAACATTTCTTGCTATATATGCCTTTTGTGGTGTTATGGCAACAACAAAAACCACAAAAATAGGCATTCATCGAATAAACAGAGAGAGAGTTAGAGTTATGGTGTTGAACGCCACTTTCAACAATATTTCAGTTATATCGTTGAAGTCAGTTTTGTCTGTGAAGGAAACCGGAGTACATGGAGAAAACATTCGATCCGCCGCAAGTCTCTGACAAACTTTATCACATAATGTTGTATTGAGTACACCTTACTATGAGCAGGATTCTAACTCACAACGTTAGTGGTGATAGTCACTGATTGCATTGGTAGTTATAAATCCAACTACCATATGATCACGACGGCCCCGTCAATGAATAAAAGATTTGATATTCATACCACTCACACGACCTCCTACAATTCACCAATCCATAAGCCGAGGGCAACTTTATTGCAACTTCTCTAAATATTTCTATTCTAAGATAAAACATACATATTTCTATTTTCTTTTTCCTCCTCTGCCTTTCGTCGACCTTCATCTTCTCGCTCTCTTCGAAGTCTCTCCTCAATTTCTCTTTCTCTAGCTGCCGTGTCAACAGGCTTAGCATCACCAAATATACTAGCTGACGTCTTCTTCTCAGTAGGAGGCTTTTCTGATGCTGGGGCTTTTTCAACTTCTGGTGGTTTTGTCCGTGGTTTTAAAGCTAATCTTGGTCTTTCTGCAGGAGGTTCTAAAGAGATAAATACAACAGTATTAGAAGGCTAACAGGTTTTAAGTAAGAGATACCGGTATGCCCGGCCTATTCCAAATTCACATATTGCACAAACAAATTTGAAATAAGATGAACTGTGAGCTAATGTTCACTTATGATACCCCCGCTCTTCGGCAATCAGGAAGTAGGAATCTGACAGGTCAAAAACGCTTCCCACGATATGGGGTACCTATATAAAGCTTGTGACCAAATATCAGATTTCTGCCATCAATAGTTGCTGAGAAAAATGCGACTTAAAAGGGGCATATACAAAATGTATGTTCAATGTGTATAAAAATCGACAAAGTCGGCAAACAGGAAGTAGGAATCTGATGGGTCCAAAAACGCTTCCCACGATGTGGGGTACCTATATGAAGCTTGTGACCAAATATCAGATCTCTGCCATCAATAGTTGCTGAGAAAAATGTGACGAAAAATGTGCATATATGTTTAATGTATATAAAAACCAACTAAGTCGGCAAACAGGAAGTAGGAATCTCATGGGTCCAGAAACGCTTCCCACAATATGGCATACCTATATGAAGCTTGTGACAAAATATCAGATTCCTGTCATCAATAGTTGCTTAGAAAAATGCGACGAAAAATGTGCATATACAAATGTATGTTAAATGTGTATAAAATTCAACAAAATCGGCAAACAGGAAGTAGGAATCTGACGGGTCCAAAAACGCTTCCCACGATATGGGGTACCAATATGAAGCTTGTGACCAAATATCAGATTTCTGCCATCTATAGTTGCTGAGAAAAATGCGACGAGAAATGAGCATATATGTTCAATGTGTATAAAAATCAACAAAGTCGGCAAACAGGAAGTAGGAATCTGATGGGTCCAAAAACGCTTCCCACGATATGGGGTACCTATATGAAGCTTGTGACCAAATATCAGATTTCTGCCATCAATAGTTGCTGAGAAAAATGTGACGAAAAATGTGCATATATGTTCAATGTGTATAAAAACCAACTAAGTCGGCAAACAGGAAGTAGGAATCTGACGGGTCCAAAAACGCTACCCACAATATGGTATACCTATATGACGCTTGTGACCAAATATCAGATTTCTGCCATCAACAGTTACTGAGAAAAATGCGACGAAAAATATCTTGGACGGACGGACAGAGGTAAAACAGTATACCCCCTTCCCCTTCGGGGAGCGGGGGTATAAAAAGGACCCGTTCTCAGAAACATAAAAAAAAATTTCTTTTCATGGAAAATAATATCTTGACCTGAAAGTTGCCAAAAAAGATTTAAAATCTTACCCAGCAGTTTTAACAAGAAACTTAGGTAAATTTGAAGAAAAATTACACCTATTTTTCATGTCCAAAAAAACATACATTTGTTTAGTATTAAAAAAGATTTCTGGCTCGGGGATAAAAGGAGCAGAGTCTCATCCCCTAAAGTTAAATGGTGGGTCCCTTATCTGATTTAAAACAAACAATGATTTAATGTAATCTTACAGAACTACCATTGTTAATTAGGGTACAGCACTACAAAGTTTAACCCACAAGCCTTTGACAAAAAAAATTGGATTCCCACAAGTGAAAATTATGAAAGAAAAAATTAGCACTACAATGTTAAACCTTACCTCTATTTGATGTTGGACTTGGAGGTCTGTCATTTCTACAAAATGTCAATAAAAATAAAATGTTAGACAAGAACATTAAAATATAACAATAGGCATTTGACATGAGAAGTCATTCATATATTTTTATTAATTAGGCATTCATACAAATCTTTTGATCAGATGTTATTGATTTTGTTGTTACATTTGCAAACTTCAGCTTAGATAACACCAAGAAACTTTTGTGATGGACGGAAAGTCAGACGGACTGGATGAAAACAATGTTTCACATAAATAAAGGGGAGGTGTCATGATTGTGTGCTCCATTAACATCTTACACATATTGATCTAACATTTTGTACAAGTGACCTTAGATATTCTCCGTGGCTTTTCCATTAATTTGGACCCACTTTACGATTTTTGCATAAAATGGATGTTCGGTTTGTCTTTACCTCCAGCTGTTTGTAGGACGGTTCATGTCTTATTTACATGATTTGTGTTTGTTTGGTTTGTCTTTACCTCCAGCTGTTTGTAGGACGGTTCATGTCTTATTTACATGATTTGTGTTTGTGTACAGTGGTGTCAAACACACATTGTGTTGTGTTTTACTTCGTATTGTGTACCCTATGTTGCCAGTTTCTCTGGATTGTCCTTTTTTTTTTATTGTCCCTTCGGTATTCCTAACGGTTTTTTCACTGGTTATGTCAGATGTTAAATAAGCGTAACATATTTGTCTCATGATTTTAATCATTATGCTCATAACTGTCTGAACCAAACCCTGAATCAACCGAAATCGTGCATAAACCGAACTTTAAAGAAAGTCCCCATGTAGGAAATATTTATAACTTTAACCTGCAAAAACTGAGAACACCTGTCTATTTCAAAGACAAAAGCTGGTTCCAAGGAGGTTTGGTTCATACAGGTGTCACAGTATTAGTTATGAAATTATTTGAAAGTAAAACATTCTATTTGACATTAATGATATACATCAGTAGGTCGAAACCCACCTGGAGCTATACCTGTCATCTCTGTTATAACCACTACCAAAAGGTCGTCTGCCACCACCATCTACAAATGAAAAAAGTTGTGTTAAGACTACTTATACAAGGATACTGGGCGGCCGAGTGGCTAAGGGTTAGGGTGGTTTAACGACACTTTCAACAATATTTCAATTATAATGTGGCGAAGGAAACACGAGTACCTGTAGAAAACCACCGACATGTCTCAGGTCACTGACAAACTTGATCACATAATGATATATCGAGTACACCACGCCAAAGAGTGGCTAAGGGACGTTGGCATCTAAACACAAGCCTAACATCACTGATATGAAAAGGTTTATAATCACCTACCCAAATTAAGCAAGTGATTTCACCGTTCAGTTAATTTTTTTTATATAAATTTCAAATGATTTTCCTTAGGGGAACCTTAGTTATTGAGTCGAGACCAAATAAAGTGTGGACGGACATACAGACATGGAAACAAGAACATTTTAACACATATCTAGGGAACATAACTCTTATAATTCTTAATGTAAAATTTTAGTTTTGGAACTGGACCATGATATTGTCCATATTTAGCTTGTGCATAAAATTGCTTTGAATCTGTTTGAGACACACCTTTCCTTGAAAAATATTGTATACATTATAAAAATTAAAACATGAGCAATCCACTAAACATTAATTTTACCAAGACACAAGTAGTATGGATTGGGAGTAAAAAATACAGTAATGACACTTTAGGTCAACACAGAAACTTATCCTGGGGTAAAACATCCTTCAAGCTATTGGGTATAAATTTTGATGTTGATTTGGATAAAATTGTAAATATTAATTATAATGAGAGAATTTTGCAAATAAAAAAACTAATTAAGATATGGTCAAAAAGGAATCTTACTGTCATTGGAAAGATTACTGTTGTGAAAACTCTGATTTTACCTGTCTTAAATCACCTAATCATTACATTGCCTAATCCTACTCAAGACATCTTAAAGAAGGTGAACAAGCTTATTTTTACCTTTATATGGAATTCACCTGTGCACAGAGTTAAAAAGGAATTGTTACAAAAAGACTTCTGTGAAGGAGGATTAAAAATGATTAATCTAAATTTATTCATTTTAGCCCTAAAAACAACCTGGGTAAGAAAGCTATTTCGAACTGAATGTAAATGGGATAATATCTTATTTTCTACAATAAATCAGGAAAAATTATTCAATTTTGGTAATGGTTATATTTCTTACATAAAAGAAAATGTTGTAAAAAATAAATTTTGGAAAGATGTGTTCCATGCTTGGAACACCTTTATTGATAAAGAAGAAAACTTTACATGGGAATATTTTTTGTCTTCTCCACTGTGGATGAACAAAACTATAAAAATAGAAAACAAACCAGTATTCTATGAAGACTGGTTCAGAAAAGGTATTTGTTTTGTTAATGATATTATGTCAGAAGATGGAAAATTTCTCTCCATTGATCAATTAGAGGAAAAATTTAACATTTCAAAAAATATTATGAAATTTAATAGTATAATTTCAGCTGTAAAACATGCTGGAAAACAAAATGTGTATAATAGTTATAAGCTACTTACCCCATTTATTCCTTCGTTTGTTAAGACCATTTTGAAGAGTAAAAGGGGAACTAAAGATATGTATTTGTTACTAATAAGGAATAACATAGTGTCAAATGGTCAGAAAAAGTGGGAGAAAATTTTAGCCTTAGGTTTAGATGAAACGAAATGGAGAGAAATATTCAAACTACCTTTTATAGTCACACAAAATACCAAACTACAATGGTTACAGTACAGAATTAACCAACGTATCCTAGGAACAAATAAATTGCTGTATAAAATTAAAGTAAAAGACAATGCCTTTTGTACTTTTTGTCAGGAAGATGAGGAAACTATAGAGCATTTATTTTGGAACTGTGAGATTGTACAAGCTTTTATTGATGAAATAGATTCTTGGTTATTGTCAAATGGTGTTAGTATTCCATTTACTATGCAATTTTTTCTTTTTGGTGATACTTCAAAATCGTCTCGAGGAGATGCTATCAACCTCATTTTATTACAAATAAAGCAGTATATTTTTAACTGTAAATATTTTCAGAAAAAATTATCATTGGTCACAATGCAGAGGAAAATACAGTCACTATATAACATTGAGAAATCTATTGCTATTAAAAATAAAAAAATGGATTTTTTCAACCAGATATGGAATGCTTTCACTCTACTGTTTAATTAGATATAAAGATTTATACAAATATTCATTCTGTATATAACATGATAGAAAAGAAATAGCCTTTTGTTTTTATGAATGCTAAAATTACCTATTCATCAAAGCAAATTAAAAAACTTTTTCTTTCTCTTTAAAAATTATTTTTATGCCTTAAAAAACTCAATAAATTAAACTTTTTCCATTTTTTTCTTTTACTTCTATAGCTACTTAAAACCCTATTTTTTGATTATCTGTATATTTGTTAATTTGGTTTATTATGATTGAAAAACTCATCTTTATGTGGAATCACATTATTTGGTATTTTCTGTCATGTTATTCTAATAGAAATAGTATGCCATTCTGTATGTAAATTACTAACAAATACTAACATCTTTATATGTTATGTGCTTTACTAATGTTAACGAGGCCGGGATAAGGTACCGGTACTTTATATATTCAACTAACAAATGTACAGATTTCAATAAAAATATCACACTAAAAAAAAAAAAAAAAAAAAAAAAAAAAAAAAAAAAAAAAGATTCTATTCCCACTATTAAAATTATAACCTCGATCATCATATCTGTCTCGTGGAGGACCCCGATCATCATATCTGTCTCTTGGTGGGCCCCTATCATCATATCTATCTCTGGGAGGTGCTCTCTCATATCCTCTAGATGGTCCTCTATCATCATAGCCCCTTGATGGGCCTCTGTCATCATACCTATCTCTGGGAGGTGCTCTCTCATATCCTCTAGATGGTCCTCTATCATCGTAGCCCCTTGATGGTCCTCTGTCATCAAATATGTCTCTTGGTGGGCCCCTTTCGAAGCCTCTTGATGCCCAGTCATCAAATCCTCCTCCTCTTGGTGGGCCCCGGTCATCAAATCCTCCTCCTCTTGGTGGGCCCCGGTCATCAAATCCTCCCCTTTGTGGGCCTCTGTCAAAATCTAAAATAATATTTAATAAATAGTCTGAAATGAGTGTTTCTTCAAAGACACTGTTGCTGATGTTTCTACTGTTTTTTTAATAGACATGTACAGTAGTTGCAATGAAAATGTGGCCTTATAAAGGGGGTGGTTTGACCTCTCTTTAGGAGGACAATTTTAGCGGGGTTGGTGTGGCTCGATCTTTAGTTTTCTGTAAAATGTTTTGTTGATCGTTGTTGTCCATTTGTCCTTTTTCTTTTGGCCATTATGTTGTCTGTTCTTCTTCAATTTACGGTTTCTGATTACCTCCCTTTGGTATCTTCAAACTTAGTAGTGTTTTACTATCTTAGTGTATCAGAATTCTGGCCTGATAAGAGGTGTGACCTTACAAGAGTGGGGGTCCTACAGTACATATTTACTTCCAAATACAGTAGTCCCTCTCTTATAAGACCAATTCCAAAAAAGGTCACCCCTTTTATCAGGTCAGATTTCAGATACAGTACTGAGATAGTAAAAACCTACTAGTGTTCCCCTTAAAAGAGAAATGGTGACCTTACAAGAGTGGGACTCCTGTAACATATTAACTCATATTGTAAATATATTTTCACCTTTAACTTTTCCTTTTAAATTTCTTTAATGATATACCACGATAATACTTCATACAAAAATTAATTACTTGCAAGAGAATTTTTCACTGAATATTCCCTATGAAAATCACCATAGTAACCAATATTATGCACATACTAGGGATGGCAACGAGTACTCGAGTACAATTTTCATACTCAAATACTCGCCTAACATTTTTATCTTTAGACATTTTCCCTTTCATTTTTCTCTTTGAAATATTCCCTAAGTAAAGTTTAAGTGTGAACAAATATAAATACAGTTCACCGTATGTTCTAAGTTGTTAGAAATAAAATCGGTACGTTAAAATGCTTCAACAAAAAACAGCGGTATGGAATTATTTTAAACGATCGTTAAATTGAAATACTGTCAAATGCACTCTTTGTGATGCACAATTAAGATTTTGTGGTGGTACAACAAATTTGATCAATCATGTAAAGCTGAAGCATCCAGCTGAAAGTCCTGCCGAATCACCGGTGAAATAATCATCTTTAAAAAGTTTGTGGATTCGCCAAAAAAGATCAATTCAAACTTGAAAGAAAAACAGCGATAGTGGAAATGGTTGTAAAGGACTATTTGCCGTTAAGTTTTGTGGAAGGAGATGTTTTTTTTTACCCTGATGAACATAATAGTACCGGAATATAAGGTTTCAACACGCAATACGATAAAATCCAGGATTGAAAAACTATATGAAGAACAGAAAACGCGTCTTATTTCGGAAATATCGTCTACACAGTGTGTCACTCACAACAGATACTTGGACATCCGTGGCTACAGAGAGTTATATCACTGTCACTGAGCATCATTTGACGGATAATTGGGACATGAAGTCAAACGTTCCTTCAGAGAGGATTTTTTCATCTGCAGGACTAATTGTAACAAAACTTCGAAATAGACTATCATTCGAAGTTGTAGATCAGATCCTTTTTCTGAACAAGAACAAAATTAAAGTGCCACGCAATGAACCCCATACAACTGATTAGGTGTATTTATAGTGGTGTTTGTACAGGGATTGTGTTGTTTACGGATCAATAACTTATATTTAAGCCGTATTTGCCTTTGATTGTTAATCATGCATGTAATTGTAACTTCTTTGTAGGTATGTTTGATGATTAATTGTGTAATAAATGTTTATTTAAAAAGATTAAATTTTCATTCTCAATTAAATATTGCACTGTATTTGTCAAATGTTTGGTTGAAAAGCACAATTTGGTATTAGTCTTTCTTCAAATCGTCAAAGCATTTCAGAGAAAAATATTGTATCTATTTGGTCGTATATTTGTCAAATGTTTGGTTGAAAAGCAAATTTGGTATTAATTTTGTCTTTCAACAGATAATCAACGGAATAATGATAGACATAGTCTCGGGTCATAGATTGCTTCAGAATGTTGAGGTGTCTTCCGAGTACTCGAGTATTGAATTCCAGAAATTTTGACATTCCTAGTACATACCATCAAAATTTTTGGGTGCAGATCTCCAGTTGCCCTCTGTCCTGTCTGGATCTCCACTTGACTGTCTGTCGAAACCACCGCCACGTTTGTTTTCTATAATCATAATCATGATTGGTAAATATTACTTTTGATCATGCCCATTACATACATAGTGTGTTGGCACAAGACTTTGTATCAGGTAGAGTCTGTTTTGTGAACCAGTAGCACTACAACAGGCAAGACCTGATACATAGTCTTGTACCAACACACTATGTATGTAATAAGTTGATCTAACATTTCAATAAAAACAAATTTTAAACAAATAACAAGGGTCGAATTAGAATTAACAAATCTGGAAAATACTCTCAGGGAGACTACATTTTGTGCATGACGTCACCTGTCGCCGTTGTCACCAATGTCACATTACTGTTTGCTTTAATTGATTACGGTGCTTACATTGATATGTTTTTCCCCGTCATGATAAAGTAGTGCGACAGATAACGTCTCGTGCAACACGCCATTCTTTTATCACCAGTGTGGTGATACAACATCTTGTATCAGACAGGCTACTTTCGTTAATTTCAAAGGAACACGTACATAATGTTAGATAACATCTATTATCAAGCAACATGCATGATATTAACATATTATTGTTGATTTCTATGTGAAATAATGTGACGTCATATTTGATTAATCCTCGTTAAATATACTATGGTTGATATGTTTTGTCTGAAATGGACATCGGGGCCATTGTGGTCATGATCGTATGGTAGTTGGATTTACAACTACCTATTCAGTCAGTGCCTATCACCACTAATGTTGTAAGTTTGAATCCCGCTCAGGCGAGGTGTACTCGATACAACATTATGTGATAAAGATTTGTCAGTGACTGGCGGCAGGTTGGTGGTTTTTCTATGGTTTTCTGCACCAATAAAACTGACAGTTAGGATAAAACTGAAACAGCGTTGAAAGTGGTGTTAAAACACTGTAACTCTAACCCTGAAACGGACTTCTCGTCGCATTTCGCATTTCAGACTTCGCATTTGACACAATATCGCTCGGAGAAAGTTATTCTCACAAAACAAATCAACAATAGTATATATTTACTTTATTAGTTGTGCACAATACACACTTATTTGTTCAGAAAATTATTTGATACATCTCTAGGGAATATTTTCAAAAGACATCAAGCCGTGATCATATGTTAGTTGGATTTACAACTACCTATGCAATCAATACCTATCACCACTGATGTTGCGAGTTTGAATCTCGATCAGAGCGAGGTGTGCAACATTATGTGATAAAGTTTGTTAGTTACTTGCGATTTCCTTCACCAATAAAACTGACCGCCACGATATCACTGAAATATTGTTGAAAGTGGTATTAAGCACCATTAAACAAACAAAAGACATCAATAACTTTATATTCCTCTATTACAATTAGTTGTTTCAAAATCTTGATTCTCAGAAGTAACAAAAATAGTGCCTACACCTTTTAATATAAACACCACAGTCAAAAATCAAATCGCAACCAAATCATTAATGGATGTTCTGATAAAATAAAAATAAAACTGATTTCAAAGTAGAAGCATATACATTTAAGTGAGCAAGTGTTGTTTTATGTCAGTGAGCAATTATTCTGCTACATCATGGGAGAGAACAAGTTACATTTCAAGGAGTTGATGATGATGTCAGCTTTGTACTAGACCAACACGCTTAGGCCATGTAAAATTAATTATCTGATTCTCAGATACTGACTTTCAAAAAAATGATGAGGGAGGGAGGGTATTTAATTTTTGTATTTATATGCATATTGGTCCAATTTTTAAGTTGCATAAATCCTTTACAGTAGTTCCATCCGTTATTTTCACAATAAACCACGGGTAATGACATGAAATCCGGTCAAAAACGGTCACCGAAATCATTTTGGTTCCATTTTATCGATTGTTACCATTCGGAATTACCGGAAGTAACGACTTCGTACATTCAGAGGAAAACAAAAGTGTTCCGAATTCCTTCAACGTGAAATTGGAGTTGTCTCTCTTTGATCAATTCAAGTTAAAAGGTGCGAAAATTTGAACACAAACTTTTTACCGTTGTATTTATTTTTGCTTGGTGATAAATACAAGCCAGCGGTCGATTCTTTGCCAATGCGGCGGTATCTGAGAACCAGATAATTAATTCTACATGGTCTTAGTTGGATTTTTATTACTCTAGCTCACTGAAATAACAGTCTGTGGGTAAACATGTTGCTCCACTCAGAGAAGTAGCAAATACCAAATTGATAATCATTGGTTTTACCCTACCAGTTAAAAACACACGATCTATCACATTCAAGACAAGCATGCTAACCATTACAATGTTGATACAGTTTAATATAAGTTTATATACCAAAAGGTCATGGTTACAAGGCTCACTAGTTTTAATACAAATTAGCAATATAATGTTAATGCTTTTTGTGATTGGTTTGCCTGTTATTTTAGATTTTTTTGTGTTATTAAGAGTCAACAGAGTAATGTCCCTTTTTCTGGTTATTTTGATAGTTGAATTATCTCCCTTATCTATTAATATTGCTTACCATTTTGCTGGTGCTGGTCTGCTAAATCAACTCTTACTTTTCTTCCCATCATATTCTGAAGAGAAACATAATATTGAATTAAATGTGGATCATTAAATTCATGCCAGTATAGTGTCCATGATTTCTTAACAAGAGGCTACCCTGAATCTATCATTCACCCGGTTATTTTGTTAATATAATTCTTTATTTATTTATTTCATTCAAGGATTACATAGAGCCAGAGGATACTAGTAGCTCCCTCAACATAGATAAATACAATAACATCATGAATAATACAAAAGAATACAAATTAATAAAGAGAAAAGACAAGACAATAATATAATACAAGACACGACAAATCTCTCTCTCTCTCTTAAAGGTGGTCATTATAGATAATAATAAGATAAGGATAAGGGAAGATCAGATGAACCAGTAGTTTATAAGAAAAACAAATCATAATGGCAAGTGTGGGTAAAATAAAATAATTTCTGGTAAAACAATGATTATAAAGTATTCTGATTAAGGAAAAAAAACCATTAATAAAATATTATCGAATAAACCTGTGAGAAGACTTATTAAATTTAAATACATGTGTAAATAATTCTTGATTCATTACAGTAGATAAATCGGATAATATGAAGCAGCCGGCCGCGATACTGGTATTACCAGTATTGTAATATTTACAATACTGGTATTACCAGTATTATAATATTCACAATACTGGAAATACCAGTATTGTAAATATTACAATACTGGTAATACCAGTATTGTAACACTACAATACTAGAAATACCAGTATTGTAATCGTACATATACAATACTGGATGTACCAGTATCGTGCATTTACAATACTGGAATACCAGAATCGTTGAGCTATACACAATACCGGAAGCTCCAGTATTCTTCATCCAACAATACTGGTAATACTAGTATTGTAAAACACACGATACCGGAAGCTCCAGTATTCTTCATCCAACAATACTGGTAATACTAGTATTGTAAAGCACACAATACTGGAAACTCTAGTATTCTTCATCCAGCAATACTGGTAATACTAGTATTGTAAAACACACAATACTGGAAGCTCCAGTATTCTTCATCTAGCAATACTGGTAATACTAGTATTGCAAAACACACAATACTGGAAACTCTAGTATCTGGCAATTTGACACGAGTGGGCAGAGCCTAATTCTAACTGTAAATCACAGCTCATTGTATTTACCGTTAGTATTAGGCTCCACCCAGTCATGTCAAATTACCGTACCAATATATATCAAACTCTAAGGGACCATGCAAAATATTTTGACATTACAGGGCTTTTGCCTCTTATGCTATGTACAGCAGAAATGACGTATGAGTATGAATTATATTCAATTCTTTTAGTATAATGTAGACATAAAAACTCGGGTTAACCGGAATTCTACCTAATCTTCCAATATCTGCAATACTGGTATAACCAGTATTTTCCAGTATCTGCAATACTGGTATTACCAGTATTTTCCAGTATCTGCAATACTGGTATTACCAGTATTTTCCAGAATCTTCCAGTATCTGCAAAACTGGTATTACCAGTATTTCCCAGAATCTTCCGGTATCTACAATACTCATATTTTGGCAATGACCAGTATCTTCTAGTATTGCAGATACTGGAAAATTCTGGAAGATACTGGGATACTAGTATTTACCAGTATCTGTACCAGTATTGCAGATACTGGAAGATACTGGTATTACCAGTATTGTAGTACCAGTATCGCGGCCGGCTGCTTCATATTATCCGATAAATCATTACTTCCCTCAATAAGAATTTTGGTTAGATATGTTGGGCACCCGGTTATAATATCAAATTATCATTTAACGACCATTCATGTATTATGAGGGTTCAATCAGTGGCGTCCATCTTGAAATTCTTATCTGCATAAAAAAAAACTACCATGATTGCAAGATGTCATCCATTGTAGTTTTGGTTTGTATTTTCTAAGAAAAGGCCTTTTTTTTCACATTGGGTACCATATTAAACTATGTACAGTCTAACCTGCAGATGCAGTCACCTCTTTTAAGTAGTCACCTATATAAAAAGGTTACCTTTTTCTTGTCCTGACATAGTAAATTTCACATGAATTGAACCTCTTTTTAGAGGTCACCTGTCTTATAAGGTCACTTTTTATTTGTCCCAAAGATGACCTCTTATTACATGCTTGACTGTAGATATATTTTTCTAAAATTTGGACATATTTAAAATTTGTTCAATCAAATTTTTAATTGATTTATAAGTTTACCTACAACTAATAGATCAATACATTGTATTATACCTCTTCATTCATGCTCAAAGCATCCAAAAGATTCTGTCTGTCTGCAAACTCTACATAACCAAATCCTCGAAGTCGACCTCTGTCTTCTGGTAATCTGACATTTAATACCTGAAAATATTTTCACATTAAGTATCAGTCACTCATAAGGTATTCAAAACTTAGGACAATATATCAAATACTTTTTCATTATGGAGTTATCTCCCTTACACTGAAAACCTTGTAATCAAAATAACCCTGTAGTAATCATGATAGGCACAGCACAACTGAAGGATGGAAACGGTTGAGAACTTACAATAGAACTTCGCTTTCTTTTAACCAAAAATATTCCTTTGGGTTGATAAAAGTGCCCTAATTTTGACCAATTCTGTTATTCGTCAAAACTCAGAAACATTTAATCGTAGAAACCAGGTGTCCACAGCAAGGATCATTACCGGTAAATAATGTGACATGAAAATTGTCACAAAGTCAAAGGTTACATATGAACCTAAACCTTGCTATCAAAATAAATCAGAAACTGTCATAGATAGAGCAAAAGTCAATCATGATAAACATTAAGAACGTCTAGATGCACATTTATCTTGACCAGAAGGATTTAATCACTCCAAATGGTGTATAACTTAACTAAAGACATATATGTCTATAATGTTTACACTATTAATTGTGCAAATCTAGAATCTCAATTATTTGACTTTTAACATGACCTAAAAGTCAAAGGTCATGGAACCATCGGTTTCTCTTTAAAGCAAAAAAGTACCTAATAACCACAAGTTTTTTTAATCTGGAGATTTAGGACTATTATATCTTACAGACAATGACATTTTTTTTTAAACAGGAAGTGAAAAACGTCCCTAGGAACAATATATTTTTGGAATTGGGAGAGCAAGAATGATCAAGATACTTTTTCCTGATCAAAAGTGACATAAGTCCCTAGCTACCATGTATTTTTTGGAAGCAGTAGATCAATGACTATCTTGTATTACATTTTTCTTACTGGCAGTAATGTTTTTAAAACTGCAATTCTAAAAATAATAAGCTACTATAGATTTTGGCATCAGATCAAATACAAAAAAATTCAGTATTATGTCTCAAAAACTTTAGATTGAAATTATATCAAAGTACCAACCAAAGAAAGACAACTCTTATAAAAATAAGTCTTTTATAAGAAAAGCAAGATAATCATATTACCGGTACATTCCACAAACAGTGGTTCTCTGCAACCCTTTTCTGTACAATACATATTCATTACTTACATTAAGTTTCTTGAAGAAGTCGTAAATATTTTCTTCTGTGGTTTCATATGCTAAGTTGCCAATAAAGGATGTAAACGGAGGCTCTGATGGTACTTTATTCATGTCTACATCTGGACCACGAGCAGCTTTAGGGGCTGTAGGTAATTTAGATCTATCTATTCTCAATCTGGGCTTCATCATTTCAATGTCTAATTCTGAAATTCAATACCAAAAATCTAAATTACAAGAAAGGTAGGAAATTGCTTAATAATAATATTTTGGAAATATTATGATGCCCCCCATAATTATTATCTGATATAAATTAATTTGAGTGAGCTAGTGATTGTTGTTTAATGCCAATTCAGCAATTTTTCAGCTATATCATGGCGAGAACAAGTTAATTTTAAATGAGATGATGATGTGTTCCGCTTTGTACTAGACTAACACGCAGAGTTGGATTTTTATAGTGCTCCCTCTCTGAAACAACAGTCCGCGGGTAGACATGTCGCTCCACATTATTCCGATTGACAGATTCCGAGGCAACCAGTCATTGCTCTTTCTCCTTAATGCTGTGTGCTAAGCGGAGAAGCAACAAATACCAATTTTATAGTCTTCAGTTTGACCCGACTGGGGCTCGAACCCACAACTTGAGGCGAGCAAGTTAACCATTATGCCACCCATGCTGTTTTAATTAATTTGAAATTCATGCATAAAATGTCAATGTTGCCAGGTACCTCTGCTATGACTTATTAAAAGTGGCTATTAATGTCTTAATAGGTTGTTTGCCATTTATTTGTTTTACACGGTGAAGAAGAATTTTTTTTGAAGTTAAGTGAAATTGTGAATGGTATTTTATAAGAAGAGAAAACAAACAGATTCAAACACATCCAGGCTTTTTAGGTGGGAATATAATTCTCAGATTTACAACCAAAATGTTAACTAATGTTTGGTTTCCTTTCACACTAAACCTGCTGTTATAGAGGGGGTTATGGTATATAACGCCACTTTCAACAATTTTCAGCTATATTATGGCAGTCAGTTTTATTGGTGGAGAAAAATCAGTGTACTCAGAGAAAACCACAGACCTGCCGCAAGTCACAGACAAACTTTATCACATAATGTTGTATAGAGTACACCTTGCCTTGAGTGGGATTCGAACTCACAACGTTAGTGGTGATGGCCACTGATTGCAACCTGCTGTTATATATTTCAAATTGAAAGTAACATGCACCTTCCATGTCGTTATTGTCCATTTCAGCTGCCCAGTCAGTCTTGACAGGGCCAGCAGGACTGGATGAAGAACCATCGGCCAAGAAATCTGTCAGGGCCAACTTGGTCCCCTTCATTTTCTGCTTCTTTTTACCTTTAAAATAAAAAAACACAAATTCATTACAGAAATATTGTTAATAAAATGGTATTGCAGAGTAAATAAACAAAGCAGTTCAATGCATGACAAACGTTAAAAAACTAATGTTTTTTTCTTAGCCTATTGAAAAATCTGTATGAAAACTGAAATATTTCAATATTTCAAAATTACCACAATCGACCAAGTGCCAAGGTGTCTTGTTTCCCAAAGTAATTTTAGAATCTTTAGCCTAGACGATAATCTGTGTCACAGAATTTCAAGTCAATCAAATAACGTCGGAGATGAAAACTACTTTCCACCTTGCATAGAACTAATACAAATCTGATAGATTAAATTTTTGGCAAATTAAATTCCACAACTACATATCCTTCATTTGAAATCTTTGGGTATACTAGTTTTATTTGCATCTCATAGATGATTTAACATGGAGTTTTTGGTCATTGTTTATACTGGAAATGAAACCTAGCTTCATTTGGTCGGATGTTCTCAGAATTCTTCTTTATGTCAACTGTGTGGTATAATAAATATGAAATATATTGGCAGACGATGTGAGAGGCTTCTCCTGCATATGGTGTTTACATCTCACAATTGATTCGCTATGCAAGGGCCAGTAGCAATTATTCTGATTTCCTGAAACGTCATCTTCATCTGAGAAACAGGCTACTGGACCAGGGCTATAATAAGATTCGCCTTATTCGATCTCTTAAAAAGTTTATTTTCCGATACCAAGATCTTGTCGAAATATATTCCGTCTCTGCAGAAACGATTATAAGCGATGCATTTTCATATAGTGAAAATGTATAAAGATAAAGAAGTCAAGAAAAATATCAAGGATATATTTTTATCAATGTGTGACGTAAAAATATTTTTGACATTTACGTCACCGAATATGGTACTGCTTTGACAACTATTTTACCTATTTTGTTCCTGTATTTAAATACTGTTATAGTGACAGCCGGAACCTTTGAACCGTAATGAGAGCGGGAGGTTTGGCGCTTTAAAATCTGATTCAACCCACCATTTCTTTAGAAATGCCTGTACGGTTTTCAGTTTTCCGGTTGTTGACTGATTTTGTCTGTTTATATAATTATGAGTTTTGACTTTCCCTTTGTAAGATTGTTCGGAGTTCGGTAATTTTGTTATTACCCCTATTTATGGTGTTTAACACAACTTTCAACACTATTTCAGTTATATAGTGGCGGTCAGTTTTAATGGTGGAGGAAACCGGAATACATGTAGAAAACCAACCACTGACCTGTCGTATGTAACTGGTAAGTCAACACTGTTGTCATATTTAACTCAGAAAGTTTTTCTTGAAAATGTAGAGGCAAAATTAACAAAACGAGGTAAACAACTCAGTGTTCCATTAGAAACAAAGATGGCAATCATGTAATGTTAAAACTCCATAGAGAAAGCCTAGGACATATTCAGTCATTCAAATTGTCGAGAGAGAATATCAATCTTATGATAGAGCATGGCATTTAATTTTCAATACAAAAGGGCAGAGTTCATTCTAGGATTTGGGAAAAATTGTCTAGTGGCCCCTCCTCTTAAAAAAGTGGGCCATTAAAAACTAGATATGAACCAATGCCAATAAACCCAATATTCCATCAATATGTTTGAAAACTTTTTATTTTCGTTGTTTCTGAGCCAGTGCCATGCAAGTTTATTAAGCCAATCTCGCTTGTTTTAGAATCTTGTGGTTGAGTGTCGTCATGTTCTGGCAGATGCACGGACCACAGGGCCTTGTCACTATCCACGTAAATATACAATCAATGCATAAACATGTACAATGGAGGACACCTTTTTTACCCCTGCTCGCTTCAAGTCGTGTTTGTTTTTTAAATTCCTTCTAATATATTCAAAACCCTATTTGGTTCAACTCCTAAGACCTTATTCTTTTCAAAAAATATCATGACCCCCCCTCGACTACCTCTTGTGAAGGCACAGCGGTCGTTTTTGTAAGGAATTCGCCTGAGTAGAGAACTCCATGGACCCAAAGTGAAAGTAACAGTGCCACCTATAAAAAAAACGGAAGTTCGGAACTCTCGGGGTTTTAGCTTTGGGGTAATGAAAATAGTGTTAAGATTCAAACAACATTAAACGGTATTTTCCTTACCTCAAAGCTAAAACCCTGAGAGTTCTGAACTTCCGTTTTTTTATAAGTGGCGCCGTTACTTTCACTTTGGGTCCATGGAGTTCTCTACTCAGGCGAATTCCTGACAAAAACGACCGCTGCGACTTCACAAGAGATAGTTGAGGAGAAGTCATGATATTTTTTGAAAGGAGTTGAACCAAACAGGGTTTTGAAAATATTAGAAGGAATTTAAAAAACAAACATGACTTGAAACGAGGGGGGGTAAAAAAGGTGTCCGCCCTTGTACATGTTTATGCATTGATAGTATATTTACGTGGATAGTGACAAGGCCCTGTGCACGGACGGCTTCAGAATTTCAGTATTTTATTAAAAATCAGGAGGTACCAAAGACCACTTTAAGCGGGTAAAAGTATCTTGTGGAGCCCCTCATTGAAAGGCCTGTATAACTTCTGAAATATGAAGTGGTCATAATAACTTGTGTTTTTTTTCCGGTGAAACAAACCATCGAAAATGGGGGACGTTTTGATATCATATTTTGGAAAAAGGATCATCATGCGACACAGTAACAGCACATCATTTCGATTTAGTTTGGGAAATCTCGATCACCGACCAGTGAATTTTTTTTAATTATCATTAACGAAATACACATGTTATATTTTATTTAAATTTTTCATCGAAATCTTTTAAACAAATTTCGCAGTCACGTTCATTTAGGAAGTGCTCAACGTTGAACGCAACCGGACACGTAAACTGCCCACATGGCAACCTCTTCTCTATATTCCCACTGGGGATCGTTAAATGTTAAAATGTTTTATGTTTGGCCAACTTATGAATGTGTATCTGTATTATTTTCATGACATTTGAAATTTGAGAAAGCAGTTTAAATTGTCTTTTTTCGGGGGCACATGTTTTCTTTACCCTGGGCCGCCATTTTGCAGTGAATAAATAAATTAAATGAGAATGTACATAAGCATGTTCAATAATATTTTTCTTACATATTTTAATTAATTTATTATAAAAAATAAGTTATATATTATTCAATTTTAAATTGTTGTATTTTTTAAAGAAAAATAATCGCACTTCCGTTTTTTGCGAGACTGCAAAATTGGTCGCATCCGTCCACAATCCACCTTTCTGAATTTTCCACTAAATTGCATTTTTAAATAAAGTAAAAACATGGTAAGCATGGTGTGTAATATTCAATGAACACATAAGGTCATAGTCAACCAATAAATTATCCAGTTATGTTGAAAATTATTTGATTTTTCATGAAGGTACTTAATCTTGTATCTTGAAGGTGAATATTTTTTTGTAACATTAAAACCTGACTCGTCATATCATTCATGGGTTTTAAAAATATAAAACCTGACTCGTCATATCATTCATGGGTTTTAAAAATAATATGAGACAGGCACAACCTGTTTAAGGGCGAAGCTTATTTGATGATAATGACAATTAAGAAGGAGGCATGCACAGGAGTCGGAAGTTCTATCAATAATAAGGTATAGGGGCACCTCGAAGATCGCTGGGCAACTATAAAAAAACACCAGGAGTGCAACGCATTTTTGGGGGGGTTGGCCTAAATCTATACCTACAGGTAGATCAGCATGGAATAAAAGGTTGAATCCTACTCTTGGATGTTTAAACTAAATAAATATCATGTTTTCTTGTATTTACCACATGGTTTTGTAGCAGTTTCGTACATTTACCCTTCTACACCACCATCACCAGATCCATGATGCGTAAACCGGAAGTGCAGTGAATTTTAAGGTCAGTATAATTAAATTATCTCTTGATAAATTATGAAACATCTTGTGATAAATTATATGATTTAAATATAATAAAATATTACTTCAAAAATAAGGTCCAATTGTTTGTTGTAGGAGGGTCAGACTTTTTTTGAAAATGTGTTAAAATATCTTAAAGTACACACCAATGATCAGATCTCCTGAAGATATTTACAGTGGTGCTTAGTTTTTTAAAATCTGTTAAGCGGTTCAAAAGTTATGACAATTTGAAGTTCGGAAAATGACCACTTCTATTTTATAATGGTGGCCATTTTGAATTTTATCTGTCTTTACCAAGAAATAGAATATCAGAAATTATTTGAAAACAATAATGAAATCTAATGAAACTGTACTTGATAAATGTAGTTTAGACATTGTTCTAAAAGAAATTGCATAGTTGTAGTCTTTGTTTCATCAGCAACATGTGTTTCCAAACACATTTTTAAAATTATTTTTTACCATGCATTTCAATGGGAAAATTGAAAACGGCACCAAAATTGAATAAATTTTACCCATCAAATTGAATGTATAAATAAAAATTTTGAATTTTCTCATCAAACTGTATGAGATTATTAAAACCTAGCCTACTATCCACTACTGAAGAGTTTTACTTTCAGTCTAACTGGTCAGCAACATGTGTTTAAGGGAAGAAATAGTTTCAAAATAGCGGTGCCATTTCCAAAGTTTCCATTCAATTTTGGTCGCTTCTGTCCAGTTTAAATATAAAAAAATTGTGACATATGAAGAATTTTCTCCAAACATGTGCATTATTTATTTATTTCAACATGTCACCTTTTAAATAATTCACTTTAAATAATAGTGTTCTAGTGCATTGTCACTGCAGCTGTCTTCAAATGCAAGACAGAATTACAGAATTTGCCATTGTGTAAATAAAATTGAAAAATGTCTGACCTCCCTATTTGTTGTATTTATTTTGCCATAATTTAATTATACTGACCTTAAAATTCACTGCACTTCCGGTTTACGCATCATGGATCTGGTGATGGTGGTGTAGAAGGGTAAAATGTACGAAATTGCTACAAAACCGTGTGGTAAGTACAAGAAAACATGATATTTATTTAGTTTAAACATCCAAGAGTAGGATTCAACCTTTTATTCCATGCTGATCTACCTGTAGGTATAGATTTAGGCCAACCCCCCAAAAATGCGTTGCACTCCTGGTGTTTTTTTATAGTTGCCCAGCGATCTTCGAGGTGCCACTATACCTTATTTTTGATAGAACTTCCGACTCCTGTGAGGCATGAGAGGCGAATGCCTCCTAAAAAATACAGATGAAAATTGAAGAAAAAAATGTTTGTATGCCAGTACACTCGAATTTCGTCGATGAAAATGTCATGCGCAGTGTAGCGCTTTACCAGAACCAGATTGGACAGGACTGACGATACATTCGTGTTGGATAATTACTTGTTTATAGATTTTAATAAAAAATACAACCATTCTGCACTTCGATTTTGTGTCTTTCTTTACATAACTGAATGACCCTGACCCAACTTCCTCTACGCCACACCACTCGAATTTCGACGATGCGCAAAACATGCCATAAAATTAACAAACGGGGGGAAAAAAATAACGTTGCTTAATGAAATATATTGAAGAAAAATCACTTACCTTTATGTCGGGTTGTCCACAAAAATATCCATCTGTATTTTTCAACTCTTATTTAAAAATTTTTGTATCCTCATTTTTTGAACGGCACAAAAAGTCAACAATTGAAACAAGTCAACTGTTCATAACGTTGACTTACCGATTTTGACCGCATACTGTTCCAATGCAAGGTTTTGGGTAGCAGGGGTTTTCCCAACTTTTACGAAGGCTGGAAGTGATGTCATAATGTAGAAAAGTGTGTGTGACGTAAAATCGAAGAAATACAAGTGTGGACAAAATTTGAGTGGTTGGCCATGAATTTAGATCTATTTTGAACACCTATTCCATAGACGAAAACTTTAAAAGGGGGTGGGGTGTTTCTGGTCACGAATCTCAGAAAATAAAAAAAAATCCAAATCACGATTCACGGATATAAAAATTTGCCATTTTTGAGAATTTCACAAATCACGGTGAATCAATAAGAGACATAAATCGAGGGTCACGAGAATAAAAAAAATACCCCAATCACAGATTATGAAAAAAAAAATGGTGAAAGAGAGATAAGAAATGCATGTGTGGCATTTAAAAGGGGAGTGAGGGTCAGACGAAATTGCAATGTTTTTAACCTTGCCATGGAAAATGTGTTAAAAGGCTTACCTGAAAAAATCCGAGATCAGTTGTCCAGACATCATACACAAATGCACTTCAAATGTACACATTTTTTAATCACTTTCAAATCGCGAGATCGTGGAGATGATATAGGTTTCCTGTATACATAAAAACGATGCAGAGCTGTTCTTCAATGTTTGACACCAGCTCACAAAGTTTTCAGAGACAGGATAACCAAGAAGTGCATGCAATTTCATGTTTCCTCTCCGAAGCAGACGAAATGCAATACATATGTGCTCACTAGAAAATAAGGGGGGAACGATTCACCGTATGTACCGAAATCGCGATTATTTTGGGGACGGTTCGGTTCACGATACGTGGAGGCCACTTACGAAACAAACGATATGATGCTCGTTTTTAAAAAAAAAGTAGTGTTGAACTTCCGTTTTCTTCTTTTGGTGATCATTTAATTAATATTTTGAGAAAAGTGAATCGATTAATTTACGCTTTTAAAATTAATTAATCAAATATCAAATATTTATAATTTTCGCTAGTACGTAAGCGACCTCATATAAAAAAAAACATGGCAGCGCCCATGTCGACCAGCATGGACTTCAAGGAATAGTTACAGTTTCCTATAAAACGTATCGTAATACATATCAAATATCGCGATACGTATCGCTTGTGGAAAAAGTGTATCGTTACACCCCTGCTAGAAAATGACGTCATCCATGTACACTGTAAATGATCATTTCTCGTAGCACACGATTTTGATATTATAATTTTCTTTTAAGTTTATTTCAATTGAGAAGAATTGAAATGGTTACAGATTTGCGAATTTCTTATTGAAATAATTTTTATTTTGTTTTTAAATACCACTTTGTTCTATAATTTCATGCTTCAGGTGAAAAGATATTATGCTATGAATACATTTTGTAGGAGTATGACTTATTACCAAAAATCATATAGCCTACAGTTAAAAGGGCTTTGCCCTTTATTAAATGAATCCCTTTATAATTGGACTATCATCAAGCGCAGTGTGTATACATGATCATAGAGTTGGTGCACCACGTTTAACAAAAAGGCGTGTAAACAATAAACATGTATATACAATTCAGTCCTAATGTAATGTACATGTAATATTGGCAGAATCTTTTGTTAGTTGAAGACGGTCTCTTATATAGTAGAAGTAGAAGTCTGTACAGGGTTCGAAATTAATGTCACCCATTTTGAACGGTCACCTGTTTTCGATAGTTTGTTTCACATGATAAAGTCTCACGTTATTTTGATTGATTCATAGGTCAGAGTTTATGATTATGGTATGATGTTGAAATAATGTAAAACGATCTTAAGGCATCTTAGCGTGAAATGTTATCTTAAAGAATGGGAACTGTAATATCTCTTATTTCAAGTTGAAAAACATACTTTTTCACTATTCCAGATTTTCTTTGGCTTGAACCAAGCTTTATTATTTAGAAAGTTTACCGATGCAGTCTGATTTTGGTTTCATCAACCAATGTGAATGTTGTCAACATACCCACTGAGTAATAAACGCTCAAGTTTTATTTACTTGACCATCGGAATCTGGTGATGTAGTACACATGGTTTATGAATAAGCATGTGTTGTTTTTCGTGCCACCGTTTTGAAGCAAAAAGAAAAGACCTTGTTAGACAATTACATGTAGAAGATGATTCTCAGTTTAAGCCAAAGTGAAATGTACAGTTGTAAGATTAAGGTTTGTTAAGGTGAAACATTCAGGCTCGGGTTATTCTACTGATTCTTTAACTACAGATGTACAAAGGTATACTATATTATTTTATCATAACAGCATGACCATCTACACTTGAAATTTTGTATCATTGTAGGCTGACACCAAGCTAGGCATAAATGAACATCATCAAGCACAGATTCTTAATTTCCTGAGATTTTCTCGTTACCAGAGAGGTCAAAGGTTGAGAGCAGTAGAAATGTGTTTCGAGGAACTGAAAAGCAGCAGGTTGTAAAAATCACATGTTTTTATGCAACATTCAGTTTGATGGTTTATTCTTTATGATGTCAAGCAAAATGAATGTCAATATTATATTGTTGTTTATGTCACAGTTATTTAAAATCATGCTGATCTCTCATTTAGTTACATATCAAGTCTCTTTCACAATTATAGACCATCTCCACATTTCTAACTTGATTCTTAAATTATACATTTTTTTCTCCTTTTTTTATAGGAGTTACTTCCCTTTAATGCAAGCTTCAATGAAATTAGCAATATTTTCGTATACTCTTCAAAATTTAAATGTTGTAAGAACTGGTGAATTTTCTATTTGCTCTAGTCTGTGCCCATAATCACTAGACCACTATTACACTTGATAAATGCAGACAATGTCTGATGTTTCAGGTGACAAAAGGCTTTAGATCATATTTATTGTTAAATGTATTATATGTACATTGTAGTTGATAAATAAAATTATAAAAAATAATGCCTGTTCTTACACAAGAATTACCATGCATATAGTATATTAATTTGATAATATTTATCGATTTTGCCTCTTTCTACGATTTTTCTGTTGAATTTAGGAACTGTTCTGACAGTGTGGTATATTTTTTGTTTTTTAATTTTATTATCCAAGCACAAGGAAGATTATCTCCCATTATTCCATTTTTTAGACTTGATGAGACAACTTACACTATAGATGAAGTGACAGATATGTTAGACGGTTTATTGGCTGTTGTAAGAGGGGAGGTGGAGTCAGAATTGATAAACACCTCCCATACAAACATACTGTGTATGAGACAGATGTTTCAACAGGCAGAGAAATGGCATCTCAAGCTAGCAGCAGATATATCAGAATTAGAAAATAAGTAAGTTATAAAACTATTGACATTTCTTAACCTCAAGCTAGCAGCAGACATATCAGAATTAGAAAATAAGTAAGATGTAAAACTAGTTGATATTTCTTAATCTCAAGCTAGCAGCAGACAAATTAGAATTAGAAAATAAGTAAGATGTAAAACTAGTTGATATTTCTTAATCTCAAGCTAGCAGCAGACATATCAGAATTAGAAAATAAGTAAGATGTAAAACTATTGACATTTCTTAATCTCAAGCTAGCAGCAGATATATCAGAATTAGAAAATAAGTAAGATGTAAAACTAGTTGATATATCTTAATCTCAAGCTAGCAGCAGACATATTAGAATTAGAAAATAAGTAAGATGTAAAACTAGTTGATATATCTTAATCTCAAGCTAGCAGCAGATATATCAGAATTAGAAAATAAGTAAGATATAAAACTAGTTGACATTTCTTAATCTCAAGCTAGCAGCAGACATATCAGAATTAGAAAATAAGTAAGATATAAAACTATTGACATTTCTTAATCTCAAGCTAGCAGCAGACATATCAGAATTAGAAAATAAGTAAGATATACAACTATTGACATTTCTTAATATCAAGCCAGCAGCAGACATATCAGAATTAGAAAATAAGTAAGATGTAAAACTAGTTGACATTACTTAATCTCAAGCTAGCAGCAGACATATCAGAATTAGAAAATAAGTAAGATATAAAACTATTGACATTTCTTAATCTCAAGCTAGCAGCAGACATATCAGAATTAGAAAATAAGTAAGATATAAAACTATTGACATTTCTTAATCTCAAGCTAGCAGCAGACATATCAGAATTAGAAAATAAGTAAGATATAAAACTATTGACATTTCTTAATCTCAAGCTAGCAGCAGATATATCAGAATTAGAAAATAAGTAAGATATAAAACTAGTTGATATTTCTTAATCTCAAGCTAGCAGCAGATATACCAGAATTAGAAAATAAGTAAGATATAAAACTATTGACATTTCTTAATCTCAAGCTAGCAGCAGATATATCAGAATTAGAAAATAAGTAAGATATAAAACTAGTTGATATTTCTTAATCTCAAGCTAGCAGCAGATATATCAGAATTAGAAAATAAGTAAGATGTAAAACTAGTTGACATTTCTTAATCTCAAGCTAGCAGCAGATATATCAGAATTAGAAAATAAGTAAGATGTAAAACTAGTTGATATTTCTTAATCTCAAGCTAGCAGCAGATATATCAGAATTAGAAAATAAGTAAGATATAAAACTAGTTGATATTTCTTAATCTCAAGCTAGCAGCAGATATATCAGAATTAGAAAATAAGTAAGATGTAAAACTAGTTGATATTTCTTAATCTCAAGCTAGCAGCAGATATATCAGAATTAGAAAATAATTAGATGTAAAACTAGTTGATATTTCTTAATCTCAAGCTAGCAGCAGATATATCAGAATTAGAAAATAAGTAAGATGTAAAACTAGTTGATATTTCTTAATCTCAAGCTAGCAGCAGATATATCAGAATTAGAAAATAAGTAAGATGTAAAACTAGTTGATATTTCTTAATCTCAAGCTAGTAGCAGACATATCAGAATTAGAAAATAAGTAAGATATAAAACTAGTTGATATTTCTTTATATGAAATTTATTTAAATCTTCATTGCATGTAGGCAAGTGGCTATGATCATAGGGAATTTTATTTTTCAATGTTAGAACATGGAGTAAATAAGGGTCGAAGTTGAACCATGATTGTTATAAGGGGCTGTCAATGCCATGATCGGATGATAGTTGGATGTACATCTACCTATTCAATCAGTGCATTATGGCACACAATAGTTACAAAAATGCGAAATGCCACGTTTCTCACACGGAAACTGGGGTTTTCTTGTGAGATATATACAAGAATGGAAAATCTATGTTTAAATCAAAAAATTAACAAGCTAAGCAGCAAATACCAATTTTACAGTCTTTAGTTTGACCAACCCAGGGCTTGAATCTACGATCTACCGCACTCAAATCGAGCATGCTAACCATTCTAAGGTTATTCACAATTTTGTAAAGATAAATAAGAAAAGCAAAATTGATACTGTCATATTGGACAAGACATATTTATCATGCAAACTTTTAAGGTGTTTAAAATAAACTTCCTATTGCTATAACAGAATATATCAGACATGACAAAAATCGTATTCAATATAGGAAGACAAACACATGGCTAAAATATAAAATTGAGACAACGAAAAATACAATCAACATGAAGAAATACAGAAAACTAGAGATTAGCAACGCAAACCCAATTAAATAGTGGCACATGTAGTGTTACTCAGTGTAATGGTAAAAGTTCAGTAAATGTCATAAATGAGGTAAAAGGGATAGAAAGAGATTATGCCAGGACAAACAGACCCTGAGTCATCTGTGAGACAGACACTGCATCACAGTCAACCAAGTCACGATGGCATAAAACATTTAAAGTTAAGATTTTAATCTACCTCTTATTAACCCCTCTGTAAGCAGTGCTGCTCATCATATATCCAGAAAACCCAGATAACCTGTTCAGGCCCTGTAATATTATATTAATTGAGAAATATAAACTCCATATTCAGGTGCTGCTAGAATAAGGCTACAAATGAATGGGTTCAACAGAAATATATTTTGATTGACTTGTATATAAGATATCTATTTTATATGCATAGAATTTTTACTTTTTCAGGGAACTTTTAGAAAGTATAGCTGAATTTGAAGAAATGAATTTTCGAGGAACAAAAAGAGATACTGATTTAAACAGTGTTTTAAGGAATGTAAAACTAGTACCACTGAATGAAACAGGAGGGACTACCTTATTACATATGGTATGTTTTTAGTAAAACACTCACTTATTGTAAATGTTTTATCCTTTCCAAAACCAACATGATATACCAGTAATATCAGTAAATGATTAAAGACAGTAAACAGGCAGTATGCATGTATGAAGGTCAAGACAGCCATTATCACTAGTATCACAACAAATTTGATAAGACGAGCTGTGATACATTTGATAATGTATAATGATACCTTCAAAACTGACGTTGATGTTTTTATCAGTAACATCATGTTTTAGATATCACTCTTGACAGATTATTTTCAGTATCAGAATCAGTCTGCTGATACTGACATTATCCCTCTGTGTGATCAAAGGGAAAATGTGTTAACTACAAATAAAGAGTTTTTCATTCTAAATTTACCCTGAGCTAATATGGTGTCATTTCAGTGGAGAATTCTGGTTAATATCATCCATGCAACATCATCAAATTCATATATCCATTGTTTGATTTCAACCCCCGATTTGACAAAATAAGCCACATTTAAGGCCATTGATCATCGAATAGAAAATATAGTGAACCCTTGTAAGAAATCTTGGTCTCAAGGAGGTTCAGGTTCATCAGGTTTCTACAGTGAACCCTTGTAAGAAATCTTGGTCTCAAGGAGGTTCAGGTTCAACAGGTTTCTACAGTGAACCCTTGTAAGAAATCTTGGTCTCAAGGAGGTTCAGGTTCAACAGATTTCACTGTAACAAAGAGTTGACATACTTTTTTCTACCTTATTATACAGGCGTATCTCATTATGTTGAAGTCGAAGGAACCGATGATCGATGTTAGTTCAAATTAAACCGTTATTCGAGTTATTCTGGCAAATTTAAGCAACACTCAATGGTACTATGAAAACACCATATTCTTACTTTGAATTATCCAAGAAAAAATGACTTATCCGAGTTCAGGATTATAAGGTTTGACTGTACAGGTAAAGGAACAGAGCTTTGATTGCTGTTCTTCATTCTCCATTTGCTGTGAACAAACTTGCATTATATACAATAAGTGGATTTGAGGCATGTTGTCATTGTCTGAAGATGAGAGGTGCTCAATACAAAATAGAAATTAATGAAAGCTTTTTATTTTTTCAGTGTGGGATCATACAAACAATTATTGTGTATTATATATTGGCAAAACTCATTACTCTTTTTTATATACTATTTTATTTTAATGCTGTCAACTATATTTAGACATTTTGTTTGTAACTGCAAAAATTGCATATCTGTTCTTTCTAATGAAAAAAGTAGATATCTAATTTAGTGCATTATGCAAATTTCTGTAGTTGATATTTTTTTTCTCCTCCAGAAAATAGAAGAACTAGAACAGGAAAATTACAAATTAATGAACGAAAATATGAAAGCAAAAGAAAAACTGGTGTCATTAGGAGGACAGGTATTATACATATTTATGACATATAATTAAACAATGCAAAAGTATGTTTCTCATGACCTGCTTTGTTGGCCATATCACGTCCTGTTTACCCAACATTTCCATTTTTAGCTCTTATAGACAAGTATATTTTATTTCCAAGAGTTTTGTAGCTGAGATATTGCTAAAGTTGGAGTTAAACACCAATCAATCAATCCATCATTTTTAGATCACCCACTTGAAGAGTGGTGTGGCCGTGGGAAGCAGACGTTGTACACATACAGTTGTTGTCTTTTAAGTATTGATCAAATTCTTTCAAGTCTACATCAGAATTTCCATTTTTAACTGGCATTTGCCAAAATCCCTGACGTCTACCCAATATGTTTATGTGTAGCTCTCCCACTTGAAGAATTGTGTGACGCATATGTTGTTGTTCTTCTACTATTGACGCAATTCTGTCCTGGCTACCCAATTTTTACTGGCAATGGCCAAATTTAGTTGTAGTCTACCAAATATTTCCATTTTTAGCCAGCATTTGCCAAAGCTGTCAATGAATGAGTGTCAACCCAATATTTTCATGGTTAGCTAGCCCTCTTGAAGAGTTAAGGGTACACTAGGTACCATAGTTTGTTCATGTCCTGGTATTGGCAAAATTCTGTCCTGTTTATCCAATACCGGTATTTCTATTTTTAACTTGCCCACTTGAAGAGTTGTGGGTACTATGCTGTTGTCATGGAGTGAGCACCCATATCCATCTTGAGCATGTCTCCTTGTCGGCCATGATTATTGTGCTAATTTGACGTCTGCAATGAAAATGTCAAGTTCAAAAACTATGCATAACAGAGGATTGAAAGAAATTTTTATGTAACAAATATATTTTTTTTTATAATTTTATGCATTTTTTAATGAGTTTTAATTACAGTTTGGAATTTTCCAGTCAAGATTACCTGTTAGGTTAATACAAATGTATGCTGATGTAATAATATACAATTATAGTCTTTCGTTGAGGTCAATACAAGTTTTTATGGACCGTAAAAACGATATTCACCGAAGCCTTTAGCTGAGGTGAATATCGTTTTTAAGGTCCATAAAAACTCGTATTGACCGATACAAAAGACTGTAATTGTTTTATTACATTAAAATGAAAAGTGAAAGTGAAACCAAGTCAATATGAAATTAATCACTTCATTATGACGTCATACATAATGCAATGGAAAGTGAAAGTGAAAGCGAGTCAATACAAGTTTTAATCAAACAATATCAAATTTTACAGAATGTCAGGTGACAGACAACATGATAGCCAATAAAATTGTTTAAATAAAACTATTATGTAATAATAAAAATAATATTGCATGTTGATTTACTTCTATTTTTAGTCGGCGATAAAAGACCTTGCTAAAGCTGTTAACGCAACTAAAAAGGTAAGTTTTGAGTGCAATGTACCCGTAGAAGACTATCACTTATTATTAGAACAGAGAATTGTTTACCAGTGCAAACATTTATAAGCATTTTATTTTTATCCTGAAGCAGAATAAAAAAAAGTTTGAAGATACCAAAGGGGTAATCAGAAGACATAATTCAAAGAAGAACAGACAATACAATGGTCAAAAGAAAAAGAACAGAAAAACAAACAATGGTTGACATACAACTACAAGGAAACTAAAGATGGAGCAAACCCACCCAAAAAATGGGGGTGAGTGAACGGAGTTATTCTGGAAGAGTGAGCAGTTGCGGTTCCACTAGTTTCAACCGTCGTATTACTCTTGTTACAAACCAGGTGATAAGTCATTAATGAGAAAAATATAGAACATTGTTACCATGACATCTGGATCACTATTATGTTTATTGTGTGACCGACACACCTACAATAACTGTATACAGTCAAGTCCAATTATAATGAAATCGGTTGTCTTGAAAAATTGGTTATATTGAACAGATTATTTATTCCCATCAACACCCTTGAGTATATGTAAGGACTCATGGTCATTAAATTTTTGTACTTGTACTAGAAAAACTGCCAATCAGAACACAGTATCCAATTCATAAAGCATGGTGAGGTGTACTTGATACAACATTATGTGATAAATTTTGTCAGTGACTTGTGGCAGGTCTGTGGTTTTCTCCGGGTACTCTCCGGTTTCCTCCACTAATAAAACTGACCTCCACGATATAACTGAAATATTGTTGAAAGTGGCGTTAAACACCATAAACTAAACCAAACCAATTCATAAAGTTGTGTTCTGATTGAACGATTTTGGAGTATGAGTACGAAACTCATGCTTTTGAAGTTTTTTGACTGTGAGGCCAGGTCTGGTTATATTGAAGTTTGGTTATTATGAAAAGATTTCATGTCTTCCTAAAATTTCATTATAAGTGAACTAAATAACTTGAAAGGGTCTTTTATGCTCTCACTTACATATATATTTGTAGTAGCTTTTCTAAAAAAATATTTATTTAATGAATTCTTTCAAATAAATGTAAACTTATTTTCAATTATAAAAGTTAAATTCCAATGCAATTGGTTATGTAACAAGCAATTTCATTGGTCAATTGCATTCACAGGTCAGAGTAAATTTTACATTTTGCCATGTTTAAAATTGCGTCAGAATATTGATTTGAAGTGACACACATTAAATTTGTTGTTAAAATTGTTATTTAAGCTAAATAACATTATCAAGTGGATATTTTTGGTTATGATTACATAATAGATCATTAGATATTTTATAAAGCGTTTGATTTCTGATCGAAAAGGTTTGTAACTAAGGAACTATTTTGGCAGATATGCTATGTGAAAAGGCTCAATGAAATTGATTAATAACAGCCAATAATTGTAAACAAATGTTACTTTTGGAAGAATTTCATTAGAATGGGAATACCGTATTGTACTTGAAGTGTTCCCATCGTAAATTGTCCCTTTTAATGTAGCAAATATCAGTTTACCTGGCTCCGATACGTGTCACCAGGTAAACTCAATTTGCAACAGTAAAACTGATGATTTACAGCAGGCAACACTTCAAGTACAATACAGTTATTCCCTAAATACATTATGTAGTCGATATTATGGTTTTAATCTTTAAAGAAAACTCAACTGTAGAAATTTTATTTGTTGAATTATTTTTTAATCTCATTTTTCCAGCCATCAGAAAGTGATCTTGAAGAAACCAGAGAGAAAATGGCCAAGTTGCAACTAGAACTTGAACAGGTTGTTTATAATGATAATGTTAGAAATAACTTGAAAGGGTCTTTTATGCTCTTTATTATTATACCCTCACTTGTAGAGAGGGGGCTATATTGCAATCACTTTGTCCGTCCGTTTGTCCGTCCGTCCATCCGTCCGTTAGTCCGTTTGTCCGTTAGTCCATCCGTCCGTTTGTCCATCCGTTCACACTTTCATAACAGATATCTCAGCCTCTACTGGAAGAAATGATTGCACATTTACTTCCTGTATACCGTGCGACTTACAAATGAACGAGTGGGGGTATTCTTAGCACGACGTAGCGTGCAACATCTTGTTATAGTCTAATATGTGTTACAGTAGTCCCTGTCTTATAAGTCCAGTTTTCTGCAATGAAAATGTGGCCTTATAAGATGAGTTGGATTTTTATTTTTTTCGAAAGAATAATTAATTTACAACAAAATGTAATCCATCATTTTTTTTTCTTTGAGACAAAACACAAGTTGAACATTTTTTCCACAACATATCATGACCAATCAAATTTTATTGGACAGTGTATTAAAAGGAGTTTTCCAATCATGGGCAAATAATTTTTTTTGCTGAAATCAGAGACAAATTTTTTTTTTAATTCCATCCGCCATTCCTCAGATAAGAAAAATTGCTTATCCCAAAGTGAAATAGCCAATCCCAACTACTTTAGAACAATATGTTTTGACTATCTTTAATATCTTTATACAATTTTTGTTATTATTTATATATTGTGTATTATTATCTCTGAACTAAGATACCGTTGTTTTCTCGGGTTGTGCTGGGATAATAGACATACTAATAGACTTGTATGTTGCTGGTCTGAATTTTAAATGAAATTAAATTTTAAAATTTTACAAAATTATCAGTTATTTCTCTTCAAACTGGTTTTCCTTGAAATTAACTTTCTAGTATTCTGTTCTAAGAATATTACCTTTGCACAGCCACAGGGATGAAACATAGCAAGGGCCCAGTTGCCCAAGTACACTTAAATTTGGTCTATGCCCCCGTATATTCTCAGAAATTTTCTACTCGTATTATAAAAACGTAGATATCTAATTTAATGTGCACCACACGTTTCTGGAATAACCTTTATCAGGTACACTCAAGGTCAAATAATTGGAAAGTCAAATAATTTAAAACCTGGCTGCTGATATTTTGAATATTTTTATATGCTGCTGGGCCCCAATAATTTATGCTGGGCTAAATACATTGTTAATATAAGGAGCCCAGCAGCAAAATACTAGTATTTCACTGGTTGCATGTTATTTTTTTGTCTTTATATTTTAAGTTTAATATTAAAGTTTTGCTTTTTTCAGAGTAAAATATCCAGCCCATCAGCAGGAGACATAGATAATGATCTGGTATCAACAAAGCATGAATTACTACGCATTAGAGAAATGTTAGAAATGGCTGAAAAGGTTAGACAATTCTGTTTTACTTATGAAAATTGGAACAAGTGGGTTTTTTTTGTAAAAAAGAATAGTTTTTTCACACCTTCTGGTAATTGTTTTGGCTAAAAAGGCACATTGGATTTACATTCTGTAGTTATGAGTTCAGATTGAATCAAGTTTCTACTCCTATAATAAAAATGTGTATATCTAATTTAATGCTCACGACACGTTTCTGGAATAACCTTCATCAGGTTCGCTCAAATTCAAAATATTGGAATGCCAAATACTTTAAAAGTCTTTGGGAACAAGAAAGCTAAAGGACATATATAATGTGTATTAGTGTGCACTACACATTTTTGAAATAACCTTCATTAGGTATTCTCAGTCAAAAGATTGGAAAGCCAAATAATTAAGGGGGTACCATACACTACAGGGAGATAACTCTTTAAAATCAGTTGAACGTTTTGATCATATGATGTTTGTATGCAGATTTCAAGCATCTCGGTGATCAAAACCACAGAGAGAAAAGCTGCTATGTGGCTAGTGAATTGATAGCTCTGAGTCTTTTGGTTGGAGTTTGTTAAAATTTTGATATTTATTACAGTGGATATATTCAAACACACTGCCAAAAAAATAAGAAAATTAAACGAGCAGATCAAATTTTACCTGAAGTGTATGGTACCACCTTAAAGGGCCTTTGGGAACAAGAAAACCAGAGGGCCTAAACAGTATAGCCAAAATTGGCTATGGTCACCTGAGGGAGTAAAAAAGTTAATGAATCAACAGTGCTTGGTGTGTAGTCAGTTTTGATACCTAAAGATTTAGCAGGCTCATCGATAGAAAATATAAACCCTGACATGACTCCATACAGGATATCAAATGTTTTAGTGTTTCACCAAAAAATAAGGGGCCGTGATCATATTGTAGTTGGATTTACAACTACATGTGCAATCAGTGCCTATCACCACTAAAGTTGTCAGTTCTAGCAGGAGGTGTACCTGATACAACATTATGTGATAAAGTTTGTCAGTGACTTGCAACAAGTCAGTTGTTTTCTCCGAGTACTCCGGTATCCCCCCATCAATAAAACGATATAGCTGAATTATTGTTGAAAGTGGCGTTTAACACAATATACCCACCCAACCTAAAAAAATAAAAAAAGATACAACAAACATCTAATTTTAATTGTAATGTTTTTACTTTGTCTTACAGGAACTAGAAAAGAAAGTGAGTCAAACGAATCCATTTAGAAATCTGAAAAAGATGTTATTATCTAAGAATGATCAACTCAAACAACTACGAAAGAAATTATCTAAGTAAGTGTACACCAAAAGGTCTGGGTGTGTTAATGGGTGGTGGATAGGACCATAATAGCTCTGGGTGTGTTAATGGGTGGCGGATAGGATCATAATAACAAATGTTAAATCTAAAACGTTTCTTTAATATGTGGAAAATTTAATCAATGTCATTTAATTCTTACATTTCCGACGACAATTTTTTTCAAAAGTCCATGCGCATTATAGACACGAACTAGTTTTTTTCTGGAGATTTTCAAGGCCAAGAGGGGGTGCGCATTATGCACCAATGCGCATTATGCAACCCTAAATACGGTATACATTAAAACCTGTCGAAAGCGACCCTCCTCGGGGCCAGCTTTTATGTTAAGAATAGACAGGTGTTTGTTTTAATCAGGATAAATTTACAAAAATTTCCTACATTAGGACTTTATTTAAAGTTTGTTTTATACACGATTCTGGTAAAAACATTTGAGCATAAGTTTTGTACTCATACTAAAATAAATATCCAATCAGAAGACTGTGTTCAATAAATACTTTGTTCTGATTGGACAATTTTGGAGTACAAGTACAGAAATCATACTGGAGAGTCCAGACTTTTATCTGGTTGTTTCATGTAATATGAGACAGGCAACCTGTTTGAAGGACGAAGTTCTAAAATTTCAATAATACGATGATCCGTACACATTATTATCTTTTATTTTGAATGAATTTTGTAGCTGATTTGTTATGGCTGTTCCGTTCATTTTACCTACGCCGCTCTTCCGTCGAGAGTTTTGTAGAAAGAGAATTTTTTATTAGAATTTTATTTCAAGTTTATTTCGATTTTGCATAGAGTAAATAATTAAAGAATTGGGAATTTTTCATTGAAATATATTTCTTTTGCATTTCTAAATATTAATTGATTTATTTTTTAAACTTCCGGTGAACAGATATTTGGCTATCAATATAGAAAGGAGGAAAAATCGGACAGCCTACCGTTAAAAGGACTTCGTCCTTTATAATAGAATATATATACAGTAAAATCTTGTTATGTCAAAGTTCACGGGACAATTGAAAAAATTTGAGTCATCTGAAATTTGACTAATGGGGAGCAAGGGATTAAGTAAGATAGGTAACTCTGTCAGGTAAATTTGACACACATTGATACAAACTACTGTTGTCTATCATGTCAGATATTATATACTTCTTATTATTCAAGTTTATATATACAACATTTTGTCATTTTATTCAAGCTCGTTTTATTTTCCAACAAAGTAAATGAACATGAGAAACAATCCTCTTTTACACTTAACAGAAAAAAAAATGAAACAGAAAAAATGTAATGAGGTTATGCAAAATATTATTATGTGTAACATATATAAATGATAATATATTTATGCAACATCCCTATAGCAAAAAAAGAAAAGAAAATATATAAAATAACGCTAGTTTTGAATGTCGAGACAGACATTATCACTCGTGATATTGTAATTCAAGACCTTGAAAACTGATGATGTTGTTTTTATTCAGTGACATCATAGTGTGTTTTACGATGTATTTCAGTATCAGAGTCAGTTCATTTATACTGACAATATCACTTGTATAGATCAAAGGAAAAATGTCTGAATTACTAATGGATTAGGGTTTGGGTTATGGTGTTTAACGTCACTTTCAACAATATTTCTGTTATATCGTGGTGGTCAGTTTTATTGGTGGAGGAAACCGGAGAAAATCACTAGACTTGCTACAAGTCACTGACAAACTTTATCACATTATGTTGTATTGAGTACACCATGCCATGAGCGGGATTTGAACTCACAACGTTAGTGGTTATAGGCACTGATTGCAGTGGAAGTTGAAATCCAACTACCATACGATCACGACCACAATCTAAATTACTAATAAACATGTATCTTTTTATTTTTTTTATAGATATGAGCCTGTGGCTGATGATGATTAAGGAAACATATTACAGCAATAAACATACATGTACTTTCAGTGTCAAGGCCATCTTCTATATATGTGTTCATATATGTATCCTAGGGGGGCTATTGTCCTAGGGTGGCAATTGTCCGGGTGGCTATTGTCCGGGGGGACAATTGTCCGGGGGGCTATTGTCCTGCTCCCATGTATGCTTTCTTATTTTTAATGCTTTCATTGTTTTCAGGACTTGTACTTAATATAAAAACCTACTTTCGTAACTAATGCATTATGGTAGTACTTAATATAAAAACCTATTTTCGTAACTAATGCATTATGATACTTAAAAATGATTTCATTGGTCGAAAATTATTGAGTATTAACCAATGAGATAGTCAGATGATAATTTTGATGTAAGTTCTGGTACATAAAAATGAATTCATTGGTTGAAAATGATTGAGACTTGACCAATGGGATAGTCAGATAAAATCTTGATGAATGGAATTCGTCATTGTCTGTATAGTCTGATTGACTTCTATAAATCTCCAGTAAAAATTTCTTAAAAATCCATTTTTAATCAACAATTTTTTATATGTTAATATATCATATCAATGAAATAATGAAAAAATGGCCTTATAAGAAGGGTGGCCTATCTTGAAGGGAATAATTTAGTAGTATTTTACTTTCTCTTTGCATCTGAAACATGGCCTGAAAAGAATGGGTTGCCTGTCTTGAGGGGGACAATTTGGTAGTATTTTACTATCTCAGTGAATTTGAAACCTGGCCTGTTAAGAGGGGTAACCTTTATTGGGAGTGGCCTTATATATGTATTAAATATCACATTTGGTCAGTAGTCACGAAAATTAGTTTTGCACATCATATAATATAATCATGATTTTAACCTCAAGTTGACACTACCATTTTCCATGCATAATAAGGTGGTATACTAGACTATATTTCTGTGTAAAGAGTCTTGTACTATTTATTTTCATTTTGATCTGTTTATTTTGATTGAGATCTGTACATTTGTTAGTTTAGAAACATTGAGTATGACAACCTTTTCGTAGCCATGTTAACGTTAGTATGGTATACATGTTAAACAATGGTGTTAGTAATTGTTAGTTTACATATTGTATCATTTAACTTTTTATATTTTTCATTTTGATTTATTAGATCCGACACATGATACACCTACACACGGGACACACTTACTCGATACACCTTCACACACGGGACACACCTACATACACATGCAAAACATTTTTTTAATCAAATTCTCTTTCATATACAATACACATTTCACTTAATAGAAAAAAATCTCAGTGATGTCTTCACACACAAAAAAATTGTCAAGATGCCTTTTATCTTGAATTCATACAATGGATAACACAAAGTAGAAATGTGTGCTGAGAAATGTCGTTTTCTTAGATTTGAAGTAGAATTGTTATTATGCCTTTGTAGTATCAATAATCTACATTATATCCCTTGGCTATCGCAGAAATTTTTCTTTCAGCCAACTTATACCGATTATGCAAATTAGGCATATTTTGATAAAAGATCACATTTAAATCTTCTCCTCAGAAACCGCTGAACCAAGTTAAACCAAACCTGGCAGGGATGGTCCCTGGGTGGGTCCCTTTCAAAATTGTGTCCGACAGCCCTGCCCTCCATTCAAGATGGCTGCTGTTACTAAAAATAGAAATTTCTTCAATTGTCCATTGCTGCTTTAGTCAACATGAGCTCAAATTTTAACTGCAGCTACATGGCAAGGAGTAGTTTAACATATATTCCAGGTTTCTCTGTGAAATTTTTCTTTCAGCCGATTTATACCAATTATGCAAATCAGGCTAGTTTGATAAAAGATCACATTTAAATCTTCTCTGAAACCGCTGAACCAAATTAAAGCAAATTTGGCTGGAATGGTCCTTGGGTGGTCCCTTTTCAATATTGTGTCCGACAGCACCGCCCTCCATTCAAAATGGCTGCTGTTACCAAAAATAGAAATTTCTTTAATTGTCAATTTCTGCTTTATTACAAATCAAAATGAACTCAAATTTTAACTGCAGCTACATGGCAATGAGTAGTTTAGCATATATTCTGGGTTTTTCTGTGAGATTTTTTCAGCCAGTTTATTCCATTTAGGAATATTATGAGATAAAGATCACATCAAAATCTTTTGCTCAGAAATTTGAGTTAAAATGATCTTTGGGTGGCCCACTTTCAAAATTATGTTTAACACCCCCATTTTCTATCAACTTTCGATGTCAAATTGAAAACCAGGTGAGCGATTACAGGCTCCAGGAGCCTCTAGTTTTGTACCTTGATATCACACAGTAAAATAAATGTTTTATTTCATTGAGTGAAATGCCAGATTTTCCTTCACTTGGAAATCTCAGTATTTCGGGGGAATTTATCTATTAAGACGATTTTAATCATTATTTTTTCTGTATCAAGTATTGTTCGTTTTTTCTTGTATCTCAAAGATGTTTATATTTTTGCTACATTATAAGTTTGTGCTGCTCTTTATGTATATCTTTTGTGTTTTGCATTTACTTTAAACAAAAAATCGTAACTTATAGGTGAATGAATGTTGAATATTCGAATGAATATTTTTATCCTTCAATCTTCTACAGAGACGTGCCAAAAGTATTCGGTCACTGTAATTTTTTACTATATATTTCATATAAAACCACAATTTTTGAAAACATTATTCCAAAGTCAATTCTTGTTCAATTTTGATGAAATTTTTACCAACAGAAGCGAGAGCGTATGTAGTTTTCTGTGATTATTTTAAAATATTTTTTGGGAGCACAGATTTTAAATGTTCATGATTTAAACACAAACTTAAATTATTTGTCTTCAAATGTACTATCATTGTATTGTATTTTTGACGTTCAAAATTTAGTTTTGTGTTTAAATCGTGAACTCATAAATATTATAGATTATAAATTTATGCTAAAATTACAGTGTAAAACTACATTTAATTCTGTTTTTATTGGTAAAAAAATCATCAAAATCAAACAAGAGTCGACTTTGGAATAATGTTTTTAAAAAATGTGGTTTTACATGAAATATATAGTAAAAAAATCACAGTGACTGAATACTTTTGGCACGTCTCTGTACTAGTATTTGAGCAGTGAAATTGCATTGACTGTATAATGTTTTGTGGTACATAGGTACTGTATAAATCCCCCTGGTCACCATGTGTCTATGTAGACCCTTAAGCCACAAAACCAGACACTAATTAAACATGCACCAAGAAGAAGATATCCTTAAAATTTTGTTTGGGATTGTTTTAATGTCATTTGTTGCATTCTATTTTTTCTCATGTTAATCTGACAATTTAAACTTGTAATGATATTGCATGACAAACAGAATATACATGTATTATCTCTGAATATAAAATTTATTTGTACTCGGCACAGAACAGGTGAAAAATGCTCGACAAGCCTCACATTTCTACCTGCCCCTAAGCCTTTGACAAATAAATTTTGTATTCAGGGACAAAGTATGTATATTCCATTTTTATTCGAGTCATAAATTTATGGATAATTGAATGTTGGTAATTACAGTAGACTCTGTTTATTTTGGAACTCGGGTAAGTCATTTGTGTGGATTTGTTTTATTGATAACTAAACATGATCCTTTGGTAATCTTACCATCTAATACTACATTAGATATCTATGTAGGTTTTCATTGACTTGAAAAATAAGAATTTCAGACGCAGTTAAATTATGCATTTATGCAGGAAGTTTACTTACTGGAAAAAAAGGAAGGGGGGGGGGGGGTCTTCTGTACTACACTGTGGGGAAATTTTACATGTTTACAGGAAATTTAGTTTTGGGGTGTTGTATCTATTGTACTGTGACATGATGAAAATTTATTCAACATTTTTTTGTATTGTCTAATAAAATTATTGACTATCAATGTTAACAATGTTATGAAAAGATAACCCTGTGATATTTGTAACCATGGTGATTGTATAATTTATGGTATTGTTAATTTTGTTTAATTTTTATAATAATATTTTCTTCTATCTTTCTACAATGAATTTTGTTTTTGGAAAATATCCCATGCTAGTTTTAATGATCACTTAATGTGAATTTACATAATCCGTCCATAATGAATACAAACATATCATAAGTACAAACGAACCTCTTTATCTCGGAGGGGCAGTCATGGTCGTATGGCAGTTGGATTTACAACTAGCTATGCAATCTGTGCCTATCACCACTAACGTTGTGAGTTCGAATCCCACTCAGGAGAGGTGTACTTGATACAACATTATGTGATAAAATTTATCAGTGACTTACGGCAGGTTGGTGGTTTTTTCCTGGTACTCGGGCATTAAGCACCATAAACTCACTCAAATAAGTTTAATTAAACTCTGACACTAAAAATATGATTAGAAGAATGTGTTCTCTTTTTAATTTTTATTGTTTTAACTTCTGTCATGTATCTATTTTTGGAGGAAATTGAAGGAATTCGTGTATAGCTGTATGGGTAGAAGTTTGTGCGAAATTATATTTGTTACATGCACCTTGTTTGTAATGGGCATTAAATATAATTTGGAAATTTATTGTTGTTCAATCTGATTAAAATCAACTGTTATAATATACTGTACTACACTCCCCCCCCCCCCCCCCCCCCCCCCCCCAAAACATCTGAGAGAATTGAAATAGGGGTCATGTCTAGATGAACTAATGATCAGCCAATGAAAGAGCTGTTGACAAAATCATAACAGCACATTTCAAGCTTTTTATTATTGCATCACAAATGTAAAGCTCTCCGATTGGTTGCATTTTTAATAAGTACAGTCAAGCCTGCCAATGGGGTCATCTATTAAGCAGTCACCTGTATTAAAAGGTCACCTTTTTCTTAGAAAATTTCATATGAATTGGACATCTTTTAAGAGGTCACCTGTCTAATGAGGCCACCTTCTCTTTGTCCCAAACATGACTTCTGAATATAGGTTTGACTGTATTCATATACAAAAGCATATTATGTATAAAACAGCTGATTTTATTCAAATTGAATATTGATAGAATGTCATTAGAAGAAAAATATTTTTGTTTTAAAGAGTAACCATAGAAATAGTGTAACTTATAATTGTATTGTAGATTGTAGTACTTTTGTTGATCAAACATTCCTTGTAATGTAATACATTTGTATTAATAAGTTAGAGATCAATAAATGATAGACAAGTAGATATTTACCTTGTGAAATGTTTTATGTTATAAATCAGTGGGGTAGCTAGGCACTAGATGATATGTAGGCAAGGGGTCTGGGGACCGCTGAGGTCCCCAGTGGGTCAAGGACAGAGCCCTTGTAGGGGGGGAAGCTCCCCGGAAGCTGACAACATATTAGCATTTAAGATGGATTTCTCACTTACTTACAGTATCTGAATTCTACTCTTCTAATATCAGAGCAAAACTTATGTCGACCTCTGTTTCGGTGGGATTTCACTGTACAATTGACTTGCTACTAAATAAAAACAAGTTAATTGACAATTGTTGGTCTACCGTCTAAGTTAAATTAAAAAAGATGTCAAAAAATAGTTGTATAGCTTTATTGCAGACTAGTGCTTTTAAGTTTAGCATTAACATTGTTGACATACCAACTTAATACCGTTTTATTTTCAAAAGAACGCAAGTTTTCTATTCTTTAGACTTGCAAACAGTTCAATGACGCGTTCCACATCGAATTCGATCTGACGGTGAACATGAAGCAGGGCTAGAGAGGAAAGATGATCATCTCCCATGGTTGACCGAACCGTGCAAAAATCAGTAAACATAACAATTGTAAAATGGGTCCACAAAAGCTACGGTAACGCAGCTACACATCAGTGAATTTAAAGCTTAAAAAATTTAAATATTGGGCTTTCATTGAAATTTTAGATTCCCCTTCTCCCTACCAACCAACAATAAATAAGGCCTACTGAATTTTTTTTAAATTACATTTTTAAGTTATAAGAGATTTTTTTTAATCACTTTTCTTCATATTTTCATAATAAATTACCCCTTAATAACAACATTTGAAAAAAAAAAAATCATATGTTGATAGGGAGAGGAGTAACAAATGTATCTTCAGAGTACAGCAAAGACTTATTATCTTTATTTTTGGTTACACAATGTCATTTGAAGTTCTCTGTTTAGGATTTTTTAAATAAACGCCTTGTTGGAAATTTGAATCCAAAGGCACTATTCCATTTCTCTGTAAGAAGATCTAGATTCTTTTTAGCGATGTCACTGTGTAAACTGCCATCATTCATACACTCTGCTATATCAGGATATGGAGGACCACACTGTCGAGACTCCGTCTTGGACAAACTGACATGCTCGGTACTTTCTGTTACATTAGTAGCTGCACTATCCATTTGACTTTCATTTTGTAGGCTACTATCTGATCCTTGTGTCTGACTCAGTGGAGGGTTATGATCAGGCACGGGTGAGATTCTCTTCTTTGGTTTGAAGAAAGAGTCTAGATTTCTTTGCATTTTGGCAGATATAATATACCATGTATCGAATAAATAAGAGTTGAAATCCGGATCGAATGTTGGCACCGGATTTACCGTTGTTTATTCAAGTGGAACGTAATATGATAGAACAAACGTCTTCTAAAAGGAGTCTGGCACTTTAATGTTGTTTTATTTAAAATGACGACGAAACACAACTATTTAATACAAAACAATATTTTAATGGGATGGGCAATTCTTTTTTTTTGCTTTTTTTTTTAACGAAATGATATGTAGGCAACTGCCTACACTGCCTAACGTAAGTTACGCCTTTGTAAATCCTTCCTGATCAACAAGGGGCTACCGTGGTAGTGTTACCTCTATAAATGATAGACAAGTAAATATTTACTTGGTATATTAGTTTATGTTATAAATCATTCCCAATCCACAAGGGGCTTTCATGGTAGTGATACCTCTATAAATGATTTGATTTGATTTATTGTGTTTAACGCCACTTTCAGCAATATCATGGCGACCAGTTTTAGTGGTGGAAGAAGCCAGAGTACCCGAAGAGAACCACTGTCTATAAATGATAAGAAAAAGTAAATATTTACTTGGTAAATTGTTTTGTTATAAATCATTCCCAATCCATAAGGGTTCGCCGTGGTCGTGATCGTATGGTAGTTGGCTCTACAATTACCTGTGCAATCAGTGCCTATCAGCACTAAAGTTATGAGTTTGAATCCCACTCAAAGCGAGGTGTACTCGATACAACATTATCTATCACCTAATTATTTATTAATGTTACTAATCGGAGCAAACTTCCCGACATATCCCAAATGCTTGTTTGACCTGTCTGCCTCTACTGATTACAGTTCCCATGAGGGTCAACACACAGAGCTTCCCAGCATGTCTGTAGGTGCAGGAAATGCCCCGTCAAACTTGATCTTGTCATGAATATAGTTTTAATACTGCTCAAATGATGTTAAACGACAATCAATCAATCAATACAAAAGAATATATTAGAATTACAGTTGTCTCCCTCTTATAAGGCCAGCCTCTATGTAATGAAAAAGTGACCTTATAAGGATGGTCTCCCTTGATGGGGATAATTTAGTGGCAATTTACTACCTCAGTGCATCTGAAATCTTGCCAGATAAGAGGGGTGCCCTTTGATGGGAGTGGCCAGATAAGAGGGGGACTACTGTATAACATTTAGCAAACCGTATCGGTGGTATAATGATTAACGTACTTGCCCTGAGTTCAGAAGGTCATGGGTCAAACCAGACTATAAAATTGGTACAAGTTGCTTCTCCACTAAGCACACAACATTCAGGAGAAAGAGCAGAGAAACAGCAAATACCAATTTTATAGTCTTTCGCTAGACCTGACTGGAGGTCGATCTACCACACTCGAGGCAAGCATGTTAACCATCATACCACCAATGCTGTTCCATTTACTATATACTGCCATAAAACTGTAATATAGACACGAAATATACATGGAGAAACCAAACACACCTTTGTATAAACTAGATTGAAAGTAGGTTTACTGTATTATATGTTTAATTTTTGTTGTTGGTTATATTGTGTTTTCTTCAATCATTGCTGGTAGTTGGATATACCTCCCTGTATCCATTCGGTGCCTATCAGTTATGAGTTTGATTCATGCCCATTGTCGAGGTATACTTTGTATAACAATATGTGATAAAGTGTGTCAGTTATTAGTGACTCGCCCGAGGTTATCTCCTAAAAATTGACTGCGATGAAATAATTGAAATATTACTGAAAGTGGTGTTAATCTAAGACAGGTACACCTAGATATTCCTCTATGCATATTTAATTGAACCTTCTGTCAAGGGACAGGTGCAAGGCAAATCGCATTTACAGACAACATGTTGACTGAGCCAGTAAACAAATAACAGAACTAGTGTTTTCTGCATTTTATTTTAACATTACAGAAACTGCTGGTTTTTCTTGTTTTCATGTTTACACAATTATTTAACTTAAAAAGGGATACACAGGCTGACCGACTGTATGCACACTATACTACATTTCACACACACGAAACATACACACACATTCTTCACTTTACAATTGCACCACAAATACATTCACACACCTTACACGCGTCACTCGTAACTATTTCTCAGATCAGTGATGTATACAACCTTTAATGTATAAATGTGAAGCTGTTTTTTGCCGCTATAATGAGACTGTAAAGTGAACTAGTACGACAACTGTATATGTGATTGTATGCTTTACCATTTTAGCAACAAATTAAAGCTTGAAATTCATTATTCTAATAAATAAATAATTTAATTTCATTCACCCATTTTGTAAAAATTATATTCTACAATCCAATTTGATTTCATTTCAGTCCTCCCCTCCCAAAAAAAAACAAAACACAATTGCTTTCATTTCTCTGTCCCCCCTCAAAAAAAATTGTTGCTTTCATTTCTCTGTCCCCAAAAACAATGGCACTATTTTTGTTTATGAATTTACAAAACAGGGAAACAACATATACTTTCCCCTAGATTTAATATTTGAAATGTACGCAGGTTAAAAATAACGGTAATAACGAGATCTAATTGATTTAATATCATTACAATTTATCTGTAAAACCAGATACTCTAAATTTTCCCGTTAATAACAATCAACATCGTCAAAATAATGGTTTAAATTTATATCATACAGTACCAAAATTCAGTATGTAAAAATATCGGCATCTTTTGGTATTGCATTGAAACGCATCTAAACTGTAGACCTACTACTGTTCACAATGGACAGGTAAATTTACAATGATATCAGAAATTGGGACTAGATTTAATGCTCCGAATAGAGTATACCGTCAAACTTGTATCCAACGGTAAACCTTCGGACTAAGTGAAAAAGACAGAATAAGAGAACTGGCTGTTTATTAAAGATTGGCTGATCCAGATTTTCAGTGGCCGTCCACAATGATTCACATACTACTGTTACCCGAAGGTATTTTTTTTGGAAAAGACGACGGTTGCTTTGTAATGCTTCTGGTATTTTTGTAACGATTTACAATTAAACAGTTAATTATTCAATAATTTAATATCTTAAATGGTAAAATCATGTACCGTGAACATCTGGAACATTAATTCCTGATAATTATTTTAAGCCTAGATTGAAAAGTAAACATTAAATACGATGGGGGAAAAGTTGACCAAATTAGTGAGACAAGCACCTATTTGAGCTAAAAATAACATGTTAATCCCATCTGGATGGATTTTAAATTGGTCTTTTTCACCAGATGACCGTTAGGCAAGACTGTATTCAATGTTCGGTTAAGACAGGTTTCATTGCAACATGAAATAACAAACAGGGATACAGTACAAGTGTTATTTCCTGTTTTACAACCATTTTTTTTTTTAAACGTGTAATATTAGTAAAACACAAATACAAAATTTAGTACTTTTAGTTATTTTTAGACAATTTTCAACCTTCACAAAACATATTAAAATCAGTTTATAGTGTTAAAATTCATAGTATGGTAATTGAAAAACTATTACCATTTTCTTGTACAAACTAACATTACACACAAACTACCATCAGGAAACACACTCAGATAATGTTTGAAAATTCATTGTCTTGTAGAAACTAATAAGTAATATGTCACACAAACTACCATTACATTTCAGAGATTGACATCAATATTATTTGGATTTCATATTAAGATATATATTAATAACCATTGTCTATATAAATAAAATATATTTTGCATACTTAAATAGGTTTAAAAAAAGATTTCTGACAATTACTTTTGCTTATTACATAGATGGCCGTGAAATACCGATAATTCCAAGTGAAAGATATACTTTGCGATGACACAGTACCTAATATATTTTGCATTCTTCAATAGGTTAAAAAAAATTCTGACAATTACTTCTGCTTTGCTTATTACATAGATGGTCATGAAATAGCGATGGTTCCAAAAGTGAACGAAATACCATGTGATCAAAATACCAATGTCTTCACAATGAAAAATATCAAGGAGTGTCTGGCAATGAATTTGAAGATCCCGTTATGCAATAACTTATTAACCCAAAGTGTATAATCCCCCGAAATACTGAGATTTCCAAGTGAAGGAAAATCGAGCATTTCACCCAATGTGGTACCAATGTCATAATGATAAAAAAATATATATGCCTTTTTGAAACGTCTCTTTAGTGCAAAAAAAAGTGTAAAATCTATGCAATAAACAGTATAACTACTATTGCCGTCTGAATGTAAAAAATAAATCACTTGCAAACGAACAAAGATGATAATTCACTCGTGAGCCAATGTGCATTCATGAATTACTGTGTTGCTCAGTTACCCGCAATTTATTTTATAATATTCAAAATGCAGAGAATATTTGTACAGTAATTATAACAGTTATCCGACATACATGTATAGAATATAGGAAATAGATCTCCATGTGCATTTTTTTCCTTTTATCTTATCACAAACATATAATGTGAAGTTCCCACTACATTACTTAGCTTGAATATTTTTTTCCGATATTTTTATAATTTCCATTTCTATAAGTTACGAAAAAGTTTTTTTTTGCTGTAGTTATATCGATGTAATTCAAATGTTGACAGATATATCTTTGAAGTTAAAATTACCTATAATATTCTTGTTTTTCTTTTCTTTGAATATAATATTCTGTTACCACAAATGTAATATCAAATCTGATTGGCTGCCATTTAAAATTTGTTAGTATTTCAACCTTTTTCTGCTGTTGAAAGTTTAAGAAAATTTGAAATAAATGCAATTTTTTATTTTGAAATTTAAATGGGAAAATAATTGAAACTTGTTTTCTTTTACTTTAAATCACAACACTTGGAATGTTTGATCAGAAAATTTTCATAGTCAAAACAAGCCTGGCAGCAAAAAAGAAAATTTCTTCAATACATATACATGTATTATAAATCTTAAATACTAGTGATATATGTTAAAAGACAGATAAAAAATAAAATATTCTTTGTTTGTTTACAACGGCTTGGTACATAATCTTTCCCCCTTTGTTGTAATAATTTACTCCTAATTTATATTATCTTGCTAACTAAAGTCCTTTCCTGGATTAACCATAGACAATAGAACAACTACAAAAATTGAATATTTAGTGAACGAATGTATGCACTTGAAATTATACAGAAATAAAAACTTTCAAGTTGACATTAAAATCTACATAACAGATTGCTTTTGTTATCAAGAATAATAAGTTTCTTTTTTAAAATCATATTTTGTGAACATTTTCAGCCATCTTGCCTTTTTTTTAACAGAATCATCTCATCATCCCCATATTCTGGAATGTCATTTTTTTAAATTCATGCACAATTGTGAAATTTTGTCACTTATTAGGTGAATTTTTTTCTGGTCACTCTTGAACAAAAAACACAGTTCTTGGAGTGACGTCAAAGTTTGGTTTGAAAAAAAAAAAACGTTTCCAAATTAAACTGTTGAACAAGTATTAGAAACAATATAAGTAAAATATAGAATGTCCATGAATGAATGTTATATTAATTTCATGATTAAAACCAAAATGTAATGTACATCCAAATTAAAATTAAATATGGCCACCAAGATCAGATAAAAACTTCTTTTGACCTTTAACCTGTTGGTACAACTATCGTAATAAATACACCTGGATTATAAATACATAAAACTTGATAAAAAATTTACCAACCATTAGCATACAGGGGATATGCACTATAACTTGTAAAAAATATGCTTCACTTTCAATAATTACGATTTTTATACTGGACTTATATGATTTGTCAGCTGGATTTATTGTGCCGATATTTTACGATATTGTATGATATTTTACGATACCAAGTATATATGTTTATATTTATAGATACATAATGAGATATGTTCATTAATTTTTCTTTTGCTTTTCCACTAAAAGTATACAAGTGTTGAGTGAGTTAAGGTGAGAAGTGGTTGTTCGTCTTGCTGATATTGGTGTAATATTTTACCATTTCAGTTGAATCCTTCTCTTCATAAGAGAGCGAGACAAACTACTCCCTTCCTACATCACCATACACTTTTGATAGTTACAAGATAGGAGGGTTGGGATTCCATTTTAACCAAGATTTAACCCTGCCACATTTATGTGTCTGTCCCAAACCATGACCTACATTTCCCTCAGATTCTGTTGCTGTTACTTCAATGCTTAAGAGTTTGAAGTTTGCCAGAGAAGTAGTTCCTGTTGTTGAGGTTAGTTATATCATCAACTTTTACTGTTAATTTTTTCTTCTTCAATTTTTAATGGTATATATAGCCCTTAATATATTATATGGTAGTTTTTTCATTTTTTTCCTGATAAAACAAATATGCCTGTTTAATATCTGACAAAATTACATTCAAAACATTTCTTGAATAAAAAAGAAATGAAGATTCTTATATTGTTACTAGTGTATTATTAAATTTATCCATCTCAGATATTGACAAAATCAAAAATTGTATTGTCCAACTGCATTGAGGTTTTCAAATTTGATAATTATGATCTAAGAATTTATTTCTAGAATGAATAAAAGCAAATTAGGATAGATTGGAAAATCTTGTCCTTAGGATTATTATTCCTCTAAACTTTAAAGTAAAATATTTAACATTGGTTTATTGACATTTTACTTCTGCATATAACACAACAAATTCAAGAACATGGTTTTTCTTTGTGCATTTTCGTAAGTTATTGATATAAACGTAGCTATTTATAATATCAGTTATCTTTTTATTTGGATCTGTATACAGATCAGGAGAAAAAAGAAAATTTTCTTGGCTTTTTTTTTATTCAATTCTTTTGTTGATTAGTTGCTTAAACCTCCCCAAGCTCTAAAAAAAACTACGAGTTTGACAGGTAAATATGCAATTAATTTACTGTTCGAAATATTTCAACCTTCCCAAGATTCCATAAAATATGAGCTTGACAGACAACTTCATGTATATATTCAAATTACTTCAGAGGAAAAATTCTGGCTTTTAAATATATTTTAGCGAATTTTTGCCCCAAAAAATATTGCAAATTTTGAAATTGAAATAATGAATGATTTTATTATATGCAATTAATTTACTGTTCGAAATATTTCAACCTTCCCAAGATTCCATAAAATATGAGCTTGACAGACAACTTTTTGCCAAAAAAAATATTGTGAATTTTGAAATTGAAATAATGAATGATTTTATTATATGCAATGCAATACAGATGAAATGATGATGACAATAAATAAACGATTCACTATACAACCTATGGATTACATGTAATAATTGCACAATTTTGCACGTTCCCCTGACAAATCATATAACGCCACATCACAGCACTTAATGATTGTAATAATTATAATTAAATAAGCCTAACAAACACTATAATCATCAAATAACACTGGCAGGCAATTTTTCAAAAACATCATTTTTTCCCACTTGAACACTAGTTCGTCTCCTCGGCAACGTAGGATGTTCGGGACATCCGTTATTTGTTAAGAGTTCGACACATTCCATTGATCCAGAACTTCTAGCATACCACAATGCATTTCTTCCTTCGTGATCAACAACCTTGACATTGGCACTATACTGTAACATAAGAAACAGAAAATTTATAAAGTGAGCAATTTTTCAGTTATATTACGTCATTTTGACATAATAATGACATATCCACTCTGTATTCGTTTAGTTGGAATTTTAGAGTGCTACATGTCTCTACTCGGACACATTATCCAGATTCCGAGTCAACCAGTTCTTATCCTTAATGACACGTGATTAATGAAGAAGCCAAAAATACCAATTTAATTGTCTTTGGTTCGAGCACACTAACCATTACACCACTTATGTGGTAGAATATGTATAAATAATTAAGTACACTTGTACTTATAACAAGTAAAATGTATCCCACTCAACAATATCTGAGTTCTGGTATCATTTATATCTGTATTGCTGTTGGAGATCCATTTATCAATTAGGGGAGGGTTTTGATTCCATTGACCTGTATAACCTCACCATATTGTTGTGTCTGTCTCAAGCTAAGACCTATTTCCAACATCATATGACATGGTCTTTTTTGCATCCATTGATGCCTAGGACCTATTTCCAACATCATATGACATGGTCTTTTTTGCATCCATTGATGTGATTTGTTATTCATTTTGTTAATAAAGCTGAAAATAATATTGTTGGCCATCACAATTTAAACTTTCTTTTCATAACATTATGAGGGGCCGTCGTGTCCGTAATCGTATGGTAGTTGGATTTACAACTACCTATGCAATCACCACTGATGTTGTGAGTACGAATCTCGATCAGGGCGAGGTGTACAACATTATGTGATAAAGTCTGTGGTGACTTGAGACAGGTCAGTGGTCTATCAGGGTCCTCTGGTTTCCTCCATCAATAAAACTGACCACCAAGATATAATTGAAATATTTTTGAAAGTGGCATTAAACACCATCAAACATAACATTATATAGAACGACGTCTTACCCACAATAATAACTGTACAAATACAACATTTCCTAAGGCAGCTGCTATATGCAAAGCTGTTCTCCCGTCGTCTTTACTGTATGGTGAGTTGATGTCGTCAGGATGACTGTGTCCTAACACAAGTATTATATTTCGTATATCTTCACGCACTAATGCATCTATTAATTGCTGAAAAGAAGTGAAATAAAAAACACTGATTACTCATTGTGTAAGGTATAAAGACCTCAATGTTTACAAGCATATGCAAGTGATTGTTGATTAACATCAAATGAGCAATTTTCCAGTTATATCACAGTGAGAACAATTTACATATCGATGACGATGGCCGCTTTGTACTAGACCAACATGCTTAGTTGAATTTTAATAATGCTATCTCAGAGAAACAATATTCCATAGGTAGACATGTTGCTCCACTCCGACACATCATAATGATACCGAACAAACCAGTCTTTACTTTTACTCCTAAATGCTGCTTGCTTAACTGAGAAGCGGCAAATACCAATTTTATAGTCTTTGGGAGCTCAAACCATGATCTACTGCACTTGAGGTCTATGGTTTGACAAGACAGGGATCATGGCTTGATTATGTTTGCTCCTACAAACATCACAGTAACATGATTTAAATATATCAGCTATGAAATAAACCTCTTAAATTGAGAGGAAATGGTTTCCAATTAAACGTTAAACAGGACTGTAAATTATTTTCTCCAACGACTTTGATATTTACTGTGTATCTGGATCCAGTGAATACAGTGAAAGCTGTCTAAACCAAACACTGAATAAACAACTCGCAATAAACCGGAATCCTGTAGACACCAAACTTCAAGTAAAGTCTCAAAATAGGAAATCTTTGTCAATATAATCAGAATCTTGTTTACACCAAACTTCAAGTAAAGTCTCAAGTAGGAAATCTTTGTCAATATAATCAGAATCCTGAATACACCAAACTTCAAGTAAAGTCTCAAAGTAGGAAATCTTTGTCAATATAACCTTTAAAAACCAAAGAACTGTCTATTCCAATTACAAAATTTGAAGGCAGTCAGTATTTGGTATAAAAGTAGAAGATCATCGTTCTTACCTAAATTAAGGGAATATCTATGTAGGGAGCTGGAGGGAGAAATTCTTACCTGATTTAAGGGAATTTCTATGTATGGAGCTGGAGGGAGAAATTCTTACCTGATTTAAGGGAATATCTATGTATGGAGCTGGAGGGAGAAATTCTTACCTGATTTAAGGGAATATCTATGTATGGAGCTGGAGGGAGAAATTCTTACCTGATTTAAGGGAATTTCTATGTATGGAGCTGGAGGGAGAAATTCTTACCTGATTTAAGGGAATATCTATGTATGGAGCTGGAGGGAGAAATTCTTTAGTTTCATATTTACATCTTATCCACCGTTCTTTTTCTTCTCTAAAAAGTAGAAAAATACAAAATACAATTTATTCTGTGGAATCTTGTGTAATGTGATTAAGTTTGGTTTTATGGGTCTATGGTGTTTAATGCCACTTTCAACAATATTTCAGTTATATCATGGCGGTCAGTTTTATTGGTGGAAGAAACCTGAGTGCCAGGAGAAAACCACTGATAAACTGTAATGTGATTAAAGACCAAAGAAGAAAGTACCTGTCTTTCAGTTTACATTCTTTAAAGAGGAAGAAAACATACTTAAATCAACTTCTTAACTCAAAATAATTTTTTTTGTGAAAAGAACAACTTTGATTGGCCTAAATTATTTGGTTCTATAACGCTATTGTAGTCTGTGACGAGTGTTAAAATGTTAGATTGGTTTCCTAATCTGTTTTTTTTTTTACCTTGATGAGGAGGGTAAAACTTTCGGTCGGCCTTTAATGTTGGCTTCCCAAACACTATTTGCAGTACTATTTCCTATTGACATCATTACTCTCATTAAATCAGGTCTGAAAATAAAAAATAAAACACAAGCCATTATTATTTTTTGCAAAGCCAATTGTCAAAATTTAAGGAATTATCTAGGATATATGTTACTGAAAACAATGCCTTTGTGACTGCAATAGCATTGTAGTTGGATTTTTATTTCATTTTCTTTCCATATCTTTTGACCTTGAGTGTACCTGATGAAGGTTATTCAAGAAATGTGTTGTGCACACTAAATTAGATATCTAATATTTTATTACATCTAACCATATAATTAATAATGATCACAACTTACGTATTGAAGGTGTTGAGGCGTAAATTATGTGATCGAGTTATTAATCACTTTTGGGTACGAGCAATTGTTGTTAAATGCTTGGTGAGAAATTTTCCAGAGAGAACCAGTATGATTTCGATGAGATGATGACCATTTCCGCTTTGTACCAGACCAACATGCTTAGCTGAATATTCATAGTGCTAGATCACTAAAAGAACAGTCCACGGGTACACATGATGCTGAGATGATGACCATGTCCGCTTTGTACCAGACCAACACGCTCAGCTGAATATTTATAGTGCTAGATCACTAAAAGAACAGCCCACGGGTACACATGATGCTGAGATGATAATTATGTCCACTTTGTACCAGACCAACACGCTCAGCTGAATATTTATAGTGCTAGATCACTAAAAGAACAGCCCACGGGTACACATGATGCTCAGATGATAATCATGTCCACTTTGTACCAGACCAACACGCTCAGCTGAATATTTATATTGCTAGATCACTAAAAGAACAGCCCACGGGTACACATGATGCTCCATTTGGACACATTATACTGATTCCGAATGAACCAGTCTTTGCTCTTACTACTTAATGCTGCATGCCTAGCAGAGAAGCAGCAAATACCAATTCTCTAGTCTTTGGTTTGGTCTGACCTAAGGTCAAACCCACGTTCTAACAAACTTGAGGCGAGCAGCTAACCATTATACCACTTATGCGATTATTTTTAAATTACAATTTACATATCAAATTAAATGAACACTTTGCATTGTGACAAATTCTTAGCTTGATTTTTTGCAGCATTGTGGTGGCCATTTTGAAAATGGAGACCGGTAGAAATTTTGCAATGTCGGGAATCAATTCCGGACATCCATAATCTACCAACATATGAAATTTCGTTGAAATCGAACAATGTTGAATTTGTGCGGTATTGTGGTGGCCATTTTAAAAATGGCGATCGGTAGAAATTTTTCGATTTCAGGAATCAATTCGGGACATCATAATCTACCTAAATATGAAATTTCGTTGAAATCGGACAATGTTGAATTTGTGCGGTATTGTGGCGTCCATTTTGAAAATGGCGACCGGTAGAAATTTTTCAATGTCGGGAACCAATTCGGGACATCATTATCTACCCACATATCAAATTTTGATGATATCGGACAATGTTGAATTTTTGTGGTATTGTGGTGGCCATTTTGAAAATGGCGGCCGGTAGAAATTTTTCAATGTCGGGACATCATTATCTACCCACATATCAAATTTTGATGATATCGGACAATGTTGAATTTTTGCGGTATTGTGGTGGCCATTTTGAAAATGGCGGCCGGTAGAAATTTTTCAATGTCGGGTTTGAAAATTTTGAAAACGCAGAATTGCTCCTCTAATGGTGACCTATCACTATGTCAAATTTTATGTCCCTATCATTATCCAGTTAGAAGTTATCAACATTAATGTACAAAATTTCAAGTTTCCCATAGGATTCTATAGTAACCCCCACCCTCTTTGAACCCCCCAAAATATGGCTTTGACCCCCTTTACCACAAATCTGAAAACTTTAGGATCAACTAGAAACATATATCTATAACTCCACCAAGTTTCATGAAATTCTGTCCTGTAGTTCCTGAGATCTGCCATGGACAAGTTCATGGTGCACGGAAAGAAAGAAGAAGAATAAGAATAAGAATAATAATAATAATAATAAGAAACGGAGCAAAAACAATAAGTCTCCCAAAGTTTGGGAGACTTAATAAATATACTTACGGCCATTCATCTAAATCTAAAGATCTAACTCTAGATAAATGTGTTCCCAAATTTCTGTGGATCCCTGAGCATTCTATACAGATTAAGGTACCTAAATTAAGACTAGCCCAATCAGGGTCTGAAAAAAAAAGACAAAATATTTAAACAATTAATGTGTTATTAAGGTCAACTTGATTTAAGCTTGTTGAAATTTTCATCTTGCATTTAGGTCCATTAGACTTGTAGCAATTTTAACCTTAAAATGTAAGTGATTTCTAATTTCCTTCGGCTTTCAAAATATAGACATTTAGACATTATCATTTCTTGGTTAATATTTGTATAATGTATACTTACTGGGGGCCCCACAATCAGCGCAGACATTATTTCCCCGGACACCTCGTATTGTCTGTACTCCAGCAGGATCAACCGTGGACTGTTTTTTGGATTTACTACTTTCGTTGCCTTGCAGGCAGTTGAGTATTTGTTGTTCTATTGCATTCACCCATTCATCTCGCTCCTAAAATTATCGTAATATAATATAGAAAAGTGCTCCAATGTAACTCTCACTAAACTGCTAAATGTATGTTTTTCCAAGGCTAAACTGCTAAATGTATGTTTTTCCAAGGCTAAACTGCTAAATGTATGTTTTTCCAGGACTAAACTGCTAAATGTATGTTTTTCCAAGGCTAAACTGCTAAATGTATGTTTTTCCAGGACTAAACTGCTAAATGTATGTTTTTCCAGGACTAAACTGCTAAATGTATGTTTTTCCAGGACTAAACTGTTAAATGTATGTTTTTTCAGGACTAAACTGTTAAATGTATGTTTTTCCAGGACTAAACTGTTAAATGTATGTGTTTCCAGGGGTAATTCTGCTAAATGTATGTTTTTTCAGGGGTAAACTGCTAAATGTATTATTTTCAAGGGCTAAACTGCTAAATGTAAGTTTTTCAAGGGCTAAACTGTTAAATGTATGTTTTTTCAGGACTAAACTGTTAAATGTATGTTTTTCCAGGACTAAACTGTTAAATGTATGTTTTTCCAGGGGTAATTCTGCTAAATGTATGTTTTTTTCAGGGGTAAACTGCTAAATGTATTATTTTCAAGGGCTAAACTGCTAAATGTATGTTTTTCAAGGGCTAAACTGCTAAATGTATGTTTTTCAAGGGCTAGAGGCCGAAATGTAGCACTTATCAACAGAAGTAAAAAGTACCACTCAACTGCAGGCTAGGGGCTGTTTAACATGTAAAGGGTACCACTCTACTGCAGGCTAGGGGCTGTTTAACATGTAAAGAGTACCACTCTACTGCAGACTAGGTGCTGTTTAACATGTAAAGAGTACCACTCTACTGCAGACTAGGTGCTGTTTAACATGTAAAGAGTACCACTCTACTGCAGGCTAGGGGCTGTTTCACAAGTAAAGAGTACCACTCAACTGCAGGCTAGAATCTGTTTCACACTCATTTTTTTAAGGGTATGAGTTATTCTCATTGTTGATGACACTATTGCGATATGAAATGCAGAGCAGCAATAAAAGTGCTATTCCTTCACTTTAATTTGTGTCTAAGTGTAATGTTGGATAAAATCTCATGTTCATTTACATCCACATCTTTTCTTACTAATATCTAAAATACAAGTAATATTTATACCACTGCTTATGCAATGATTAAATTTTGTTGCTGAACTCTTTTTAATCAATGCTGTAACTAATCATATTTAATCATTGAATTAGCTAATTATGTGACTAGGAATGAATCATGTAATTATGGCTAATCATATGATTAGCTTAATCACAAGTTCAACTAGTATTACTGTGAGCACAGCTCACTAAGATATACCCCCCACTCCTCATATCTGTCCAGCCTATTTCCATAACCAAAATATTACGGATTGTTCCGACCAAAAATGAAAGGGACTCTCCTCTCTTCATCGGTAAGCTGCTGATAAAATTTCAAAACATTCTGAGAAACACTACTCAAGTTATCATACGACATCGTGTAAAAATCCTATTTTCCGTCATATCAAGTCCAATAACTCTGGAATGGCAAAAGTGAAAATCGTCAAAAATGAAAGGGATCCTCGTCTCTTCACCGGTAAGCTGCTGATAAAATTTCAAAACATTCTGAGAAACACTACTCAAGTTATCATACGACATAGGGTAAAAATCCTATTTTCCGTAATATCAAGTCCAATAACTCTGGAACGGCAAAAGTGAAAATCGTCAAAAATGAAAGGGATCCTCGTCTCTTCACCAGTAAGAAGCTGATAAAAGTTATCGTACGACATAGGATTTGTCTACAGACAGACAGACAGACGGACGGATGGACGGACGGACATGGTGAAACCAGTATACCCCCCTACAACTTTGTTGTGGGGGGTATAACAACAGACTCCTGGTATATAAACCATATAAAGGTCAAAGGAAAAGAATGCATTGATGTTACAACAGTAAAATGTAATGTTATCAAGGCTGAAGTCAGCATTTACTTACATCACAATTGGTAGCTTCAAAATGCCACTGTTTGTTTTCTAAGGAGATTATCAAAAATTCATAACCATCAGAATCTGAAATTTATACAAATTACACATTTAATACACATATGTCATTCATGTTTATACTGGTTTTGATCTTTTATAAAGGTGTGTATCGAAAAGTTGGAAGAATGCACCCATTTAATGCATTGGTGTCAGAGTGTGTGTGGGGGGAATACAAATATTGACCTATTATGAAAAAATATGCATTTCAATAGCCTATATTTTCATATAATTGTATTTCATAAAGTTACTATGCAATCTGTCAGAGAAAGAAAAGATAGCAAAACACAATAGGAATGCCTGACTTTACACATCACATTTGGATAAAGTGGTACAATTTAGTGAAAGAAGAATAAAGTCAGAATCCCTAAAATTGAAATATCCTTTAACAAAACTAATATTAGAATTTAACTCTGGTTATAAAGAATGCTCTCTACATTGTACAGTACAATCTTTCTAAACCGAACCCTTTTGGGACAGAAGAATTTTTTCAGTTTAAACAGGTGTTTGGTTTACACAGGTACAAATTACATAGACATTTAGAAGATGTGACTGTATAGTGTGTCTAGATAAGGCAGGTTTTCGGTTAACTCAGGGTTCAGATTAGACAGGTTTCATTGTACTACAATACTTACCATCACCATCACCAGGACCGCTGACACTTCTAATTCCACCACTTTTTGCTCTCCGATGTCGTTTCTTAACATTTGGAGTTTCTATTTTTGAGCCGACACTATTACCATTCACACCAAGCTTTAACACACTATCCCCATTGGGTATTCCTACAACAAAAATAATTACATATTCTATGTTTGAAAAATATCAATAACATAAATAGAAAGAAATAAAGGCCTTAGATATTTACATATGGCAATATAGATATTTACATATGGCAATATATGTAAATAATGTGTCATTCTCTTCAGTAAATTGATGCAACTTTGATTGAGCTCAATTTGATAAGTTTTGTTCAAATTTTAATACTTACACATATTTATAAATGAAAGGTTTCACCTTTATCTTAAAAGGAAATAAAGAGCTGCCGACTAATGGAAACTTGATACTACACAGAAAGTGGACCATTTTGATACCTTTGCCTCTTGTTTGGAAATTTGTTTGTATACAATGAAAAAAACCCAATCTGAACCGAGGATCATTACATTAAAATTTCAGATGGATCAGACATATAAAAATAAAGTTATATGGAAAGTGTCTACAGATGAAAAACAATGACGACATCATTACACTTGTATCACAATTCCACAATTTTTTTTTGCACATATAAAAATACTACTCATTTGCAAAAAAAAATAATCTTTGAATATCCACATAGTCAGCTTCTAATCTTTTTTGGAGGAGCCAAATTAATGAAAAAGAATGTGAATTTTGTGTATATAAATTATAATATAAATATCTCCTTTCATGTACATCTATATGAACTTTAACCTTTTTGTATCAAAATTAAAATACTAGAGGTAAAATAAGTCTTTCCTTTGACTAGTCAAACCTGTATTAAGAGGTCACATTTGGGATGAAGAAAAAGTGGCCTCATAAGACAGGTCACCTCTTAAAAGAGGTTCAATTCATATGAAATTTTCTATGACAGAACCAAAAAAAAAGGTGACCTTTTAATACAGGTGACTGCTTAACAGAGGCGAATGCATGGACAGGTTTGACTGTATTTTTATAAATACAAACACGTAAGAGCCTACCATGAATTTTAGGGAGAAAAAAAACATGCATTAAAAGAAACAGTTTTATAAAATTCTGAAGACTTTTTCTTATAAAAAAATAATTTGGGTGATGTTCCTTCTTTAAAATTGTAATTTGTAAATACTGTATGAAGATACTATAAAATGGCACACACGATAATACTCAACAACTCTATATTTAGCACAAGTGCAGTACACAACAAATCTGGCTGTTCAATTGTGACTCCCGCTGTGAAATTACCATGACGACCGAGTGTAAACAAACAAAACACCGGCATATAACATATTTTTAAAGTCCTTAAAATAAAAATTCCTCGTCAGTTATAAATAAATATTCTGTAACTAAGTATTTTTTTATCATTTGTTTTGAAAATTTACATCTGGGGATCCCCAGTACGCACACAGTCACATACATTCCATTGATATGTCGGCCATGAATAACAAAATACACTAACCTTGTTTTCCTACGTATACATTGATAACTAGACAGTGATGTAATTAAGTTACTGATATTTTCCAATTTGATGGCATTTTGAATTTTGCTACTCAAACAAGAAAAATGCTCACAAAATCGTAAAATAAATCAGTGACCAGCTTGTGTCAATCAGCGTCCCTTGTAAATAACGTCACAGGATGACGATATATTACAAAAAAGAAAGTCGATAGATGGTTGTCTTAAGTATTTTTTCCTGAATTTTTTTTTATGTCAACAATACAAGCTTTTTTTTTTCATTGGCATTTATCTTTTTTATTTCATATCTAACAATAATTGTCGATTATTAACAACTGTTCAAGTGTTCGATAGTATGCTTGACAACTCCGCTCCGCCATCTTGTTAACGCTCGAAATGATGAACGAATGAACTCCGACTTTTTTAAAAAATATTTTTACGCAGGAATTGTTCAATCGAATCTATGTTGGAAAACTCTTGCACTACCAAAGCTAATTCATTTACTGACATCTCTACCAAATTTACCTCAGACAAAAATAAATGATTTAAATTCACTTTTTTATAAATTCATATGGAACGGAAGTCAGATAAGATAAAGCGAAGTACTTTAATCGGTGATATATATCAGTGAGGTTTGAAAATGATAGATCTTCAATCATTTAATATTTATCTGAAAGTAGGTTGGATTAAACGATTATTTTCCAATTTAGATGGTGATTGGCAAAAAGTATTATTATTCAATCTTCAAAGCTATGGCAGTAAAAGAATTTTAACTTTTCAGAAAGAAAAGCTAAAGGAAGTTGCTATGAAGCTTACAAATCCTTTTTGGAAAGATGTTCTGTCTAGCTATCATTTAGCAAAACCTTATACAAAGATGAATACTAATGAACTATTGTCTCTTGATATCCTTAATTTTGTACCAGTAACTGATTTAAATTATTATATTAGATGGATAGAACATAATGTGCAGTATTTATGTGATCTTATTGACCCACATTCTGGTAATTTTTACACTTTTGAACAGACTAGAAATAAACTGAATACCAATAATTTTTTGAAGTACTATATATAGTCTGGTGTCAAATGTTCCCAAGTACATCAAAGATCATCTGAAGGAAAACTGTGTAAATGTAAATTTCGACATACTTAGTAAAAAGGATACCTATTTAGAAAGAATAGTTCATAGTAAAAATGTTAGGTTTGTTTATAAAGGTCTTGTGAATGCAATCATTTCTTTACCAACAGAAAAATTTTCCAAATGGGAAAAACTTCTTAATTGTGAAATAACAAATTGGTCAAAATATTTTATTATTTTAAAAAAGTCTTGTAAAAACTCATATCTTCAAAATTTTCAATTTAAATTGTTACACAGGATCATTCCTACCAATTCCTTTTTACATAAAATAAAGCTCAAGAATACTAATTTATGTACATTTTGCAAAATTCATGATGAAACTATTGAACATCTATTCTTTGACTGTCCTGTGACACAAATCTTTGAAAAAGAATATTCCTTTGGTTTTGAGTCAGGGGATCTTCTTGTTAATTTGATTTCAATTATTGCAAAAAATTACATCTTCAAGTGCAAACTCAATGAACAAAGGCTAAATATTGTAGAATTTAAACATAAAATTATGTGGTACCATTCACTTGAACAATATATATCAAAGAAAAACAATACCATTTTAGCATTTGAAAAAATGTGGACCCCCTTACAATATATTTTCAACTAATCATAATATTTTTTGTTTGTTTGATTCATATAGTGATGAGATTCTTTTTTCAGCTTTTTTGATTAAGTACAAAATGTCAGGAGCAATCAAATATTTTAGAAAAACAAAATGGTAAGAGATTGTGTGTGAAAGATGAATGAAATTGTTTATTACTATTATATATTATTATTTCTTTATTTTGTTTATCAAAATGTAAAACCAATGTAGTCACAAAACTTATTTTTGAAAACTCCTGTCACACCCTAGTCAGGTGGTGATGTAAGGGAATTTATAAAATCCTGACTTTAGGAAAAAATAAATAAAAAAAAAACAATACAAGCTTTTTTTTTCATTGGCATTTATTTTTTTTATTTCATATCTAACAATAATTGTCGATTATTAACAACTGTTCAAGTGTTCGATATTATGTTTGACAACTCCGCTCCGCCATCTTGTTAGCGCTCGAAATGATGAACGAATTAACTCCGACTTTTTTTTAAAATATTTTTACGCAGGAATTGTTCAATTGAATCTATGTTGGAAAATACACAATAAATATGTTTTTCGTGTTAACATCCATATCTTTGTTTTAAAATATCTCGTTCAAATACAAATAATTCAAAATCAATTCAAAATTTCCGAAGGAGGTAAATGGAACAGCCACCAAATGCTGTGTGTAAAATTCGAATATAAAGGCCCAGCCCATGTGTAAATTTGCACAACTCTATGCCTGCCATGAATTATTTCTTATATCTTCAGGGTGCAATTTGGAAAAAAGTTCTCTTGCAAGAACCTTAACCATAAAATTTTATTGATCATATATTCACAGAATTTGTTAAACACCCACTATTGATATAAATTTATGTGTTGTGTGTAAAATGTACCCATATACCTTTTTTTTTAACAGAATAGTCCTTAGATAACTTAAATTCTCTTTAGAATCAAGCTATGTACCAGTATATGTGTTTTAGGGGGTATTGATTTTTCCTGTTTCTATGATTTTTCTATTGGATTTAGGAATTCTTCTGACAGTGGTATTTTTTTTATTTTTTTTATTTTATCACTCTTCTACAAATACAAATTCTTACACACGACAAAAACATGCGACCACACACAAACATGCATACGACAACATGCTGTAACATACATGCAAATTACTTTTTTGAATCAATAATTGTACAGACATACAAATAAAGAGAATTTGATAACACACCTTGAGGCTGTGTAAAAGTGTTATTATCTGAATTAGAGGAATGTCGTTGGCGTACAATATCAAATCCTGTTAGCTGTACATTTTCTTTGTCTTTGTTGGATTTACCTGTAAATAAAGGTGTTCAGGTGTCACACACAATACACAACATGCAACTAAATGGACCATAATACAATATATCCTCAATAACGAGTCAAAAATGCATTTCTACGCGAGATGAAAGCAAAAAAAAAGGAAACCCCTTATATAGTGTCGGTGAATAACCTCATTTTCTAACTGTTTGAACCAAGTTTCACATGTTTAAAACAGTCCTCACGATGAGCACCGGTCCTCTGGCCAAAGACCAATAAAACTGTGTTCAGACTGGTAAAGTTTTCAGTTTTTATTTAGAACTATATAAAAATAAATTCAAGAATTTGATTCGGACCAGTAAATTCAAATTTGTATTCCGAGGATTGTGTTTGAACCAAGTTTGACATGTTATTTCCAAATATTTTGCTTAAAAATAAGAAATCTTTAATATCTGTTCTACTAATTGAGATGAGCTAGTAAAAGACATATCACACAAATATGCCAAAATCTAAATATTTATTTTCCTTTACAAACAAATTTGCATAGCCTTCATTTCATAAATAAATTTTTATTCTAAATTTTATTCATGAAAATATAAACACTTTCATTTTTACATTTTTTTCCCATAAAAAACCCCATTATGACTCATTATTTATTAATACAAATTTATAGAACAACAGAGAAAAATAAACAACCCATGCATAGTGCCATCCCCAAGACAACAATCAAGTTTCAAAATTGCTACCATCCCACTATCACCAAGACCCATATCAAAATGCTTATGTAGTAGTAATTATGATATCTGTACATAGTTTCATTAGAAAGGTCATAGGTTAACTGGATACTAAGACTCACGATAAGCACTGGTCCTCCAGACCCAAGACCAGTAAAACTTTGTTCGGACCAGTAATTTTTTTTAAAATCAATTCAAGAATTTGATTCGGTACCATTCTGCTTATACTATTTAGGTCTTTTGCTTTTCTTACTCACAAAGACTTTTAAATTATTTGGCTTTCCAAACTTTTGACTTTTTGAGTAGGTATGTACATTATTTTTCATGTCTTTTTAAAAATACTTAAGCATCATTTTTATGCAACCATGCACATTTCTCACTACATGAAATACTGCATATCAGTTGATTTGGGGGATGTAAACTGTCGTAAAATTTGAAAATGGAAAAAAAAAGTACTTAAATATTCTGTGTTTTTTATTTCACTATCACATTAGCAAATCACCAAAATATGGTAATACAAAAACTTAAAAATCGTGAAATAAATGTATATTTTTCACAACTTAAATCTCTTCAGGTTCATTCAAGAAGTATATATAAGCCTTGTATAAAGTTGATCAAAATCACTGCATAGAAATCTTTGATATCAAATTTCTTTGAAATTCAGCTAAATATAGATTCAGACTTAATTATATCAGTGAAAGAACACTACATTATTTAAATATAAATCACAGATATACATCTTGTATATCATTTTTTTTTTTATATTGATGACAATGCTATTTTTAAAGGTGGGTTCTAAAACAACATTTGGTCAAACACAAACACAATGGGAAATATTTGTGACTTATCTAGGCTTCATAAGAATAGAAATCAAAATTCGATCACTTTCATCAAGGAAGACAAGTCAGGAAATTTGCTTCACTTTTAAAGGGAGACAAGTCAGAAAATTTCCTTCACTTTCAAAGGGAGATAAGTCAGAAAAATTTCCCATTAACTATTTGAAAGACTTCTAATTACATCTACCCATCTGTTTTTCAATTTCAACTGAAAGGACAGACTCACCAGACTAACAAACTCACTTTCTTGCATGATATAACACAATGCATTTCTATGGACAAGCATTTTATCAGTACTAATAATAAGAATTAAGTAAAGTAAAAAGAGGTCTTTCCTATAACTACCAAGCATTACAACACACACACCTTTTAAAACATGATTTGTATCACCTTTGAGCCCTCCGTTGGATGCTTCTTGGTTCGGATGCTGTGCAGGATAGTTAGGGATAGTTTTTGTTGTCCTAGGCCGTAGTCCAGGGATTTTTACTGTTGTATGCATCAGAGTTATTTCTTTTTTATGTACATCATCCATGTAATCCTGTAAGGTAAAATATGAAAATAAAGTTATAAAATATGCAAGCCAATTATTAAATGAATTATATGAAGTTCTCTTTACCAAAATAAGCAACTGCATCGGTGGTGTAATGGTTAGTGTGCTTGCCTCGAGTGAAGTAGATAGTGGGAATAAGTCCAGTCATGTGAAACCAAAGACTAGAGGTTCAGTGGGCTGAGCCTGTGCACTCACCTTTCATTCTGCTTTGAGGAAACTTAATACAGAACCTTCCATAGGTGCTTCCCACCAAATTTAGGTTCATTTTGGCAAAGCAGTTTCAGAGAAGAAGATTTTTAGAAATCGACCAATCTAAAAAAAGAATTGCCTGTGGCAGCCATGTTTGTTCACGGATCAAAACGAAATGAGCAATCTCTATAGAGGACCTTCCATAGATGCTTCTTACCAAGTTTCATATTATTTGGCCAAGCGGCTTCAGAGGAAAAGCTGTTTTAGAATCGATCAATAAGAAACAAGAGTTGCCTGTGGCAGCCATATTTGTAAATGGATCGGGATGAAATGAATAAGCTTTATAGAGGAGCTTCCATAGATGCATCCTACCAAGTTTCGGTTCATTTGGCCAAGCGGTTTCAGAGGAGAAGACTTTTAAAAATAGGCCAATCAGAAACAAGAATTGCCTGTTGCGGCCATGTTTGTTTACGGATCGGGACGAAATGAGCAATCGCAACAGAGGACTTTCCATAGTTGCTTCCTACCAAGTTTCTGATCATTTGGTGAAACGGTTTCAGAGGAGAAGAATCTAAAAAATCAGCCAATCAGAAACAAGAATCACCTGTGACAGCCATGTTTGTTAACGGATCGGGACGGAATTAGCAACCTTTATAGAGGACCTTCAATAGATGCTTCCTACCAATTGTCGGATCATTTGGCCAAGCGGTTTCAGAGGAGAAGTCTTTTAAAAATAGGCCAATCAGAAACAAGAATTGCCTGTCGTGGCCATGTTTGTTTACGGATCGGGACGAAATGAGCAATCGCAACAGAGGACTTTCCATAGTTGCTTCCTACCAAGTTTCTGATCATTTGGTGAAACGGTTTCAGAGGAGAAGAATCTAAAAAATCAGCCAATCAGAAACAAGAATCACCTGTGACGGCCATGTTTGTTAACGGATCGGGACGGAATTAGCAACCTTTATAGAGGACCTTCAATAGATGCTTCCTACCAATTGTCGGATCATTTGGTCAAGCGGTTTCAGAGGAGAAGATTTTTAGAAATCAACCAATCAGAAACAAGAATTGCCTGTGGTGGCCATGTTTGTTAATGGATCGGGACGAAATGAGCATTCTTTATAGAGGACCTTCCATAGATGGTTCCTATCAAGTTTCAGTTCATTTGGCTGAGGGGTTTTAGAGGCATATATCTGTAATTCAATTCTGATATCTGCATTTTGAATAAAAATATATCTATATTTAAACAAGAGTTATCTTTCTTTTAACAAAAAAAAAGATTTTTTAGAAATCAACCATTCAGAAACAAGAATTGCCTGTGGCGGCCATGTTTGTTAATGGATCGGGACGAAATGAGCAATTTTTTATAGAGGACCTTCCATAGATGCTTCCTACCAAGTTTCGGTTTATTTGGCAAAGCGGTTTCAGAGGAAAAGATTTTAAAGAATAGGCCTATCAGAAACAAGAATTGCCTGTGGCGGCCATGTTTGTTAATGGATTGGGACGAAATGAGCAATCTTTATAAAGAACCTTCCATAGATGCTTCCTACCAAGTTTCAGTTCATTTGGCTGAGGGGTTTCAGATGAGAAGATTAAAATGTGAAAAGTTAACGAACGACAGACGACGGACGCCAAGTGATAGCAAAAGCTCACATTGCCTTTGGCAAGGTGAGCTAATAAATGGTTCTTAAATTCTTCCAGCAAATGAAACATGCTCAAAGGACTGAAAAATATATACAATTGATATTTAATTCTTACATTTCCGACGGCGATTTTTTTTTTAAAGTCCATGCGCATTATAGACATGAACTAGTTTTTTTCTGGAGATTTTCAAGGGTAAGAGGGGGTGCGCATTATGCAACCCTAATGACGGTAAGCATGTTGGTCTTGTGCAAAGCGGACATTTTTATCATCTCATCAAATGTAATTTGTTCTCACCAGGATATAGCTGAAAAATTGTTCATTTGCCATAAAACAACAATCTCTCACTCATCCACTCAAATAAGAAAGGGAGATTCACTTTCCTCTTAGAAACTAAGGGAGTTCATTTTATTGTCTACTTGCTCTAACTTGGTGAATGGTAGATTCATTATTAAATATCACAATTAAACAACAGACTTACATGTAAACTAGGATGGTATGACAGTTTGCCGTCATCACTGAGAGTAACATATTTTTTCTTCCATTCCTTGTTTAGACCATGACTCTTCTTATATAAGTAGCCCTGAAAAAAAGAAAAGAAATTCAGTAACTTGTGTGAAAGAAAATGAACATTTTTATTTTGAAACTATTGCACATTATCCATTTTCTTTCTTGAAATTTATACAAACATTTTTTTCAAATTCCAATTTTTGCAACAGATACTGTAAACACCTTACTTTCCCTACGATTATGATCACTGTACATACTTGCCTTAAAATTAGAAATTTTTGGAGTTAAAATATGACACTAATACAAGATTTTGTCTTAGAGACATGATCAAGTCTCCGGGTTAAAATCTCACTAAGTTTCTTCATGTATGTTGAAAACACATGTATAAGAGAGCATTGGATTTCCAGCCTACCATGGAATTATCAAATAGGAAGCTGTTTGTCATTACTATTACAGTATAGCAGGTTTTTTTTGTTTTTGGCAGGGTTCAAATATAAGCTAATTTTGTCCTGATGAAAAATGCCAAAATAAGACTGCCAATATTAATATGTTACACACTATGCACAACAGAAAACTGAAAGTAATCATGAATTTACAAATGACCATTTTCGTACATATTTTTGGGACAAAATCAATCAATTTTACATCCATTAAAAGAACTCTCTATGCTGTAAAATATCTGTTGTGTACGGTATTTTTGTTTTTTTTATTTGTATATATTCCATCATATTTGCCCCCGTTTACAAATGCGCTTTGATATTTGTGCACTTGTGTCATGGTCTTGTTGGAGTAATCTTATACATGGGATTCCTTAGTAATTGAAAATAAGTATAGTAGAATATATTTTATCAATGATTTGTAAATTTTCCCTTTGATCTTTACATGCCATAATAGCAACAAGCGTGATACATAGAGATTAATAAATGACTTTTTCCATATCACGCCTCTACATTAACATATTTTTTAACTTGTCCCTTCGGACAACTCACTAAAAAAAGTACTTGTCCAACTTAATCTTTTAGTTGTCCAAAAAAATTAATAAAAATTACAAAAACTAGAGAATAATTATCCAGGGCTCCCACTACTTTCAAATTAGAGGGAGAAGTGGGGAGACTTCTGGGAGAAGTCAATTGCGATTAATCGAAACATTGTTTCACGACCCCTCTGACGTTACCCTGCCCAAATTTAGTAAATAGTTAAAGCTGCCTGAACTGATTTGTTCTGGGTTTTTTTTATTATTCATAACTACCTTAAGGACATATATTCAATGTCACACTTTAATTTCTGTCTACCTTGATTGGAGTCTTGCATAGCAGTGATTTTTATATGTACCCCCCCCCCCCTTTTTTTTCCTTTTGAAATATTACTGTGTTGTGATCCAATACCACACAAATTGTAATAACTCATATTTGTGTTATTTAAATCCTTGTTTCTGGTAAAAAAAAATTATACCTAGATACTATATATATACCAGTAGCTAGGTATTTTTTTTTATCAGAAACAAGTGATATAAATAAAGCAAAGTATTTTATTTAAATTCACAGAGAAATAAAAATTTTAGTGGATCTTTTCAATCAGATCAGGGAAAAAGCTTGTAATATTTGTCCATTTCAAAGGTTTCAATATTTCCCAAAAGCCTAAATCAAGTCATCTATCGTATTTTGCACAAAAGACAAGTTTAAATTTGGCGCCAAATTGATATCCAATAACTTTTACGTGTCCATTACGGAGTGATTCTTGTTCTTATATTTCAAATATTGATAGTTCACATGTATTGCACGAAATGGATTTCTCATTGCTTCTCACATCATGGTCTTCGCCTTCAATGGGATATTCCTCCAAGAAATTCATTCTCACAGAACATATCAACGATAGTAGGGGATTAGGGTTATGGTGTTTAACACCACTTTCAACAATATTTCAGTGATAGTATATATTCATCAACCAGTCTTTACATTAATTTTTTTCACCTACTTGCCCGAAAGCAAAATTGAGAAAAAATTTCTACTTATTCAAACAAATTCTTTCATAATTTTCACTTGTCCGAATCCAGTTCTACTTTGTCCCGTGCTTCTGGCAAGTGGGTTAGCCCAAAGACTGATCAACAAGTACAAGACACAACTAATTATAATATAAACCTGTTTTAGAGGAATAGCTCTTCCACTTCCTACTTTTTCTCCTTCTGCTGTTTTCTTCTCATCTTCTTTTCCTTTCGGCTGTAATAGGCAAATTGACAATAAGCATGCATAATTTTGTTGTCGTAGAAACATCATCATTAACATTATTCAATTGATTTCTTTAAAACACAGAAAAGTAAAGTTAATTCTCCTATTCTTAGCGTGATTAACCAGTTGGTTACATTTCTGCATGAGAATTCCAGCCAATTTCCATTCAACGGAAATTGACAACATAAAAATATTTTTGACATTTTGGTCAAGAATGAAACAGATTCTCCTTTTATTACCAGTGGATTACAATTTTTCTCCGCCCTCGATATTTAAATCTTCTCAACAGAGAGGAGAAATATCGTACGTAATCCACTGGCAGCAGGAGAATCTATATCTCTCTTAACCAAGCTGGAAGAAGGTAATAATAATGTTGAATCATGGTCTAGAATGTGAGATTGGGTAATTCCACCCGAAGTTTCATTTTTTTCAGTCAGAATCAAGACTTGCCGAGTTTCTGATGAAAAGAAAATGTTGAGCCCTAGGGTGGAATTAATTCATCTCACTTTACTAACCATCACTGATTACTTCTCATACTATTCAACAAAGAATATCAGATATTATATCTGACTTGAAAATGGCTGCCATCTGAAAATTATTCTATATTGGAATTATACGATTGAATGAAATATATAACACGATACTCAAAAAATAGTATGTGTTTCATAGTTTTCACAGTATACATCACATACTGTATATAAGCAATATGAAAGTATTAACACAGTAGTTAAAGAGTTTGAAAAAATTACAAGTTCAACATTTATCCAAAACAAGATGAACTGTGAGCTAATGCTCACCTATGATACCCCCGCTCTTCGGCAAACAGGAAGTACGAATCTGACGGGTCAAAAAACGCTTCCCACAATATGGGGTAGCTATATGAAGCTTGTGACCAAATATCAGATTTCTGCCATCAACAGTTACTGAGAAAAATGCGACGAAAAATATCTTGGACGGACGGACAGAGGTAAAACAGTATACCCCCCTCCCCCTTCGGGGAGCGGGGGGTATAAAAAAAAGACAAACAGAAAGTAGCTTGTTTTTGCAATGTTTTCACATTGCGACGTGACGTTGTTTTTTTTTCAATTTGTAACACCAATATAAAAGTTATGTAATGTGATATGCATGAATCTCAAGACATTTCTAATTTCAAATACATACAATCATGTGAGAAAATAAATCAAAATAGCCTCCCATTGTACATTAGGATTAACAATAGATTCCTGACCAAATGTGATAAAGGGAGACTATCCAAAAATGTTCCTCACTACATTTGTTTAATGCTTGTTTTCATTCTCTACTGCAATATCGTTACGGAAAAGCCTCTGCACATATATCTCATATAAGCCAAAGAAAAAGTGACAGCTGCAGAATGCTAACATGGCCATCAGTCTGCTTGGTCACAGAATAAGTACGGAACTGATCGAGGACATCCTAGAAAATGATTAGAATGAAGCCTGTTTCTGTTTTTTTTTTTAGTCAAGTTTGGCAGCTGTTTTGGACTTTTTGACATTGCAGGATAAACACAATATATGTACATTGTCAGTCAAATTAAAATTTATTTGCACTCGCTTCAAAACAATTTCATATTTTCCGACAATGTACGTACATGTACTTAGTATATTGTATATATATCCCCTATGTTTTGAAAGACGAGTAATCTGGTTTATAGAAGCTTTGACCTGCATAGCCGAGTACATATATATATATATATATATATCCCCTATGTTTTGAAAGACGAGTAATCTGGTTTATAGAAGCTTTGACCTGCATAGTCGAGTACACAGTCTAAGAGATCCTAATAACAAGATATAGTTTAGAACAAACAGGACTTATACAATTGATGCTGAAAACATCATCAACTGAAAAAACTATTAACACAATATGACAGAAATTACAGAAGCTTTCACATCAAAGCAAAACACACTCAAAAACATAAATTAAGATCAACTTGCACAAAAGTACCAAAGACTTTCTTTTTTCTTTCTAATTTCCAGTATGTGTGTTAGGGGTATTGATTTTGCCTCTGTTTCTAAGATTTTTCTGTTGGATTTTGTAATTGTTCCAACGATGTGACATTTTTTGTGTTTTTCAATTAATACCCACTGTCATCAGTAGTAAACAGAACAGTACAAGTTACTGTGTATATTTACGATAAACAGGTATTATTAGTGTTGAACTATTTAACACGTTAAATTTATTTACATTATAGTAAAAGAATAGATTTATGAAAAACGCATTTCCTTATTTAAAAAAAATAATTGAAGAATGTGACCACAGGACACATATGCTCTTGGTTCAGCTGTGAAAGAATGGAAAAAGAGGTGAAAGTAGTAGTCTGAAATCAAATCTCCACCCTTTTATGGTTCCTGACCTTGCGCATAAATTTCAATAATTTGCCAAAGGGGCATTTAAGTTATTGAGAGGAAACCACATGTGGTATGTATGGACACGAATAAAACTTGATGCACCCAACACTAAAATCCCTCTTACTATCGATCATGCTAACATACCATAAACTCATGCAAAATTGACATTCATTAGTTCAATTGATTAATTATATACAAGACACATATAAAAATAATTCAAATCTGATCACATCAAATCATAAATAAACAGCTCTTCTTGTGGAAGCTGAATAAATCCAACTTTGGAGAAATTATATCTTTAATCCACAAGAAAAAAAATATTTCTTTCGCTATGCTTAGGATTTTTTCAATCCTTGAATTTTTCTTCAAAATCTACACTTTAATATTGCATATTAAATTGAAATTGGAAGTTCAACAGGGTTGTCCACTGTCAGCTTATCTGTAATGCCACATTTCTAAATACTACAAATAATTCTAGATAACTAGAACAAAATTTACTAGAAATAAAAAAAAAACTTGTAAGACATGGTTTGTACAATTCTACTTGGAGAGAAACATATGCAATTATATCATTTTGGCTTAAAAAAACCATGAGCAATTTCAGAATCAAAATTTTAGTTGCATTTTGTTGTTTTAATTTCTAGGATAAAAATAAGTCAAATATGAAACATCTCTATATAAAATACTGAGCTTATTATTATTATTATTATTATTATTGCTAATTTGATTTTTGTTTAGGAAAGAATATCATCATGCAGTGATAATATCAAATAAAATGTGATTGGAATAACATTGTTTATACAACCCTTCATGTCACATGCTAAAAAATATGTGAAAATACAACACTTAAAATGAATAGTAAATTAAAAAGATCGTGAAGTCCTATTACGTAGAAAAAAAAACAAGATGAAAAAAGTGTATAGAATTGAGTGAAATATTTTGTGGATTGGAGCAACACAGAAAACTAGATGCTTAAGCTTATATAATGTAATTTATTGCAATCAATATGTGACAGCTTAATTTAAGCTGTCAGTGGTCAAGTAATATAGTCATGTTGGCAGGAACTATCACACAGTGTTGAAATAATATATTTTTTATAATTAAGTTTCATTTAGTTTTTTCCCAGATATCACACTACTTGTTTTTTTTTATTCATGGCAGTTTTTCTTATTGCATCTGACCAGAAAAAAAAGCTCATCGATACTAATCAAAGCACTTTTCACTTCCAAAACCATTAAAATTAAAATTAATTTTTTTAACAACAATCTCTTAGGTTTTTAAAAAAAATGCTAGTAACAAATAAAAAATAAATAATTCTTTTTGTAATCATTTATATCAATATTATTCGCAAGTTGTAAATTACCTAAATACTCACTATATTTTTTAAATGAATAAGGATGTCTCAGTTTAAAAATTAGTCTGTAAACCAAAAATACTGTTGGGTAACTAGGAAAAGTTACTATGGTAATTATTTTCTTAAAAATTTAAGCTGCTTCATTATTACATTTTATTGGTGTCCACATCAGAAATATTATTTTAACTAACATTCCATATTCAAAAATAAAATCACAAATATTGTTTCAAATTAAAATATTATTTATGATTTAAAAATTAAATTTAAAAATTTTATATTATTTATGATTTATGATTTAAATGTTAAATTAAAAAAAATATATTATTTATGATTTAAAAGTAATTTTTTTTTTTAAATTTCGTTATTTATGATTTAAAAAATTACTTCTTTTTTTAAAGATTATTTATTTACCATTTAAAAATAAAAAATAAGAAAGAAAGAGGTATCGCCATATAGGAGAAATCCTTCAAACACTGAAATAATTTGTGAATAGAACAAAACATGGAACTAAAAAAAAAAATTGTTTTGAACGAGTTTTAAGTTCAAACATTGAAGTAATTTTTTAATAAAAACATTCAAACCAAAAAACATGTGAAAGAAAACATCTCCTTGTAAACATGCAATATATACAACAATCTACAAAGAAACGTGGCATTACCACCAATACACTGACAGTGAAAACCAAATCACTTGTTTTTAGCTTACATTATTAAACAAGTTGGAGCGTCGTCGGTTTTTCCGACTCTGTGTCGGTGTACTGCTTGGTGTTGGTAGATCTTTGGAGTCAGATTTATCCTGCAAACATCGTAGGGTTAAAAACAGTGTAAGTAAAAATAATATATCTATCTTGTTAACTACATCATACCATAAAGTCTGAACAATGAACATTGGCATGCTTTAGATACCGGTTTAACATCAAAACTACAGCATGTGGACAAAAGTGGTTCCGTTTCCGCCATCTTCCCTATATATTTCATATGAAACCACTAATTTTCATAACATTCTCATGAAGTCATTTCTTAGCCGATTTTCATGAAATTTTCACCTTTAAAAACAGAATTAATTAAGAGTTTATCTTAATATCTTCATGTAATTTTTTCGAACTTTTATTTGCAAGCATTTATGATTTAAACACAAATGTAAATTCTTGACGTCACAATTTATATGATTATATAGTAAGATTTGGTGAAAAAATTAAACTTTGTTTTTAAATCAATGCTTAAGAGAAAGTAGAAATAAAATTATTTGCAAATTATACGAGGAAGTATATTTATTTCTGCATTTAATGCTAAAAATTTCATGAAAATCCGATAAGGAATGACTTCATGAGAATGTTATGAAAATAAATGGTTTTATATGAAATATATAGGGAAGATGGCGGAAACGGAATCACTTTTGTCCACATGCTGTACATAGTCATAAAACATTCAAATGCGAGTTTGTTACTCGTACATCAAAATTGTCCAATCAGAACAAAGTTTTTATTTCATACAGTGTTCTGATTGGCTGTGTTCGAGTACGAGTACAAACTCATGCTCAATAATTTTTTGACCTTAGGCTTTTTGATTCTTCTTAAAAGTAATCTCTGTCTGAAGTTAATTTGCATATTTAATATGTGACAGTTCATTGTTCAGCTCTGTTAGAAATATATATACATTTTACATATGTAAATGTGTACAACAATCACGGATTAAATATAAAATAAACGTATTCAAACAAATAAAATAGGACATTAAATTACACTATTGCAACAAAATGTGACATTATCATTCTAAGCAAATGCTAAATTTTGTTTCCAAGACAACATTAAATAAACAGAATGGAAGAATAATAGCAAATTTATCTGATGTCTCCATAAAATAATATGTATGTTATTAAATTCATTAAATTAATAGGAAATATTAAATAAAGACAGTACTTCTATAGAAGATTTTTTTTTTAAATTAAAGGAATGTAGAATTAATGCATAAAATAATATTGGTAAATATTTTTGTATTATAAGGATTCTAAATTATAGTTAACATAATACAATAGCATTGATAAATATTTTTGTATTATAAAGGAAGAATTAAAGTTAATATAAGGGATTATAAAAGATATATCTGTTTATAGCTTTTATGAATTTGTTATTATAAAAAAAAACATGCCTGAAAAAATATATGTGTAAAATAAATATGGCTTGCAAGTAATGACACATGCTTATATTAAATACTATTTTTTTGATTTTTTTTTTTGTTTCTTTTTGTAAAAGTTTTTTTTTTTTTTTTTCAACATTAAATATTATTTCATATAATTCTGGCTTTTTGGGGGGTATATATCTGTTATTGGCGTATTTAAGCTTAATTAGTAAAAGCTAAATAGTGGATATTGCTTTTTCATTTTATAGTCTACATTTAAATTAAATAATGGGGAGTTGTTAATCCATAGTAAGTTACATATCGTTCATCAAAAGAATTTTTATTCAAGAATTCCACAAACTTCTATCTTGTTTAACTTTATTATGTACTTCTTTGTCCTTCAACAAAATATATTTTTTTTCTAATAGAGTCTACCACAGATATTGAAAAACTGCTTTTAATTAAAATAAAGTGAAATAAATTAATTTAAATCTTCATTAAAATCTATGATTAAAACATTTTACCCAAAGGAATAAAAACAAATAATTATGAAATTAAAATAAGATGCAAATAAGCATAATCTTCGTCTGAATATTTATTCTCGGCAAAGCTTCACATTCCAAAGAAAGATAATTAAAGACGCAGAAAATATAAATCATAGCATACTTGTACTTGGGTATAAAACAAGCATGGGTAGCAATACAACTAACATAAGACATAAAATATCTAGAATAAAAAAAGTTGTAGAGCAGCAGCATAATTATTATTGTACTGTTGCCATAGCAATAACATAAATAAAGGGAGATAATCACCACTACAATTTGAAAAAAAGGGGAGATAACTATAAGAAATCCAGCAAAAATTGTACAAATGCAAAGAAAGAAGGGAGATAAGGCATTGTTAATACACGGCAAGATAGACTTACGAGAATGAGACTGGACCGTACCCGAGTCATTCGATTCAGAAGTGGTGTAAAAGGAGAATTTTCGTGGACATGTAATTCCATCATATACTTATCCAGTTTATCCTAAAGATGCCCAAGAAAAAAAATAAAATATACATGTAACAAAAATTACCACAAATCTACTGTGTATTTGTTTATTTATTTTAATTTAATTTTGATAAATACAACTATATTGTAATATCTATCTGTTCCATACATGTTTCATGTACAGAACATATCCCTTCTTGTTTCATTTTACACAGCTTTTACTAACATGCTGAAATAATCTCTTTATGACAATTATATCGGTTTTTATATGGTTAATTTAACTAGTAAAATCTTGATACCTGAAAGCAAATTCACTTTGAAGCCATGTGATACATACATTTTCATGTGAAAAATCCTCCTTTTTCTAATTGAAATTAGATTTTTAAGAACAATTATTTAATAAATAATTCAGGTTGAATAAATATTTGTTCTATTTTTTTTCGAAATAAACTTGTGTTCATTACTTTTTTACCTTCCTGGTTGCATATAAACAAAATTTATCTAAAATTTCATAAAAAAGTGCGAAAATAAAATTTGTAAAACTACAGAGGATAGTTAGTTACAAGCCCATGTGACCAAAAAAGGAAAAATTAAAATATGAAAAGACGGGAATAACAGGTCTAGGATATAGACAATATCCAAAACAAAGAGACAAAGTGGCCATCTTAAAAATAATATCCAAGAGAGAAATACCATATTATGACCTGATTCAGTTTCTTACCATTTTTACAGTAGTTGCCCCGTTTATAAGGCCAATCTCACCAAATGTCACCTCTTATCAAGTCCAGATTTCAGATGCACCGAAATAATAAAATACTAATAAACTGTCACCTTCAAGAAAGGCCACCTCTCTTATAAAGCCACTTTTTCATTGAGGAGAGAGTGTCCTCATAAGAGGGGGACTACTCTAATACTGACTGAAGGGACTTTTTAGTTTGGTAAATTTGATTCTTAAAACATGAGAAAATACTGGATTTGAATTATAAATTTTCTTTTTCCATCGAGTCTTTCAGAAACATATATCCAATAATGGAAGAGAAAAATAAGATCTTGATTTTAGACATTTAAGGCAATATTTTAGTCATGACCCGCATTTTCGGTCACTTTCCCCGATCTATACCCTAGACCTGTTAACGTAACACAAATAAGTTGAATAATTTGTTAAAATTTCCCATAAAAATTTAAATAATAAAGCATTGTAGCCTATGAACCATACAGAGAATATAAAAATCTTATAAGATACAGGTCGTAAAGGCAGCCATCACCTTGTACATGTATAATAAAGTATATTTCCTGCAAATGTACCTTGATTACTCCGTAAATACTGATGCTTCTTCTACGGTACTCAGGCTGAAGAAATTATATTTAAACATAAATTTATCGAACTTTAATTACTTCAATTGACTATAAAAATAAAAGAACACATAATCTGGGTCAATATCCTAGTTGTTAGTTGATTAAAATTTAATGGAGATTCCTTTGAAGGAGGGATCCCATGGAAGAAAAAAAGATAGCGACCACCCGAGCATAACACCACTTAGCATGTAAGGAATGAGCATAATGTATGAGTGTAGACATACTAATTACTTCATCACTGAATTTTTATGGATCTGCCATAAATAAATTATACAAAATCTTTTTTATATGAAGGGAAAGAAATCTTAAATCTTTTAAGGACGGGATTAAAAATTCACAATTTTCAATGATTTAATTCCAATTCAATGTTCCAATGAATTGCAAACCTACTTGTATTATTTTTTGTTACCATTCAATGACTTTATTTACATGTTTGACCTATATTCTGAGTTTATTTACAGTTGACCTATATTCTGGTTTTCTTTACATAATTGACCTATATCTTGGCTTTATTTACATACTTGACCTATATTCTGCCTACAAGGATCAATCGTGTTTAATTTTGTAAAGCTGATTTTACTATCGAAAACATGATGTTCTATATCTTGACTTTATAAAAACACACGAGATGTAGTTCAAGATGAGTCGAGCAGAGTCAAGATGCTACTCGTGTTGGAGGAAATTTGAAATCCAATTGGAAACTTTGAAATATCAAGTTTTTATACAAGGACGGTGATTAAATTCTGGTTACTAACATTTAAACTTGAGAAACCCTATATTCAAATATAATATAAAAATTAGCTACCGTTTAACGTGCTAATCACTACCTAAGAACAGTGGCAAGAAATGAGTACTACAATAACAGTATAATTACTATCACTGAAAATAACACATAGGTATTTTTTGCAGTAAATTTCAGAAACAAATAGGTGTCAGTTGTCGTGGTGTAAATTGTTTTAAACCATATGAAAAGACCAGTGGTGAGTTTAAGTCGCGGTGTAAATGATTTAAAACACTATGAAAAGACCCCCATCATGAGTTTAAGTAAGTAAATATTGTATAAAATTATTCATGGTTACTGTTAAAAATTCTCAATAAAAGAATACTATGCAATAAATATGAAATCTTGTTTGAATAAAAGTTTAAAAATATATACTTTTCTTGTGGTCTATGTATTAAGTATATGACCACATACATTTTTTACCCAATCGCTGATACTAAACTAAAATGAAAATAGACGAAAGTGAAACTAGGAAATCTCCTTTTGTCAAAAGCATTGCAGAATGAATGATAGTCATGGTAAAAATAGAAAACTGGCTTACTATAATGTTTATAGTGTATGAAGAAAGGAGAAAATCACCTTTACCAAAGCTGAGCAAAATAAATGGTTGAAGCAAATAAGTTGCTTAAGGATTGAGGTGCCATAAGTGTTTTCTCATCAAATCCAAAAAGTAAAAAAAATGCCATGTTTCTTTGACCTTCATGAAGGTAACAGATGAATGTCATGAACCCATGACTTTTGATTCTATTTTTTTTCTTTTAGTTTTTCTTTTTTATTATTTGCAAAATTTTAAGATCAATTTTTTGTAAGAGAAATAACACTGATACTACCTCAAAAGCAATCGCGCATGAAGCAAGGACACCCACACTGCAATGGGAAAATATGGTTATATTGTATACTAAAAAGATATCACAAAAACAAAAACAATAACACACTTTTACCACTTTCAACAAAAAATTCTGCCAATAATTTAAAATGATAATTTAGCATTAAAAAATATCACAAGAAAGTAAATCAAAAGAAATAGTATAAACAATATATATAAATCAACGAAACAGAAGATATCTTTTAATCCAATTTTTCTTATGGCTAGAAATATATCATTATCTATAGATATGTATGATCCCCCTCCCCTTTTATGATTTGTATTAGACCTGTATAATGGTTACAAAGCTATATATAATATACCCTATAATTCTATTAAAAAAGATTACAAATATATTTAAAATAAAGTAATGAACACATTTTGGACCCAACTTTCTGATTTATTTTTCTCCACCATTTATATAAAATCTGAATATATCTTAATATGCATGTAGTCAATTGTAAACTTTAAAATGTGTCGTGCATATGTGGCAAAATGCAAATTTCTTGATCAAGATTTTGAATAATATTTTCAGTATACATTAAACGTTTTCAATTAAATTTTTATATTTAACAAAATGCAAATTTCTTGATCAAGATTTTGAATAGTACTTTCAGTACCCATTAAAGACCTTACTCCCCATTAAAAGTTTTCTGTTGAATTTCTATATTTAAAAAATAATAATAACTAAATTAAAATTCTAAATTTTAAAATTACTAAATTAAAATTCTATATTTCAAAATTACTTAATTAAAATTCTATATTTTATAATTACTAAATTAAAATTCTATATTTTAAAATTTACTAAATTAAAATTCTATATTTCAAAATTTACTAAATTAAAATTCTATATTTCAAAATTACTAAATTAAAATTCTATATTTTAAAATTACTAAATTAAAATTCTATATTTTATAAATTACTATCTTGTACTATAAAAAGCAGTAGAAACTGAATACACAACACGTATGAAATATAGAATGCTTAACGGCAGTTGTTATAGTTTCTTTATCAAGCGTTGGTTTCAAAAGGACTTGAAATTACTTAAGATTTTTTTTTTAATACATCAAATTCAAGACTGACAAAAACTAGTTATTTAGAATTTTGTCTCTCCAAATCGATACAATTAAATCTTAATATTTTTGTTCTGAAAGACGATTTTTTTCTCTTTAAAAAATCCATAGGACTAAATTATTAATCATTTTAACTGGTCTAAAAGGCTGGTAATAGTTTCTTTCTTTATCGTTACAAATGCAAAAGCATCCGAAAGGAACAATGACAAAAAAAAATACTGCCAAATTTGAAATATCTGTGTATGTCTATGGAAACGATAATGAAAATTTAAACCTAACAAAACTTTCACATAGTCTTCTATTAAAACTGCAGCATCAAATATTACGAAAAACAGAATTTCGATTTGAGATGTTTAAGGATGCAAATTTATTTTAAAGCTCCAGTCTTACACAAAGACACGGGAATTTCAAATTTGGCTGTAATGATTCCATACTTTTGTGTAAAAAGTGGTAAAAGTGGTATACTGGTTAAATATGGTTAGTCTTTTAACTAGCAAAATATTTTTCTCTCTATAAATATATATAAATATTCCTCACCACTCGTCTACAGTGGTGGCTTGAGAAGAACTTACACTTAAGAAAGAGGGTTTTGAAAACTTTGAATTTTTCCGACTCAGAATGGGTGTGGTGGTTGAAGGGTTCAGTGTCTGTTGCCGCAGCTCTGTTGCTCCCTGGAGATGAACAAAAACAAAAAAGCATGGCATGCAGAAAAAAAAACAAAAGCCAAAAATAGAAATGATAATGAGAATGATGAAACAAAATAGATTACAACAATTAGATATGTTCTAAGATATTTATAAGGCCAAATAAATTCAATATGGAGATTATCACTACAGTTAACATCTTTTCAGTTGGTAAAATTTTCGTAATATTTCTAATCACCTCGATGGAAAAATTTCTGCATGAGAATTCCACCAATTTCCTTTCGACAGTCATTAATGAACGACAAAAATTAACAACTTGACGCTTTTTGGTCATAGGAAAAATAGATTCTCCTTCTGGAAGCAGAAGAAGAATCTTTTATAAATCGGTTTGCAGATACTTCTAAATTTGCTTTAAAATCCATTCCAAATTTTTTTTTAATAATAATAATATCTAATCTTCATTAATAACACAGATCTGAATCAAATTTTATCAGAAGTGATTGATTATAAATGTCAAACAGAAATAATAGTTCAACAGTTGTGAAAAATGAAAAAAATATGTTGCAAACATACAACTCATTTTCATATTTCATAATTTTTCAGGTAAATTTGCATCCAAAATCCTTTATTAGATTCAGTACTCTCCCATGTTTTTTTATTTTTTATATGATAGGTATGCGATAATCTATAATAAATTTAATTGGCCTTGATTGTCATCACAGGATATTGAATTGTCTCCCTTGTTAATGAAGTACATAAAACCCAGTTTGCCTAATACCAGAGAAAAGAAACGTGACAATATCTTAGAACACATTGAAAGTTGACCAACAAAATTAACATGCAAATACATGCATGAGATGTCAAAATAAATCATTCTTAGATAATAGGGTTGGCTGGGATATTTTGATTATTTGCACATTTTCCAATAGGATTCTAAAATTATATGTTTTTACACATTTTTATAGGAGTTATTTCCATTTAATGCAGACAAAAAGATCCCTTTTCATGCTACGTTCACATGAAAATAACATAATTTGAATGATGCAACAACTTGTTAATTTTCGATAAAACGATTTAATATAATATTATTGCAAATAAAATAGTTATGGGATTGGACAAAAAGTTCTCACGACTGATGGACTTGCCCTCTCCCTATAACTCCTATAAAAACCGTATAAAATCGTATAATTTTAGAATCAAATTTGAAATGTGGAAAAGGTCTATTTCGCAATGTAACTAGGTTGTGTACAAGGAAGAATTTTTCTTCCAATCTACTCCAATTTTAACTAAAAAAATTATTTTCAACTTGCTTTTTTTTTAATTATATGTTCATTTCAAAATAATTAACAGTAAAACGTTTGTGATGAAAGAAATCAAAATCAAAATAAATACGGTAAGTATGTGGCAGACATATCGGAAATAAATATTGTACAATGAAAGGGGCAGTATCTTCGAACAGGATTGTCCAAGAAAACAACCAATCAGAGTTACAGATTAGAAGGTTCGACATTCCATTATTTTTTCTTTAAATTCTGGAATACACATGGGTATAGACTTGAGCATGATGAATGCAACCCTATGTTTAATAATGGCATTATTCTGTTTTCCCCAAACAGGAACGTCATCAAAGAAGACACAAGGACAATGAAATGATCTTTTTTCCACAAAAGTACCAAATTTTGTCCTTCCTGTATGTAGGGTGGACCACAGTCTGTTTGCAAGATACAATTGAACCTGTCATCTCTTGAAACTCGGAAAAGTTGTTTCCATGGATAGCATGAAATTAACATTTGGTCCGTTATCATTATCCTGGATAACTCGAAAACTAAGTAATCTTAGGGTAAAATAAAAAGGTTCTTTTGATCTTTGACACGACATCGTTGAATTGTATATTATTTCATTTATGCTTTGTCACAGGTTCTTGAGTAAGCACTGGCATAATGGACTTTAAATAAAAGTTCTGCAACATATAAAGCCAAAGATCAGGTAATGAATGCAGCCAAGGTGAGTGATAAAATTTCTACGAGTATTGTGAAAATATCAAATTTCAGAATTAAGTGATATACACAAAAAAATCCTTATACACTGTATGGGCAACCTTTAAAACATTAATCTTGATTTAATAAAATGATACACATTTTGATTTTGGCTGTGATAGTGTTTTCCATCAAGAAATTCTCAAAAAGAGTTAGAAAATAACAACTGTTTTCTTCATAGAATATGTAATTGTAATCAACTGTTTAAATCAAATTTCAAGAATATGTATTAAACATCATTATCATTAAAGGACCATAACAACGAAATTTAATGTAAATTGATCTGTTTTTAGAAGAAAGGATTTTTGGAATTAATTTCAAAATACCGTATTTTACGGACTATAGGTCGATGGGACGATAGGTCGAATTGCTGCTTTTCGGCTAATTTTTTGGGGAAATACTAAGATAGGTCGAGGATGCCGATGACAACTTGGGTAAGTATCGTCACATCAAACTTTTTTTGTGTTTTTTTTTCACATCGCGTCATCGGTAAACATTTGTCCTATAACGATGTTCTTCGGTAAGTATATGTAAGTATGAACTCAAGAATACTATTCTTATGTGTCATAAACGAAATAATCATGAAAATTAAATTAAATAAAATTTTGTTTTTAACTTGTTTTTTATGAGGAGTCTGGTTTGTAAAGCCAGACATCGATGACATTCAAATCAGGCCATCTGTGGCCCAGTGTGGGTGTCACAATAGATGGTAAACGGATGTCCATACAATAAAATAATCAAGCTGTCAAAACAATGTATCACCTTGTGCAGTTTTATTGACATACCTTTAAACTGTGTTTAATTAGTAGTACACAAATTATGTGATGTCTCGGTCCAGTAAATTTTCAATCAGCTGATCAGGATAATTAAGTGCCGACTGATGTTCACCTGTGTTGATTATCTCGTGGTGATTATTTTATTTGTTTCTAATTGACCAATTCAAGTGTAGAACATTCTAGTTTAACGAAATCGATAATTATTTTCCAGTATATTTAGTATAAAAAGCTTGTTCTCCACGTGTATTCAAATTATTGTGAGATGTAATGCAACCGCCATTTTTTACTACAACCCCGTGCGCATGCTCGTGTTAGATGGAAAACCTATATAGCTATATTTTGATATTTTGTGACAATAATTTTATATTGTAAAACGATCCACCCTGTGATTTTTTTTCAACAACATACATTTTTTATAGTATATATTTTATTATACAATTCATTATTGAACTGATTTTCGCTAACACTTCAATCATTGAATATTATTAATTTTTTTCGGATGTTGAACATTTTTTCCCCAGAATTGCACCCCTTGTTAGTATACTTTTATTCCCCAAGAACATCGATGATTTCAGTCTTCTTATTCAGAAAAAAAAAACCTACAACTTCATCCTTGTATAGGTCGATGTGGACGATAGGTCGAAGCCAGCGTGTTGAAAAAAAAAAATATCGACCTATCGTCCGTAAAATACGGTAGGATTAATTTGTATAATTTTTATAAGCAGTAAAGTTCAAAATTTTGCAGGAAAACTAAAAACACAACTGGCTGAATGAACCAAAAGCTAGAAACACTTTCTATTCTGGCAAGGACATTTCGAGATTGTGAAGCTAAGCTGCATGTGTACGTGTGTATGCATGTTTGACAGTGAAAATGACCTGATTTCCAAAAATAATATAAAAAAATTCAAATCTTCATAACAAGTTTTTGTCAACTTATTCTAAAATGAATTTTATATTGAAAACTGTAAAAAGAACGGTTGATGAAATTGTGTAGTAATATTAGAAGGATATTTAATATAAAAAAAAATCAATAATAATTTACTTTTGAAATTAAATTTCTAGTTTGTCAACCAAAAAATTTAACACTAAAACAATTCAAAATTCAAAAAAGATTTCATTCTTGAAGTCTTACTTGTTTTAAGATGCAAATTACAAATTAAAAAAAAAAAAAAAAATAGTTGAATTTTGATTATTTCTTCTAAAATAAAACGGCACCAGATCTGAATAGTTCTTTATATTAATAAATCTCACTGTTTGATAAATTTGATACATATTTAATTTTCCTATGAAGAAATAATATTCTAACTATGTTGTAAAGAATATCAATAGTTTTATCACTGAAAAGTTATTCTGTTAAAAATTAATGGGTTATGTCATATTCTAAAAACAGAATGTTGTTCATTTCAATTAAAACAAAAAATTCATAAATAAATATTAAATATATTGTTACACATTTCTGTTAATTTTTTTTTATTATTGAGAACAGCCTGTTCAGAATCTATTTAGAGGAATGCTGTATCATATTTATTAGAAATGTTGAGATTTTTTTGCTTTGCATAATGTTGTAGAACAAAATATTGTCAAGACGATAATAGATCAATATGATTATGTATAAACCTATTTTCTTTCCTAAATGAAAAAAAAAATCATAGATTGTCAGACACGACCAAAATGAGCGGGGTTTGGGAATTTTTAACAAGCCGCTGAATTCAACATTTTGATTGAGGAACAGGTCTAACTGACAGGTCAAGTGTCAGGTTTAGGTTTATGGTGTTTAACACCACTTTCAACAATATTTCAGTTATATCGTAGCGGTGTACTCGTATCAGAAGTATTTTCAACGATAGATATTATCAACTTGTTTGTACACTGAAGTTTGTTTTTATAAATTCTTCCATTCTTTTTTTTTTTTTACTGACAACAATACATACACAGCAATGTGACGAGAGTTTGAGAACTGGACAAAAATTAAATTAAAAGATCTAGCAATCTGTACGGACAGCACAGTCAAACTTCAACCAAACCTGTATTCAAAGGTCACCTTTCTTTTTTTTTTATTTTTTTTTTTAATGAAATTTACACTGTCAAATCAGCTAGAAGTGGAAATGGTTCATTTATTTAAAAAAAAAAAATCCAAATATTCTTCTGTTAAACAAGTATGTATATTTTGTGCTTTTTTGCTGGATTTTTACTCAATAAAAATGTTTTAGCTACTCATCCATGGAAATGATTTAAAAGTGACATCCCTGTGTGGTAAGCATGAAAGTTTTAATGTGGTTATTAACTTCTACCCAATATTAATTGCTAATATTTTGAGCAAATAAAATATGCTTAATTCAAATTTAATGGAAAAGCCCTTATATATGCTATTATTAAAAGAATTTTTGTGAAAAGATTTTCAGTCCTGTTTAACTATTAAATACTCCTACGGCAGGTTAATTCTAATAATTTTCCTTTGAACCAATGAAAAAACAGCAGTGACCCTTAAACACAGGTTTTGGTTTGACATTATAAAGTGCTGGTAAACAGTCATTCTCTCATCAGTCAGAGGTTACAACACGAGCAGACTCATCTACCTATAAAGTGTTGGTAAATAGTTTTCCTCTCATCAGAGGTTTTATTATACAACATGAGCAGACTCATCTACCTAAAACAAGCAAGCTAGAAGGACTTACACTGAATGAATTGGACTTCTGTATGACGGACATTTTCTTGTTTTTACGTGATGATAATGGAGTTGAGGTAGATATATCGTTTAAATCCACTCTGTCTGCCTACAACGACAAAAATCCACAACACATGCAAAACATGCATTAGTCAAGGTGAAGAAATAAATCGTGGAAACTAAAATATGAAATGATGAAAACTATCTGTAATGAGAGCTTTCCTAGGACATAGATCATGAAGTGCCATCTGAAGTAATCTTCCAACTTGGTGACGGCAGTTAGTAGTTGGCAGAATGGAATAGAAAATTATGACCCCATACTACGGTTTTACCAGTGCTTTTCCAGAAAACACTGCACTGTAATGGATGGCACTTATTCAGCCATACAATTATAATGTCAATCATTCCTATCTCCCCAAAATGTAAATTTTCCTGAATAAAGGGGAGACAACTCTATGGTTGGGATAGTATTGTGGATTTATATCTGCCTATGTAATAAATGAGTTTGACTCTCTCTCTCTAACAAAGTAAGCCATAACAAGGTGTACTTAATACAATTTCAAGTGATGAAGCTTGTCAGTAACTTAATGGGAGTCTATTGTTTTCTTTGGGTATTTTGGTCTTCAAAAATGTAAACAGATGCTGAGAAGCTTATCAAGGTACAATTTGAACTGCTTGCAAAAGGCAACTGAATGCATTGTACTTTGTTTTTGAAGTTAAAAGGAAAAGGGGGAGTTTCTAGCATTGAAAAAATGTAAAGCATCGTTGGGGAGGGCTTCAGCAATGCCAACAAAAGTTTAAAAGCTGCTGCTGCAAATAAATGAATGAAGGGTGGTCGAAAAAAGCAGAATGTGACACAACAAATAAAGCATTTCAATATACAACAGTTAAAAAATTGCCCAATGAAATGAAAAATAAAAAATGGCACAATACTGAGGGGAAAATCTACTTAAAATTTAAACATAACGACAATTATTTTTTAAAGATGTTTTAACGGTAAAATTCGTGACATTTTGGACGGAAAAAAAACATATTTTAATTTCTTTTACGATTTCTGTCTATATTTATTCTGAGGTTAAAACATATAGTAGAAATATTTGGTGTTTTTTTAATTCTTCTTTTGTAGTTCTTTCCAGAAATCGAAACAAATCAATATTTTCAATTATGTTTACACTGGTATAAAATGTCTAGAAATGTCAATGCAATAATTCAATTGCAATTTTCAACAATTGACACCATGAAGCATTATTTGACATTTTATTGAAAGGAAAAAGAAATATATTAACTGTATTTTTATATTTTTATCAAATCATCTGAATTACAAAGCTAGAGAATAAATCTAATTTCTATTCAGTAATTATTTTGTGAAAAGCCAAATTCTTGGTTGATTAAGAAATGATTCAATATGATTTCTGGAAAGATGGTTGTCTAGTGTATATATCCAAATATAGATTCTTGCATGCAAATTTCAAAAATCATGATGTGAATGAAAGAATAAATGGAAATTGATACTATAGATCACTTTAAATGATATTTAGCTACAGTACAACCTGTCTATACCGGACACTTGTGGAACCAACTATTTTGTTCAGAATAGACAGGTGATTGGACATACAAAGATTTTAGACATTGGTACTACATTTGATGTTCAGCTTACACAGGATTCCGATAGATTTGTTGTTCTGCTTAGACAGGTTTCACTGTTTAATGTGGAGGTTAAATTTATTGGTGGAGGAAAACTGGAGTACCAGAAGAAAACCACAAACCATTTGTATTGATTTATTGGTGTTTAACGCTAACATTAGCAGTATTTCAGCTATAACGTTGGAGTCCAACCCCTTGTAAGTCACCGACATTCTTTGGTGTGCCTTGTCATGAGTGGGAGTAAAACTCACAAGTCTTAAAGAGATGATTAGCACCTATTACATTGGTAGACGTAATATTAACTGTCATATCACCATGGATACAAAGAAACTCTATGAATGAATGCAACATCGGTCAGAAAGGTTAAGAATTTGTGTTTTCTTCAAAAATAATTTTTTTCTTTTGTTGTTGTAGGATACACATTAAAATGGTGGCCATTGAACCTTGCCGTCATATCTAGGGATACACAATAAAATGGTGGCCATTGAACCTTGCCGTCATATCTAGCTAGAACATGGGTACAGATTTACATGAACAAGTTTTGAAACAACTTATTCTCCTTTATCATGTTATGAAATTGAAATATCCCATCACACCGCAGTAACATGAGTTTTCAAATTTGCATGCTACATAATGACTACCTGTACAGTAAATGCTAGTTCTATATAAATAATTAAAATTTTATCAAAAATCACCTCGTCTTGTTGTTGTTGTTGTTGCATCTGTTTCTCTTTCTTTCTATCTGATTTTTCTTGCTTTTCTGACTTTCCTTCTTTTTCTTTACTTTTTTCTTCTTTTGTACCAGGTTGACTCTGGAAAAAAATAACTTGTATTTAAGACAAAATTTCTATACCCAAGAATTAATTAATTTAATGAAAAAAAAAAAAAAAAAAAAAAAAAAAAAAAATTAATTCAAAGATATGAAGATGACTGTGAAATGTAGAACAGCAATAAAATCAATGTTCCTTTACTTTAGTTTGTGTCTAAGTATAAAGTTGAATAGTTCCTCATGTTCATTTACATCCAGGGCCATCGTGGTCATGATCGTATGGTGGATGGATGTGTTTATATTACACCAGTATTAATAATTGACTTGAATTGAGTGATTTTGTTTCCAATTCAATTAGAATAAACAAAGTGAGTTAGAATTTTACTTAACTGTACAAGTTGGAATTGTCATCCTGTTGTTCTGGGATACATTCAAAATAACTAGTTCAACTGTCGAAGGTGAAAGTTCAAATTCCCGTTAATTTTTTAAGACGTTTCCAAATCAACTTTGTGAAATTTTGTCACATATAACAGTATTAGTTCTACACTCACTTTGTAATTCTGACTTGTTAATATTGACAAGAAATCAACAAAACTTACACATTATTAAAGTGTACGATTTGATATGTCACTATTTTATGACCTCAGGGTGCATGTGCATCACTGTACACAAGTTCTAGTAATGGAATTAAGCTGATCTTACAAGATTTGACCATAGCGTGTGATGATTGACCCTTCAGGGTTATCAAAATAATCAATTATTACTTAATACACATCTGATCTGATCATACGTAATGTTACATGTATAACTTGTCCAAGGTGTCAAGGGGGTGTGTCTCTACGATCTACTGAAATACTAACGTAAAATTACATGTATAACGTAGAATGAGACAATTTTGTAAAGTGGTCTAAGGACCATCATGGTCATGATCACATGGTAGAAAACCATGACCCTAACCCTGTAAAGTGGTCTAAGGACCATCATGGTCGTGATCGTATGGTAGAACACCATGACCCTAATCCTGTAAAGTGGTCTAAGGACCATCATGGTCGTGATCGTATGGTAGAACACCATGACCCTAACCCTGTAAAGTGGTCTAAGGACCATCATGGTCGTGATCGTATGGTAGAACACCATGACCCTAACCCTGTAAAGTGGTCTAAGGACCATCATGGTCGTGATCGTATGGTAGAACACCATGACCCTAACCCTGTAAAGTGGTCTATCTTAGAATGTAATTATTCTTTGAAACATAAATTATACCTCTCAATTAAAAAAAAAAAGAATAGTTGTTCCAAATTATCTTGTTCCTCCAGCTGGTGATAACAAAGTTATGTGGTGTTACTGCAACAAGTGTACCAGAAATAGATGAGTGACTATGGGTACTAGTCAGGTGGGTATCATTGTGACAACACTAACTAGATGACTGACTACTGTTTTACACAGGGATGGGACTGGCCACATAAAGGTATGCCACTGTAATTGGGTGGGGTTGATCATTTCAGCTTTTAAATGTATGATTGCTTTGTAAATTTTCAACTTCAATATATCAATGGGTGGGAAATTTTAAGCTATGATATATCTAAAAGTCATATTTCTACAAACCCATGCAGCTTCTTTATTGCCAAGACAAATACTGATACAATTATGTAACAATTTAACAGGATAAGGTGCAAAATTAATATAAGTTTGTATTTGTATTTATAAATGGATCGCCAATAATTTAATAATAGATGAATGGGTCTACTTGTTGAACTTTGAATATGTAAATGAGTATGGTTTTCATGCCAGTGAATATATGAATGGGACAATGGGTGTGGGTGTGTGTGTGTGTGTTTACAAACTCCTGTGCCACCACCAAACCCAATTTTACCACCCCTGGCACTTTTTTTTTATCTTACCTGGACAATACTACTGGTACTACTGGTGGGTGTTACTGTGACAAGGGTACCAGAACTAGACGTGGACTGACTACTGGTACTGTGTGTGTCATATGGTTTGCTGGCTTGTGATTGGGAGATGAAGTAGGCTCGATGAGAATGAACTGGAGTCATGGGAACACTAGGCATGGGTGATGAAGAAAGTGATGGGTAACGAGTCTGGACTATTTTCTGGCAAGCTGTAATTTAAGAAGTATATCACATTTATGCTTAATAACAATCTGGACTTGAAAACATTTTAAATTGGTAAATGTATAACAAAATTTCATGTTAAAAATGCAGTTTTCATTGGTTAAGTGAGTGAGTGATTGTTGTTTAATGCCAACTGGATAGACCTGTTGCCCCACTCGGACACATTATCCTGATTCCGAACCAACTAGTTTTTGTTCTATCTCCTTAATGCTACGTGCTTACCGGTGAAGCAACAAATACTTTGTATATTATAATAACTTAACAAAAGTTTGAGCTGAAGCTTTGTAAACATTTATTAGGCTCATATTTTTGTTAATGAAATAGTAATAGTTATTAAGATGGAATGACTGCCACCATACTGAATGGTTTAACCCTGTCACTTTGTGTTTTGCCTGACACAAACCAGGACCTTGATTTCTTTTAAGTTTTGTGTCTGTTTTTTTTTTTTTTATTATTACTATTTTTTTTATTTTCAACAGTTTATATGGAAGTTACTATTTGTTATAGTGATTAGTATAACTGTCAACTATCACTACTAAATTTCTCATTTAGGGGCTGTCTCATCCGCCAGTATATTGGTTTCTCTGGTTTTTAATTTTTTTGTAAATTGCAAGGTGAATACTGTTCACAAACTTTTAATATCACTGATTTTTAGGTCAAAGAAAATATTTTTGTTGGTTTTTTTTTTGGTCAAAAACAAATCTTCTTCTTAAAAACAGAAAACTTCCACTAAGATGTTCTCAAAAATTTACATGTAAAATGTGCTTGATGGACTAAATGGCCAAGTCTGACCACATTAATGGGTTAGGGTTATGGTGTTTAACACCACTTTAACAATATTTCAGCTATATTGTGGCGGTCAGCTTTATTGGTGGAGGAAACCGGAGTATCCGGAGAAAACCACCGACCCACCGCAAGTCACTGACATACTTTATCACATAATGTTATATCGATTACACCTCAGTTGTGCAGGATTTGAATTTACAACGATAGTGGTAATAGACACTGATTGCATATATAGTTGTAAATCCAACTACCATATGATCACAGCAGCCCCTGACCACATTAATATAAAAATATTTTGAAGAGTTATAGCATTTTAAACATCTTACCATCTTGAAATACTCTCTCTACATTTAAACCATAAGTTGCACATGTTTCATAATATGAGCATCTTTTGAGGTCATTGGCGAGTTTACGAGCTCTTGTATCATCAATCACACGAGGGTTACTCTCACTGATTGCATCTGAAAAAATAAATATTTCAATAACAATCTACAGAAACAATCCATTGGATAAAATTCTAAACTCCTTCATTGTTTGCAAAGCACATAGTGGCAAAGTATCATTTTAGTGACCTACAGCATGACCTATATTTAACAGCCAATAGACCATGACAATAAGGTTATGGTCAAGTGACATATGACTGACTGACATGGACCATAGGCTAAATGGTAAATCAGAAATTGATCTAATCACGAATATTTGACATTGTTGCCACCGTTGCAGGAAAAACAGCCAAACATTGTTGTGTCAAAGCTGATATAATTAAACCCTAGACACACCTATAGTTAACACTCCACTTATGACTGCAAACAATACTTGGATGTTATTTAACCATTGACACACCTACAGCTCCATGTAGGTAAAAAGGTATCACTGGGATGGGCCAATGGGTGGGAGATTAGATCGTAATCAGAAAAATGACAGAATGGATAGTCTTAAAATTGTTCTTTGCATTGGATCACCATTGACCCTGCATTCCAAACATTGTTCAATCCTCTTTCACATAAAATGAGTGCGAGTGTGACATGCTCAAAACACTAGGCACTCATGTGTCTGATCTAGGGCGAGTTGTGAATGTGATTCATCCCTCACAAAACGAAATAACTCCCCTTTTGGATGATTTGATTTTTGGTGTGTAACGCCACTTTCAGCAATATTTCAGCTATATCATCGTGACCAGTTTTAGTGGTGGAAGAAGCCAGAGTACCCAGAGATAACCACCGACCATGGGCAAGTAACTGGATAACTTTATCACTTGTGACTGCGAGTCGAGTGTACCCTTTTTTGTCATTTACAAAGCCGAGCGCGAACCCACTCCATATTGGTGATAGGCTTGTATGAGTTGTTAGGTAATCTAACTACCTAACTTACTGAGCCACCTGGGCCCTTCCCCTTTTGGAAGGGTTGCACCATATACTGTAGAAACTATGTCCTTTATTAGTACACCTGGATTAGTAAACCAGACTTGAATGTTATTCCATCTTTGACACATCTAAAGCTCAAGTCATAAATAAAATATAATTCATGCTGTGACAATCCTTAAAGGTAGTAGTGGAATCAATGACTCATTTTTATTTCTGCATTCATGATTAAAATAATAAATATTATCTGTTCTTTCATCAAAGGAAATTCTATGCAGAAGTAAACAAAATGTCCTATAGGTTTTTATACTGTCTGTTTTTGATTATTATTGGTAATTAACATGTCGTTATTGTCATTTTGTTATTGCTTATGGATATTTAATTACATAGAATCGCAGGTGATATTTAATCAATGAATTGGTCAGGATTAGGATTACGGTGATTAATGCCACTTTCAAAATATTTCAGTTATGAATATATCATGGGGGTAAGTTTTATTGGTGGAGGAAACCCGAGTACCCAGAGAAAACCACTGACCTGTCATAAGTCACTGACAAACTTTATCACATAATGTTGTATCGAGTACATCTCGCCATGAACCGGATTCAAACTCACTATGTTAGTCTCTGTCATAGATTATTATTGGTAATTAACATGTCGCTACGGTCATTTTGTTATTACTTATGGATATTTAATTAGTCGAACCTGTAATAAGACAAAGAAAAAAAGTGGCCTTATTTATAAGACAGGTGACCTTTTTAAAAGAGGTTCAATTCATATGAAATGTTCTATGATAGGACAAGAAAAAGATGACTGCTTAATAGAGGTGACCACATGGGCAGGTTTGACTGTATACTGAATTTCAGGTCTAATTTAATCCACGGATTGGTCATTGTATGAGACTGATTTTATACCATGATAAATATTTTCAAAATACAAAAGAGTTCCAAATAAAAAATTAAAAAATTATAAATGAACAAAATAAAAAATAATTTTATTATTTTTTTCACATTTAACACCAACTGTGGACCATAACATGGGATGAATTATATTTAAAATTACTATTAAATAAAACCATACTTGTTTCTCCTAAAATTCACTTTCAATAATCGCCCCATTTTCCCCAACATGTTTCAGAAATGACTTCTTAATCAGGTTTATCACCATCTTCAGCAACATTTTATCTTCTTGAGACCATCAAGAATTAAGCAGTAATTATCAGGGTCATTTATTTTCATCAGAGAAGACATTACATGCCAGAGTGCATATCTTCCATCAAAACAAACCAAAAAACTTCCATTAATAGCCAACATATGTAGATACTATTTTTCTTTGTGTATTTATTTTTCATCTTTTATAATGAGGTTTGCTAAGGGGATTTTAACCATGGTTAACCAACAAGTTCCAATGTTTTATCCAACTTTGTACAGCTTATTTGTCAGTCAGCTTATAATTATTTACTGATTGACAACAATTTTGCTAATACCCATCTGAAAATTATCTTTGTTTTATATTAGGGAATGCTGATTTAACTTTTAGGGGAGAAGGGTATGTTTTTTCACCAGAGCCAGAAATTTTTTATCACACAAAACAAAATTCAGATTAAAAAAAAAAATTAATTGGCAAATTTTTTTTCAACAGATTTTACCCAAAATTTATTGTATAATTTACAGCATATATGTATATTTTCTCTTAACCAGTTCCTGAGGAGTGAAAAGACATCTTTATAATTGGTTATGATGGATTGGTTTAAGGTGCTTAACACCACTTTCAACAATATTTCAGTTATATCATGCCATGATGGTCAGTTTTATTGGTAAATGAAACTGGAGTACCCTGAGAAAACCACCGACCTGTTGCAAGTCACTGACAAACTTTATTATTTTTTTTTTTTCTAGGATGAATGTCCTTTAGCACCCGACCCTTGGTGACTTCTGCACCTAAACAACTACAAATTATAAATGTACTTGTTTATATGCTTTTATGCCACGTAGAGGACTTTAAAAGTTCATCTAAATATAATACATGTAGTATCTTTTTTTGAATTGACGCATGGATGGGGACTGTTGCAGCTTCTGGTAATAGTCAACTACCTTGTCCTCTTTATTGAGTATGTTTATCAGACACTTGTTGTGTATCCTATGTTATATAGGTATCATCCAATATTATTGTTATATACTGTTACATTGTATGGTGTGTATACTGTACTGTAGTTTATGATTCTTGCCTTGTTGTGCAATGTAAGAGTCTGTACAGAAAAATCATGTATTCTGCACCTAAAGGCTAAACAACTACAAATTATAAATGTACTTGTTTATATGCTTTTATGCCACGGAGAGGACTTTAAAAGTTCATCTAAATATAGTACATGTAGTATCTTTTTTGGAATTGATGCATGGATGGGGACTGTTGCAGCTTCTGGTAACAATCAATTACCTTGTCCTCTTTATTGGGTATTCTTATCAGACACTTGTTATGTATCCTACATGTATGTTATACGGGTACAATGTATCATCCGATATTATTGTTATATTCTGTTATTTTATTGTTACATTGTATGGTGTGTATACATTACACATTGTACCCATATATCTAATCATTGTAATGATCTTGCCCTTAATGGGTCCTTGATTGGAAATAAACACATTTGTATTTGTATTTTATTTCATAAACCTGTATCGAGTACACCATGCAATGAGCAGGATTCAAACCTACAACTTTAGTGCTGATAGGCACTGATTGCACAGGTAGCTGTAAATCCAACTATCATACGATCACGACCATGACTGCCTCACATTTGATTATGAAGAATAAAGAATTATGAATTTTTATCATCATTCTGCTTGGAAGTCATAATAACTTTGACCTATTGACTTTTTTTTACCTGAAATTTCAAATAGATTCGGGAGTCTTATCTCTTAGAAGCAGTATGCAAATAGATTAAAACCTCATTGTGTTGAAGTACATGTGACTGACAGTAAACATCAATCAATCAATCAAGCGAACTAGTTTAACAGACTGACAAAAAACAATCAGTCAATCAATCAAGCAAGTGAACCAGTTTAACAACAATTAATCAAATTAGCTGAGTGATTGAATGATCTGGAGTAAATTAAGCTAAAAATTAATGGGAATGAACCAAATGATTTATCCAATGAAATGGGTTTTTCAGGGTTCAACATATAGAGAATACAGACATCTTGATCTATGAAAACAATATATACATTGTATTCAAAAGTTTTCATAACCCTTCAAGTAATGTTTAAATATAATTGTGTCCAATAGGCTTATAAATCCAGAATTCTAATTTAATTAAATTGAATGATTGATGTTTAACACCAACTGTAATTAGAAATACGAGTGGTGAAGTTTAAGCGGTAAATTATATGAAAGCCGAAAATATTAGGGCCTTATATTCTAAAATTTCAAAGCAAAAATAAATTCCTTTGTGTGATGATGAATTTGTCCTATAATATCAACAAGGATACTATCACCTTCCCTCCCCCCCCCCCCCAACTCCTTCATGGCCATCATAGTTTTTACACATACAAGCATAAAGATAAATACAGTGAAACATGTCTATACCAAACCCCACTTAAACTGAAATCCTGTATAAATCAAATTTTATAAATAAAACCCCAATGTAGGAAATTTTTGTTAAATTAACCTGTATAAACCAAACACCTGTCTATTACGAACACAAATGTTGGCCCTAAGAAGGCTTGGTTTAAACAGATTTCACTGTACATAGATAAACAGAAGATTTATGGTTGTCTTTCTAATCTAACTTTAACAACATTAAATTCTTCTCCAGTTCATGTATTAAACCCCATTAAAAATAGAAGACAACCAAGAAGCTAATGGATTTCTAGGTCTTAGTTTGGGTACAGGCACTAACATGTGGTGGGGTTAAACCCTTGCTTATTACCATCTAAATACATGCATAAAACCGTTATCAGCTCCAAGTTAATCAGAAACGTCCCCCCCCCCTTTTACACACGCACCCCTCTTTCCTCATAAAAAAATAATAATCTTGAGTTACAGATAAATATAACAGACAAATATATGAAAATCAACATCAATTTCCATTAATTTTTTCAAAAATACAAATTTTACACAAATTCACACAAATATAGACTTACTGTTCTAGTAGGATAAAAAAAGTATCCATTATATAAAACTCTGAGATGAAACGATAATGGGAGTTCAAAAGCACTCTGCCATTTCCTGGTTACCAGCTGTACTCAAAGAACTCCTTATATTCACAGTATCTTTTTTTTTGGTATAATGACATTAAAATTATTAAAGATCACACTAACCCACACATTCTATATAGACACGTTTGTAGTAGTGTAGCACTATCAACAACACCCCTGGAGAGATAACTACAACATCAGAGGAGATAGCTTTATCAACGATTTTGAAGAATGTTTCAAACTTCAGCAGAAATTAGCTTGTCTACTCTAAAGTTTACATTTTTTTTTTCTCATAATGATTAACCCAGATGTTACTGTATGCCAGTAGTAAAATATAGTCAAACCTGTCCATGAGGTCACCTCTATTAAGCAGTCACCTGTATTAAAAGGTCACCTTTTTCTTATCCTGTCATAGAAAATATCATTTGAATCAAACCTCTTTTAAGAAGTCACCTGTCTTAAAAGACCACTTTTGCTTTGTCCCAAATGTGACCTCTTAATACAGGTTTTCCTGTATATTGAGATTAAAAACTTGACATAGGGATGTCCCAGCGTGATGTCTATCGTTTTATGCAATGCACATTTCGTGAAATATGGAAAGCATTAGATTTATCAGTATTTCTTTCTCTTATTTAATGTTAATAAATATAGAGAGATGAATATCTATTAGACAACTGCTAGAGTCAAGATGTATCATGTTTTAAAGATGTTTAAACAATCTTCAATCATCTTATTCAGAGATAAAAAAAAATATATAGACTCATTTGAGGGAATTTGGCTTTTAATTATATACTGAATAATATAAAAATATATATTGTATATTAAATATTTATGGATGATTTGTAATTTTACCTTTGATCTATACACAGTCTTTGCCTTAATTTTTTTCACCTACTTTTGCCTGAAGGCTAAATTTAGAAAAATTGTCTATTTATTGAAACAAATTCTTTCAAAATTTCACTTGTCCGAATCCAGTTTTACTTGTCCCGGGATTCGGACAAGTAGGTTAGCGCGAAGACTATTTACACATGATAATATCAATTATCAAGTAACAAACACATGATATAAAATATTATAGTTGGCGTCTTTATGTGTAATATATATAGGAGACAATATAATGAACTTGCCTTGAGAAATCCTCAATAAATATTCCATCCTTCGTATGTTTTACTTGAAATATACTCCTTATTGCATCTTGTATCTTAGTCTTCGATGAGATATTGTTCAACAATTCATATAAATTGCATATTAAATGCTTGATTATTTTGCTTTTTGGAATACAATATACATTTGTACTTATCAAAATAACTTTCCTAGAAATCATTACTTCATCTATTACCAGACTAGCAACAGAAAACAAAGACAACTCTTTAAAATGATACAATCACCATAAATAAGACACTGACAAAGAACCAAATTATAAGAAACAATTTCACATTAATAAGAAAGAAGTTAGAAGTAAAGGAACATGAGAGACTATTTAACATTACACATAAACACAAAATTGTGTAAAGGAACACGAGAGACTATTCAAAATTACACATCAACACAAAATCAAGTAAAGGAACATGAGAGACTATTCAACATTACACATAAACACAAAATCAAGTAAAGGAACATGAGAGACTATTCAACATTACACATAAACACAAAATCAAGTAAAGGAACATGAGAGACTATTCAACATTACACATAAACACAAAATCAAGTAAAGGAACATGAGAGACTATTCAACATTACACATCAACACAAAATCAAGTAAAGGAACATGAGAGACTATTTAACATTACACATAAACACAAAATCAAGTAAAGGAACATGAGAGACTATTCAACATTACACATAAACACAAAATCAAGTAAAGGAACATGAGAGACTATTCAACATTACACATAAACACAAAATCAAGTAAAGGAACATGAGAGACTATTCAACATTACACATAAACACAAAATCAAGTAAAGGAACATGAGAGACTATTCAACATTACACATAAACACAAAATCAAGTAAAGGAACATGAAAGACTATTCAACATTACACATAAACACAAAATCAAGTAAAGGAACATGAGAGACTATTCAACATTACACATAAACACAAAATCAAGTAAAGGAACATGAGAGACTATTCAACATTACACATAAACACAAAATCAAGTAAAGGAACATGAGAGACTATTCAACATTACACATAAACACAAAATCAAGTAAAGGAACATGAGAGACTATTCAACATTACACATAAACACAAAATCAAGTAAAGGAACATGAGAGACTATTCAACATTACACATAAACACAAAATCAAGTAAAGGAACATGAGAGACTATTCAACATTACACATCAACACAAAATCAAGTAAAGGAACATGAGAGACTATTCAACATTACACATAAACACAAAATCAAGTAAAGGAACATGAGAGACTATTCAACATTACACATAAACACAAAATCAAGTAAAGGAACATGAGACTATTCAACATTACACATAAACACAAAACAAGTAAAGGAACATGAGAGACTATTCAACATTACACATAAACACAAAATCAAGTAAAGGAACATGAGAGACTATTCAACATTACACATAAACACAAAATCAAGTAAAGGAACATGAGAGACTATTCAACATTACACATAAACACAAAATCAAGTAAAGGAACATGAGAGACTATTCAACATTACACATAAACACAAAATCAAGTAAAGGAACATGAGAGACTATTCAACATTACACATAAACACAAAATCAAGTAAAGGAACATGAGAGACTATTCAACATTACACATAAACACAAAATCAAGTAAAGGAACATGAGAGACTATTCAACATTACACATAAACACAAAATCAAGTAAAGGAACATGAGAGACTATTCAACATTACACATAAACACAAAATCAAGTAAAGGAACATGAAAGACTATTCAACATTACACATAAACACAAAATCAAGTAAAGGAACATGAGAGACTATTCAACATTACACATAAACACAAAATCAAGTAAAGGAACATGAGAGACTATTCAACATTACACATAAACACAAAATCAAGTAAAGGAACATGAGAGACTATTCAACATTACACATCAACACAAAATCAAGTAAAGGAACATCACTCTGATTACTGTTCTACATATCACAGTCACATTAGGATCTTCAACAATGTGCACAATTCATTTTATTTCACATTCTAAGAGATCTGCTCTTCAACATTGAGCATAACTCATAACTTAAAATGAGTGTGAGACAGCCCCTAGCCTACAGTTAAGCAGTACTCTTAACTTCTGTCCACAAATGCTCAGCTACATGTTGGATTCAGTATAAAGCAATGAGCAATGCATTTGTTGCTATTCTTCATCTCATGGTTATCCCATGCTGTCAAGGATTTTTGAGCCAATTTAAGGGGGTACCATACACTACAGGGAGATAACTCTTTAAAATCAGTTGAACGTTTTGATCATATGATGTTTGTATGCAGATTTCAAGCATCTCGGTGATCAAAACCACAGAGAGAAAAGCTGCTATGTGGCTAGTGAATTTATAGCTTGGAGTCTGTTGGTTGGAATTTGTTAAAATTTTAATATTTATTACAGAGGATATATTCAAACACACTGCCAAAAAAATAAGAAAATTAAACGAGCAGATCAAATTTTACCTGAAGTGTATGGTACCACCTTAAGATTAATTTTTATCATTCTGTGTATTGATTTTGCATCTTTCTACAATTTTTCTATTGCATTTTGGAATTGTTTGAACAGTTTGACATTTTTGTTTTATTTTTCATATTTCTTAATCTATACAATACAGATATTCCAAACTTGGTTGAAAACATTTAACATCCAACACAAAAACCGTACAAATGATGTAACAGAATTCAATCTCCATATTTATAGCAAATACAACTTTCCTTAGACAGAAACGTTAACAAAAAAAAAAAATCAGCAATTCTACCTAACAGCATTAAATTTGTGTTTTGTGTTATCAATTCTAAAACAATCTTAAATTACTTCGAGGGGAAAACCTTATATAATCTTCTGGCAGGAAAACCCATCACAGTAATTATGTAACACAGAGACTTTGCTTTTCTGCTCGAATAGTCAAAGATACAAAGTAGCAATTTGAATTAACATTGAACCTGACAAACAAAAACCAAATCAATAAACTGCTAAATTTGTAAAATGTCATTTTCTTCAATGAGATTATGTCACAGGTTTAGTGCTATTATAATATTGTATGGACATGTTTGACAGACCCCAGCAGTAAATTACATAGATGTTCTTCTTCTACTACCATTGGATTACGATATATCTCCGTTTGAAATTGCCACAATTTGAAAATTTAGCTATGGCAAGTATATTTCTTTTTAAAAAGAAAGTATAAACAGTCATTGTCAACAATTCCAGTAATATCAACAAAATGAACGACAATCTCCCACCTCCTCAAATCAGTGAACACAAAAAAAGACAATAGAATGATGTTAAAAATCCAGGTCCTGGGTTGGGACAGGCACAAAAATGAGGCATGGTGAAACCAGTTAGGCCTAAATTAAAATATTGTTTGCTTGCCGTCAGCTGACCGACCCAAAAAAATCTGCGCTACTCAAAAGATTTTATTGCCGTTTAAAAAAAAAAAGTTTCGGTTTCCGGTATATTCGGAATTCTCGTAGTCTTTCGTTCAGAAAACTAAATAATATACCTACCTACCTACCCACACAAAAAAATCTGAGTCAGAGAATGGCAAACAAACAATTTTTAATTTAGACCTTAATGGGAGCCCAATCCTTGTCAATATCTTGTGTGACTATTGGCCCCCTATCCTGAAGTTACATCAAAATCTTTACTTTCTATCTTCCTGCTTGCTGATGTGATGTATGACAGGTACTGGCTAGGGACATGCAAAAAAATGTGGTGGGTTTAAACTGGTTACTTGTCTATATCTTGTGTAACTATTGGCCCCCTATCCTGAAGTTACATCATAATCTTTACTTTCTATCTTCCTGCTTGCTGATGTGATGTATGACAGGTACTGGCTAGGGACATGCAAAAAAATGTGGTGGGTTTAAACTGGTTACTTGTCTATATCTTGTGTAACTATTGGCCCTCTATCCTGAAGTTACATCAAAATCTTTAATTTCTATCTTCCTGCTTGCTGATGTGATGTATGACAGGTACTGGCTAGGGACATGCAAAAAAATGAGGTGGGTTTAAACTGGTTACTTGTCTATATCTTGTGTAACTATTGGCCCTCTATCCTGAAGTTACATCATAATCTTTACTTTTTATCTTCCTGCCTGCTGATGTGATGTATGACAGGTACTGGCTAGGGACATGCAAAAAAAATGAGGTGTGTTTAAACTGGTTACTTGTCTATATCTTGTGTAACTATTGGCCCTCTATCCTGAAGTTACATCATAATCTTTACTTTCTATCTTCCTGCTTGCTAACGTGACATGTATGAATTGCTGTATACTAAGATTGTAACAAATCTGCTTGCAATAAGATGAATACATACAAAATGCATACTATTCTCATTTTAATAAAAGTAGCATTTATCTTTTTAACACCCATCTAATGGGAAACTAATGTCTTTTAATTATAACTCAAATAATTACATCAACTTTGTATACAGAACTAACTAACCCCCTGCTATCAGTCTACTTTCTCTAAAATCCCTAGTATTACACTATAATAATAAACATCAGTTACAAATATTACAATCAGATGTACATTTTTTTAATATTTAATAATTAATTTAACTGACAAATGATTTTTTTTTCTTGGTGCTTAGACCAGTACTTTATACATAAAATTAAAAAAAATATATAATTAGAATTTAGATACCTATATGGTATTACATTATTTCTTTTGAGTGAGTGAGTGATTGGTGTTTAATGCCAACTCAGCAATTTTTCAGGTATATCATGGCAAAATTTCTTTTGTTTGTTTGATGGTGTTTAATGCCACTTTCAACAATATTTCAGTTATATCGTGGTGATCAGTTTTATTGGTGGAGAAAACCGGAGTACCCGGAGAAAACCACAGACCTGTAGCAAGTCATTGACAAACTTTATCACATAATGTTGTACACCTCGCCCTAATCAAAATTCTAACTCACATCAGTGGTGATAGGCATTGATTGCATAGGTAATTGTAAATCCAACTACCATACGATCACGACGATGACGCCCCCTATTTCTTTTGAAGGGTCCACAATAAGAGTGTGTATAACACAAGAAATCCATATTGTACACAACAAACTGGGAAATTTGTAAAACTATAATATTAATCACTATGGGATTCCCGTCATCGGTATCAATTTTCCATGTTTGATAGAAAATGGGAGACTGATGTTCGTTGACACTTTAATATTTGTTAATTGGTAATACCCACAAAATCCATAAAAAAATGAAATCCAATGAATATTAATGAGTTCACATGTAATTATTATGACAGAAATATTTGTGAAATAGTTCTTAATTTGTCTAGGGATGAAGTCTTTTATGAGTAAGAAAACTGAAGTGGTCAGTGCCTATAGTCCATTTGACTTCTATAAAACTTCAGAAAAAAATTCTTAAAAATTCAGTTTTCAAATCAACAATTTTTTTTTCTATATATTAATTAATATATGATATATACGAACTCTGACAATTAATTTCAAAATTTTTGGTCCATTATTAAAAAAGTTACCCATTAGGTCTTTATGTTAATTATATTTTCTATAGTGTAAAAATCTGGATGGAGTGAGTACAAATAGTGTAAGACAAAACCAAATAACAGACATGTGCTTTCAATGTATATTTCATTAGCCCATACTTTCTTTTGTCTTGTGTTATTGAATATTTTTCATATACCACAGTTTTTAATGCCTGTAGGCATCAGTACATATTTGTGTTGATTTAATTAGGTGAACGTGTTTGTAAACATGGTAAAGGTGGAGTAAGGAAAACCCCTTGAGGCTATATATAGATATATATCAGTAAATGCTGCAAATTTTGCTATGTTGTAACAATTTAAAGATTATGAGCTGAAGATTTATAGAAGTTAAACGAACTATACTGAACTACTGAACATGATGTGAATAGTTAACAGTCTTTAGTCATAATTTAACGAGAATTCTGATTTTAATAGTCATAGTTCAACCTTCTTGATTTTCAAAAGGCAGGGGTGTGTGAGTGTGTTCAATTTATTTCAATACATATTTTCACCTTTTTAGCTCTAGTTTCTTGTCAACTATGACTGACTTCAAAATCATTTCCATGCAATTTCTTTTGGCTTTAAACTAACTGTAGAAGTTTAGATTCCACTAACACCACCAAGAACAGAACCTTTTAATTTTATTATACATGTACGTGCATTCAGGGTATGATTCTTAAATTTTCAAGATTCGGAAAACAACACTTTATTTCAATGGGAATTTGGGATGAGACCCCCCCCCCCCCTCCCCCTTTTTCACCCTTCTGCATCACTGTTTAAAATTCCCTTTTTCATAACAAAGAAGACATTTATAGATTAAAATAAAGTGTTTCCTAAGTGAGACAAGTCATGTTGGAATGTTTGATAGCACACAATCATGTCTCATACTGATGTAACTGAGTCTTATTGAAATCATGACCATAATGGACATGATGAAGAAACAAAGATATTATTTTTACATTCTTTTGGCTGCTGCAGCCAACGACGACCACATCAAAACATAACACAACTACAAAATTTTGGAGGTCGTATAAAAAAGGAAATTTGCCAGTCCACGAAGGTTTTCCTGCTCAAATGAAATAAAACTTGCAATTATGATAATACAGAAATCGCACAATTTCCTCCATCTATTTGTATGACTGATGTTATTTAGCAACAATCTTAAATTCCAATGACATAACAATAACAGTATTTCTTATTCCAGAAACAAATCTTTCTCAGTTGGTCGTCTTGCAGTCTTTCGGGAAGGTTGGTTGATCTTTATCAATTGTTATATAATCCACATCTTGATGTGTCTCTGTGTCTCAGTATAGAATTAAGTACTCAGATAAAAACAAACATTGTCTGTCCTTGGAAACCATTCGTCAGCAAAAAGTCTTGAAATCTTTGGTGTATTCATTCATTAAGGCAATGATAACATTCTTTAGTAAATATATTTGCCGTGCATTAAAACTTAGAGCTGACACTCTGTAGCTTTTACATTTTTAAATTGTATTTTCAACTGACTGTTGGATGTAGTCTACAGTTTTAGACTATAATCTGTAGTGAATTTGCAATGTTCTGTGTGGACTTATGATATATATCTTTTTTGTGTGATATTTTGTATGTGCTTTGTCTTATTTATGATCAGTATAATTGTAAATATTGAATATATGTATACCTATATGTTGTATGACATTGGTTAATAAAGAATTGAATTGATAGTAAATCAAATATAGATTATTCTATCTTTTTCTCTTTCTTAAAAAACCACTAGATTCCATTTCTATTTTTTTTATTACACAATGTAAAACATTAAAACTAATTTCAATCTAATTTCAACAATTAATGGTCACAAATTCTTATAAAACACAAATTGATGTATGAAATTAAATAAACACAATAAAGACAGTCAACAAAATAGTAATTACAAATATATAGTCATGTCCGATAACCTGTGGTTTACTATTACAGATACAAATCTCACCGTAACAACTTGTTCTTGTCGTACAAGTCTAGGAATAAGTGATTACAAATATAGAGTCACGTCCCATAACCTGTGGCTTACTACACAGATACAACAGTCTCACCCCCCCTCCCCCCACGAACATAACAACTTGTTCTACAAGTCCAGGCAAAAAATAGGAGCTATTTTCAGTCATGGACCCACTAACATGCTCCTAGAAACTAATAATTACCTGTCAAATCAATATGTAACATTCGAAGCACAATCTTACACATAGAGCCTGCACGATAAAATTTGTGCCAACAATCCTGAACTATCTTTTTTTCTTCTTTTTTTTAAATAGATTATACTGGCCTGTAAGTTATATTTTTACAGGCCCAATGGTATATTTACAGATCTCGGCTGTTAGGCCTTTGATTAGCCGTGGAGACTAAGGACATTAATTTTTGAAAAATGCTATTTTGAATGTACAGTAACAGGGATTTCAATAAGGGCTGGCACCCGGCGATATGTCGCCGCTTCAAACGAGTGAAATCGCCAGTTCGACTGTTAGAAACTAAAATATTTTTTATCTTAAATATTTTTAAAATCCACAATTATACAAAAAACAATGCATTTCTGGATCGATAGCAATGCATTTGTCAGGGGTTATCTAATACTAGGGGAATGAAACGAATTTATCCGAATATATCATTGATCGGTGTCAATTCTATGCTTAACTTATTATCATTTAATGTTCGATTAAACGTTTAAATGATAGAGATATATTTCAATTGAAAAATCTAGAGACACATCGAAAAGATAATTATGTTATCGATGGATAACTCATGAGATACGTAAATGGAAAAGTTTGAAGTGCCACAGTCATCTTGAAATGGTCTTATTGCTTGCTAAAATTTAAAAAAAAATCATTTCTATGAAACCTTCTTTTTCATGCACTTGTAAACTACCTTAAAATGCCTCAGAATGCACCATTCTGAATGTAAGTGAAAAATATTCCCCCCCCCCCCCCTTTTATCATGTAGCCGCTTCAAATTTCAATTCAGCCTGTTTAATACAATCTTCTTGAATACCCTGCAGTAAAACCCTGAATAAACCAGATTCATGTATAAACCAAACTTTAAACCAAATCCTAAAATGTAGGAAATCTTTGTTAATTTAACTTCTATAAACTTAACACCTATCAATTCCAAACACAAAAATTAGTCCCAAGGAGGTTTGGTTTAGACAGGTTTCACTGTACATATTTTTGGACTGTATAATCGTTTGACCATCATTGGATGTGTATTATCAATATCTAAAAGAAAGTCCACAATAATCTAATAATATAATATTACCTATAAAAGAATTTCTACTACCTAAGAATAAAATCCACAGATTAACTTGTCTATGCCGTACCACCTTGAATTCTGATGACTTCAAAAATGCATCATTGTATACACTCCAAAATACTTGTCATCACAAAATTACTCATTTGGCATACATAGCTAAGAAGGAATGAAGCCAATGAATGGGAGATTTACTATTATGCAATTTCTGAAGATATTTATTATTGCATAACAACATTTTTTCTTGCATGCACCTGACAGCTTACTTCAACATGATATTTGTTATTTATGTATACAAGACAGTGGAACAAATTAATAACAGAAGATGTTGACTGACAAAAAAATATTTAATTTACATCAAAAAATCTTTAACATCCTTTAAAATTTCATAATTTACCGACTAAAATATTTAATTCACTTAAAAAAAATCCATTTAAAATTTCATTAAAAAAATGTAATTTACTGAGTATAATATTCATTTCCAATTAAAAATCCTGTTCTTGGATAAAAGTTCCTTTAAATTTCATAACTGATCGACTAAAATATTCAATTCCAATAAAAATCTTGCTATTGGATAAAAGTTTCGGAAATTTCATAATTGACTGACCAAAATATTTAATTAACATAAAAAATCCTGTTATTGGATAAAAGTTGTTATATGATCTGTTTATTCTCCATTAATTTATTTAGTTGGCATTGAATTGTTTGAAAGAGGAAATTTCTTGACACTTAGACAGTAGGTTTTGATACTCACTGCCATTATATTTAGTTCCGGTCCTTTGGTTTTCTTGTACCCACAACTTTTAAAATTATTTGTCTTTCCCTTCTTTTGAATTTGAGTGTTCCTGAAGGTTATTCCAGAAATACATCGCAGTGTGGGAAACCATTTTTTTCAAACACTCGGCAAAATGGCGAGTGGACTGAAACAAGTACTCGCCAAATTTTTTTTAAACTCGCCAACAAATACCAAATAAACAATACGGTAATGTTCAACAAGATGTTGCACGCTACGTCGTGCTAAAAATACCCCCACTCGTTCATTTGTAAGTCGCACGGTAAACAGGAAGTAGATGTGCGGTAAGCCTGGAAAGTGGAGACACGGTACAAGTCACCATGCCAAAGCCACATATCAAATATAAAATCATTTCTTCCAGTAGAAGCTGAGATATCTGTTACGAAAGTTTTCATTATGGCAAACATGAAAAATTCTAAGTCGCGCGGTAAACAGGAAGTAGATGTGCGGTAAGCCTGGAAAGGGGAGACACGGTACAAGTCACCATGTCAAAGCCACACATCAAATATAAAATCATTTCTTCCAGTAGAAGCTGAGATATCTGTTACGAAAGTGTGAACGGATGGACAAATGGACAGACAAGGTGATTGCAATATAGCCCCCTCTCTATGAGTGGGGGTATAACAATATATTTTGCAGATTTTGACAAGTCATTAACTTGGTCAAGAAGGATCAACACTCTCTTAAGAGCTGCATTGATCTCTTCTTCCTCAATTTCGTTGTCTTCGTCTTTTAAGTTTTAATGCGCTGTATAAAACATGTATGTCAAACCCGGTTCCGACACATATTTAACTTTATGTTTTCGCTACGAATTTGTTTGAAATATTTCAAAACCAAATTATTTTATTTGCATTAATTTTAAAAGTCATCACATCTATTTGTAATGAAACAATTTTTCATTTAATCGTGAAATCGACCTTGGCAAAATTATGTCGGGTCGGGTCGGGATTGTATACTTAATTTTTCTGTTGACAGAAATGAAGTGTCATGACTCATGGCGGAATGTTTTCTTATCAAGTACAATGATTAATAAAATGTTGGATAAATGACACAGTTTACAGAAAATTTAACTGTTTGGGAGCTATGATATTTTAAAGCTGTAAACCAGTTATCGTGGAGAGCGTTTTCAAGCTCCTACTGGCCTTACAACTGTTACTCGCCAGACCGGCGAGCATAAAGTGGATCTTACTCGCCACCCAAAATTTCCACTCACCTTTGGCAAGTTGGCGAGCGGTCGTTTCCCACACTGCATTGTGAGCACTAAATTTTATATTTACATTTATCCCATTATATGTATAAATTTGAAGTTGCACTGAAAATTGTAGTTGAGGTGTAATCTTGAAAACAATTGATATTGCTTAGCCTATATTTTTCATTTCTCCTTCTTTTTGTAAAATGAAATTTTGGATGTCCCAGAGGAATTGTGTCATTTTATCATAGCATATCATTTCCCTCCCCTTTTTCTATACAAAGAACAAAATCTATACTCTGTACTCCTTTCTAAACCTCTTTCTAGTCAAAATGTTGAATGACCCAGAGGAATTGTGTTAAACTGTCATCTATTAAAGCATAGCATTCCCCCCCCCCTTTTTTTTTATTATAGGAAAAAATCTATATCCTGTACTCCTTTCTGAACCTCTTTAGAGTCAAGTGAAATTCGTTTATCTCTTATCTCAAATTATATCTATAGATAATATAAAAATATAGATAAAAAGTTGCCATCTTACATAACATGGCAGGACATCACAGATCCCAAGTACATCTATCATCTAGTGTGGACAGGTGTGGTGCTTGAAATACTTAATTACAAAACATCATGCTTAAAATCAGCTCTGTTTTATATACTAACGGTTTATCTTTCATTATTTATTTGATGTTAATTGATAATATTAAGTTTCAAAAACAAAAGTTCCCAGACCAAAATATTTAGAATTCTAAGGGCTATCTATATTAATGAGTGCATATGATCAGATGTATCGGTAAAAAAACATTGCTACTAAAAATGACACCCAAGTTGTAAAAAAAAATTACAGCTGAGTTGTAAAAAAATTACATCCAAGTTGTAAAAAAATGACACTCAAGTTGTAAAAAAAAATACACTCAAGTTGTACAAAAAATACATAAAGAGTTGTAAATATTTTTTTTAACAAGTTGAAAACAAATTCATAGTTGTAAAAATAAATTACACCAGCGCCGACCAAAATCAACACATGGCTCAGTTGTAAATGTAAAAAAAAATATGATACTGCAAAAATATTTCCACATTGTGGCAGAAAAATCAACAAAGTGATGCCAGGAGGAGATAGAAAAAGCAATTTTTAGACACATGAAATATCTGTCAGACTATTATAAGATCAGATAGTGACATTATACATCGTATGTCAAATCTTATATCTATGGTCATATTTCCTATTTTCCCACATGTCAAATCTACTAAAAAATGAGAGGTACATTTGGGGGCAATATGAAATACAGTCATTCTCAATTTTATAATGAATGACCTTAGCTTTGTAATAATAACCATTATATTGATTCAAATTATGTATTCATCTTTTTTTTTTCTCAGGGGACTATATACTAATGGATAGGGCAGACATCACAACCCAAAATCAATAAAAAAATAAAATAAATAGAAAATATATAAAAACATGATGAACCATTTATAGGGCCACATTTCACCTATATAGGGGTTTGCTTTTCAGCAAGAAAGGGACAACAGTAATTGGAATTTCTCTTTTAGATAACAAACCTTGAGTTCCGACTAGTATTAAAGGGATTTCTGCAGCATTGCGGTAGTGGGCCATCTTGGCAAAGTAACTGTACACGGTCTGAAAGCTCATCTCATTCTCCAGACTGAACACAAAAATCACAGCATCAACCCAATGAGTAAACTGAAAGTAAATACAGGTTTCGTATAATTTGGTCTAAATCTTTCTTTAAAGGAGCAGTCATGGTCGTGATCGTAAGGTAGTTGGGATTTATGCCTACCTATGCAATCAGTACCCCACAAACATGGCATGAGTTTGAATCCCGCTCAGGAGAGGTGTACTTGATACAACATTATGTGATAAAGTTTGTCAGTGACTTGCGGTAGTTCTGTGGGTTTCTTCGGGTACTCCAGTTTCCTCCACCAATAAAACCGATCTGCCATGATGTAACTGAAATATTGTTGAAAGTGGCATTAAACACCATAAACCATAAACCAACCATAACTACCTTTATTTAAAGGGGCATTATCTGCCATAATCGTAAATTTTAGTTACCCATAAAAACTATCAGATATGATTGATGCCTTAATAAAACGTGTTTCTGTAACTTATAAATGTTATGAAATGTATGCACATCGGCAAAAAAACGTGCAACGGCTCGTGTTTTGAGATCGATCAAGAAATGGACACCATCTTATTAATTATCGACATTGTTTATGGAGTTTGTTGAATCGTCATTAAATCAGTATAACAATGCAGATATTTCTTATTTTTTGTGAATCTGCTTTTAGTCGGTGTTAATTACGGACAAAGAACCATGCAAGTTTGCAGTTAATTAGCGACAAAATACAAATTATTCGTTTTTACCTGTCACTAGTAAGGTCAGTTGCATACGGAAAAAGCGAAGTCAAATTATTTGCTTGCAAGGAAATAAATTAATCGATGGTAATTTTCGTTCTCAAAATGCGAAAAGTGGTTCGATAAGCTGTTTAATGCGAAATATTTACCTTTATTTCATCATTTTAAAGCTATTTACCAATTTCCAAAACATATAATTTTTTTGGTCAAAATCGTAGCTAATGCCCCTTTAAATGCTTTCTTGCAAAGTTTTAATATTCGTGCAATTAATTATATATGATGCCACATGTGAAAAGTTTCATACTCAACTGTGGCTCAAGCAGTGACACATCATAGCATTTTTTGCTGCAATTGCCAGAGAGGTTCCTTAAAATAACAATTATAGCAACTCAGCATTGTTCGGGTCCAGCAATGAACTTTGCACATTAAATATTCAAATTTCAGTAGCCATCTGGTACTTTCGGAGGCTCAGGGTAAATTTCAGTAGCCATCTGGTACTTTCGGAGGCTCAGGGTAAATATAAGTGGTCTTAGGCTACTGGGTTCCTGTTCAAGATTTATCCCATTCAAGTCTATTATTTAACATTATCTATGTCCTCAAAATGAAAATTTGAATTTACTGGTCCAAATCAATTCTTTGAATTTATTTTTATATAGTTCTAAATCAAAACTGAAAAATTTACTGGTCCAAACAAGGTTTAACTGGTCTTGGGTCAGAGGACCGATGCTCCTTGTGTGGACTGTATAATGCAGAGCACTAGGTAATATATTTTTAATACCATAACAGATAATTTAGAATTATCCTGACATTTTATTTTTGACCTTGCACTGATGAATACTATTATACAGTTAATCGCCAGTGTCTAATTCTCCTCCGATTAAAATGCTAAGTGCTAAAATGTTACCAATGCAATCAATAAATGTTTAACCATACTTAAACAGACTTCAAGTTTTTATCATTTAAAGCATTCAAACACAGACACATTTACTACCATCTATCTATATAAATCATTAAATGAGTCTCTTTTTCCTGGAGTATGCTGGTTGCTGACCCTATTTCAACATCCTTTGAAGGAATCTTTTTTTCTATTTCCTGACCTATGCTGGTTACTGACACGACCTCGCAAAACACACAATGAATCATGCTAGCACAGACGATCAATTATGTTACAAATAAGAATATATCAATTAAGGGAGTCTCTTTTTCCTGGAGTATGCTGGTTGCTGACCCTATTTCAACTATCCTTTGAAGGAATCTTTTTTTCTATTTCCTGACCTATGCTGGTTACTGACATGACCTCGCCAAACACGCAATGAATCATGCTAGCACAGACGATCAATTATGTTACAAATAAGAATATATCAAATAAGACCAAAAAAAAAGAGAGAAAAAAAAAGGAAACATCTAAATTTTCAAAACCAACCTGCATCTCTGGTGAGCCACCTTCATCCCTTATCAAGAGGAGGTAGCTCTGGCCATCGATAATCACTTCCTTTTTGAATCGACCACCTAAAATATAAAATAAAGAAATTTGACTACAAATAAACTTTGCTTAATTTTTTTTATTTACAAACAAAGTACACATATTACCAGTACTAAGTGATTAACGATGTTTTTTTAAAACGAGAGGACTTATCTCAGTCATCTCTCATCGAAGGGAGAAGCCCTGATATGAGAGATGACTGAGAAACGTCCTCGAGTTTTAAAAAACATCTTTAATTATTTTATCGCTATTTTGTATTCATAATTAAATAATTTTTGTTGAGATACTGACATTTTTTTAAACACAATTAATATCTTATATCGTTAATCACTTAATTATCAAGAATTTGGTAATGTGACGTCATTATAACATCATATTAGAAAACAAGATAATACTACGTGCGTCCTTGACAACGCTTAGCGATAATTGGAATTATCTCATGCGCTTACGTGATATGAAATATATCGGTTTTAAACATCAAAGGGAAAATAAACAAAATAGCGATAATGAGCTATATCATAACAAACTTTCCACTAGTGGATAAGTGAGTAATTCTTGTTCAATGCCAAGTGGGTAAATTTTTCATCTATATCATGGAAATTTACATTTTTATGAAATGATGATATTTGTTTTGTACCTATAGACCAACGATGCTTAGTTAGATATTTATTGTACCAGCTCACTGTAACATTAGCATGAAGGCATAGTAGTCATGTCACTCCACTCATATATATATTATCCTGATTCCGAGTCCAACACATGGCAACAGTATTTGCTCCTACTCCTTAATGCTGCTTCGTGATTAGCAGAGAAGCAGCAAATACCAAATTTAATTGTTTGTTTGACCAGATCTTAGATCTAACCACAATCTACATATAGGTCACTGCAGTGTGCGAAATTAGCAGTAGACCTACTGACAATGTCTGTAAAATCAAACTGTTCTATGTCAAATTTTCAAAATTTTGTATATAATGTACAGTGAGGTCTATGTAAAATAGAGATTGGTCTATGATACCACAAAATTTAGTTTCACATACTGTCACTGAGGCAAGCACGCCACTAACTAATACATCACTCTGGAGGTTTCAACTAGGAGGCAAGCATGCCACTAACTAATACATCACTCAGGAGGTTTCAACTAGGAGGCAAGCATGCCGCTAACTAATACATCACTCAGGAGGTTTCAACTAGGAGGCAAGCATGCCACTAACTAATACATCACTCAGGAGGTTTCAACTAGGAGGCAAGCATGCCACTAACTAATACATCACTCAGGAGGTTTCAACTAGGAGGCAAGCACGCCACTAACTAATACATCACTCAGGAGGTTTCAACTAGGAGGCAAGCACGCCACTAACTAATACATCACTCAGGAGGTTTCAACTAGGAGGCAAGCACGCCACTAACTAATACATCACTCAGGAGGTTCAACTCAGGAGGTTTCAACTAGGAGGCAAGCACGCCACTAACTAATACATCACTCAGGAGGTTCAACTCAGGAGGTTTCAACTAGGAGGCAAGCATGCCACTAACTAATACATCACTCAGGAGGTTCAACTCAGGAGGTTTCAACTAGGAGGCAAGCACGCCACTAACTAATACATCACTCAGGAGGTTCAACTCAGGAGGTTTCAACTAGGAGGCAAGCATGCCACTAACTAATACATCACTCAGGAGGTTTCAACTAGGAGGCAAGCACGCCACTAACTAATACATCACTCAGGAGGTTCAACTCAGGAGGTTTCAACTAGGAGGCAAGCATGCCACTAACTAATACATCACTCAGGAGGTTTCAACTAGGAGGCAAGCATGCCACTAACTAATACATCACTCAGGAGGTTTCAACTAGGAGGCAAGCATGCCACTAACTAATACATCACTCAGGAGGTTTCAACTAGGAGGCAAGCACGCCACTAACTAATACATCACTCAGGAGGTTTCAACTAGGAGGCAAGCACGCCACTAACTAATACATCACTCAGGAGGTTTCAACTAGGAGGCAAGCACGCCACTAACTAATACATCACTCAGGAGGTTTCAACTAGGAGGCAAGCACGCCACTAACTAATACATCACTCAGGAGGTTTCAACTAGGAGGCAAGCACGCCACTAACTAATACATCACTCAGGAGGTTTCAACTAGGAGGCAAGCACGCCACTAACTAATACATCACTCAGGAGGTTTCAACTAGGAGGCAAGCACGCCACTAACTAATACATCACTCAGGAGGTTTCAACTAGGAGGCAAGCACGCCACTAACTAATACATCACTCAGGAGGTTTCAACTAGGAGGCAAGCACGCCACTAACTAATACATCACTCAGGAGGTTTCAACTAGGAGGCAAGCACGCCACTAACTAATACATCACTCAGGAGGTTTCAACTAGGAGGCAAGCACGCCACTAACTAATACATCACGCCACTAACTAATACATCACTCAGGAGGTTTCAACTAGGAGGCAAGCACGCCACTAACTAATACATCACGCCACTAACCAATACATCACTCAGGAGGTTTCAACTAGGAGGCAAGCACGCCACTAACTAATACATCACGCCACTAACCAATACATCACTCAGGAGGTTTCAACTAGTAGGATAGAACCACTATTTTCTATATAAGACAAAATCAGAACAGATTATCCAAGTATAAAGATCTTATCAAGTAAATCAAAACAAAAAAATAAAAGGATGGATCACATGAGCTCCTTTAAAATACTGACAGCAAGACCAGGTCTCAAATTTTTTTAACAACCTTATGTCAAAACAAAGACATGAATTTATTCTGTGAAAAACTCAAGATTTGAGTCACCAAATCTTGTTTGGGGGACTTATTGAAATACAAAAGAGAAGAATCTTCAAGGAATTTTAACTCAATAATTTCAGTAAACTAGTTTTGACTGCCCCACATTATTATTTATATCAAGTAACATTTGTAAAGGAAGTTCTATAGCGACCTTCCAATAAACTAATATATTTTCTGTCACTAGGTTTTAGCTTTAATATCAGACAAATTAGTGAAGCCATTTGTATCTATTAGTCTGAGACAAACTCCAATATCTTTCTAAGTAGTGTAAGATATGAACTTTCATAGGCTAAGCTTCGTTAATTTCAGAAATGACTTCTCAGGAACATCTCGTGCTAAATTTAAAGCTTAAAATACCTTGTATGATCTGAAGCCTCACATTTATTATATTTTACACACATTTTTTTAATACTATGATATCAATTAAAATAAAACTTTTTGTTTCAAATGTTGAAATTTCAACATAAAGGGAGACTACCTATGCAATCAGTGCTTATCACCACCAACGTTGTGAGTTCGAACCCTACACAAGCAAGCTGTACTCGATACAATATTATGCAATAAAGTTTGTCAGCGACTTGCGACAGGTCGGTGGTTTTCTCCGGGTACCTCCATCAATAAAACTGACCGTCATGATATAATTGAAATATTGTTGCAAGTGGTGTTAAACACCATAAACCATAAACCATCAACATAAAGGAAGAAGATAGGCTTAGGAAATAGATTTTTCTTTTATCTCAACCTGAAAAGACTACCAGTTTACACAACAGTATGCGAAGTAACTAATTTAGATTGTATTATTTTGCAGGCTTGATTAGAAGTTCAATCTTCTAGCCATACCCTACCTTAATCTCAAAATAAAAATAAAGGCTTAACACAAATTCAAAATATTTCTCAACTGGTACCCTATATATATATACATGTAATCTTGTACCAGTATGCAGTGACCTGTTAAATTAACAAAAACAACATTTAATTGTGTCAAAACACAGAGGGAACATTTATCTTATCTTTGTTGAATCTCTTTTTATCTACCTTTTAAAACAGACATAGCCTCCAACTATTTTTGTATTGAAATCTTTTTCATGATGCATCTGCCTGATTCAAATTCTTGTTTGTGTACAAAGATCAAATGAATTCTGCTTTTTTTTTTTTTTTTGGGAAATGGTAGATTTTTTTTTGTTGAAAAACATACAGAATATTTAGCCCATTTGTCATAGAAAACGAGCTTTTTTACTTTAATAAATAATAATTTGTAATTAAGATATACAGATCATATACCAGTTCTTCCTTTTTAATGAGAATATGATCAAATTACAGGATAATAAATCACTTGTGGTTGGCTTACCGCTTACCAAAAAAAAACCAAGTTTTAAGAATTGAGATGCTCTGACACTTGATTACTTTATTTACTTATGGAAAGAAAATTTAAACAGTGGTGGTCAACAATTTTACCAATATTAATAAAACAAACAATCACCTCTCACCTCAAATCATTGAATATGAAAAAGAATATGTTGGAAATCCAGGTCCTAGCTTGGGAAAGGCACAAAAATGTCAGATGATCCCAACCCTTCCACTTGTTTTGTTTTCATTATTTTAAAAAGGTACATACATCTTTAAAGATGTGACTGATTGAATTTTAACCCATTTGATTCATGATATCGATTGAATTTTAACCCATTTGATTCACGATACTAATTGAATTTTAACCCATTTGATTCATGATATCGATTGAATTTTAACCCATTTGATTCATGATATCGATTGAATTTTAACCCATTTGATTCACGATACTAATTGAATTTTAACCCATTTGATTCATGATATCGATTGAATTTTAACCCATTTGATTCATGATATCGATTGAATTTTAACCCATTTGATTCACGATACTAATTGAATTTTAACCCATTTGATTCATGATATCGATTGAATTTTAACCCATTTGATTCATGATATCGATTGAATTATAACCCATTTGATTCACTATATCGATTGAATTTTAACCCATTTGATTCATGATATCGATTGAATTTTAACCCATTTGATTCACGATACGGACTGAATTTTAACCCACTTGGTTCCCGATACTGATTGAATTATAACCCACTTGGTTCACGATACATATTGAATTATAACCCACTTGGTTCACGATACATATTGAACTATAACCCACTTGGTTCACGATACTGATTGAATTAAAACCCACTTGGTTCACGATACTGATTGATAAACCCACTTGGTTCTCAATAATGATTAAATTATAATCTACTTGGTTCACGATACTAATTGAATTATAACCCACTTGGTTCTCAATAATGATGGAATTATAACCCACTTGGTTCTCAATAATGATTAAATTATAACCCACTTGGTTCACGATACTGATTGAATTATAACCCACTTGGTTCTCAATAATGATTAAATTATAACCTACTTCGGTCACAGTAACAATAGCCTACAAGAGTTTTTGTATGTACAATGTTTACTCAAAATCTCGTTATGGAAACAAACAAAAAACGACCATTAAATGACGAAAATATTGTAATTTCCCTTCATCAACCATTATGGAATTTTCACATCACATGACCTTTGTTCATGATGCATCTGCCTGATTCAAATTCTTGTTTTTGTCATGCAAACAAAAAACTACCATTAAATGACTAACATACCATAATTTCCCTGCATCAAACCACTATAGTAGTTTTACATCACATGACCACTAATCATAATGAACTAATACGTCCAATCAATATCTCCTTTATACAAATTACTATAATCAAGGTGTGGTTGCATAAACTATAGTAGGTCGGAAACGTGTAGGTTTGACATTGATAATTCACACGCTTTATTTAGAATAATTGTTTCATTGTAACTCCTTCTCGTTTCATTGAATGATATGAATTCTTCCCACGATAAGCTGCTGCAATGACAGCAGCAATGATGATGTAATTCAATATTTTATACCTATCAACAAAAATTGATCATAAATTAATTTGTGATCCATTTTTGTTTATAACAGTGATCTAATGTATTGTTGGGAATGTGTCCAACATGAAAACTAATAAATTGTTACAGCGTTGTCATGGATATTGAAGTAATTTTACCTTATTTTCACATAATTATATAAAATATTTGTCGAAAGAAAGAAGTAAATACAACAGAATTAGATCTATGTCTTCTTTGTGTTTAAGGAGTTTTAAGTGAAAAAAGCGCTATCATAAAATCGTGCAATGATGGCCATCCATCCAATAGAATGGGAGTCAAATTAAAAAAATCCATATTGTTCACACAGCTGAATATAAGATGAATAGGGATTAGGCCAAAAAAAATAATATGCGTGTTTACGGTCACCCGACCGACCCTAATTTTTGCTAGCGATCCTATGAATTTTTACACAGAATTCGGATAACCATTTTTGTTGTTTAACAAGCAGCAATGTTTTTTTATTCAACTGCTAGTTTTTTGTCAAAATTGAGAGCAAAGAAGGTAGAAAAACTGCATAATTCGTCACTTTACCAGAAATTTCGAAAATGAAATACCGGAATCGGATTCCGGAACGAGTTTTATTAGTGGAGGAAACTGGACTACCTGGAGGAAGCCACCGACCTGTCGCAAATCACTGACAAACTTTATCAAATAATGTTGTATCGAGTACACCTTGCCATGAGTGGGATTCAAACTCACAACTTTAGTGGTGAAAGGCACTGATTATAAGTTGAATACAACTATCATATGCATACTATATAATCTATAATAACATTGTTAATCATACGAGTTAGGCATTAGTGAAAAGCCGGGGCCAAAACTCGATAGAAAAGCATTGCAGAATATTTCCAATGTAGTACACTTTCCAATGGCAGCCATTTTGGGAAAAAAGGGGGGGATGAAATTGTGAATTTCAAATGCTCATAACTTTGTGAACATACATCCGATCTTCACAAACAAGGGCTCAAAATGTTTGATTCAAAGAGCTCTTTCCAAATAACATTTAAAATGCAATCTATTCCCTGTAATTTAATAGGCCTGGCCTCTACATGTACTCACAATACTCAATTTAATCCAGTCAGGAATAGAAATGACACTTTCTATTGCATGTGTTTCCTTCAATATAATTTGTATAATTTGACAAGGAGGTGCTGTCATTAAATGATAGGGACTTTTTCCCATGAACCCACCTTCTGGAGATTCTTCTTGCATGTATGAACCAGTCAGATATCTGTGAACCAATGCAGACTTTCCACTGTGAACACTTCCTAAAATTCCCTGAAATTACATCAAACAAATTATACACAATCTATACCAAGTTAGCTCCTATTCAAACGTCTCCACACATTATTTTTTCGTACATGTGGGATATCCATTAAGGTAAATATCTGTATATTTAAGACACATCTGGGCCCGGTTGTTCAAAATACTGGATAAAGTTGTCCACTGGACAACTCCTTATCCAGTGGACAGCTGGCCAGTGGATAAAATTGGTTGTTCAAAAGTAAAGACAATGGTTGGCTTAACGGCTAGCTATCCACTGGATACAAATTTTTCCAGTGGACAACTCCCATGATTCTTTGCACTTCCTGGCTAAATGCAATCCAGACCAAAAATAGAAAAAAAAATCTGCTAAGTTCAGCGATATTTTAAGTTATTTTTCACAAAAAATTTTCACCAGTTCTTGTTGCATCTGCAAATGATTTATGACCAATCATTTTGTTATCTTTGTGTTGGAGCTGGGAATTTATGTCTCCATCAAATTTTGTTCAAGTCATATGGTAATCAAATTTTTGTTAGACAAAATTGTGATTATTCACACATTTGTTTTCTATTTAGTTTTACTTACACAATGTACATGTATTAGACCATTTTTTTAAGCGAAACCTTTTTTTTTTTTTTTCTTCAGATCATGAAATAATAATCCAAAGTAACTTTTTGTTCAAATAAATTGAAGTTAGTGACTTCATCTCTTTCCTAAAAGATTTATCGGTATTGAGGCGAGGACAAGAGTAATTAAAGGGTGTGTCCTTTTGTCATTCATGTCTTGTAGATTAATTCGGAATTTTTTTGGTATGTAGATAAAAATATGAAGATATATTTATTTTACGAAAAACACAATTTTACAAAACTTTAGAAATATTTTATTATGATCCAGCTCAATTATTGTACTTAATGATGTAGTGTTATGGAATCTTACAACAGTAAAAACCAGATTGTGTTCTGGAAGACATGGAATCTATTGAAGTGGTCTAGCCTGAAATAAGTGACATTTTTGGGACTACGCGATACTCCCTATATACACCGTACATGTAAATATCACTGTTTACAAAATATGTTGATTGGATCTTGGGACATTTAATGTACATGTCTTGGGATCAGATATTTGCACAGAAATCTACAAACGTACAATGAATGACCTTTTTCATACTGTTGTCAAACAAATATAATAAATAAGTTTTAGCTCGAACTTTTGAGAGACAAAAAACAACAACAAGAATTATCAATTCAAATCTGTTCTAAGAAAAAAAAAAGGGGGGGGGGGGCTCGTCACGGTTCATCAAAAGTATTTTTTACTGATCAATTGAAGGCATGGTAAATAAATTCTTCTGTTCACATTTCGCAAAAATATGTAACCCAATGTAATTGAAAAGGTATTTTTTACCCTTTCTACATCCTCATTGGTTGGGTCTATTTTGTCAACAATTGAGCAGTGGATGTGTCCAGTAAATCATGTAATATTGACAACATCAGGTTGAGAAAAAAAAACCAACAAAGAACAAACACAGAAGAATAAAATAAATCTGACTGAAAACGATACACGGACAATGTCCTCATCACGATTCACGGCACATAAAACCCAAAAAAAATATTGGGGAAGAAAAATCCACTATCACGAAAAATCAAAATAACTCACCAGTCCCCTCAATTACACCTCTCTTTAATTTACTTGCACTACGCAACAAATTAAATCCGAAATCAGTTCTGATGGTGTGTGTGGTTTTATTTCTCCTCAATTTTTTATTCATATTGTATAACATTTATCTATTTACATTTGTATTTAAAATCTGTCTATTTATCTTAGTTCCTGTTATGTGTAATCTATTTCCAAAAAGGGGAAATGCTATTTTTGAAATTGAATAGAGGAAAACTTCATGACAACAACAAAAATATAATGTAATTTCAATTGGCGATCATATTTATACACTGGATAAAACTTTATCCGTACCCAATTAAACTGGAAAAAAGTTGACCAGGATAAAGCATATTTGTCCAGCGGACAACTTTTGAACAACCACATTTATCCAGTGGACAGATGATTTATCCAGTGGATAACTTTAGCCACTGTTTTGAACAACTGGGCCCTGATGTCCCTTCTGGAGTAAATACATTATACACAATAGACCAATGATGAAGTGTAAGTCTGTTTTTTATAGTTTGTTTATATATATGCATTACCATTGGAGAGCTAGTTATCAAGAGGGGGTAATTTGTTCACGCCACAATATAGCTGAAATACTGCTAAAGTTGGAGTTAAACACCAATCAATCAGGGAGGGTTATTTTGTGTTCAGTGAGTCACGGTGAGAGGTGATTGTTTGGGTTTTTTATTGGTGGAATTGTTGACTATCACTGTTTAAATATTCTTTTCATAAATATTGAAATATAGCAGTTTTGACCATTTGAAGACATTTCTGTAATCTTAACCAGTAACTGCTGTCTTGGTGCAAGTTTATAGTTTTATTGTGATATACAAATTTAGTTTAACATGGTCAGTCATTTTTGGTGGCGGACATACAAATACTCTAACCAAAGATAATTCTTTAAAGTTCAGTGTAACTTGGTTCAGTAAGAATAAATTGGTATGCTATTCTGTAACAAATATAAATTGATCCTGATGAAGCTGACATAGAAAGACGAAACTAGTTGATTAAATAAATATACCATGGCATATCATGCATTCTTGTCTAATGACCCATTCAATTATACATCTAGATAAATTTGTACTTAATTTCAAGGAGGTACATGTAGTAAGGCCAAGGTAAGAAAATAACAGTATTTCCGCTAACATTCTTGAAAAAACAAATTGGATAAATAGGTGGGTAGACAAACTTTCTATTTTCCTAGGTTATACAGGACAAGGATCTGACTAACAGTACTCATCCAAAAATGTCAATAAAAATTCAGGTGTCAGAGCACTAAAAAATCAAGGTCAGTAGTGAAACACAGATATTTCTTTTGGTTTTTTTAGCCTTGGTAGTACAAGTTGGCCTTTTTTTATTACATGCTATAATATTTAACCATTAGAAACTGATACATGTCATTTTTTTTCATATTTTATGACAAGCAGTACTTCTCGGAATCAAGTAGATTTAATATATAGCACAGATAATTCCTATTATAAACTTAATATGACATAGATTCCTGTTTTAAAAAAAAGAGTTGTCTCTCTTCCTTTTCAAGTAAGTAATTATGTATACAATTATCCTTCATTAATTAGCATTTTTATTAACAAATCATCATAGCATTTGCATCTCAATCCAGCTACATTTGTTAGGGTCAGAGAAGAAAGTGTTCTCTAATGAAAAAAGAAGAAACCCCCTATATAGTGCCCAAATACCCCATTTTTTAGCTGCTTGGAACAAGTTTGAAACATTTTATTTCCAAATTTTTTGTTAAAAAAAAAAAGGAAATCAGCTGATCAGAGGAAAACTCTCATCTCTGTAGGGTTAGGTTTAAGTGTTTTAATGCCACTGTCAACAATATATCTCTGCCGCCAGCTTTATTGGTGGAGGAAATCAGCGAAGCTGGAGAAAACCGCAGACCTGCCGCAAGTCTCAGATAAAGTTGTATTCAGTACACAAGCCGGAATCAAATTGACAACTTTAGTAGTGATAGGTACTGATTGTATTTGTAGATCAAATTGACAACTTTAGTAGTGATAGGTACTGATTGTATTTGTAGATCAAATTGACAACTTTAGTAGTGATAGGTACTGATTGTATTTGTAGATCAAATTGACAACTTTAGTAGTGATAGGTACTGATTGTATTTGTAGATCAAATTGACAACTTTAGTAGTGATAGGTACTGATTGTATTTGTAGATCAAAATCTCCTATTTCAATACAATGACGGTTCCAGATGCATTTCATATGTTATTGTGTTTGATATCATAAAACCTGAAAGGGAGACAACTCTTCAAATTTGATAAAACACATGTAAAATGTAGTTTGAAATATTTTATATGTTATTCTAATATGACGTCTCTAAACGGCACACACGATAATACTCAACAACTCTATATTTAGCGCAAGTGCAGTACACAACAAATCTGGCTGTTCCATGTGTCTCCAGCTGTGAAATTACCGTGACGACCGAGTGTAAACAAAAAAAACACCGGCAAATAACGTATTTTTAAAGTCCTTAAAATAAAGATTTCCCCTCAGTTATAAATAAATATTCTGTAACTAAGTATTTTTTTTATCATTTGTTTTGAAAATTTACATTTGGGGATCCCCAGTACGCACACATACATTCCATTGATATGTGTCGGCCATGGATAACCGGAAAATGCACTAACCTTCATGTTTTCCTACGTATACATTGATAACTGGACGGTGATCTAATTAAGTTACTGATATTTTCCAATTTGATGGCATTTTGAATTTTGCTACTCAAACAAGAAAAATGCTCACAAAATCGTAAAATAAATCATTAACCAGCTTGTGTCAATCAGCGTTCCTTGTAAACAACGTCACAGGATGACGATATATTACAAAAGTCAAAGTCGATAGATGGTTGTCTTAAGTATTTATTCCGAATTTTTTTTTTTTGTCAACAATACAAGCTTTTTTTTCCATTGGCATTTATTTTTTTAATTTCATATCTAACAATAATTGTAGATTATTAACAACTGTTCGAGTGTTCGATACTATGCTTGACAACTCCGCTCCGCCATCTTGTTAGCGCACGAAATGGTGAACGAATGAACTCCGACTTTTTTTTAAAAAAAATTTACGCAGGAATTGTTCAATCGAATCTATGTTGGAAAATACACAATAAATATGTTTTTCATGTTAACATCCATATCTTTGTTTTAAAATATCTCGTTCAAATTACAAATAATTCAAAATTTCCGAAAGGAGGTAAATGGAACAGCCACCAAATGCCGTGTGTATACAGTTCACGAATGGTTAAAAATGATCGTATTTGTCCTATTAGAATCGAAATAATTCATGGCAGGCATTATTTCTTAATTGTATTTTAATGCATAAAAACCTGAAAGGGAGACAACTCTTCAAATTTTATGAGACATGTGAAATGTGGTTTGAAATGATGTTCCAGTTGTATTTTTTATGTTATTGTGCTTGATAGGATACAACCTGAAAGGGAGACAAATCTTCAAATTTGATGAGACACATGTAAAATGTGGTTTGAAATGATGGTTCCAGCTGTATTTTATATGTTATTTTATCTTATTGCATAAAATCTCAAAGGGAGAGAACTCTTCAAATTTGTTGCGACACATGTAAAATGTAGTTGTATTCTATATATTATTTTATTTTTATTGCATAAATCTCAAAGGGAGAAAACTCTTCAAATTTGTTGAGACACATGCAAAATGTAGTGTAAAATGACAGTTCCAGCTGTATTATATTTTTGCATAAAATCTCAAAGGGAGAAAACTCTTCAAATTTGGTGAGATAACATCATTGGATGTCAACCAAAACTTTCAATTAATTGAAAATATTTCTGTATCCAATTTAATATACATACCAGTTTGAGGTCTGGTACAGATCTGCTCAATGTCCATTCCTGACTGTTTACGAATGAATCTGAAAATAGAAAAAATAATTAACGTAAATGAAATAAGGGGACTTCTGTGTAGTAAATTATCAGTAGAAAGAAAGAAAGATTTCCTGTTTTGTCTGACCATCTGCCATCTAATTTACTGAAAAAACAAATCTATGTCAAACTATGTGGGGGGCAAACCAATACAATCTGGCCACACATAATATTACAAATAATGGCAGGGTTGTTCCTTTAAATTTTCTGGCCTGAAAAATTGGCATATTGATCTTGAACTACGTCCATGGACGTCAGTGAACACAAAAACTCGGACTTGTTAGGATGGAATTTAGTGTAAATACACAAGTCCATTTAAAAATAATAATCATGTTTTGATTTTTTTTCAGGTGTCCACCGAGCAAGTGTGCTATTTACGTTTTTCAACAATAAGCTGGATAAATGTATATACAATGTATTACAGATCCACAACAAATTAAATATGGTAGCCCCCCCCCCTTTCTTAAAACACCATCCTTTCTGTAATGAAAAAGTGGCCTCTCTTGAGGGAGACAATTAAGTCGTATTTTACTATATCTGCAGTCTGTACCAAATACCACTAGCCCTATGCCCCTGTCTAGTAAAAATTGGTTCGGGCTAGTAAAATTTGCATAAAATTTGCTTAATCAAATAGAAAAAATTCTTCTAAAATGCTATTCGGGCTAGTTTGTCAAAATGTTTTTGGCACAGACTGTATCTGAAATCTAAAAAATATAAGAGAGGTGGGATTTGATGCCTAGTGGCATTATATGAGTGGAAATACTGTATATAGTACATTTTTGTATTTCTGTTTAATTAATCTGTCAAATAAACATATTTCAGTTGTTTTGTTTGGTCCATATCAAATTCTATGTTGATTATTGGAAAACATACTAACTCAATTGTTGTGAATTCAATATGTTTTCTCTACTTCTACATCAAAGAGAGGTATACTCCTAATGAAAGCTTAATGAGCATAACATATACTAATAAATGTTTCCATGAAATAATCAATATAGTAACTCATTGTAAAAATGACATAATTATCAAAGCAAAAATATCTGTAAACATTCAAAATACAATGTAAGACTAAGGGCAAGGTCTATATGTTACAAATGAGAGTCATTAGCCTCCTAATTAATTGTATGTTGTTTATTTACATTGTTTCGAGTCACTTAATGAGCCATTGTGGTCGTAATTGTATGGTATTTGAATTTACAACTACCTGTGCAATCAAGCCTATCACTTCTAAAGTTGTGAGTGCGAACCCCACTCATGGCGAGGTGTACTCAATACAACATTATGTGATAAAGTTTGTCAGTGACTTGCAACAGGTTGGTGGTTTTCTCCTGGTACTCTCGTTTCCTCAACCAATAAAACTGACCACCACGATATAACTGAAATATTGTTGAAAGTGGTGTTAAGCACCATAACTCAAATCATGTAATATAACTGACTATAACTGAACCAGAGAAATATCCACTAAATCAGCATAGTTATTGTACTATACTGTGTGACAGTTTTCTCATTAGTATTACATGTAAACTTATTTACATAGGTCACTGTATTCAACATCTGTCCCTCAATTTTAGCATTTATGAAAAATATGTTTTTTGTTTACATAAAATATCCTCAAAGTGATTATCTTATTTTGATTATAGACAATCAAATTCTATGTAAGTTCATAGAAAGGCCAACTGCTAATTAGACCATGCAACTGATAAAAGAATTAAAATGCATCATAGTCCTGGATACTGCATATTTTAAAACCTATTTGTTTCTCCATTGGGAAACCCGTAAATAATACTGTTTTCTAATACCCTGACTAATAGTAACATTTTGTACCCTGACCTTCATTTTGTACTCTGAATTACATTTTGTACCCTGAATTACATTTTGTACTCTATACATTGTGGGAAGCAAAATATTTGATCATGAATTTACTATATTCAAAGGACAATATCCACCGCCACTATTAACTATGTAATTGAAAATGCATGTAAATGTTAAAAGTCCGATAACTTCTATAAAAATCGTCAAATCAAAGTGGCGTGCTAATATGATCTACTAGTACTAAACATCATGATCAATCATCCTACCAAATATGAAAGCTGGCAGACCTACGACCTCCGAGAGTGAAACAGGATGGACAAACAAACAGACCAAAAAATAGCCTCCTTTACAGAAGAAAAAAACTTTTTTTTAAATTATATAATACAAAAAATTCTTTAGAATTCCTGATAAACATTTTTTTTGCACCATGAAAAGTAAAATTGGTATATGTAAAGGAAATCATAGGGAAGGAATTGAAATGTCATTACAATTGCAGTTCTTCATCTTGTGGTAACTACAACATCTAGGAGATAGCCAAAGTTGTATTTAGAAAATAAGCAGCAGGCTGGCAATAGCTAGCAGCAAAGAAGATTAGGGGTCTAATTGATGGATGTCATCCGCAGGAATGAAAACTATTTTTAAAATATACAGGAAATATTTCACAAAGTTCTCAATTCATATTGTACCAGGTACTAGGAGGCATCATTTTAAAATATACAGGAAATATTTCACAAAGTTCTCAATTCATATTGTACCAGGTACTAGGAGGCATCATGAATAGGGTACATGTAAATATGATTATTCACAATGACGGAAAATAACTACGAAGATATATAATTTTAAGTTTACCTTTAAACTAATTTTCTTCTGTTTTTATTTTCACTCAGCTTCTAATTATTTTATCATACTTATTATTATCTTTAATTATACTTATTATTATCTTTAATTATACTTATTATTATCTTTAATTTTACCCTTCAACACCCTCCCCTCTAGTCTATTACATATTTCCTCATTCATTAATTAATACATACAATTTCAAGGTTTTGTTTTTCAAAAGATATATTCATTGCTACATCAATGAAAGAATAGCATACATGTAGGTATATTGATTGATTGGTGTTTAACACCAACTTTAACAGTATTTCAGCTACATGTATATCGTGGCGAGTATATACGATAAAGAAACTAGTTACCCAGAGATCCTTGCTACTTGCCTAGATTCCCCATTTTCAATTGGGACACGCCAGTTTTCAAATTTTGAACTCTTTTACAGTCTTACGCACTAATCCACTTGTCCGAAGCCCGGAACAAGTAAAACTGGATTCAGACAAGTGAAAATTACGAAAGAAATAAAAAGAAATTTTTTCTAAATTTAGCTTTCGTGCAAGTAGGTGAAAAAAGTAAAGGCAAAGACAGTTCTTATATTAATGGTGGAACTTTCAGAAATGTCTTTTCGACTCGTGAAATTAAATTGCTACATGTATCCCTGGTTACCCAACTGTCTATTCTAAGTTTTAACTGTACTTTGTATTTTATACTTACAAGCTCTGCGGGTCAAGACAGAATCAGTTTTAGTTCTACGGTACGGTAAGGACAAGCGTTTTAAAGAGTTAAACATCACAATATTCAGTCGATATCATCACTTTATTTCCTATCACAAAATTAACACTGTTATATTTTCCATGTAGAATTTACCACATAAAAAAACAACACCTTTTTAACATAATATACAAGTAATTTCCATGGAGAATTTATCATTTAAAAAAACACTCCTTTTTAATAATAATAATATACAAGTATGTCTATGAAACAGTTTGCAAATCCACACACGTCTCGTTCGGTAAGAATTTACAAATCCTTCTTAGTGACAACTTATGAAAAATTATTTTTTAGTCCACGGAAAAATCCACACACATTTCGTTCAGTAAGAATTTATAAATCCTTCTTTGCGACAACCTATGAAAAATTATTTTTTAGTCTGTGGAAAAATATACGTTCTTTATCCTTCTTTCTACGATTTCTCTTAAATAATGATCAGAATTATTGAATTTAGAAGCACAAATTATTCAGAACATGAAACCTGTATAACTAACCTATAGCTAATGACAAATTCATTTTCATTCCATTAATAAATCTTCCTTAGAATGATCAGTAGATAGATGTTACAACGTAATTAATCCATCGGGGAAAAAAACAAAAATTCAATATACATTTTTGTATATTATTTTTAACAAACAAAATAAATCAACAAATCACTATAGATTATAACATTCACCAAGTTAGTGACTAATATGTCTGAATGAAAATAAATACAAGACTTTCAAATATGCAAAAAAAAAACATTTGAAACCACTTTTTTTTCATCAACACCATACATTTTTGCATTTTTCAAAATTATTTGAGAATTTTCAAGATTAAACAAAACTTCCTATTTCCTAGAATTGGTTATTGTTAAATATCTGTTGATATTTTTCTATCAATAGAAAAAAAAATTTCCACTTGTTCAATTCAATTAATTTTCACTTCTCTTTTATCCTATGATAACAATTCAATTACACCAGCTACATACAAGGAAGTAGGCAATAGACCACTTTTGATTTGATGATATCCGGTACCATATCATGTAAATTTAATCCATACTATCTACTTTGATCACATGATCGACTTTTGAGACATACTATTTCATTCCTTTTTCATTCAATTCATCCATTTCTAGATAAGATTTGCACACAGATAACGACATTTTTCTATCTGCAGTATCTAACGACTAATAACAGCGTTTTTTCTATTTGCAGTTTTCTAACAACTTGTGTACCTCTGTAGTATTTTATCAAAATTTCATCTCTGATATCAACCGAAACTTCTCTTTTATTTACGTTCCAACCATGAACTCAACTTTCAAAGAAAAGGGGGGAAAAAACCTCCTCATATCTAAACTTTACATTTTTGAACAAGTTGTCACTCATAAAATCATCCACTTGCTTATTTTCTTCCAAGTAAGAAAAAAAAACTTTCAAACAATAATTATCACCTGTATTGTTTTCATTTCTTGATCAACAAAAAGAGAATATACACTTTGAATTGATTATATCTAGTTCTTTAAAAAAAAAAACCACTTTCTTCTCCTCAAATTATTGCATCTTAATTATTTAACAATTTACTGAATGATAAACATATGTATATAATCACTGTTTTTTACTTTCTTTTTGTAGTTCGGACATTGCAGAGCTTTAATAAAAACTTTAAAAATTTGTTATCTCTATCCAATCATCTTAGATGATCACAGATAAAAAGATAAACATTATACAATGCATGTGTATAGATAGGGGCACATCAGCTTTGTCACACCAGTACAAAATAGAACACTAGGAACTTTGATTTTGATACTTATATACAGTAAACCATATCATTTTTACATGCAGTGGGGATTTAACTCCAAAAATATCAATATAACAACAGGTAAAAAAAAATGAAATCCAAAATACCACACCCCCTCTGTTTAGGGATTTCCTGGGATATTGTAAATACTTTTGTAATTTTTGTTATCCTTAAATCATGGCAAGGTATACCCAATACAATATTATATGATAAAGTTTGTCAGTGACAGGTCGGTGGTTTTCTCAGGGTACTCCGGGTTTCCTCTACCAATAAAACTGACCGCCACGATAAAACTGAAATATTGTTGAAAGTTGCGTTAAACACCATAACCCTAACCTCCTATCCTCAAATGATCTCTGGTAGATTTGTATGTTGTATCATAAAGTACAAATACAGTTAAACCTGCTTTAGTGGCCACCTCTATTAAGTTAGTTAAACCTGTTTTAGTGACCACCTCTATTAAGTTACAGTTAAACCTGCTTTAGTGGCCACCTCTATTAAGTTACAGTTAAACCTGCTTTAGTGACCACCTCTATTAAGTTACAGTTAAACCTGCTTTAGTGACCACCTCTATTAAGTTACAGTTAAACCTGCTTTAGTGACCACCTCTATTAAGTCACAGTTAAACCTGCTTTAGTGACCACCTCTATTAAGTTACAGTTAAACCTGCTTTAGTGACCACCTCTATTAAGTTACAGTTAAACCTGCTTTAGTGGCCACCTCTATTAAGTTACAGTTAAACCTGCTTTAGTGGCCACCTCTATTAAGTTACAGTCAAACCTGTTTTAGTAACCACCTCTATTAAGTTAGTCAAATCTGCTTTAGTGGCCACCTCTATTAAGTTACAGTTAAACCTGTTTTAGTGGCCACTTCTATTAAGTTACAGTTAAACCTGCTTTAGTGACCACCTCTATTAAGTTACAGTCAAACCTGTTTTAGTAACCACCTCTATTAAGTTAGTCAAATCTGCTTTAGTGACCACCTCTATTAAGTTACAGTCAAACCTGCTTTAGTGGCCACCTCTATTAAGTTACAGTCAAACCTGTTTAGTAACCACCTCTATTAAGTTATAGTCAAACCTGTTTTAGTGACCACCTCTATTAAGTTACAGTCAAACCTGATTTAGTGACCACCTCTTTTAAGTTAGTCAAACCTGCTTTAGTAACCACCTCTTTTAAGTTACAGTCAAACCTGTTTTAGTGACCACCTCTATTAAGTTACAGTCAAACCTGCTTTAGTGACCACCTCTATTAAGTTAGTCAAACCTGCTTTAGTGACCATCTCTATTAAGTTAGTCAAACCTGTTTTAATGACCACCTCTATTAAGTTACAGTCAAACCTGCTTTAGTGGCCACCTCTATTAAGTTACAGTCAAACCTGTTTTAGTGACCACCTCTATTAAGTTCCAGTTAAACCTGCTTTAGTGACCACCTCTATTAAGTTAGTCAAACCTGCTTTAGTGACCACCTCTATTAAGTTACAGTCAAACCTGCTTTAGTGACCACCTCTATTAAGTAATAACTTGTATTATGTGCCCTTAATTTTAAATTCCCTTTACAGTGCATTTCATATTAATCAAACCTGTATTAAGGGAACACCTGTTTCACTGTTCCCTTGAAAGGTCACAAAAGGTAGGTTTGACTAGGTATTTCCATGTTAAAATTACAAAATAATTTTTGCTGGAAATAAAAAATCAGTCTCAAAACTATGCCATCTCTCTGAACTATATAAAATAATATAATTGAATCTAAATTGTACAAATGTAGGTCATTATAGTTCACTGTGACAGTAACCCATGTCTGCTGTCTAGCCTTCCAGAACACCCATTCCATTATAGGCTGGTATCATCATATAATACAGATAGAATCAATCATCTAATAGTAATGATGATCAAGGAATACAATCATCATAACGCTTCATAAAATACAGCAATAAAATATCATCAGACTAAATACAGGATTGATTCTGGTTAGTAAATAAAAGAACTGAAAATCAATGAAAAATAACTGAAACCATCACGGTACATCCACTTTCAAAATGGTTATTTATGACCTGTGCTGACTGTAAACTGCAACTTTCAGAGTAAAATAACTGAAATCAGTTAAATAACTGAAAAACATCCCTGCCATTTAGAAAATTTATAAGTGCTGAACCTGGTTTTTGTTCAAAGTTGAAGGGACCAATGAATTTAATTAGAAATATTCGAGCATTTGGTTTACCCTGGTTAATTAAGCTGAAATCCTTCCTTTAGGTGTATGTGTCTGGATATCAGTGATATAACAGGTACGTCCATTGTAAGCCTGTCATAAGTCAAAGATCATTATCACATTTCCACTCCCTCACCCACTCCCAAACATATTGAAATAGTTCTGATATATATAGAATAACGCAAGTTTTGAAGATCAAGACAGACATTAACACTAGTATCGCAGGGAGTCCAATAGACGAGCTTGGATGTAGGTGATAATGTTAATCGAGACCTTCAAAACTGAAATTAATGTTTTCATCGGTAATGTCTCAATGAGTCTTAACATCACACTGACCAATAATTTTCAGTATCAGGATCCGTTCATTGATACTGTCAATATCACTCAAGATCAAAGGAAAAAATCAAAATTACCAATAAAGTAAATTATCATAAGAAATGTGTAAAAATGATAAGAATGTAAAAGATTTTGAGATTCCACACATATTTATTTGGATTGACATACATGTACTCCAGCACGAAAAAAACCACCAAAAACCCAACCCAAAATGGTTATTTCTGGTTCACGCTCATTAAAATTGAATGATAATGATGAAGAGTGACTGCACTTAGACAAGCTAATTAGTAAGTGAAACCCATCAACTTTGTACAAACTGGTTTGTCAGAACTTCATAAATTATTCTGTAACTATAAATAATTAGAAGAATAAAGAAATTTCATTACTTTTGCAACAATGCATGAAATTCTACTTCAAAAAGTAAAAGACAGTTACTGGGGGGTATAAAGATTGCAGCACATAAAAGTTCAAGTTTTATTAAATTGCCCCTAATTACAATGGTAAGAAACTTGTACTTTTAACTTAAATTACAGTGTTTCATCTTGCAATCGTGTGATTTTGAGTACAAATAATGGGGTCAAATAAACTTCAATGTCATGTAGTCATGGACCTAATCGTGTGATTTTGAGTACAAATAATGGGGTCAAATAAACTTCAGTGTCATGTAGTCATGGACCTAATCGTGTGATTTTGAGTACAAATAATGGGGTCAAATAAACTTCAATGTCATGTAGTCATGGACCTAATCGTGTGATTTTGAGTACAAATAATGGGGTCAATTAAACTTCAGTGTCATGTAGTCATGGACCTAATCGTGTGATTTTGAGTACAAATAATGGGGTCAAATAAACTTCAGTGTCATGTAGTCATGGACCTAATCGTGTGATTTTGAGTACAAATAATGGGGTCAAATAAACTTCAGTGTCATGTAGTCATGGACCTAATCATGTGATTTTGAGTACTAATAATGGGGTCAAATAAACTTCAGTGTCATGTAGTCATGGACCTAATCATGTGATTTTGAGTACTAATAATGGGGTCAAATAAACTTCAGTGTCATGTAGTCATGGATCTAATCGTGTGATTTTGAGTACTAATAATGGGGTCAAATAAACTTCAGTGTCATGTAGTCATGGACCTCAACAAGTTTTCTGGTAAAGGATTCATTTAAAGAGAAAGGTAATAGTATAAGTGCAGAACATATATTTATTACCACTCGCAGTGAAACTAGCCAGAAAAGCTTGCCTTGCTTTTCTAGCTGTTTCTTAAACTTGTATTAATAAATTTGATTGATTGATTGGTGTTTAATGCCCACTTTATATAAATTTTATATTTTCCATATATTGTACATGAAGAAATGTAGGATGTTTAGTGTTTAAACTCTATAGTTTTTCAGCATTAGTGATTTACGTGCTATAATATAACACACGCTTGTTTTTCTAGCTGTTCCTTAAAACTTGTATTAATGAATGTTATATTTTCCATATATATTGTATACGTAGAAATGAAGGACGTTTAGTGTTTAGCTTTAGTTTAAGAATTATTGATTTACGTTATATAATGTACATGTAACACACTTCTAGTAAATGTACTATACAATTTTAAACATACATGTACATGAATCGGTCTATTGTATCCTATTTCCTGTTTCAGGTTTCATGAATTTCTAAATTGTTCTGGATGAAATGCACCATTACCTCCTATTGTCTCAGATCCCAAGGGTTCTCTGACGTTTTATCTATTATTAATTATAATACCTTGCTCCTGAACAACATGATCAATTTTGGTGTCATTTCCTTTGAAATAAGATTTTTATTGTATCTCAAAAAATCAATGGCTGATCATGAAACTTTTGTTCAGCTTACAGGAGTCAAGATGATAATAAAAGTGTATAAATAGACATTATACATACATTGTCTGCAAACATAAAAAAAAATTGCACAAGCTTTAGAAACAGTGGGAAAAGCATACTTTGTAAACATTTCATTCCTGTTTCAATGCGAGTGCAAATAGATTTTATATTTCCCAACAATGGATGTATATTGTGTTTATACTGCAACACCATGCATGCATACAAAATTGATAAAGTTACACACAAAAAGGCTGTCAAACATTGGACATTTTGGTTAAATTTCTCCAGTCTATATTTGACCATTGTCTATTAGGCCAAAAATATATATATGTGTGTTTACTGTCACATGTCAAAAAAATCTAGGGTCAGTCGGTCGGGATTAATTTTTTTTTTTTTTTTTTTATTATCGGCAAAACCGGAAAAAGTCGTTCCCGGTTCCAGAATCCGATATTTCATTTTCGAAATTTCCGGTAAAATGACGAATTATGCAGTTTTTCTACCTTCTTTGCTCTCAATTTCGACAAAAAGCTAGCAGTTGAATAAATAAAACATTGCTGCTGGTTAAACAACAAAAATGGTTATCCGAATTCTGTGTAAAAATTCATAGGGTCGCTAGCAAAAATTATGGTCGGTCGGGTGACCGTAAACACACATATTTTTTTTTTTGGGCCTTACAGTCCTCGAAATGAAAATTTGAATTTACTGGTCTGTATCAAAATCTTGAATTTATTTAAGAAATAAATCATGGAAGCCAGAATGTGTTTTGAGTTTTAACATGGGTTGGCAGATATTAGTATTTTATCCCTAGCCATTTCGATTCTGATATGTCTAAGAGTACAAATACAGTACAGTGCCTGAAATGGACGGTCGCTCAGTTGCCAATTGCGACTAATATCTTATTCGGGCGACCAAAAGCTGCTCCAAATTAGGTAGTCACTGGCCCAACAAAAAACGTTTGGGCGATTGCCTATTAGACCGTTAAAAATTGTTGTTTTTCCGAAACCCGACATAAACTGTAACGGTAGATAACTCTTCTGTTCTAGTCGAAAACAGTTTGTTACGAGCACAGCGATTGGTCCAAATACATTTTTGTAGCCAATGAATACACAGCTAATGTAAGTTACTGTTCTCCCCAATTACAAATGTATGTATTTTTATCGAGCCAATCAATACACGTTTCCTACACGTTTTCATGTAATACACAAGTATTCACTAAATATTAGAAAAGAAACGTATTTTTTTGTTTCTTTATGATTTAATTATTAAAATTGTTAAAAATCACGGACGAAGTGGAAAGTTGTGAACAATAAAGAGAATTCTGTCAACTTATAATGTTTGCGATCTGGTATCCACGACCACGGTTCGGAAATTTATTCACTCAATCTGCTGCAAAATGTACATCATACAACATGTACGAATTTCATTTTACAGAAATCGAAAACCTTTTTGTGTCAATCCTTGGGTTATCATTGAAAAACTTTTCCCCAACAACGGAGAGAAAATCGTTGACAGTAATGTCAAACTACGGAAACGATCTGGCCTGTCACTTCTTTTAAACTTTTCATAGTTCATGTGTACACTGCTACATTTTAATGACAATTAGGAGTGGTTTTCTTTTTTGGAACCAGAACTTTTGTTTACAAATTAAAAAAAACAGGAAAACTTAACTGTTGTTTAATATATAACAGAAAATGACAGCACCGTTTGTTATTGGTGAGATACTTGTTTGGAATGAATAACCAACTGACGTTACCCCGAACTGAGAGGTTATTTTACTTTAAAATCACTTCTTCATAGTGGATTGAAACAAGTGATGTCACTCTGGGGAGTGCAAGAGCGGTCCTTGTAGTGGCATTAGTCTACTCTTTTCCGGATGTCTTTAATGTGATCATGGCATTGATCTCCCCTTACACAAACCAGCCTTCTATTGTCCCCATCCGATGGACTAGCATCGTTTCTTAAGACCACCCTAGCCAATGGCGTCAAGGTTGTCAAAAAGGTTATAACAAGTAAATTCAGGTTTCATTAGATAGCAATATATGCATTGCGGTGTTTTCGCAAATTCAGCTGCACACCTGTATCTACCAAAATTACCTTGAAGACCCCCCCCGCCCCCCCAACCCTCGTGAGACTAGTGAAAGAATTAATTTTAATGTTATTAATAAAAATTAATTAATCTGAACTGTTTATATATTGATATCTGATGTCTTTTTTTCAAAAAAAAATGTCACAAAATGATTGGGCCACCATTCTGCCATTTGGACCAGTGACTCTAATTTTTTACTGGCCCAAATTATTTTTTTCGGGCCAGCCAAAGGCTAGCCCTCATTTCAGGCACTGCAGTAGTATACTTTGATTGGAAGACGGTTATTTATATTTACGCTTGCGGAATATGTCGCACACAATTTATGCTGCCAAATTCGAGCAGACTATAATTCATCAACATGTACATTTACGATGGGAAAGTCAGTCGCATGCACCGGCGCATGTACTAATAAGATTATACCCAATCGATAAATTGCTTGTTTTTTACAAAGCAAAAGAAGCCTAGAAGGAAATCATGTAAGAATTTTATATTGACATAGTTCTAAATAAAAACTAAAATATTTACTGGTCTGAACAAAGTTTTACCAGTCTTGGGTCCGAGGATTGGTGTTCATCATGATGACTGTTATTAGGCTTCCCTCTAAATGAGATGCAGGATATATTTCAGAAGACTATAAACGTCTAGGAGCTAGTACACGTATAAAGCAAAGGTTTATATGTACATTTTTATATATAGCATTATTGATTGAAGTATAATATGTTTTTGTAGCTGCAAGCCAGTAATTTATATATGACAATACTCAATAAATTTGGATCATTTTACACGAAATATAAATTAATTATCTCCCTTCAAATGCAGTCCCATGTCACAAGATATTGATACAAAAGAATCAAAGTAACCAGAAACAAAACATTTTTCTTAGATAATTAATTAAATCTTAAACTTTGGCATTCAATCTTCAACATGCTCTTTTTGAACTTCTGACAGCTGTAAGCTGGTTGCCATCAAATTTGATGGATGTTAGTGATTTTTTGCTTTCTTTCTTATGCTGATAAATTTCTGCATAGTCAAACCTGCCTTAAAGGGTACCTTTATATAACAAATCACTGTCTAAATGTATTAAAGAACAGTCTCATTTTTCCCATAAATGAATAGTGCATATAATTATAACTGCTATATTAAGGGCACCTACTCATAAAGTCCACATTTTCAGGTTCCCTTGAGTGCCCTTTATATACAAGTTTGACATGATTTTTTTGTCTTCCCCCTGCCAAAGGCTGTTCCACAGATTCTTTTCTTTTGACATGATTTTTCTATACCCATCTTTTCATTTCCCTTTGGTTATGTGGACACTTATAAAAACAAAATATTGAACTCTATTTTAACTGGTTATTTATAATCATAAATGTACATTGGCATGGAGTAAGAATATTGTGTCAGAAGTTGAGAAAAATGTCTACTACATACAGTTGTTTCCATGAGTTAACACCAGTCCTCCGATGAGCAGAGGTCCTCCAACCCAAGATCTGTAAAACTTTGTTCAGACCAGTAAATTTTTCAGTTTTTATTGAGATACATGTATAGGTATAAAAAATAAATTCAAGAATTTGATTCACACCAGTAAATTCATTTTAATTTCAAGAACTGTAAAGGCACTACAAAAATGCAGATCAGCATATTTGTCTAATACAAATTAATTTAAAGCAGGAATTGTTCTTGTCATGATGTACATGTAGACGACAAAATTGCACGCTTTATGCTAAAACAACAATCACTGCAATCATTAAAACCAGGGATGATCCTGGTTAGAAAATAAAATAACTGAAATCAATGCAAAATAGCTGAAACTATCTACACCCCCCTTTCAAAATGGTCAATTTTGACCTGTTCTGACCATGTCCAGCAACTTTTTGAAAACCATTTTCTGAGGAAAATAGCTGAAAACAGTTAAATAACTGAAAAATGTCATCCCTGTAAAACTTGATGCAAATTCAATAAAGTTAAGGTTAAGTTACATGCTTAATAATAAATAATCATTGTTGATCCATCATTTATGATGACCTATAAGGTGACAATGACACAAATTTGACACGCACGAATGTGCAGACCCATACAGCACGATTACTGAAAACAATTGATTTGAAAAACGTTTTTTACATGTTTATGTCGCTGACCGTCAACGTTTAAAAACCAATGCATCACCTTTCTCACAATTTTCTTGGAAGACAACAGAGCTCCAGATAAGCTGCGCATTTGCGTTTTTTACACTAAGAAAACGAGTAAAAACGCATGTATTATCAGATCAGAGTGTACACATTACGCATGCATATTGCTGTGTAAGCAAACTTTCCAAATTCGGAGCGTACTTGTACAGTCGTGTACATAACAATACATTTTTGTCTTTGAGAAATTCCCTGTAATTACTTCCCTTTATACTTTTCGAAGGATAGAATGTATACATCCGAGGGGTACAGAATGCTTGCCTTTCTAAGCATCGATGTCAAAAGAGATCTGATTGGATGTTTACAATAAATCATCCAATCGCTGTCAATATTACAAATAAATGCGGTTTACGTAATAAGTAAGAACTAAAACGAAAGTAAATTTGGGAACACGTTGTTCGTTGAAAATGAGCAAGAACATGAATAAGCGTGCTACGGAAAATTATATATTTAAGTTCCTGACAGTTGTATCTGTGTCTAGTGACAGTATAGTTAAGGAATCATTGATGACATTATCAATACGGCTGTGAAAACTGCCGAAGTCGACGAGCAAAAAACAAAATATTTACAACATTTTATTAATAAACATGACACAATCGTGTCAAATTAAACAGAGATAAACATTTCACTTGCATCCTGCGTTTATTGAATAACACTTGTGTCAAACATAATTTTAAAAGTGTACATGTAAGCAATCTTTTTTGAAGTAGAGAGTACAACAGTGCAAAGGAAATATGCAAATACGCATCATTTTCAAAAGTAGGGGGTAATTACCCTTTCGACTTGAAAATTATCTGGAGCTCTGGACAAGATAATAATCTCTTCAAGTTTATGGAACTATGTGTGCATGTACATTTTTATGTTCAAAACAAACCAATTAATTCTATTGATTAAAATTTACATAAAAAGCATCCTTAAACAGTACTCGAAAAGAAAAAGTTGAATTTACTGGTCCGAATCAAATTCTTGAATTTATTTTTATATAGTTCTAAACTGAAATATTTAATGGTCCGAACAAAGTTTTACTGGTCTTGGGCCAGAGCTCATCTTGAGGACTGCAAAAATGTATGCATTAAATGGAGTCAAAATTGTGTTTTTTACTATAAAAATGTAAATGTCCTTCCTCTGTCAAGATGTGTTTACATGATCAAATTAATTTTTCCCTTCAAATTCACTTCAAACGTTTCCAGATGCACCTGTTTCTAACACAAACATGACAGTCTAAACACATATCAAACGCCTTTCCAATATTTGATGGATCTATGAAACACATTGTGTTTGATGACATGCTTAGACTGTCAAAGTTGTGTTAGAAATACATGTACAACTGTACATGAATACATGTATCCAGTACACCTTGCCATGAACGTGGTTCGAACGCACAACTTTAGTGGTGATAGGCACTTATTGCACAGGTAGTTGTAAATCCAACTACCATATGATCACAACCACGACAGCCCCCAGTTCAAGTTGTGTAAACTGTGATATAAGAGGAATTTTTATATTCATCAATTTAGAAGTATTTACTACATGTAATTACTCACCAGAATCTATAATAACTTTCATATAAACTCCACAAATTTTTCCAAACATCATGAATTTGAATAACATATATATCTCCACTAAATGTACACAAATTTATTACGGAACGATGATTCCTAACGAACTTCATTCCAATTTTACATAAATCTCAGAAAAAACAATATCTATAACGACCAAAATATTTACATCCATTGTCTGATTTGTGAGCAACGTTTATCTTCATTACGGATAAATACTGGGTTTTTTTTTCATTTAATTTTATAGAATGACAATTTCATCAATATGAGAACCTCGGCAAAAAACGTTATTCCCAAGATTAATCAATCGCCAATGATGAATAGGATACTCATTTCGTCAAGCAGTCAAGTTGAGTCAATGGTAATTCTATTTTTCTATAACATAATCCGAAAAAGCTCTGTAATGTAACTAAACTAAATTGTTTTCAACGTCTTGTCTCGTCATGTTGTTCCAACAGATAAAACTCAGATATGATCCGTTTTTAATTGAAAAGACGTCCTTCAGTTGTTTTTTTTTTTTACCAAACTATTGTAGTAAAATCAATCGTAAAACTTAAAAAACGTAGTTCGGCTCTCAAAAATAATGAATACGGATAATCTTGCATTGTGTGTCAACCATTAAATTTACAGATCTATATATCATCAACCTTATTATCTAAATGATAATTACTATTTAATAGTTTCTCAAAATCAATTTTTGAGTCGATGATTTAAAAACTCAGACAATAACAAACACTATATGATGAAATAACGAAACTAATAATAATAATGATAATCCTCTTAAAAAATTATTTCTCCGCAAATCTTGCACCAAAATTCCTCACGATTTTTACTCAATTTTTTTTTTTTTTATAGATTTAACGAATTAAATCCACCATCATCTTTAGTCTCCGAAACTTTTTCTGCTGGTCGTAAATCGACAACGGATCAATATAAAACTTTTCAATAAAAAATCTATGTTTAAATTTCTCTCTTTCCTTGGAATGTTTTATAACCAACAAATCAATCACATGCTAAATATTTTCTTCCTAATATTAGCTCAAAAATTGAGAAGCTGTCACTACATACACATATATAGTATTAGCTAAATTTACATATATTGATTCTTATATGCTTTCTTCAATGAAAAAAAATTGCTAAAAAAAGCATCTGTCACATTTGATAATCTATCACCGTGGTGACTGGCGCAAATATTGCATGTTGAACGCATACGTAATCGCCAACTGTTACAATGTACATACATTGTGTATATAAAAATGTGCAAAAATCTGACTTCACAAAAAATTATGCATGTCATTCAATTTATTCTCTGAAAACGTGAAACTGTTCTCCCCGCTTTTTGCAAAAATCTGACTTCACAAAAAATGCATGTTGTGCATGTCATTCAATTTATTCTCTGAAAACATGGAACTATTCTCCCTGCTACATAATAATAAGGAATACATTAGAAATCCCAACTGCCTCCTAAATGTACATGTATTGAAAGAAAAACGTTGGTGAATCCTAGTATTGTATAATAAATACAACAGAAAAATACAAAACATACAACAAAGTGAATGACCTTCCTATATAATTGTTTTAATCCACAAACAATAATATATCAATACATTAATGAGTTCACTGTACACCTGACAACAAGCATTTTTGTCCTAACGCGAGAGAAAGTCGATTCCAAGTCAAAATTGCATTGACAAAGATAATATTTTTCATTTCCTTTCCATCCACTGCATAAATTAGCTCAATAAATTACTTTTAAATTGTTTTTTTTGTAAATGTCAACTAAATTCATTTAAATCTGCATCCATTATGTGTATACATATTATGCATGAAGGGACAACATTGTATCCCCTATTTGATAATATAGACCAAACCGCCTTCTCCTTACTTGGGAATTTAAAGTCCTAGTCCAATGTAATTTCATAATAATTTGCATAGCAATTACTACTTCAGCTCGTAGAATGCTAAGAATTTATGTGTACAAAAAAAAAAACCCATAATATATCAGTAAATGGCCGACGTTCATTTACAATGAAGATTTTAGTCTAAACAATAAAAGTCAATGTATAATCCTGAAACACACTTAGCCATTCACAAGGTTTTTCACCTGAGAAATAATACACCTGGGTGTAATTGCTTCTGTCTTCAAATTAATTTCTCTATTTTTTTCTGGCTTCTATGGTAACTAATTTCTTCCTTTTGAGATAGAAAATTATTTTTAATTTTTTTTAACAACAGAAAAAAAACAAGACATTAAACAAATACATTTGTATCGGCAAAAAAAAAACACCCAAAAAAGATTGTTTCCCATGAAAACAAAAATGATAAAAGAGAAGGTTAATTAGAAGTGGTTTATACACAAAGTTGAGATCAATAGTGTCACGTAATGATCTTATAAATGAGGGTGGCAATGATGGATCTTGTAAATAATTAACACAAAGTTGCTACAAACGAAATGCTCAAAATAACTATAATGAATAAATTTTCTTTCAAATTGATGCCAACGGTATCTTGTAAAACTGGGTTTAACGAATCGTCACAACAATTTCAGGTCCATAGGATGCTAACGAGTGAAAAAAGGGGGTTGGACACATGACAAAAAAGGGCATTTCCACCCTTATAAATGACCATATTGATTTAATTGTCATTTTCCCCTCTACATGGTGGTTTACACTAGAATTAACATCAAAGAAAAGAGGGGGTGTAAACAACATCCGCCTCCCCTTATTATACACCAGGCTTCACTTTGTAATAAACAATGATCAAATATAAAGTTAAATGTACCAAAATAACAAAATATACCAAGTAAAATTGTTTTCCTACACCAATAAAATTGACTGCCGCCATGAAGTAGCTGAAATATTGTTGAAAGTGGCGTTCAACATCATAACCAAACCCCCAAACGAAAATGGGACAACATGTACGTGCATTCTTCCAATTTTAAACATCAGAAAGTTATCTCCCTTTCATAACTTAACCATTATTCTATTAGGAATCAAATGAGTCATACAGTTTTCTGACACAATTTCTGAATCACACAATTACAGGTATTTTAGAAAAATCATAAAATATTGAAAATAAGTCCTATCATTATATATAAAAATAGAATTGATGTAACTTGTTGACTCAAGTCATTGTACTACAAATAATCAATCCAGTGTTAAAAGTCAAGATACTGAATTACATATCTAATAAATAAATAATTAATCTAACACTTTATCAATACTGTCTCATGTCTCATTAACACTTGATAATCAATGTTTGGATTTAGATTAAGGGAGGTAATTAGGTTTGATCATTTTAAACCATATTCTAAGGGAGGTAAGGCCTAAATTAAAATATTGTTTGTTTCCCCTTTGCGACCGACTCGCTTTGAAGCTACGCTATATGCCTCAGTGGAAGTGGCCGTTGATGGAAAACATATCTTTTCATTGATATGGCCCAACATACAAAGATATCACTTTCTGACAATGGATATTTTTTCCAATCAAGATCCCACAAGGGACAGCATAAATTACATTCTATGATTACAATTGCACAGATAATATGACAATAAACAAAGATATTGGGTGCATAGAAATCAGTTTGTCTGTCTGCCTGAATCATGCTTGATCCAAAATAATAATTTACCTACCTACCTACCTACCCAGATCTTTCAGGCTAGGGTCAGAAAGGGGAAACAAACATATTCTTTTAAGGCAGGCCTAATTAGAGTTTAAACTGGCAATTATTTGTGGTAAAAAATGATTATAATCTGATGACAAATGCTACAAATTAATTTACAATGTAGGCACATAATATTGATGAAAAAATGTTAATTATTTCTCACTGGGTCTAATAAAAAAATAATAATAAAAAACAAACAACATATAATCATAAAAATTGTTTCTTAATTATTCTTTATCCCTTGACATCCACTTTTAGGTTGTAAATTAATATTTTGAGTCATTCTAACTTTGTTTTTATAGTTGTGATGTATTTCTATCTTTTAACCTGCAATGGCTTCACAAATGTCTTTTTACATTACATACTGTAACCCTATAGGGGTCATGGTTATGGTGTTTAATGCCACTTTCATCAATAATTCAATTATATCTTAACGATCAGTTTTATTGGTGGAGGAAACCCGAACACGTCGCTGACAAACTGTATCACATAATATTGCATCGAGTACACCTCTCGGTATTCTAACCAGGACGGCCCATTATTAACCATATAAAAATGAAGTTATTAACATTCCTGAACAATAAAATAACACAGTAATTTTCAAAGGCTATTGCTTTCTAGTATAAAAATCTATTTTCCATCCCAAAATGGGAACTTTTAAGTTTTACCCTATTAAAACATTTACATAAAATAACAAAATATATCTAATATCATATTTATTGTACAAAAGTTTTTTGAAGATACTTAATTTTATATGTATAATTTTGGAGAATTTAATACATCTTTTGTACATTTATATTCATTTATCAAAGATTTATCTAAATTACAGGTGTCATCGATCATGGCAACAATCATATAATACATGTACATGTAGTTGGATTTACATCTACATGTACCTATCAATGCCTCTCACCACCACATTTATCAATTACTCGATATATACATGTACATGTATCCTATGCTATAAAGGTTATCAGTGACTAGCAGCAGGTGATGGAGTGCCAGCTTTAAAAATCAAAATTACAAACAATAAACAAGACAAGCTTTTTAATTATATACAAGGTACCTGTAAATTTAATTCTCAATATTCATGATGATTGACATAAAAATATATTTTACACCCCAAAATAGTTAAACCTGACATTTTTGTACATTCAGTGATTCAAATCACAAAGATGATTTGAATTCCTCTATTTTAAAGACAAGAAAACTGTGACTTATTTTTGCTTAAAAAAATAAGATATACATGTACCTGTAATGTATATTTATTTATCCAAAATATGAGAAGCATGGTCACATCCCAATGTACATGTATACTCAATGTATTCATTCATTGATAAAAATATTTAAACAAATCAAAGAATTCAAAATTATGGCCATTAATCAAACAAAATTGTCATAAACAAACAAACAAACAAACAAATAAAGATCAGTTCAAACAAGAAAATATCAATACACATTAGGCCAAACAAAAAATTACATGTGTTTCCACTAACCCTACCGACCCTAATTTTTTGTGTCTACCCTAAAGTTTTTTTGGCCATTTTTGAAAAAGCACTATTAAAGTCAGAATATGCCCCCTGTAGAAACTAGCTAAAAAATATTAAATAATATAAAATCTTTTTCCTACCTACCGACCCTAATATTTTAGAGCATGTTAGCGGAAACACAGGTATTTTTTTTCTTGGCCTTAATACATTGTACATATAATATATAGGACATGGGTTTCTTGTCCTCAGTTCGAATAACAATAATAAAGGTGATAATAGCATTACAGTATAAGGGGTTCTCTGTCCTCAGTTTTAATGACTTCTTAATAAAGGTAAAATAAGCATCACATGTACAGTATAAGGGGAACAACTCTTACACAATCTTTGTCCTATGTAAACAATCATTTACTATATGAATTCCTAAACATCCAATGGATGTGAATGACCTCATTGCTATTGATAATTGATATTTTCACCTTCTAAAACTGCCGAAAAACATCTTCGGTAAAATGTAAACAAACCGAACATGTGTATTTGCGGTTTATAAATAAATAGGGTTTTAGAAGGAAATGAGAGTTTGGATCTTGTTGGCATATATTTTTCAACAAATAATCTTAATAAATAAATGTTTTTATGTTCATTTTTTTTTCTGGAGGTGACTTTCATTGAAAATTTTTGAATTTGAACATGTGTATTTGCAGTTTATAAATAAATAGGGTTATAATTGGAAAAAATCACGTGACCTCAGGAACGAGACTACCGGAGTAGCAAGATGGCTGACGAAGTAGGCAGGACTTGCAGCAGAGTTTTTGAAATTCATCGGACCTATCGAGCCTAGGGGGCAGAAAATCATGAGGTCCGCCAATAACGTCGGTAATGCCGGTCCCCATGTCCGCCAAACATTTTTGAATGATGTGTTTACTTTTTTAACGGAAGTCGGAAACGCAGGTCATATTGTAAATACCGGAACAAGTTCGGTCAACTTGGAATTCGTAACCGCATTGAATACGTGATATTTTATCTGTTTTTGGTAAATATTATTGGTAACTGTCATGAAAATAAATATATTTGAATATATTGTGATGGGCAAGATGATCTTTTCGAGTGAAAAGCCCCCCAAAAATTAATAAAATAAAAAAACATGACGTCCCTGATTTGTATCGTTCCCTTCACCGAATCCGTTTCTATTTAGAATTTTGTTTACAGTTCCGGCAACATGGCAATGTGTCGATCATAAAAATGTGGTCGTTCCTGAAGCATTACGACGGAGCTCAGCCGGGCAAACGTAAAACGGCCAGTGCCACCCCAACTGGAGATTGAGAGAGTCTAATGACTTTTAGAATATTGTTATTGTAATCTCAATAAAAATTTTAATAATTATGTTTTAAATCTGGTAAATTTTTCAAAGTTTGAGGGTATCCCTAGCTGGATTTGGCTACTCTTTTTTGGTGCATGGTTTCAACTTTTTGGTTTATTCTGGATGGTGATTTTTCTTCCTATTTTTAGGCCTCTACCAGTACTAATGAAGTTAAATACAGAAAGCGCTCTGCTAGACTAAAATAATAATAACGGTGTGACATTGCTTGGCTTTAAAACAATTTTACATAAAAAATGTAGGTCCGGCAAAAATTCAGAGGGTCCAGCAGAAAATTCCTGGGTGCTGGACCTACATGTATGTCCAGCAAAATGAAAACAAATTTCAAAAAGTCTGGACTTGTCACAAATGAGACATTTGTTATAATAATGAGCTGGAAATGATTATTAATAGGTAAGCAAGTATAGAAGAATGTAGATAAATATCTAACGAAACGATACATATATGTTTGATCGTTCTCGGAACCTTTTTTCATGACAATAATTTGCAAAAAAGGTGTGCAGGATTTAAACCGCACACTTTCGAAAGTTTTTGATAGGGTGAAATCCGTAGCCCTATGGTCTGCAAATATCAGAAAAACTGCCCAAGGACCATAAGGGCTACGGTTCCGCAGCTACTACCTACCCATACCTAAAACTGTGGGTCTGGTTTGGGCAAACTGAAATATTTTTAATTGTGGCCCTACCCTAAAGTTTTTTTGGTCATTTTTGAAAAAGCACTATTAAAGTCAGAATATGCCCCCTTTAGAAACTAGCTAAAAATATTAAATAATATAAAATCTTTTTCCTACCTACCGACCCTAATATTTTAGAGCATGTTAGCGGAAACACAGGTATCTTTTTTCTTGGCCTTAATACATTGTACATATAATATATAGGACATGGGTTTCTTGTCCTCAGTTCTAATAACAATAATAAAGGTGATAATAACATTACAGGTACAGTATAAGGGGTTCTCTGTCCTCAGTTTTAATGACTTCTTAATAAAGGTAAAATAAGCATCACATGTACAGTATAAGGGGAACAACTCTTACACAATCTTTGTCCTATGTAAACAATCATTTATTATATGAATTCCTAAACATCTAATGGATGTGAATGACCTCATTGCTATTGATAATTGATATTTTCAGCTTTGCTGATACATCTTTTTGACGTTTAATAATACCATATACAAATTTTCAACAAAATAATAATTTTCTAATCAGCAATTTTATAACTTTTATGCAATTATTTTCAACTTCTACTATTCTAGAAGTAAGCAAGGAGTGTACAATTAGACTGTTCCAATTTGCTGCCAATAACACCATGGCCTTTTATATCACAACATTGCAAAAAAATAGTCAAGCTGGTTTCCTGTTATATAAAGCCGATCATAAACTGGTACGACTACTGTTACTATACAGGAGTAATCTTGTAACATCTACTGCCACATCAATTTCATGTTTATATGATGATAATAACATTATAATGTACACACCAAATGTTGATTTTATATCAGATAAGTAATACTTTACTTGTGTAATGTAAGATCTATCTATAAAATTCCAATGGAATATTATATCCCTCCCTCCCTTTAATTTTTCAGGATTTATAAAAACTACATAACATGTACTTTTGTATAAGAACAAAAAGCATTTTGCCCCTTTTTTACTAATACAATATCAAACACATCTTCAGAAAAGTTAAAATATTTCATTAAGATATACTTATGGAACAATTTGAAATTTCGACTTCTCTTCCGTTCTGTAAATGTCAACCAATTCAACCAAAAAGAACATGTTTTCATTGCATTACACATAAATAATTTATTAACCAAATTTTTAAGCTTTATTCACATATTTGTCATCTTCACGAAAGGGGTTTAAAAGTTGATGAATATTACATACTGGAACTAGACCCCTATCCCTCCATTTTGGGAGCAAAAAGGGGTGCGGAAAGTGTACAAAAGTGGCTAATACCTGTATATGGCCATTTAGAATAAAACTTTGATAATGATACATGTAAATGCAACATACAATGAAAAATGAAAAGTGCAAAAATCAGTCTACTGTTAATATACATTACATGAGTCAATCCAAGCAAACCTTTCATCACAGACCAAGCGAGAATCAGAAATGAAGCCCTAGTCATAGACAATACTACATACATTTGTATATGTATCCAGACAGACAAACAACCACTCATTATATTATCTGATAATTACTGTATACAAATACATAAATGCCATCAAGTGTAAAAGACAGGAAAATAAATAATCTGCATAGCAATAGGTTATAGCTAGCTGTACATAGCTCTGTCTACAATAATATAATCTATGTTTGTTCAAATAATATATAAGTATACAATTAAGATTACCTTGTCATCTAATACTAATATCAACTGCTCATCACAGACAAAGTACCAGTATACATTGTACATGTATGTGTGTTAGGGATATCAATTTTGCCCGTTTCTATGATTTTTCTATTGGATTTTGGAACTGTATCTACGACAATCCTCGAAATGAAAATTTGAATTTACTTGTCCGAATTAAATCCTTGAATTAATTTGTATACAGTTCTTAAAAAACCTGAATAATTTACTGGTCCGAACAAAGTTTTACTGGCCTTGGGGCGGAGGACAGGTGCTTATAGTGAGGACTGCAACGATGTGGTATTTTTTTTTTATGTTTTAACTGCTATGACTTATTACCAAGCAAGGGATAAACTCTTCATGTACTTCAATTACCTAGTGGAGATAAAGTGTAATAAAAACATAATTATCCAATAAGGGTAATAACAAAATTACCGAACTCCGAACAATCTTACAAAGGGAAAGTCAAAACTCATAAGTATACAAACAGACAAAATCAGTCAACAACCGGAAAACTGTGAAAACCGTAATGACCCTGACTTGGTACAGGCATTTCTAAAGAAATGGTGGGTTGAATCAGATTTTAAAGCGCCAAACCTCCCCCTTTCAATTTAGGACTCGTTTCTGGAATAACCCTCATCAGGTAGGCTTAAAATCAAAAGATTGGAAAGCCAAATAATTCAAGAAAATGCAAAGGGCACAATTAGGATAGCCAAAATCTGCTAAGGTCACGTATACCTGAGGGAGAATTATATACCTGTAATTACCTTAGTTTTAAAAATAATTACATTATTTTAGGAACTGCAAATTTCAATAATAATATATCCAATTAAACCATGCCAGTGCTGAAACATCGACTACTGGGCAAATGATACCCTAGGGGATTAAAAGTCCACCAGCAGAGGTATCGACCCAGTGAGAGTAAATCCAGGTCAATGCCACCATTTCTATTTTTGGTCTTTTTATGCGATTTCATTGAGATTTGAGGCAGTCATTTTTATTGTGGGAAAAAAGAGGGTTTTAACATTATCGACTGTAAACCTGTGTATGTGTTGTCAATATTGTAATAACATGTGAGTGACAAACTATAAAACTCCTGTTTACAGTTGGTGTTTTTCCTATACATAAATATTACAAATATCCTGTTACTTTTATTCTAAAAATTTATTTAAATTACAAGGATTGCCAACAGACGATGGGTACTGGGTACGAGCGGTTTTCCTGTGCCATATTTAATCAATTCTTTTATAGTTCTATACACTACCAGTAGTTTATAACAACAAACTAGTATTTCAAATAAACATAACACAACATTATATACTCTGACCATTAAATTGCTTAACTACATGTAGCTACAAATGTACATATACCTATCAGTTTTTCAAAGTGCAGTCTGTGTCAAAACCACTAGCCTTAAGTTCCAGTCTAGTAAAAACTGATTCGGGTTAGTAAAAATTGCATTAAATTTGCTTAATCAAATAGAAAAAAATTCTCCTAATATGGCATTAAGGCTAATTTGTCGAAATGTTTTGGCAGACTGGAAGTGTGGGTCGAGAAACAGAAAACCAACTATTTTATAAGCATGGCCTGACTGCTTATTAATTTCAAGTGTTGATTAATATTAAATTTAGCCTAACTCCTTATCAATTTGAGATTAGATTTGCTAAAACATCTTGTAATCAAAGAAAACCTATAGTATTTTTCAAATTGTGGATCAAGAAACAGAAAAACAGATATCTTTTTAACCATGGCCTAACTCCTTATCAATTTGAGAGTAGATTTGTTAATACATCTTGTAATCAAAGACCTACTTATACTTACAAGGACATTTCACTCTGTTTATACATATATGCTTACTATTGTTACATACTGGTATGTGTTTCATGAAAAAGTTGAACTGCCATAGGCAACAATTTTTACAAGATCTCATCACAAGATTTAGAATTGGGGTTACAAGTTTAACTTTTCATCTTTTTTACAAATGTATATAAAACAAGATCTATTATGTAACTTTTGAACCAAGGGCAAGGCTTTGCATAAACCTAATAATAATATATTCCTTTTTTGTGGTTATATTTATTATTTAGAAGCCTAAGGGTAGAGAATGGTTTGATACATAATATAGGGTCACTATTCTACAGTAAACTATGTGACATTGTCCCTAATGAATATTTTCCCAATTCATGTAACAATTTGTTTATATACATGTACAACATATACATTTTTGTACTATATCCTAGCCCCAAAACTTAACACTGTGATGACTCATGGAAAAAAACCAGGTCCTTTTCTTGATCAATGTATCTTAATCCACACAAATCCCTATATTAGTGTGAATAACAAAAATATTTTATTGTTGTTTAAAAATAACAGCTTGTGAAAAATACAAAATAACAAAACTTAAGGGTTAGGGTTATGGTGTTTAATGACAAGACAAAATCCATGCAATAAAGTCCCTGTAAAATTCAGTGAGGAAGCACCAAGGTTTACAGCCAATACAGGTGAGTTTTTTTTGTTAGGATTTTGTAATGAGATTGTGTGAAGCTTCATGTCACTAATAAATGAAGTTTGCCCACACACTTTCTCAATTTTTTCTATTTTTGACCTGGGAATTCAGGAAATCGGGCTAATGAGAAATACATGTATGTGTTTACTAGGGAAAGTGCTGTCCAATTTTTTTTTTCTTGGAACAAATTTGAAAATTGTAAACATATAGTCCACCATGTTAGACACCACTCAATATTCAATGGCTCTATATTTCTATATCGTATGTATCATGCATTTGACACCAGTCTGCTTAAACACTCATATTTTTGTCATGTTTTTAAAAGGGAAAATGCTGTCACACTATTTCACAACAAAACAATATAGGATTAAACGCTTTTCAGGAGTTCATGCATGTGTACACGGAGCCATCATGCACTCACGCACACCTTATCCACACCTTTCTGGGAAATGGTCATGTTATAAAGAAAACAATATACATTAATTCTATAAGAATTATGCATAAATGACCACTTTTTTCCTGTTGGAGCCATGAATGAGGTTCGAACTCACAACATTAGTGGTGATAGGCACTGACTGCACAGATAGTTGTAAATCCAACAACCATATGATCATGACCACACCTAGAAGATATATAAATGTGGTAAAAACAATAATCACTTTAATTGAAATTCTTCATCACACACTCACAATATTATGATATCAGGAAGATGAATCAATTCTTAATAAAAAAAAAAATTAATTGCTGAGGTGTCAGTTTTAGTCACTATCTTCTGGTGTGGTATAAACATGATGTATAAGATGCAATTAATATTCTTTAGACTGCTTATTCTTGCCTTGGAATTTCAACTGCCTTTTCACTTCCAGATCTGATAATTATTTTGTTATTTCAGGTGACATCCTTCAAGGAAAGGTTTTTATTAAAGTACAAATCAACTGTCAATCACCAATTGAGTGGGCCTACTATGCTTCAAGCATTGGAAAGCCAGATTTGTGTTGTTATTGTGCTGCAGAAGGATTTCAACAGGACAATGACCTAATGAAGAAGTACTGAGTTGTCCTGCCTTAAAAAGGCTTTGTGTCAAGCCTGTCTGAGGGACAAAAAGCTAATAACCGAAATCCTATCAAAAACTGAGAAAACATGAACTTGATGTTGCATAATTGTTTCTAGTCATATTTGTTGAATACATGTTGTACCTGATAAGGTGTCTTTTCTAGAAGATAACAACAAATGTTTTACAAACTTTATTCAGGGGGAAAAAAATAAAAAAATAATAAAAAAAAATTAACCGTTTTTGGTACGTATAGAATGTGATCTTATGCTTTAGAATGATAATTTGTAGGTGGGGTGCGTTTTATGCATAAGAGCAAGTATCAGACACTTTTTTTCAGGTCACGCAAAGAGTTACCGGGGGGGTAGCATAGCTTTGAGTTCACTGACAGCAATATTCCCAATGATCAATGAATTAATGTTCAAATAACATTACTTGTGTTCATTATATACAGGTATGTGTTATTTAAAATAAAATTGTATAAAAATTATATTGATTGCTTATTCATTGCCTTTTTGAAAGGTATGTAAATTATATATATTCTCGATGTTTGTCAATAATCATACTTGTGCATTGGTGTTGTTGTTCGGAACTAATTGTCCATACGAATGCAGGAATAACTGTCAAATGTTTGCTATCAGACATGTGATATTTTACTTTTTTTCAATCTATTTTTTCCTGGGGTGAAATTACCTGTGTTTGGGTATTGAACTTTTGTTTGAATTATCAATTTTTACAGCAGTTGACAAGGTCAAGGACCGTATATTGTATAACAAGGTGTGAAAAAATAATTGAACATACTGGGATACCTGTCAATATTATATAATATATGGCAGCATTGGTACAATATGAGTACACTTCAAAAGAAATTATAATCTCTTTGATCAGGTCTTAATTAATGTTATTACTTTTGTATTGTTTTCTCTTTATTTGAATGGATCTAATTACTTCCTATTTTAAGCTTGACCCAAGCTTGCCTATCTTTGATCACATGAATTAATACTGATTAAAGATTAAACATAGCTACATATTTATTATTTAAAACAACCATAATTCAGGTAAAGAACGACAAAAAAATCAACTGCTCCATCCGTATCACAGAGATGCAGCTAACCGTCGGCCCTGTCGGACCTAGGGGGCAGAATTTTAGAGGGTCCGGCAAATGACGTCTTTGTGTCAGACTTAATGACCGGCAAACATTTTTACTGCTTGGGGCTGTCAAAAATCAAATTTCTGTCGGTCCTGGTTACCTCTTAGACCCCTAAGCGAAGGATCTTTGATTATCGTTAATAAAGTCAAAAGTCGTAAACAAATCGGTAAAAATTTCTGTTCCTTTCTGTTTATGCTAAATTTCGGGAACCAGTTCCCATTCCGGATTTTATTTCGTATCCTATCGGTAATCGTTGTAAATTGTAATTTGATCATTTCCGTTATGGCTGCATGGCCAATTAAGTTTACGGAGGGATCTAAATCTGGAAAAAAGCACCCACTACTTATCAATTTATCTAGAGAATAAAAAAGCCAAAAGGTCGGCATATGAAAAGGAGAGGCGACCGGCATGGTCCTTTAATCGAAAATGGAAGGACAAAATGAACAAACAAATGACGACTTGATATCAAAATTAAAGTTTGTTTTTGCCCGCAAAAACGTATGTCTCCCCCCGTCCCACAAACTGTAGTCATAGGTAAAAAATCTATTTGGGTAACAAATAAAATTAAGCTTCAATGAATAACAAAAAAAACCTGTTTTTAATCCATGAAACACAAAAAAAAATTGATCAAAAGTGCTAAAGCAAGGGTTACAGGTACTATTCCATATTGCCATGGCAAAGTTCCCCATTCCAGAAAATTGCTCAGCCCATGTTCCAATGATTTTAAAGGAGTTTTGTTCTTCTAAAATCAATGGATTGGTGATGAAAACTTTTTCAGGGAAATAGTGACATTATGAGAGACTCTTGTACATATATATATACAAGTTTCAGTAGGGGATATTACACTAGAGTGTTTGCAAATAACTTCCACAAAATTTAGGGGATCAACATTTCCTGGTAATATGCACAACTACATATGGTGTCCTTACTACCTACCAAGTTTCATGAAATTCTGTTCAGTAGTTTCAGAGGAGTTGTGCTGACAAGCTGCTTTAGAAATATATTTCGGGAAATTTTAAGTTCAAAGGGGCATAATTCCCACACAATTTAGGGGATCTACATTTCCTGGTAATATGCACAACTACATATGGTGTCCTTACTACCTACAAAGTTTCATGAAATTCTGTTCAGTAGTTTCAGAGGAGTTGCGCTGACAAGCTGCTTCAGTAGTAAATTTCGGGAAATTTCCAATTTCAAAGGGGCATAACTCCCACAAAATTCAGGAGATCAAAATTTCCTGGTAATATGCACAACTACATATGGTGTCCTTACTACCTACCAAGTTTCATGAAATTCTGTTCAGTAGTTTCAGAGGAGTTGTGCTGACAAGCTACTTCAGAAGTATATTTCGGGAAATTTCAAGTTCAAAGGGGCATAACTCCCACAAAATTTAGGGGATCAACATTTCCTGGTAATATGCACAACTACATATGGTGTCCTAATTACCTACCAAGTTTCATGAAATTCTGTTTAGTAGTTTCAGAGGAGTTGCGCTGACAAGCTGCTTCAGAAGTATATTTGGGAAAATTTTGAAGTTCAAAGGGGCATAACTCCCACAAAATTTAGGGGATCAAAATTTCCTGGTAATATGCACAACTACATATGGTGTCCTTACTACCTACCAAGTTTCATGAAATTCTGTTCAGTAGTTTCAGAGGAGTTGTGCTGACAAGCTACTTCAGAAGTATATTTCGGGAAATTTCAAGTTCAAAGGGGCATAACTCCCACAAAATTTAGGGGATCAACATTTCCTGGTAATATGCACAACTACATATGGTGTCCTAATTACCTACCAAGTTTCATGAAATTCTGTTTAGTAGTTTCAGAGGAGTTGCGCTGACAAGCTGCTTCAGAAGTATATTTGGGAAAATTTTGAAGTTCAAAGGGGCATAACTCCCACAAAATTTAGGGGATCAAAATTTCCTGGTAATATGCACAACTACATATGGTGTCCTTACTACCTACCAAGTTTCATGAAATTCTGTTCAGTAGTTTCAGAGGAGTTGCGCCGACAAACTGTGTGATGGACAGGACAAAAACAATATGTCTCCCCACAAAAGTGGGGGAAGACATAATACTCATTAGAGGAATAATAAAATCTTACTAATATGAAGTATTGATTATTCGATGTTGCAGGGCTATCTAAATTGAATGTGGTCTCAGTCACTAACCCCCCTTTGGCAATATCCTTAATCTGATTCTGGTCGTAGTAGTCGTTAGCTGTGTCAAGGCTTTAAGATTGTCCCTTTAATCATACTGTATTGAAAGTGAAATATTAAAAAATTTCTAAAAAAAAAAGCAGGTCTGGCAAAAAGTTGATAGGTCTGGCAAAACTCTCTTACTTGCAGGACCCAATGTCTGACAGGAATTTATTTTTATCTGCAACTCTGGTATCATTTTCATTGCCGTTTTGAACTTGTTTTCAAATTAAGCATTACCGATAAACTTCCTGCATTCACAAAACAGCTAATTTTCGCTTGCAACATGTAGAATAATCGGTTTAAACTCTTTTAACAAGACTAATTTCACACTTCCCTGTCTAAAATTTATCAAAAATACATGGATTAACAAATACGTGATCTGTGGTAAGCAGTATTTTGCCGTTTGAATGAGGATTTCTGCCGTGAATGTTTTACTAAATCTCCCTGCGTTCTATAGATAGGAACTAGAATTTCCCCCAGATTTTTTGGGGAGGAAAGGGGTGCATTCTATGCACCAGTGCGTTTAATAGACACAAAAAGATGGTACCTACCCATACCTAACACCAGACTGTGTCCTGTGGGTCGAGTTTGGGCAAACTGAAATATTTTTAATGGTGGCCTCATACACACAAATTTAACAACATATGATTAAAATTTTAATACAATGTAGACCCTTGTCCTCAAAATCAGTTGTAGAGCCTGTTTAATAAAAGAACCCAAACTATATGCTGTTGTAGTACCTGCTGAAAATTGGTCGAACCAAGGATTTGAAGTGTTTTCTGTTCTTCTGTGTAGTTCAGACAGTCAAAGATACATGTAGTAAATATACAAATATATGTTGATACAGACAGAGTCTGCATGGAAAAATCCACTTAAAAATATACTATACAAAAATAAGAGGTTTCAGTAGATTTTCAAAAGATGTGTTTGGTTTTTTTAGTTAGTTACTACAGTACATAACAGGAAATGAGCATATTTAAGAGATACAGTTCATGATCAGTACTTTTAATAAGGCACACATACACTTCAAACACTATTTGTTAATTATATATAATTTATAAAGGCTCAAAACTTCAAGCAGCTGCCCACAGATAGACGAGTCCTAGAGTTTCTAATGATTATTGGTAATGTTCCCAAAAACAGACAAAAAATCAACAATGTATAGAAGGATACTCATACTGTTACCAAAATGTACTCAACTAATAACTATTTCCATTGAAGGTGTACATGTACATCTGTGTTGCAGAGCAATCTCAATGAAAGTGAGATATTTTTGATCATATCCTTGCAAAATTACATGTATGGTGATCCTCGAAAAGTACATGTTCAAAATGTACTATTCTGTATTATTTTAAGATGTACATTGTACACACCTGTACATTAGCAGAATTTCATACCAACCTAAATAAGGGTTATGGTGTTTAACACCACTTTCAACAATATTTCAGTTAAATATCATAAGTCAGTTTTATTGGTGGAGGAAACCAGAGTACCCTGAGAAAACCACTGACCTGTGACAAACTTTAACACATTATGTTGTATCGAGTACACCTCGCCATGATCGGTATTGGAACTCACAACTTTAGCAATAGTGGCAATAGACACTGATTGTATAAGTAAATCCAACTACCATACAATAACGACTGTGACAGCCCCTCCAACCTAAATAGATTCTGGTTAGAAAATAAAATAACTGAAAATCAATGAAAAAAATAGCTCAAACCACCTACACCCCCTTTCAAATGGTCCATTTTTGACCTGTTCTGACTGTACATGTGTTCAGCAACTTTCGGCAATTTCTCTCCAAAAGAAAATAGCTGAAATCATTTAAATAACTGACAAAAATCATCCCTGTACAGTCTTCGCACTAACCCAATTGCCAGAAGCCCGGGACAAGTAAAAATTGTGAAAGAATTTGCTTGAATTATTATAAATATAATTTTTTTTCTAAATTTGGCCTGTAGTAAATTCAATGCACTCACTCCCATTATTTTTCTTATACAATAATATAATTATAATTTACCAACTTCCTCAATATGTAATATAATGAAACCATGCCAATTTTTCTCGCCCAGAATTCACACCTGTTTATGCTTACACACATTTAGAGATCCATACAATTACAAATATTTCACAACTATTACCTGGCAATCCATATACTATTGATATCAATAATATTCATATTTTTGTGTAATAAACAGATTCTGTGGTATCTCTTATGATTGATAGGTACTTGATAAGAGATTTCTAAACAATTCTACAATCTTCTACTTAGCTAGTTCTTATGTACAAGTACAAATTTAATATTGGAGTACATTCACAAGATTTTTAAGAAAAACATTCCTTTGCTGGTTGTGTATTTGATGCTATGCACATGTATACAAAAATGTATGCATACTGTTTTTTAGGTCTCACCTCAAATATGGTAGATCGTGGGTTCAAACCCCCCCCCCCCCCTTCCCCCTATCAGGTCAAAGACAAACCTGACTATGAAGTTGATATTTGTTGCTTAACTTACAAATGTACCAGCTCAAGGAACAAATTCTGAAACATATTTGCATTGTCAGAAGCTAAATTCCATTTTTTTTCATTGCACTCCTCCCTCCCCTGCTTATTTTGATTTTATCTATGATATAAAACTTTTTTTAAAATCACACTGTCAGAACAGTTCCAACATCAAATAGAAAATTTGTAGTAAGAAGCAAAATTGATATCCCTAACGCACATATACATGACCACTCACTTTTCTAACTTGGAACAGGCACTTTAATGATAATTTAACTGTGTAATGTACAGTCCTTTTTTCTGCAGACTTCTTACAATACAACAAGGAGAGAATCATAAACTACAGTGCAGACCTGATAAAAGGCACTTCAATAAAAAATTAATGGTGTCAACAGCCTGTCAACTTGGTCCTAAAATAACAACAATACAGTGCAAATGGGTTTATTTCCAATCAAGGACCCATTAAGGGCAAGATCATTACAATGATTAAATATATGGGTACACTGTGTAATGTATACACACCATACAATGTAACAATAAAATAACAGAATATAACAATAATATCGGATGATACCTGTATAACATAGGATACACAACAAGTGTCTGATAAAATGTACAAATACAAATGTGTTTATTTCCAATCAAGGACCCATTAAGGGCAAGATCATTACAATGATTAAATATATGGGTACACTGTGTAATGTATACACACCATACAATGTAACAATAAAATAACAGAATATAACAATAATATCGGATGATACCTGTATAACATAGGATACACAACAAGTGTCTGATAAAATGTACAAATACAAATGTGTTTATTTCCAATCAAGGACTCATTAAGGGCAAGATCATTACAATGATTAAATATATGGGTACAATGTCTAATGTATACACACCATACAATGTAACAATAAAATAACAGAATATAACAATAATATCGGATGATACATTGTACCCGTATAACATACATGTAGGATACATAACAAGTGTCTGATAAGAATACCCAATAAAGAGGACAAGGTAATTGATTGTTACCAGAAGCTGCAACAGTCCCCATCCATGCATCAATTCCAAAAAAGATACTACATGTATTATATTTAGATGAACTTTTAAAGTCCTCTCCGTGGCATAAAAGCATATAAACAAGTACATTTATAATTTGTAGTTGTTTAGCCTTTAGGTGCAGAATACATGATTTTTCTGTACAGACTCTTACATTGCACAACAAGGCGAGAATCATAAACTACAGTACAGGGAGACCTGATATAAACTTGTACAAATCAATATTCATTTTAATGATTGACCGACATTTCTTTTCCATTGTAAATCATACATAAGAATCATGATCATTACCACAGCTACAAACAATGTAGTATAATGAAGGGATCAATATTTATAGAGATATCTACCAGCAAATTTACATATAAAAGTAAAACCAGCTAATTTGAAGGGCAACATAAATGATTTCGAAGGTCATAAGGGCACTTTTTATTAATGAGCGAGTGATTGTTGTTTAATGCCAAATGAGCAATGTTTTCAGCTAAGAGAGCTCTATATAAATGGCAAGAACAAGTTATATCGATGAGATGAATATGAGAAGGAATGGTGTTGTGCTATGCTGAAATCACATCTATAGGCAGTGGGTTCTACAGCTCCCCAGGAGTTTAAGGATATAAAAGTCAAGATATTAATTGAACAAATAAATAGACTATCAATAAAATCAGGATTTCGGTTGAAGTGCAATGTATGACAAGTATGAATTCCGAGACTATTGACCCCAATCCCCCGCCAACATACATACCAACCCGAGCAATCCTGGCTATGGGCCTCGAAACTGCCTAGCTATCCATGTAGTGATGTACATTAATGTAGATATTGTACATGTTCCTAGAGTACATACAACAAATATATAATACAATGTACATGTACAGTATCTAGGTAATGGGAACTAGTTATAAACACTTAAGTACATTCATGTCTTGATTGAACTTACTGACAGACACTTACACCATTACTTGAATACTTGATCTCATCCTAAACCACTTCACACAAGTACGGTAATCTCTTTATAAAATACTATATGCTCTTTATAGGGCTAGACATTCATATTTTTATACTCTTCATAACAAATTACTTTAGGTTAAGGTGATGTATGCTACCAGTACTTTATAAGAGTTGAGTAGCCTTTATTTATTGCCAGGGAGAAAACTTAACCTGGGTCCAATGGCCCAAGACCACACAAATTTTGTCTGTGCCCCATAAAATTTCAGACAGTAACCTGGGACGACTACTGAAATTTTGAACATTTCTATGTACAAAGTTGGTTGCTGGGAATCAAGAATATTTCGAATTACTGGGCTAATTAAAATAAAAATTCTATTTCAGGGGGCTTATAGCTAGCTGGCAACTATAGCAATGAGGCTAAGTTTTGTCCCCAAATTACATTTTTACATTTTTCAATACCAATAAAATGTACATGATCAGGGCTTTCACTACTAAAATATCTAGACCATCTGCTCTACAGTAAAGGATACATTGTACATGATGTATATTAAAATTCTGACTATATTTGATGTGCATAATGTACAATAACACATGTTTATATCGTCATTTATCAATAGTGATCAAATTCAGGGCTAGGTCTATGGTCGCTAACGCCACCTTGAACAATATTTCAGTTATATCGTGGCGGTCAGCTTTATTGGTGGAGAAAACCACTGACCTGTCGCAAGTCACTGACAAACTTTATCACATAATGTTGTATCGAGTGCACCTTGCCAAAAGCAGGATTCAAACTCACGTTAGTGGTGATAAACACTGATTGCATAAATAGTTATAAATTGCTTTCAATAGTGATCAAATTCAAATGCATGTTTTGTATTGTATATATACTGTATATAATTTACTTTAAACATTAAATTCATCAACACCCACATCTGCCAAGTGACTGTTCACTTTTGCTTTTAAAATGAATTTAAAATTTGAAATGAAGACAGTAGCCAGCTGTGGTTTAGTCAAAACAATTCATTGAACTTTGAATGATACATTACACATTCACACATTTCAACTTTCACAAAGTTATTTTAATTATTTTTTAACAGAAAAACTGAATGAATGTACATGTATAAAATGTATATGACGTAAGTCCCTACATGTATATATAAATACAGGTATATAGATATCCTGTATTATTTTTCTCTATAATTTTTTTTTATCTAGAAAAAATATTTACACAGATGTATGTAAACAAGGGTTGTGTATTGAACATTAATTTTATCAAAGATACAGGTATACTGTATTACAAATAAATTAATGATTACAATGTCATAAATAATATACATTGTAATGTATACTAAAGTTATGGAGTTCATTCAATACACATTTATAAAAATTATCTACTACATGTACAAATGATTTTGTTATACATGTAGGATAAATTGCAATAATATATTTTTGGTCCTTTAATTTGAATTAAATTACTTTCAAATTCCTGAAATGAAAATGCACAATTTCTGGAATGTCAAAATTAATGTATAATCAATACCACAATCCATGGTTAATTAAGTACCACAAAAAACAACTTGTATTTTAGTTTTACCAAATCATCTTCCAACTGATGAAGAAACAAAACAGTGGATCAGCAATACTAAAAATCAATACATCTGTCTGGTGTACTCAATTCTCATGTTTTATTAGTGTTTTATATTATTATGGATGGTGAGCTGACCTCAGGATACCCTGCTATTGTTGACCAACCATCCAGAAACCATACAAAACAAACAATGGAGATTACTGGTACATAGACATGATGTATCTCTTAATGAGGGTACCGTACATGTAAAAATGAAAATTTCACACACACAGTAATGGTTAGCAATATTTACCGACCAGGACATTGTACATGTATGCCTAATGGCCATTTAATATATACTAAAAATGGACAGAAATGAACTTTTACATGTAGGTTAAACAAACTGGTAAAGAAAACAAACCAGAGGCTACTGGAGTCTGCTATTCACAGTAGTTAAAAAAGATTTTAATTCATAACATGTTACATTTTTATTCAAATTCAATTCAAACTGTAACACAATCAATAAATTAAATTAGGCCAAAAAAAAATATATGTGTGTTTACTGTCACATGTCAAAAAAATCTAGGGTCGGTCGGTCGGGATTATTATTTTTTTTTTATTATCGACAAAACCGGAAATAGTCGTTCCCGGAATCCGATTCCGGTATTTAATTTTCGAAAATTCCGGTAAAATGACGAATTATGCAGTTTTTCTACCTTCTTTGCTCTCAATTTCGACAAAAAGCTAGCAGTTGAATAAATAAAACATTGCTGCTGGTTAAACAACAAAAATGGTTATCCGAATTCTGTGTAAAAATGCATAGGGTCGCTAGCAAAAATTAGGGTAGGTCGGGTGACCGTAAACACACCTATTTTTTTTTTTGGCCTTATGGTATGTGTATATACAGCTTCGGTTGAATGCAAATTTATTTTACCAACGGTTTTAAATTTACAAAATTTCTTATTTTGACCGAGAAAAAAAGATGTTCGTACAATAAAAATTATGGGTACACATACCCAAATCATAAAATGTACAGGTACTGCACGGTGCATAAAAATGTGTATTCACTGATTGGTAAGAGAGGATATATATGGATCTACATTTTGTAAATGAACAGGACTGAGAGACAATCCAACTTGACACTGACATAAATTACAGTAAACCAACAGTGCTTCCACTGCTACTCTACTGACTACGTGTAGGTTTTTAGGTAATGCAATTCTTACATGTAGATCTCAATGGCACATTATGAAAATTTGTAGTTTTTTTTCTTAGGAAGATTTTCATATTGCATTTTAAGTTAGGCAGAAGTGTTTTACAGGTAAAATATGAAAATAAAGATAAACAAAATTGGTTTTTATATCAAAACATTTTCTACAGATGAAGTAAAAGATACAGTACATGTAAATGAATTTTGTTTGTTTTTATTTCAATTGGGCAGATTCATTATTACTATTTTTTCTCGGCAGAAACATGTGTCTGTGTGATTTCAATCCACTCTCTGTAACTGGTTTTATTATATTTTAAAAGTTTGATTATCTAAATTATTAAACATAATATTTTTCAAAACACCATCTGTTCAAAGTCCAGTACCTATTTTAGTCGCCATGGCAACTTGGAAATCCAATTGGTGCCTCAAAATTGTCAATACAAATATAAGTCACCATCTGCATTTGTTTACGACTCCAGTGCAGAGATCCATGTAGGATAAAAGTTTGATGAGTTCCAACCAAAAAGTCATGAGTCCCACTTATATATTCTTTGCAAAAAAAATTGTGAGTCCCAAATGAGGAGTCCAGAACTAACCTAAACGTGTTGCGAGTATCTCTGCCAGCATTTGCTTCCACTAAACTATTTATATAATAATGTTATGCTTAGCATTGACTGCAAAAATAGTAGCCAGGGTGGAAGCCATATAGTGTCATTATTTCTCTAGCCTCCCAAAAGATTTCTATATTCAACTCCAAATTATATAACAGTGGTAGTAATATTATTACTAAAACACACATTATAGCTTCTTCTTTTTTTTTATGAATCATGTAATTTGTTTCTAATATTACAAAATTAGGAATTTATTACCTATTACAGATATATGTTTATTTAATAAATACAACATGCATACATATTTATACATGTCAGCACAGGTAAACATAAATTTGTAAATCATGGAAATTCATAAGTGCCCTCATAGTATATTTCGACCAATATTGAGATACTGTCTATAGATATAACATATTTAATTTTAGAGCCAAGGTTTTAAGTGATTCATTATTATAAAAACTGATTGATAATCTAAGAAGCTAATAGTTTGCTTTAATAAACAATTACATTCCCAGCATACTGTGCATGATTAGATCAGCTTCTTCTGGTGTCATTTTTATTTCTTTACATTCAATGAAACAAACTAGTATTTCCAGAGCTCACCAAAACAGATGAAGTGGGTGAACCCACTCCCCTAATTTCAATGTAATCACCATATGCCTGCCAAATAATCATAATTTTTGTTCATTATTCACATGCATTGTATGAGGAGCTCACATATTCCAGATCTGTATACAGGGTTTGATATTCAATATTCTATTCCAATCTTGTTTTTTGCATCTTTTTAATATCGTTGTGCAGCACATTTTGTGAAAGATAGGGGGTCATGCGGAAACGGGGAAAGAAATGTCAAGATTTTGCAATCTGTTCGGAAGTCGCCCAGATTTTCACTCATTTCACCTTACGTCAACTGAGAGAGAAGTCGTGTCACCATGTATTTGCCAAGTGTGGTGAGCCCTGATTTCAATACTCATTAATTATTGTATCACCATTTTTATGGATGATGCCAGGGGAAAATGAGACCTGATTGAGAATGAGTACCTTGGGAAAATCATATATATTTTTGCTACATTTGGGATCTTGGGAATGTTGTTTTGTGCATTCACACACTTTTGTCAGTATCCCTTTTACCCCACTGTAAAAAAAAATTTAAAGAAGCTTTCTCTGCAAGATTTATTATTTGAAAACCTAAAAAAATAAATATTATGTCAGTCTTTTTATTCGTCTTCTACTAGTGGAAAGACTTTGATCTAGGACAATTTGAGTATCTTGAGACATACAATCTTAACATGCCCTTTTAAAGCATGCTAATTGTGTTTCATTCCATATTATATTACTGTTTTATGTTCAATATTTGATTCCAACATAAGAGTTATCTCCCATTTAAGAAGGTACAAAGGGTATATGAATATAGAGCTCTATAACTGGGAAAATTTGGAATTTATCTTTCATAAAATTATTTTCATCCTCCGATTTATTCCAAACACCAAAATTTGTATGTATTTCGTAAGTTCCCATCAGTATATATCTTTTTCTCTGCTTAAATATTACGGGTTTGGCAAAAAATAACAAGATTAAGAATTTCCCCGCTATAGCTACATTGTATATTGATTTACCTTTTCTAAAGAGAGACAACCCTTACAAAAAATGAATTCCAGTTCTTGAAAAGAGGGAATAATAGTAATATAAAGCTCAGTATTCTGTACCTTTGCCTTAATAATTGTCAAAATATGCAATGAGACAAAACTGTTTATTTTAGGAAGATGTACATGATCCTCCTCTTTTTTGGTTACCAGACAAACCAGTTTTTGTTACCAAGTTTCTCCCTGCAATCAAGAATGGGAAATAAATAACTCAACTTTGTTTATGTACAGATTAAAAAAAATATATACGGTACCCATAATGTATTAGTGTTTCCAGTTAAATATAAATGAAGCTTTAGCCTTTACAGAAAATGACAAGACCCATATTTTTGTTTATTTGTTGTAAGTGGCCAGGTTTTACTCTTATTTCGGTTTTTTTTTAAACAAAATAAGATAAATAAATAAAATAACTAAAAGAGTGTTGGAAAAAATATATTTGTTGTATGTAAGTAACACATACCATATGAATTTTGAGTGTGTTTGGGTACATTTGTATTTGTTGGAAGTGACCATGTTGGTGTATCGATGTTAAGAATAGTTATAAAATTGATCATTTTGATTACTCTTGTGACAAATTTATGAAATTTGCATTTTTTTATGAAAAATAATTCATATACAGTGGTAGATCCAGGATTTCAAGTTAGGAGGGGGGGGGGGGGGGGGGGGGGGGCGGAACAGAGGGAGACATGAATTTTTTTTTGGGTATTTCATGTGAAAAATCACGATTTTACACCAAGAATCATATTTTTTCCAATTTTAGGAGGGGCGTGCGCCCCTCTGGATCCGCCCCTGATATAGAATCTTTCTTTAACTAATACAATAAATACGATTTTATGGTGTATTTGGGTATATTTCAGTATATTTGGGTAAAAAGTCGCACCCGACAGATTGTACTTTCTCATCTTAGTAGTAAGTTAACTCATTGACCCAGTTACCTGTTACCTTCTCTGTATGTTGCCGCCTTTCTCAGGAGAACCACTTCATCAACGGATCTTCATCCATTATCGAAGCGTAGTTTATATTTCTTATGAATTTTTATCACACTATATTATATACTTTATACGGGATGTGGAACATTTTTTTAAAAGAGTATGTCATAACACACGCACTTTGAATAATAAACATCCATCGATGCATATAATAGTAATAAAATCTGAGACACATCCATTGATGCACACAATTGTGTTAAAATCTAAGGCACATAGGTGTGGTAAAATCAGACACATAGATTTGGTAAAATTCACGGCTAAATTTAAAAAGTGATAAAATCTAGGATACCTCCATTGTTGCACATAATTGTGTTAAAATCTAAAACACATCCCTCGATTCACATAATTGTGGTAAAATATAAAACTCAAAAATGTGGTAAAAACTAAGACGCATAATTGTGGTAAAGTCTAGTATTTGTACTGTCCAAAACTAAGACGCATAATTGTGGTAAAGTCTAGTTATTGTCCATTTCTATGACTATGTTATTCATTTTTGTGATTGTGTGTACCCGTCTAGACTACACAAGATGCACCTTAGACCACAGGGGATAGTGACAAGGCCCTGCACCTAGACGAGGCTTAATAAATTTTGCTATCAATCTAAGCTTTATTATAATATTATGAAGAAACAACTTGGTACATTATAAAATCATGAAATTTACGCTTTTGGGCGACACTTATAAATAAATATGAGGCTGCATACAGCCTTACAGACCTGTAGCTCTTATGCCAGTTATGGTTCTTAGCCATTTTTCTATTGTCCGCAAATATCAGAAAACTGGCAAGGACCATAAGAGCTACAGCTTACAGACACCATAATAATCATTGTCTACTGAACTACTGTCAAAATATGACAAGATTTGTTTACAAATGGCTTCTGCAGATCAACACAATTAAATCTGTTGAAAACACCCTTTATTGGCAGGTAATAAAACTGTCATAAAATATAATTACTTACCTTCAATACAGACCACATGTTCACGTATCTGTTGCTGAATTAGAGGATCAGGAATAGCATCTATTAAATCATAAATAGCATAAATACTCGGGTGCACCGACTCAAATCGCTGGATTTCCTGTCGGATTGCCAGTGAATTACTCAAATATGGCTGCATCGGTCCCCTTGAATTCATTTTCTATGAAACATAAGTTCATCTTTTCCACAACAGATCCATTATCAATTGATAAATGAAAGGGATGTGGGTGCAAAATCCACAAAAATTAGTCAATAACAATTTTTACCAAAATGGCCTTTTTCGTCGCGCGTGCGCATAGCGTTTTTTTTTAAACGCATGCGTTTCTGATTAATGTGTATTTCCGGTGTACTTCCTGTTTATTTTACACGAGCAGGGGGGAGAAAGTATCCACAACCAAATAACTCTAAGCATTTCCCGTCCTTTCTAAAAGTATGAAGGCATACAAATAACAGAATATCTGTTCTTTCATTTTATAATATATGTCTCAATGAGCACGAAACTAGTAACCATAATATGCAGGCAATGAAAAGTTCAAAAGAAAGGCAAATTGGAGGAGTGGCATTTTTGTTTTTGCACAAGTCAAGGCCAAGTGCTTGTTTTTATATATAATATAATTATAGTAATACCATATGTGTACATGTATACTTTATATAGTTTAAAGGGTAATGATGAAACTACACGCCCATTTGTGTTGTTTTAAAGTTAAACGAACCTCATCGGTGACGATGGTGGAATGCTCTAAAGGATGCCAGTGTTGGGGCACCGAGTCTTGAAGCTTTCAAGGCTTGCCTCCGTCAGTAAGCTGCCAGTGCCGTTTTTAACCTCACTGTAAATATTCCGCACACAAAATTTTGTAGTTGTTACATGTGCACACCCAAAGTGGCAGAATAGTCAATCAGATGACGGAGGCCGCTCAACGGAAGAAGAATGGGGTACTGGGTCGTTTCGCCCCGTAATGTGAGTCGATTCGCCCCACTTAATCGTTATTATATAATAATAGATGAAGTCTTTTCCGACAATTTTTTGGTAATTATTTATTCATTAGTTGTATAGAAAAAAAATAATAACAACTGATAGGTGTCACAACTAATTTGAAGCCATGCAGAACAAACAATACATAGCATCGTGTTATAGGTTTTCGTGCTATTATCGATTTTCCGATATAGCGATTAACAGTGTTAACCCTTCATTCATATGACGATTGGAATTTTCAAAGAATGGCTAGTTAAATATTTCTTTGTACATCAGATTGTTTTTAAAGCCATTCTTGTATTTTAATATACTCTCGATTATCTGGCAACTTTTGTTGTCAGTAAAATGGCGTCATCTGTTTTCGTGTGAAGTAAAAACAAGGCCGATATACGGGATGGAAACAAATATATAATCCGGAAATGGCTGGTTTTTAAAATTTCATGGTTCTGGCTATCTACCAAATCATACTACATCTAAATAAAATAACAGAATGTTTGAAAATGACCACTTTCAAAATTGTGTTTACTTTAGATGTTTTTTTTTTGTGCTGAAACCACAATGCACTGCAAAGTGACATGTATTTTATATAAGAAACAGGCACATGACAGGAAGAGCCAGTGTCTGAGAGGCAGACGACATAGTTAAATTTTACATAGCTCTTCTGGATTTTTTTCCAGCTACTTTATAAATGAAGTAAATTTTTAGCATTACAAAAAGTATGGTTCAGTAGGTAGGTTCACTGTTTTTGGTACTTACGTCTTTAAAAGCAAACTTTAACATTTTTTACAGATGTCACGTTGTAGTCCTGTTTACGTTCCATAAATAGAAACTGGAGGACACGTCAAAAATAATGCGTGCGCTGTGGAAATCAAAATAAAATGGATAAAACGAAAACACATACCGTGACGATGCATACTAATTTATTACTGTATTTTACAAATTTAAGCAGGTGTCGAACAATGAAAGTGAAGCCATACATAATATTAAACACATCGAGAAAGCATGTTAATTATGAGGAAGACAAAAATAAAGTACCCATGAACAAGCCTTACAACATCCAAAATATGAATATTTGCAATGGTATTTTCCATATTTCATTTTTTAGAGCACTGTTAATAAATGAGGGCGAAACGACCTGGATTCGTGGAACGGTTAGCGTGCTCGACTCGCGATCGTGGGTTCGAGCCCCAATCGGGTCAAACCAAAGACTATGAAATTGGTATTTGTTGCTTCTCCGCTAACGACCCGGATTCGTGGAATGGTTAGCGCGCTCGACTCACGATCGTGGGTTCGAGCCCCAATCGGGTCAATCCAAAGACTATGAAATTGATATTTGTTGCTTCTCCGCTAAGCATGCAGCATTAATGAGAAAAAGCAAAGACTGGTTGGCTCGGAATCGGGATAATGTGTCCTAGTGGGGCTACATGTCTATCTGCAGAATGCTGTTTCAGTGAGCTAGCGCTATTAAAATCCAACTAATGTTGTCTAGTACAAAGCGGACCCCATCATTATCTCGTTGAAAATTAACTTGTTCTCCCCATGATCAAGCTGAAAAAGTGCTGAGTTGTCATAAGACAACAATCACTCACTCTTTGGATAGTACACGAAAAAACATTGGTTTTATATTAAACTCTTTGTGACCTACCTACCTAATGTTATCTTGCTCTAACTTCTTATTGCCGGATCAAAATCCGAACAAAGGCAATTGTTTCAATTGACCCACTGGGCCCACAGGTGTTGAGTGGAGAGTATTGGAGTGTGATCAGCCATGGATTGTTGAGGTACTGAAATTTGCAAAGAGATATGTTTTTTAATGGTAAAAGTATTGAAATTAATGACCAAATTAGTGATTTATTGATGTATATCTTTTTTTTTCTTTTTCAACACTCATCATTTTCTCTCTGAGTACAACAGGGTACCCAATAATATCACAGCTGAGGGTAATATAGCTTGACAAATTAAGTTTTTATTACATTTTCTAGTTGGGTACAACAAAAATGTTGTTTTATATATATATTTGTGATTTTATTTTTCATTGTAGAGTGAAAACATGAACGTTGAAGGTGAAATCAAACATCTGATTGCAGCAATTCAAAGATTAGGAAGCAAAAGTAAGGGTGTTTTAGTTATAATATTTTTACATTGTTATAAATAGTGTATTCTTTCAATTAAAAATGAATTTACATCTTACTGTGCAATATGTGCCTATTACATTGTACCACTAACATTGTGAGTTTAAATCCCACTCATGACGAGGTGTACTTGATACAACGTTATGTGATAAAGTTTGTCAGTGACCTGCGACAGGTCGATGGTTTTCTCTGGTTACTCGTTTCCTCCACCAATAAAACTGACTGGCACGATATGTCTGAAATATTGCTGAGAGTGGCATTTAAAACCATGACCATAATTCCCTAACCCTGTGTTGTAATGGTTAGTGAGCATTCCTGGAGTGGACGATCAAGGTTAGGACCTCAAATTTGTCAAAGCAGAGAATTTGTGAAATGAATACTTGCTGCTTTTCTGTTAAGCACTAAAGAGAAAGAGCAAGAACTGGCTTGACTGAGAGTCTGAATACTGTTTAAAAGACAAAATTAAAGATATAAACAACTGCAATGACATTTACTACTCCTCTGTCAATCCTCCAAAAACACAAATGTTAAACAATTACATAAGTCAATGGAAATAGAACCTGGCTTTAAACAGGTATATCACTGTGTTGATGTAATGGTTGGCATGCTCGCTTCGAGTGTTCCTGTCAGATCTAACTAAAGACTATCAAATTAGTATATGTTGCGTCTACGCAAAGCAATTGGCAATGAAAAGTAAGAACAAAGACTGGTTGGCTTGGAATCAGGATAATGTGGTTGAGTGGAGTGACATGTATACCCATGGACTGTTGTTTCAGTGAACAAGCACTATTAAAAATTAACTAAGTATGTTTGTCTAGTACAAAGCGGACCTCATTATTATTTCATTGAAATTTAACTTGTTCTCGTCATGATATAGCTGAAGATTACTCATTTGACGTTAAACAACAATCACTCACTCCTGTCACTGGTAATGTGTACTTGATACACATACAACTTTATATGATACAAGTTTCAGTGACTTGCAACAGATCGATGGTTTTCTGTAGGTACTGCAGTTTCCTCCAAAAACTGGATGTTACAATAAAAAAAACTTGTTGAAAGTCCCTTTTAAAGGAATGACCATTTAATATTAAGGGTTAATCAAATAAATTTTGACAAATCTAGTCTTATCTTCTAGGTGGATCAGCAGTTTTACATGTAAAAATAATCTGTGGTGAAAGGGAGGTAATCAAATATGAACAGGGACAAAGTTTTTTTAATTTACATTTTATAGGCTTTTTATCTTTATCGTTGTCTGTCCAGTGCAAACTATTTCAACAATATTCTCTGAAACCACTAGGCCAATTTTCTTTTAAAATTGACCGGAATCATTCTTTGGTTGAAATATTTTCTTTCAAAATTGTCTCCAAAATCCAAGTCAACAATCCAACATGGCTTCTATTACTATAAATAGATCGTAAGGGGCAAAACACACCTTTAGACCCCATAAAGCCACTTTATTCCACATAAATAGTTGAAATTGGAACTGTAGTTCCATTTTAATGAAAGAAAGATATATATTACAGTTACTTTTAAACATAATGCATTTTATAATTTTTTGTTGAAAATGTGCAAATTAGACTGATTTGACAAAATTAATTGGAAAATTTTCTCTGAAACCACTTAGTTGGAAAATATTTAAAATTATTCTTCTTTGAAACCACTGAACCATTTTGGAATATTCTTTGGTCAGTCTCTGCAAAATATTTGCTGTTTGTGTTGATGGGAAAATCCATAATGGCTGTCACCACAGGACATGCATGTAACTTGACCTTATGTAAAAATAAAGGTAGACTTGATTGAACACAAACTGTTTATAGATTATCAAGTGAGCATCTAGTTTCTTCATTTTATTTTTTTTAATTAAAAAGTAGTGGTACATTTATATTTACTAGCAACATTTTCAAAATAGAGTTGTACATTGTATTTTACATTTCAGATTCAGATGATCAAGATGAGGTGACTTTTGGCATACTTTTCAATGACGACGAATGTGCCAATCTATTTGAAGCCATCGTCGGAACCCTACGATCAGCAAAAAAACGGAAGATTGTCAAATATGACGGGGAACTCCTTCTACAAGGTGTACATGACAATGTGAAGATTACGTTACTGAAAACAGAACTTTGATGGCAAGGAAAAATTAGGACTTCGATTAATTAAATGGTGCATATCTGGTGCTTTACTAGACATTAAACGATAAATGAGGCCAAAAAAAAAGATATTCTTTTCAGTGCAATTACATTCTGCCAATATATTTTTATGTACATGTAACTTACATTCTACCGATTTTACGTACATTTAAATTGTAATGTTGTAATTTGGATACCTTTTTCTTGTGAAATGATTTTGCATAATGTATAAAAGCTTCTTGTTTGAGAAATGACACATAATTCTCTACATAAAACATAATAGCTCAGGTCCTAGAGTACAAACTCCTACTAAAAAAAACCCATCCACTAAGAATGCAATATCTATTAAATACAATGTTCTATTTGGACGATTTTAGAGTATGAGTACAAAGAAAACCATCCAATCAGAACGTAATACCAATTAAATACAATGTTCTGATTGGATGATTTTAGAGTATGAGTACAAAAAAAAACATCCAATCAGAACGTAATACCAATTAAATACAATTTTCTGATTGGATGATTTTAGAGTATGAGTACAAAAAAAACCATCCAATCAGAACGTAATACCAATTAAATACAATTTTCTGATTGGATGATTTTAGAGCATGAGTACAAAAAAAAACATCCAATCAGAACGTAATACCAATTAAATACAATGTTCTGATTGGATGATTTTAGAATACCCCGGTATTATTACAAATATCGTACTATAAAGTTTTATGGCCGTGAGTTCAGATATCTACAACAAACAATCTAAACTGGAAAATACAAACTTTCTAAACCTTTTTAGTAGTACTTCAGCTACGACAAAGCTGTACTTTTACGAAGAGTTAATTTGTTTTTGTTTGGCCTAAAATTTAAGCTTGGAATGTGATTTGTATAACAGTATTTAAACCTATATATATAAGTGCAATCTTTGTTTTTCAAAATTGTGATGAAATTATTTGTTGTGAATTTTTTATGATATTAAATTCCATTTCATGATTGCGTGAAAAAATTCTACAATGAAAAAAAAATGAATATGCAATTTAAAATTGTTTAGTCTATGTTTTCTATTAAATTTTAATACAGTTCTAGATCTATTTTAAATACCAAATAGGTATAAAAAGTGCTTATGTTTCATGAAATTACACATCTCAAAATCATTTATTAAGAAATGTTCATCTGAGACAATCTTTTTTTTTCTAAAACAGAATGAATACATTTGATTATTTTGTGTATGGACTAAGATACAGTCAAACCTATATTAAGAGGTCACCTTTGGGACAAAGTAAAAAGGGTCTTTTAAGACAGGTGACCTCTTAAAAGAGGTTTAATTCATATGAAATTTCCTATGACAGAACAAGAAAAGGGTGACCTTTTAAAACAGGTGACTGCTTAAAGAGGTGAACTATTGTATTATTGGTAACTAATGCCTTTGACTAAGAATTTAGCACTAAATAAAATTCTATATTTATATTGGTAAGTACCAATGATAACAGTGATCTAGAAACCAGTATAGAGAGCTTAGCTAATATTTTTACTGACCATTTAGATTGCATTAATTTCTAACAGTAAATCGCTACACAAACAGTATATCTAATAATTATATGTCAGCCATTTTTAGAGTTAACCAATAAAAAGATAGGTATGTATTATGAAGTGTTTACATGAAAAAAAAACTACAAAAAAACCTTAAATTTTAATTTTGTAACTCAAAACTTGAAATAAATATATAAATGAATAAATGCTAATAAATGTGAAATATGGAAACAAGTTAAAAGTCCATGTTTTCTTTACTTTTTACTCAAATGTTAGCTGAGCTTTTTGACTGCCATTCTCTGTCGAGTTTCAGAGTATTTGAAGAAATTAGTTGCCAGACATATACAGAATGAAAATGTACTTGTTAAGAATTTGTCCAGGACAAGTGTAAGGGGGCTTTCCATTCACAGATGGTTATAATATAATTTTCTACTTAAAATAGTGTTATTTCCAATTGAGTGATATAACTGAAATATTGTTGAAAGTGGCATTAAACACCATACACCAAATTGAGTGTGCCCTGATGTTTTAAATGAGGTAGAAGCTTAAACCAATATAATTGTTTCTACAATTTAACTGAACAACTGTGATAAATTTTGTATTTTATTTTAGGCTTATACATTTTTTGTATATTAGTGCATATAAGTATTTCACTGTTTTATGGGAGTTTTATTAAGTAATATAAATGTCAGAGGAAAAAAACATATTTTCACATTTATATTTTGTTATTAAATCAATGTACAATGTACATTTTATATTTTATTAGCATTAAAGTTATATATCTATTTGAAACATGCTTTTTGATTGTCATTTCTGTATCGGTGGCGTAATGGTTAGCGTGCTCGCCTCGAGTATGTAGATCTTGGGTTCGAGCCCCGGTCGGGTCAAACCAAAGACTGTGAAAATTGTATTTGCTGCTTCTCCGCTAAGCACGCATCTTTAAAGAGAAAGAGCAAAGAATGGTTGGCTCAGAATCAGAATAATGTGTCCATGTAGAGCGACATGTCTACCCGCGAACTATTGTTTCAGTGAGCTAGCACTATAAAAATCCAACTCAGTGTGTTGGTCTAGTACAAAGTGGACCTCATCATCACCTCATTGAAAATTAACTTGTTCTCGCCATGATATAGCTGAAAAATTGCTGAATTGGTATTAAGCAACAATCACTCACTCAATCACTCACTCAACTCTGTAATCTCCCTTGTGGTGTAATTATTAGCATGGTTATGGTATATCATGGGAATGAACTCTGGTTGGGTAAAAACAAAGACTATAAAATGGATATTTACTGCCTCTATAATTAGTATGCAGCAATAAGGAGTAAGCACAAAGACGAGTTGGCTCAGATAATGTGTCAGAATGGAGCGACATGTCTTAACGGTACCTGTGAACTGTTATTTCAGTCTAGATAATGTGTCAGAATGGAGCTACATGTCTTAACGGTACCTGTGAACTGTTATTTCAATCAGCCTTGCACTGCTAAATCCAATTGTGTTGGTCTAGTACAAAACAGACTTCATCATCCTCTTATAAAATATTTACATGAATACCCATTGTAAACCTGGAAACATTGCTCTCTTGGTGTAAAATGGCTGACTTCTCAGTTCAACCAATCATTATGAAATGAAAGCTTAAGCAGTGATGGTCAACAATATCAACAAAGAGAACAATCACCTCTCATCTGAAATCATTACGCACAAAAAAGACCATGACATATGCCGATGGTAATCTTGGGATAAGCACAAAAATGTGGAAGGGTTTAACTGATCAATAGGATCACAACCCTCTTATTAATTGGATCTCCAACGAAAATACAGATATTAACAAACAAAAAAACCTGCTCAGATTTTATTCCATTCAAAAAGACTACACACTATCACAAAAAACGAATGTTGATATAAACATGGACAATACAATAGCAGGGTCACTGAATGTAGATGAAAATTTGAGTGATGTTATAGAAGCTACTAAATACAGATCAGTTAAGGAACAAACAGTAGAGTGGTTTTTATATGACTTGACCAACCGATGATGAATGAAATACCCCAAACAAAATTTGCGCCTCCCTCCGCAATTGGAAAAAATATGATTTTTTGGCATAAAATCGTGATTTTTCACACGAAATACCCCAAAAATTTCGCGCCTCCCTCCGCTCGGCGCAATTTTTTTAAGCCCCCCCCCCTGGGATCCGCCCCTGTGGAGATTATGTATTTGTTTGTAAACTTGGAAACTTGCATGACAATCTGAACAATTGATAATACCACTTTCATTACTGCTCCTTATTCTGGCTGTCATTACAGAATTTTTTATTGCTCATTATCTTTATAACCATGCTAGTTTTTAGGCCCCTAGACCAAAGTCCAGGTGAGGTATTGTCAACACTTTTCTTCATCATCTTAGGCAGTGTCACTGTCTGCCTTCGTTAGCTTTTCACATTGCTGACTTTTCCTAGCAAATAAATCAACCATTGTTACCATATTTGATAGGAATTGACTTGGGTGATCCTTTACATATTATGTGATTTTGCTTTATTCAGAACATCAGGTTGACCTCTTGGCCATTTATGTTTTCTTTTCGGCTGAAATTGAAAATTCAAAATTCTTCTAGGAAAAAAGATGCATGAATGACAGAGTTGTTACCTAGTAGGTATGTTTCTTATATGACTCGCTAAGATGTTAGTTTCATTTTGTAGGCCAAAAATCCAAGATGGCCACCACTGCAGGATGAAGTTTTAACATAAGAAATGATTTTTTTTTTTTTTTTTTTAAATTAATATTCTTATCTGAATCCACTAAACCATTTGAAAGCAAACTTTGCTGGAATGTTCCATTGATGGCCATTTACAAATATTCTGTTTTCATCCAATATGACTGCCATGGCAGGAAATAGTTTTAACATCAAACCTTATGGGAAGATGAACAAAATTGTTTTTCTCAAAAACTGAAATTTGCTTGAATCCATACTGTTCATGAATGATCATTGTATGGTCCTTTACAGGGTTAGGGTTATGGTGTTTAACGCACCTTTCAATACTATTTCAGCTATATCGTGACGGTTAGTTTTTATTGGTGGAGAAAACCACCGACCTGCCGCAAGTCACTGACTATCACATAATGTTGTATCGAGTACACCTCGCCTGAGCGGGAGTCGAACTCACAACGTTAATGGTGATAGGTACTGGTTACATAGGTAATTGTAAATCCAACTACAATAGGATCACGACCATGACGATCCCTTGTCCCTTACATATCAATATTTTGTGTGGAGTGAATTGTAATGATACAATAACATCCTCAGTTTAATGAATGTGTTCCATCTCATCTTTTACACAGACGTACTACTACTACTACTGATTCAATGACCTCATCCATTAAGTTCGTGGTCCATCACAAATCAACTCCCGTTGACATTGATGACCTCTTCCGTATTATTTACGTTTTCCATTGTGACATTTAAAATCGCTAAATTCGGACAGAATCTTAACTTTGAACTAGAATGACTTATCTTGCGTCAACTTTACTAACAGAAAAGAGATAAGGCATGCATAAGTATAGTGAAATATCTCAGAGACAATGGCGACTCTTGTGTATATTTGTTTTTCAATTTGCCTGGTAGTAGGAATTAAATATGCAGAAGCAGCAACATGTTCAGTCACCGCGGCTTGTGAGTATGGAAATTTAAAAAAAGGGACCGGGGAAAGAGGGGGAGAGTGTGGGTGTGTGTTAAATAAAACGGAAATGTTGTCTAGTTATATTTGAAAGATAATTATATTAGAACAACCACTGTCATTAATATTTGTGAGGTGTGTATACAGTGAGGGCGGTTAAGAACGAAACTTTACGCCAACAAAGATTATTTTAATTTTCCCATTGTGAACTTTCCATTTATATGTAGCAACATCCCAGCAGCACCTGTATATGGAGTATATATCTCTCAGTTCAAACGATATTTCAGAGCCTGTGATTACTATCAGGATTTCCTTGATAGAGGGTTGCTGCTAACAAGGATACTAGTGAACCAATGGTGCCTATTGGTTAAGTTGAAGTCATCACTTCGAAAGTTTTAGGGGTCCTTGTGGCTCAATGAGTTAGGTAGTTGAATTACCTAACAACTCATACAAGCCTATCACCAATACAGCGTGGGTTCGCGCCCGGCTTTGTAAATTACAAAAAGGGTGCACTCGACTCACATCCGCAAGTGATCAAGTTTACCAGTTGCTTGCCCATGGTCGGTGGTTCTCTCCGGGTACTCCGGCTTCTTCCACCACTAAAACTGGTCGTCATGATATAGCTGAAATATTGCTGAAAATGGCGTTAAACACAATGAATCAAATCAATCAAAATCAAATCGAAAGTTTTACGGTCACCACCATTACCGTTGTGGAATATCTGTGTCACAAATAACCGCAGATATGTTCCACTTGTCGTACACACTTCCCGGTCTTTTCCTCATTCATGACTTATCACCGGGTTTGTAACTAGATTAACACGACGGGCGCCACTAGTGGAGCAGGAACTGCCTACCTTTCCAGAGCACCTAAGTTCAACCCCGGTTTTTAGTGGGGTTCGTGTTACTCGATCTTTAGTTTTATGTGTATGTTTTGTAGATCGTTGTGTGTCCTTTTGTACTTTTCCTTTTGGCCATTGTGTTGTCTGTTCTTCTTCGATATACGGATTCTGATTACCCCTTTTGGTATCTTCAAACTCTTCTTATATTTGATAAATATAAATAACAGGGGATTGATTACCTGTTGTTCGTAGTTATTTTTCATTGCACATCTGTCCAGTTTGACATTCCTTGTCTGCATTTCGGAGGAAGATGCATTGTTTTCATCATGTCCGTCCGTCCGTCACAATAGTTTGTACCTATAAATTATCCTTCATTTTAAACAGGAATTCTTCTAAACTTTGCACTCTTGTTTATTTCCATATGAAGATTCGCATATCGGTAAGACAATTTGATCAGATGATTTTTGAAGGAGTCAAAGCCCCTTTAAATCGTTTGTCTGCGCAACCCCTCGTACATTTTAATTAGGAATTACAAGTTATCTTTCCCAAAAGATAAAAGAATGTGAAAGGGTAAAGACATCATAGAAAAAAGGAGTACACACATGCTAATAGAATATACGATTCGTGGTCGTGATCGTATGGTAGTTCGACTTACAGCTACCTATTGAATCAGTGCCTATGACCACTAAAGTTGTGAGTTCGAACCCCGTTCATAGCGAGGTGTACTCGATACAACATTATGTGATAAAGTTTGTCATTAATTTGCGACAGATCGTTGGTTTTCTCCGGGTACTCCGGTTTTCTCCACCAATAAAACTGACCGCCATGATCTAACTGAAATATTTTTAATAGTGACGTTAAACATCATAGCCAACCAGCCACCACCACACAATTTTCGAATTCCCTTAGAAGACTTTCATTAGAAGGCTTTCATTTCTCTTTCAGCGTTTGAAACAGATTTTTGCACCATGAAACAAGAAATAGAGGCTGTCAAACAGTTCGATTCCAGGATATCCAACACCGAGCACGAACTTTTAACATTGAAACACACAGTGCAATCTGAAACAACTGAACTGAAGGAGAACCACAATATACTACATAATCTACAAAAGAATATTTCTGATGCTGTAAGTATATCGTATACGGCGTACATTAAATACACGAAACGTAGCTAGATGTGAGTGTATCCGACGAAGAAATATATTGAAATGTCAAAAGCTTCGACGACGAGGACAACGACGACGAACACAGGGATGACAAAACTCAAAACTCAAAACCAAGAGACACATGCACATAATGTTAAACACAGAAACCTTTAATGTGGATGTTTAAGGGAGAGAGAATGAGTTATTGTTAAACACCAATTGAGCATTTTTTCAGTAAATATTATGACGAGCAGTTTTCTTTTCGATGAGATGACGATGATGGCTTTGTTTGTCCTTTATCAACACGTTAGGGTTTCTTTTCATATTGTTAGCTTACTGAAATAATAGTCCGCAAGTAAACATACCAATTCACTCATGCATGCCATCATGGCCCCAATCCAACGATACATATGTATAGTCTTACTCTTAAAAACTTCGTGTTTAGTGGAGAATCATCAAATATAAATATTGTTGTCATTGGTTTAACATGAATGGGATGGACGTTTCAGGGAATAGACATGGACTAACAACACAAATAAAAGTTAAACAGACAAAGATGTTTCTTTGAATAAAGTAGTAGTTATTTTAATTACAAAAATCACAAGCCACAATTATTTATTCAAATTGCAGATGTCCGGAGGACATGGGGACATGAGTAACAAGATAGATAAACTTTTAGCACTGTTTAAAGATGTTCAAGACAGACTGGATCATTTAGAAGGTAAACAAATTTAAGCAGTCTTACTTGGTATCATTCTCATTATGTCAAATGTTTTGGCTTGTGTACGCAAACCAGCACTATATTTTCCTTTGAGCAAAATACACTGTAGTTGCACGTCATTGGATAAGCATCATCGGTAGCCTACGACTGATTACACTCAGATGGTGAGTTTAGAGTATCGGAGTGTGGGATATCGACGATGTTGGTTAAGTTGAATAGAACTGTTTGCATGTTATACATTCTTTGCTTAAAATTGACCACTAGTGTGTTAATAGTTGTCTGCATGTCGTTATGGTGACTTTCCTGACATTTCTGTATACACATTCATTTTTGATTGGTTCTTCTCACATGGAGAAGCATCGAATCAAAATACGTTGTTTACTAGCACAAGAAACTGAAATCAAGTTTGGTTGTATTAAAGAAACATACTCCGAAAATATGTCTTTGGCCATCTGAAACAGTGGATATTGCACAGACATGTATTTGCATATCCGTTTCAAAATGTTCTTTTTATTCAGGACGTTAGCCATGAGTAAAATGGGAGAAACTTATTGTCACGGTAATATTGTAGAAGTTTGTTTAATTTTTAAAAATATTTTTTGCCTTTAATTGATAATGTCTTTTTTTCTTGCAGATTCAGATTCCACTCAAAACTGTTATGTTGTATAGTCATATAAATATGATATTTTACTAACGTATTTTAATTTCTTCGTTGACAGTAAAGTGTCAAGTTTGTTCTAACTCTAGTGGAGTGGTTCACCCATGCCAAGAAAGTCCATGCAAAAATGGAGGTAAGTTGATTAAACGATTAATAATGTTTTTTTTTATTTACCTCAGCAGATATGGATTTTCTTTTGTCTCTCTTTAGAATTAGAGTTATTTCCCTTTGATTGTTCAGAGACACATTAGGACATTGATTCTGCTCAATAAATGATGGTAAACATAATCAAAATTAATAATCATATTTTCATTTATTGTTTTTGTATATACCATTTGTAATTGATTGTTTTTATTTCATCGTATTGATTGTATATGGCCTTATGGGCCGATAATTCGTTAATTAACTATTGAATAACTCAATTGAATATAGATATATCTCTAAATCTGTTCTTTCCAACAAAAAATCAACTGGGCATGTAAATGAAAGAAATCACCCAAAATAGCGGAAGGAGACGTAACCAAACAAATTATGACTGAAAAAAAGACTTGAAGTTTGCCTTGATTCGTCAAAGCCGGTTTTTCGAGATACAATTAGCGTCAACTTGAAAGAAAATTTAATCAATAGTATTATTTTTGTTATTTTCTATTCTACTGCGAAGCTTGTTATGTGTTATACCTTACCCATCCGCCTGTATGTGACTATTTTCCACAGACTCTTTACTAAACAGAATAGTACCGAGCAGAAACAAACTCAATATCAAAACAAAGAAACGTTAACAAATGGGCTGACCACGTCCTGTTGTTGCTACAACACTAAAAGTGTATTCTTGTTAAAATTCTAAATTATTGAGCCTACTACATGTACTTACAATGACAAAATATAGTGCAGCAGGAATTGCTTACCATTCCGGAGCACATGAGTTCACTCCTGTTTTAAGTAGAGATCGAGTTGCTCAACCTTTAGTTTTCTGTGTCGTGTGATGTCGACCATTCTTTGTCTTTTGTCCTTCTTTTGTTAAGACCATTGTACTTTCTGTCCTTCTTCGAATAACATCTTCTGGTTACCACTTTGGCATCCTAAAACTGGTCTATCACTTATAGAAGTGAAAGAGCCTAAGATGATAGTTTCAAAAATACAACTTTGGAGATGCTATAGAGATTATATTTTCTATTTTAAACTTTGCAGGAAAGTGTTTGGAATTGTCGAAAGATTTCCAGTGTGTATGCAAGTCGGGATTCACGGGAGAACGTTGCGAGTTCACCGATTATTGCGCTTCTTCGCCATGCAAAAACGGAGGAAACTGTACTTCGAACATCCTCGGACATGTCTGTCATTGTGTTTCGGGATTCACCGGACCATATTGTGAGGTTACACTTAACGCGTGCGACACAAATCCTTGCAAACATGGAGCATGCATTTTGCAGGGGGCATCTCATAAATGCGCTTGTGAGTCAGGTTTTTCCGGTCCTACTTGCGATCAACCCAACAGTTCTCAGATGACGACAACCCAAGTCACTTACCCAGACCCCTGCATTGCATCTGCATCCGTTTGCAACGAACCAGCGAAGTGCAAAGCTGTTGGTCCTCAGGATTTTATCTGCGTTTGTCCGGAAACGGATAAAACAAGAAATGACAATTGTCTTATACCGCATTACTACGAGAAATACGGGTTTTGCTGTGCTAAGAATACGTGTAAGGGTGACACTATTGTATGTTGAATAAATAATCAGCATGCGTTTTGTTTTATTACATTAAAGTATTGAGTAAACGTTAGAGAAAACCGAAGAGGCAATCCATAATGGACAACCCAGAGAAACTGGCAACATTGGGCACACAAGACGAAGACAACAAAACAAAAACACATCACAATATGTATTGGACACTACACAACTAACACAACATAACGTAAATAAGACATAGACATCAGCCCTGCTACAAACATCGTTTTTATGCGGAAATCGTAACGGACATCACAACACGGAACTAAGAACGCAAAGACACATAATAATAAGGTTAACATTAATTTTGTTTTTAGAACAAAAGTACGTATAGATTCATATACACTCCTATTTTCACATTGTTGAGATTGCAAACAATTATCTGGGTACTGCTGAAGGTTCTCACACCCCAACTCCACAGAGCTGTTCAGCACGTCCCCGGGTGGCGGATAGGGGGAAGGTCTGGATTAACCCTTAGGAAAAATAAGTACGTGCCTAGGACATCAAGGGCCAAGGGGGTACCACAAAAATCCGGCCACATGGCAATTTATTTTATCAGCCAGATATTAGGCTCAAAAACACATCAAAAATCCCAAAAATGTAGGAAAAATGAAATAAAACATTAATAAATGTTATAGGCTTTATTTATACATATAATCAATCAAGCAATCAAAATAAACAATGATAAAAATTTTTTATTATTGAACAAAAAATAATGTTATGCATATACCAACTTTTGTGTCAAGAAGAATAAATATACACATCAGTCGGTAAGCCATGCATCGATTCCGTACCTCCAACAATGCAAAGTCAATTCTCGAAATCAAGGGACGTAACTCTATGTATTATACATAAAGTTCAAGATTAAGATTCAGTGTACCTTAAAGCAACACTTTCCTCCCAGTTATATGTGATGGTTGGCATATTACATCACTCGCATGTCCGCATCATTTCACTGAGAGAGTAGGTTTGGGCCCATACAACTAGTTTAACCCCGGCACATTTAATTGAAGTACCTGTACAAAGCTAGGAAAGTGAGCGGTCATGTATATGTGTGTTAGGGGTATCAATTTTGTCTCTGTTTCTACGATTTTACTCTGTAGGTTATGGATTTTGGAACTGTTCTGAAGGCATTGTATATTTTATTTTTCATTTCATTTCAAAATATCTAGCATTGATGGCAAGTCATTTTAGTATAAAAAGTTTGTTTGCAGTTTTAAGTGAAAATAATATTTAGTGCAAACCATATTTATTTCACTACAGGTGCAAAATGTTTGCATTTAGGTTCAAATCTTTTGCTCTTAAGTAAAAATAACAATATTTTGCAATTATTACAACAGAAATAATCACTCTATTAGTAGGAATGGAATTGTTATTTGAAATGAAAAAAATATAGTTTTTTTTATGTTTCATGATTGGTTTTTGCACTAAATCTGTGCAATTGATCTTTTATATTTATAGTCTTCTTATTTAGCGCTATTATTCATCAGAGTTCCGAAAAGAAAATTTAAATAATAATGGACAACAACGCCATGAATATCAACAAAACGAACAACCACCTCTCAGCTGAAATCATTGAACACAAAAAGACCATGAAACTTGGCATTAACCATCCATATTCTGGCTTGGGACAGGCACAAATATGTGGCGGGGTTAAATCGATTAATGGAGATCCCAACCCTGAATGACAAACTAACTTAAATGCACGTTAAGCAACCAACAATGAAACCACCTAATACAAACTTAACACCATGATTTCATAAAATATAATAAAAGATGCTGAATTTATCAACAACAAAAAAGAAAGAAAAAGAAATCTATTGAAACAGGTGAAATTTGCAAGATACATATACATTTCCACTATAATATTAGTTTAAACTTATTTATTCATTTAATTAACAAACTACCATATAGCACAACAATAAAAAAAAAATACATACATAAAATAGGATTTGAAGCTAAATATGGCTTATACTCGAATAATATTAATAACTACAATATCTAGCAAATATTAAAAAAAAAATACATGGTCATCATATGTTATGGAAAGAACACCGGTTTTCTCGATCTGAATTTGTTCACATACAAAAAATTCAAAAACAGAGGCTATGCTTGTTTTGGATATATATAAAAGTCAATTTAAGTTTTTCGCACTTATCATTTAAGTGCAATTAAACGTTTTGCACTTGTGTACAATTAATGTTTTTTTGCACTTAAATGCAATTAATCGTCTACATTTAGTGTAATTAATCTTCTGCCATTAAAGTGCTATTAATCCACTCATTTGTTGTCCCCAGGACTGGGTTGCAATAACCTCAATTAAATGTTAATTGACACTTAAATTTACATGTATTGTCAATGAAATTAATCTACACTTTAGGTTTAATGGAGACAAACAAATTCAATTGTGGTGTGTGCTACCCAGTCTTGAAGGACAACCCCATTTTAAAATAGGGGAACTCATGGTATATTTATTTGCACTTAGTGAGAAAAAAAAATGCACTTAAAGTGCACTGAACTTTATTTTCAATCATTCTAGTACAAATTCAACAAATACAATGCCCTATTAAAATAAGGAGCCGTCTCACCAAATTGTATAACACTGAAAGGTCTGTTTACAATTTTCAAATTTTGCCTTCAAATTTCCATTCAAACGTTACCTCTGCACCTGTATCAAGCACAAATTAGACAGTCTAAACACATATCCAGCTCACTTCCAATATATGACTGACCTATCAAACGTGTTTTACCAAAAATGATCTTGCAAAAAAAATTCAGTACATCTGATAGTTGGCCTCATAAGAGAGGTGGTCTTTGATGGAGGGGTGCTATTGTTAACCTTTCCATGGGTAAGAGTTGAACCCCAAAATAACATTACTGGTGAAATAGTATACGACAAGTAATGTGAAACTTCAGAACAACAGAACAAAAGAAACAGAAAAAAAAAGTCAAAAGTTTTGTCCTGGATTAAGATACAGTTTAAGGTATATTTACACGGTAAAATTGTTCCTTCAAATTCTCTTCAAACTTTACCTGTGCACCTGTATCAAACACAAATTAGACAGTCTAATCACATATCCAACTCCCTTCCAGTATTTGACTGACCTATCAAACGTGTTTGACCACATGTTTATACGGTCAAATTAATGTTTGGAACAAGTACACAGGTCAAGTTTGAAGAGAATTTGAAGGTACAAATTGACCATGTAACCACGCCTTTAATGAAAGACACATTCCATGAGTTGTTTATGTTAATACAACCACGATTTTCTTTTACACTATATGGTACATTCTGCCTTTATAAAGTAAAAAACGCCAATGTAATACTACATAAAACAATAAGTGATGACGTAGAACACAACGCCTGGACTGATGACGTATCTGCTAATATGTCGTCAACATGTGACCAGATGCCATCATTTGCAGACGGCTTTATCCCCAGAACATGACACATTAACTGGTAAATATCAACCGTGTTTATTGGCTTCGTGTTCACATTCTTTTTGATTCCTGAAAAAGTTTGAAAATGCAATGGAACACAGCAATAACAGGTTACTCAGTAACACATGTTAGCCTGGGTGCACATGGGTTATGCATCATTACCTCGGTTTAAATTTAACCTAAATGTTAATCATTCTTTACATTCTATTTTTAATTAAATTTTAGATGAAATTTTATGATTCTTTTTGTGGTTTGAATGAATAGAGACAGAAAAACGTTTCTACGAGTATTACACTTTCATCGTACATTGTGTACAATACCTGAACTAATTGCTTACTGTTCTTTGTACATTTTTGTATCTTTTGGTAAAAAAAAAGAAAGAAAGAATATGGATATAAATGAACATGAGAGAGAATCCAGTTTCAGACTTGTACACAAATTATAGTAAATGAACAGCACTTTTGTATTAGTCGCAATAATTCTGCTTTGTAATTGTATCACACTCAATCGAGTCTGCATAGGACACCGTCGGATCGCGAACGCATTGTAGTAATATTTACATTTAACAATGCAATCAATCAGTGTCTTTCACCACCAAAAGTTGAGCGGTTGACTTCCGCCAGTGGTGAGGCCTATTCGATACAACATAATTTGATAAAATTTGTCAGTGACTTGTGGCATGGTAGTGGGTTTCTCCGGTACTTCCTCCACCTCAATATAATTGAAATATTGTTGAAAGTAGACATGAACACCAATAATTCATAAAACAAAAATCGATCTTTTCATTTCAAATCGGTTATTTATTACGTCGATTATCAAAGGGATCGCTTACGATAATCGTTTGGAATCGATAGATTGTTTGGAATGGCACATAGGTTTCTCAAGTTTCAATTTGGTTTTACGCATCTATTGTCAAGTGACCAGTACTTCAGCTATCTACAAACAATATATTTATGTAATATTTTTTATCGTCGAAAATATATAATTGATTTGTACCAGCTTCAGAAATAGATAGAAAAGTTAATATTGTGAGCTTTTCTAAGACTGGTTTGCTGTTAGTGCAAATTTTATTTAATTTATTGTGTTTATCTTGCAATCCAAAAACAACTTCTAAATTGTACAGAAACAAACGTCGTTTCAAACATTTTCAATAGTGTTTTCTTTCAGGTCCGCCTATAACTGTTACCCTTTCTTATCGTTTCCTCGATATTAAACCAGCTTTGTAAAGATAGATTGGCTTATGTTTGTGTATCCCATTATTATTGCTGCAAATATAATGTTTGTGGAATGAAAATTGTTATATGATGATTGTTTCCTGTACAACTGATACACCTGTGTAGTATATAATAATTACCTGGTCCTGTGGCAACAAATATTCCTCTCATATCCGAATATTTTGGGTCGTATCCATGGTATCCTTTAAACGGTCCGTATGTAGTTACTGTAAATTCCTTTTTATATGGCTGAAAAATATAAAATAGAGAACAAAGTAAATAGCTATAATAATAATGGTCAGTATAGAAAAACACTATATACACATAATTCACATGCATTTGTAATATAGGGTTAGGGTTATGGTGTTTAACGCCACTTTCAATAATATTTCAGTTATATCGTGGAGGTCAGTTTTATTGGTGGAGGACACCGGAGAAAACCACCGACCTGCCGCAAATTCACTGACAAACTTTATCAAATGATGTTGTATAAAGTACACCTCGCCATAAGCGGGTTCGAACTCACAACGTTAGATCATGGCACTGATTGCTAAAGTTATTTGCCAATCTAACAAGCGTACGATCACGACGGCACCAGATTTGTAATATAAGACTGTGACGAATCAAGCGGGCGGGAATAAGAACGAGCTTCTAGTCAGCATGAGGTTCAAATGGGGTTATATGCCATGTAGAAAATATATTATTGTATATCTAATACGGGTAGTCAACTACATTACATTGTGTTAGAATCCATGGAGAGACATGATCATCCATACATCTCACTAGCAGGCAAAATAAACATTCGTCAGAAGTTATGGATTATGGTGTTTAAGGCCACTCTCAACAATATTTCAGCTATATTGTGGCGATCACTTTGTTAATGGAGGAAACCGGAGTACCCGGTGAAAACCACCGACCTTCTGCAAGTCACTGACAAACTTTATCACATAATGTTGCATCAAGTATACCTCGCCATGAGCGGAATTCGAACAGTATATATACTATAGAAAGAACAACTTTCTGTGTTACACATTATAAAACAAAACCGTTCGGTGCACTTTATTTGTAATACATCAAGAATTAGCAATATGTTTCATTCAATTGAACCTTGGATAGCATTGCCATCATTATAAATACAATAACCCCTCTTATAAGGCCACTCCCTCCAAATGTCACCTCAATTATCAGACCAGATTTCATATGCACTGAGATAGTAAAACTACTGCTAATTTTTCCCAGCAAAAGACCACTTTTTCATTGCAGAAGGGGTGGCCGTGTTAAAGAGGGAATACTGTTGTAACAAAATTAACAGCAGTTCGCAATATCGCAAAAGAGTGTTAGGGTTATGGTGTTAAACTCCACTTTCAACAATATTTCAGTTATATGTCAAAATCAAAATTTATTACATACTTTGTTCAAATAAAGGCATTTTTGTATGACCAATATGAGCGGAAGTAAACTGTCCATATTTTCACACCTCGAGAAAATAACCGGTTATTGGATTACTACAAGATCATTTCCATATCGAGGCCCATTTTGGCCCGGGCCAATATAGGCCTCGACTTCGTCCCAGGCCAATATGGGTGTCTCTTTTCTAGATGTCGGAAGTATGTAATAAATAGTTTAATACATGGGCATTTCCATATTGGCCTGGTTATCATCTCTCGACTCCGTCTCGGGCCAATATGGGGGTCTCGAGATGATAACCAGGCCAATATGGAAATGCCCATGTATTAATCTGTATATATTTTAAGGGTGTTTTTAATATTACCTGTAAAATGAACCATCCAAAATCTGCCACAGTGGTGATAGGTGCCACTCTATCATGATTCTTATAATGCCACTCATCAGGAATGTCATTCTTCTTAAAAACTCTAAAATGACCCAATTCTTGTTTTGCCATTACCAAGTCATTGTAGACCTATACGTTAGATTATATAATAAATTGTCATTGTAGACCTATATGTTAGATTATATAATAAATTGTCATTGTAGACCTATAAGTTAGATTATATAATAAATTGTCATTGTAGACCTATATGTTAGATTATATAATAAATTGTCATTGTAGACCTATATGTTAGATTATATAATAAATTGTCATTGTAGACCTATAAGTTAGATTATATAATAAATTGTCATTGTAGACCTATAAGTTAGATTATATAATAAATTGTCATTGTAGACCTATATGTTAGATTATATAATAAATTGTCATTGTAGACCTATAAGTTAGATTATATAATAAATTGTCATTGTAGACCTATATGTTAGATTATATAATAAATTGTCATTGTAGACCTATAAGTTAGATTATATAATAAATTGTCATTGTAGACCTATAAGTTAGATTATATAATAAATTGTCATTGTAGACCTATATGTTAGATTATATAATAAATTGTCATTGTAGACCTATAAGTTAGATTATATAATAAATTGTCATTGTAGACCTATAAGTTAGATTATATAATAAATTGTCATTGTAGACCTATAAGTTAGATTATATAATAAATTGTCATTGTAGACCTATAAGTTAGATTATATAATAAATTGTCATTGTAGACCTATAAGTTAGATTATATAATAAATTGTCATTGTAGACCTATAAGTTAGATAATATAATAAATTGTGTACAATTGTATATGCATGTCATATGTTTTATTTTTTTTACTTTATCAATTTCCAAATGAGCTTAGTTGTGAGTTCGTATCTCGCTCAGGCTATGTGTACTGGATAAAACATTATGTGATAAAGCTAGTGAGCGAATTGCCTCCGGTCGGCGGTTTTCTCCGCTTTCCTCCACCAATAAAATTGACCACCACGATGTAACTGACATATTGTTGAAAGTGGCGTTTAACACCATAGCCCGAACCCTAACCCAAATTGGCTTTAATTGATGTCTTGTGTAATAAAAGAGAGTTGTATTGTTATTAATCTAACCAAAGGGTATGCAGTTCCTGCTTCTTATAAGACACCCGGCGTGTTACCCGTATGCTAGTAGGTGATACAAGAAAGAAGAAAAAAACTACGTATATGAGAAAAGATCCATTGTCATTTGAGATATAGATATTTCGTAATGTGCATATAAACCACTGTATAAAGGAGGGGGTGGGGGCGTCTTGGCGTGATCGCATGGTAGTTGGATTTACGACTACCTGTATAATCAGCGCCTATCACTACTAACAATGCGAGTTCGAATCACGCTAACGTTTGTCAGTGACTTGCCACAGGTCGGTTGTTTCTCCGGAGACTCTGCTTTCCTCCATCAAGCTGCATAGAGTTTATAGTGATTGAACCTTCTGAGGCGTCACAGTTACCTTTTCTATCTTGTCATCTTTAGGCCATATGCTAGAGATTGGTCCCGCGCCAAGCATGGTTGCTTTGAGGTCATCTAGATCTATGTAATCTATGGTATAAAAAAGGGGCAATAGTAATTATCAAACCTTTTATATACAGATAAAGCCATGCTATCAGGCGCGTGGCAACCCGTACGCAAAAACGCAGTTGTGTACACATCGAAAATGTTTACAAAAATGAAAGCATGGTAAATCTAGTACATAAGGTAGAATAAAACTAAATTAATAAACTAAATCAAATTCAAACAAATACAAACATGTTAATAATTACTTAATGTACCTATATTCAATTCCGGAAACTACGCTCATCATTTACGGAATCGGCATAGAACGGTGTGTGTTATATAAGTGCAATGCCGATCGATGGTCGTGCACGTGCTTTAGGAATCACCCAATGGAGTTTGGGGTGGGGGATTTGTTGTTAAGGTATGATTTTTTAAAAATTTTGCTTGAACAAACAAACTATTCGTATTTCTTTTTAAAGGAAAACCGCAACGCACACCCATAAACAAATAGCACATGGGATCGTTAACGTTATTGGAAGCATATTGATATTAGTTTACTTTTAGTAAACTTTTAAAATCTTCTGGTAACCTGGATACGTATCATATGGAACGAACCGGAATAAGAAAAAAAAGTATTGGTTTAACGCGGATGGAATTTGCGTTTTCCAGTCTGTACAGCCGGTGCACATCGACATCGTTTCGAATTGATTGAGATTACAGTTTATCATGTTTATACATTATCATACCATTGACAGAGAGTATAAATTATTTCTATTCGAGAAATGTTCCTTTGAAATAAAATTTGCGTAAAAATAGTGAAGATTATAGCTAATATTTTGTTCAGGGTAATCTCGAATTCTACAAGGAGAGCAAAGGCTAAATGGTTTCTTGAACACACTTGGATGAAATATTCAAAAACTTAAGATAGTGTCTACTGTGCACCGTGTAGATTCTTTGGCCCATATGTTAATTGTATTCGATTCCAAATCAAGCGTAATCCACTACACATTCGACAAAATAAAATTTCTAAGTCAACTACATATTTGTATTATATTGCTGTACTTAATATTTTATTTCTCAAAATTTATGTTCAAAAGTTGACTTGTTGCTCATGAAAATTGGGTTTCCGTGGGATCATTTTTAGTGCCAGGAAATTGCAAGAATGCAGGATTTTGCACCATTTACCCCAGAGCTTCGTAAGGCCACCAGACTTTTAAACAGATTTGAGTACACTTCATTTTGGGGTAGCTACGCCCCTGCCTATGCTCCCATAGAGAAACATGAAGTCAACTACAACTGTCCAACTGTTAAAAATATAAAAATGTTGATATAATATATAAGATATAATATTTTCGGTTCGTCTTTACCTCCAGTTGTTTGTAGGAGGGATCATGTCTTATTAACGTGATTTGTGTTTTTTTGCGCATAGAAGTGTCTATAACACATATTGTGTTGTGTTTTTTTGCGCATAGAAGTGTCTATAACACATATTGTGTTGTGTTTTTTTACGTATAGAAGTGTCTATAACACATATTGTGTTGTGTTTTTTTACGTATAGAAGTGTCTATAACACATATTGTGTTGTGTTTTTTTACGTATAGAAGTGTCTATAACACATATTGTGTTGTGTTTTTTTACGTATAGAAGTGTCTATAACACATATTGTGTTGTGTTTTTTACGTATAGAAGTGTCTATAACACATATTGTGTTGTGTTTTTCTTCGCCTTGTGTATCCTATGTTGCAAGTTTCTCTAGATTGTCCATTTTTGATTGCCCTTTCGATATTCTCTAACGTTTATTTACATCTAAGCTCCTTAGATATTAATATGTAAAGAAGGAGCCCGGCTTCAAGTTGTTTACTTGAAAGACCATATATGGTATCAACATTTCTTTATTTATACATTAATTTGGATAAAGCGATACATTCGATTGGTAAATCAAAATACATGTCATAACTTTAACCGACCTTTGTTAGCATACTCAGGTCCTTTGGTTTGCTTGCATCCAAAACATTTAACATAAATTGACTTTCCAATCTTATTACTTTCATCGACCTTCATGAATGTTATGACAGAAACGCGTCATGCGCACTAAATTAAATATTTACATTTGTTTTGGACAAATATACATGTAAATCGATCGGATAAAATATATCCATTTTTCGTTGTTGTCTCAAGCAGAGGCGACCCTAGCCTATTTTGGCTATCCTGTTTAGATTCTTTGGTTTTCATCCCCATGATTTTAACATTATTTGGCTGTCCAGTCTTTTGCCTTGTACCTGATGACAGTTATTCCAGTTATTCGTGGGCACAAAATTGGATTTCCACGTACTATATTATGACAGAAACGCGTAGTATGCACAAAAGTAAATATTTACATTTTTATTGACAATGATACAAATATGTAATGGTTTGGTTTGGTTTGGTTTATGATATTTAACGCCACTTTCGACAATTTTTCAGTTATATCGTGGCGATCAGTTTTATTGGTGGTGGAAACCGGAGAAAACCACCGACCTGTCGCAAGTCACTGACAAACTTTATCACATAATGTTGGATCGAGTACGCCTCGCCATGAACGGGATTCGAACTCACAACTTTAGTGATGATAGGCACTGATTGCACATGTAGTTGTAAATCCAACTACCATACGATCACGACCACGACAACCCCTCAACTATGTAATGTTCTCACCAGTTAAATTGACACTTCGTGCTGGTGATATTTCTGTCATTCCGTGGTCAGAAAAGATCATAACAGCAACATCGTCAGCAAGTCCTTCAGAAGTCAGGTTATCCATTAATTGACCAATAACCCCATCAATGGCTACTAATTTCGCATTTAGTTCTGGAGAATTGGGTCCAGTATAATGACCATACACATCAGCGGTTTGCATGTAAATTCCTTGAATATACATTAAGATTTAATTATTACATTAAAATGTATTTATATAATTGTGATATTTGTGGTCTGAACGATGCCAATGTATGAAGCACATCAATGCTCTATAAATACACACAGAACGAAGCCAATGTATGAAGCACATCAATGCTTGATAAATAAACACAAAACGATGCCAATGTATGAAGCACATCAATGCTATATAAATAAACACAGAACGATGCCAATGCATGAAGCACATCAATGTGTGATAAATAAACACAGAACGATGTCAATGTATAAAGCACAGTAATGCTTGATAAATAAACACAGAACAATGTCAATGTATGAAGCGCATCATTGCGTGATAAATAAACACAGAACGATGTCAATGTATGAAGCACATCAATGCTTGATAAATAAACACAAAAGATGTCAATGTATGAAGCACATCAATGATTGATCAATGAACACAGAACGATACCAATAAGAAGCACATCAATGCTTGATAAATAAACACAGAACGATACCAATAAGAAGCACATCAATGCTTGATAAATAAACACAGAACGATGTCAATGTATGAAGCACATCAATGTTTGATAAATAAACATAGAACGATGTCAATGTATGAAGCACATCAATGCTTGATAAATAAACACAGAACGATACCAATAAGAAGAACATCAATGCTTGATAAATAAACACAGAACTATACCAATATGAAGCACATCAATGCCAATGTATGAAGCACATCAATGTGTGATAAACAAACACAGAACGATGTCAATGTATGAAGTACACCAATGCTTGATAAATAAACACAGAACGATGTCAATGTATGAAGCGCATCAATGCGTGATAAATAAACAAAGAACGATGTCAATGTATGAAGCATATCAATGCTTGATAAATAAACACAAAACGATGTCAATGTATGAAGAACATCAATGATTGATCAATAAACACAGAACGATACCAATAAGAAGCACATCGATGCTTGATAAATAAACACAGAACGATGTCAATGTATGAAGCACATCAATGATTGATCAATAAACACAGAAAGATACCAATGTATGAAGCACATCAATGCTTGATAAATAAACACAGAACGATGTCAATGTATGAAGCACATCAATGCTTGATAAATAAACACAGAACGATGCCAATGTATGAAGCACATCAATGCTTGATAATTAAACACAGAACAATACCAATAAGAAGCACATCAATGCTTGATAAATAAACACAGAACGATACCAATATGAAGCACATCAATTCTTGATAAATAAACACAGAACGATACCAATATGAAGCACATCAATGCTTGATAAATAAACACAGAACGATGCCAATGCGCTATAAATAAACACAGAACGATGTCAATATATGAAGCACATCAATGCTTGATAAATAAACACAAAACGATACCAATATGAAGCACATTAATGCTTGATAAATAAACACAGAACGATACCAATAAGAAGTACATCAATGCTTGATAAATAAACACAGAACGATACCAATAAGAAGCACATCAATGCTTGATAAATAAACACAGAACGATACCAATATGAAGCACATCAATTCTTGATAAATAAACACAGAACGATACCAATATGAAGCACAGCAATGCTTGATAAATAAACACAGAACGATGGCAATGCGTGATAAATAAACACAGAACGATGTCAATGTATGAAGCACATCAATGCTTGATAAATAAATACAAAACGATACCAATATGAAGCACATTAATGCTTGATAAATAAACACAGAACGATATCAATATGAAGCACATCAATGCTTGATAAATAAACACAGAACGATACCAATATGAAGCACATCAATGCTTGATAAATAAACACAGAACGATGCCAATGCGTGATAAATAAACACAGAACGATGTCAATGTATGAAGCACATCAATGCTTAATAAATAAACACAAAACGATACCAATATGAAGCACATTAATGCTTGATAAATAAACACAGAACGATACCAATAAGAAGCACATCAATGCTTAATAAATAAACACAGAACGATACCAATATGAAGCACATCAATGCTTGATAAATAAACACAAAACGATACCAATATGAAGCACATTAATGCTTGATAAATAAACACAGAACGATACCAATAAGAAGCACATCAATGCTTGATAAATAAACACAGAACGATACCAATAAGAAGCACACCAATGCGTGATAAATAAACACAGAACGATGTCAATGTATGAAACACATCAATGCTTGATAAATAAACACAAAACGATACCAATATGAAGCACATTAATGCTTGATAAATAAACACAGAACGATACCAATATGAAGCACAGCAATGCTTGATAAATAAACAGAGAACGATATCAATATGAAACACTCCAATGCTTGATAAACCTGTTGTTTATTTAGCTTACCGGAATGGATTATGTGATGTGTGTTTACTGATATTTACAGTCCCTTTGCAGCTATCTGCGACCACAAGATGTGTATGGTGAGGTAAGACTGGACAGTTGTAACGAAATGACCGGTGAAACTCCCAATCAAGTGAAGGTTTCTTGATACTCCCTGTGAAGGGTAGGTTTCTTGATACTCCCTGTCAAGAGTAGGTTTCTTGATACTCCCTGTCAAAAGTAGGTTTCTTGATACTCCCTGTTAAGGGTAGGTGTCTTGCAAACCTTAACGTATGGAGTTAGTATCGGGTTGCAAACACACATAATTGTGCTATGCTCGTGGTGATAAGTCTCTGGCCTTAAACATGACCATCAACACCGGAAAAGAAATAAGTTTTGTAGCACGTTTATACTGCAACTCTTATGTATATTGTGATTTGAACAAATGTATAACGAGCAGGAACTGCCAACCCTTCCGGAGCACCTGGATTACCCCTCAGTTTTTTTTGTTCTTGATGCTCGATCTTGTGTTTTCTGTGTTATGTTTTATAGATCGTTGTTTGTCATTTTGTCCTATTCCTCTTGGTCATGGTATTGTCTGTCCTTCTTCGATTTACAGGCTGTTTTGTTATCCCTTCGGTTTCTTCAAACTTTTCTTAACTTTCTTGAACATAGGACCGTATCCCCGGGTTTTAGTTGCGTTCGTGTTGTTCAATCTTTGACTTTCTATGCAGTCTTTTGACGACATGATTTTTATCTTTTTCCTTTGGGCCATTATATATAGTATATCCTTAGATGTACCCCTTCAGTATCTACAAACATTTCTTGAAGGTACTTACCAACTAAATCTGCAGAATCATTTTTAAACAGCTGAATTCCTTTATAAATAGAATCAGCCATTTCTGGTATGCCTGGATATTTCCCATTTCCATAGAAGTAAGGTTCACAAAATGTTGGACTTGTTCCTCTTATAGCCACATCACATCCGCACCAATAGAACATATAAGCTCTTTTACCCTTAAATAAAATAAAAAATACTCTAAAATAAGTATTTTTATTTGTTGGCACCAATATTCGTGGTTCTAACAAAATACATTGATCCATGGGTACATGAAATTATGGTTTCAAACATTACAGGCAACAATCAATCGGAAAATTGAATTTCGTTGGATGTTTAGTTTCGAGGTTTAAGTGGATCACGAAATCATCAAGATTAGAACCCCACGATTAATAAATTAAACAAGCATATATGTTTTGTATTTCTAAAGAAATGACAATTGCATGGTACACTTGAACATCTTTGTTTCAAAGTTGAACAGAACGACGATTTTTCTTTGGAATAGCGGACAATTCGAGTTACCCATTCTGAAAGCTACTATCAAAGGATTTAATGTTGACTTCGTGGTATCGACTTATCCGTGTTCGAGATAACCGAGCTCGACTTTATTTAAGTACTGCAACACAAATTATCGTTATAAACTTTGTCGGTATGATTTGTTTACTAATATAGTAATATTTATTGACTAATGTGAACTTTCCCATTTATATGGTGCAATATACCAGCAACACCTGTATATAGAATATATATCTCTCTCAGTTGACATTCCAGAAACATCAAATGGTTCTACTTAATATTGTTCCTTTCCATTTGTATGTACATTTAAAAAAAAGCAAATTTAATTTGAACATGCACAATTTTCATGGATGATTTCAATATTTACCTTTAATTTAGGAAAGATCCATTTCTTAAAAAGGAGAAATTATTTTACAATTATTGAAAGAAAGTACCCAGTTTTGTTTTCTGTTTAATACTTTGTAGATAATTCTCTGTCCTTTTGTCACTTTTCTTTTTGTCTGTTCGTCTTCGATTTACTGCTTATTATTTCCCCTTTGGTATCTTCAGACTGCTCTTATCTGTATTTAGTTGCTCTTACCTTACACCAAGGGCTTTGGTTGAGAGATCAACCAATCATTCCCTATACATGTACTTTATTTTATGGTATCCATGCTACACAAAATGAAGTAATCATTTTAAAACGAATAACATTTTTTCTAAAAATTAGCACCTGTTTCTCTGCTGCTACCCATAAAGGTTCGGCATCTTTCCACCAAGCTGGGTCATATCGAGTTGTTAAATTAGAGAGCAAGAAGTATGTGTCATCCTGTTCATTATACATATAATTACCAACCATTCCATGATTCTCTACGTGAAGACCTAATTAATAAATAAAATTAAAAAGTCTAATATTTTAACAAACCTATCAATGAAAACCACGTATTTACAATAAGATAATTGAGTACCGAAGAATAAGGAAAATAGTAATTCACTTTTTATCTACAAACTTTCCTCCCACATAATCGTTGCCACAATTGAGTATCGTTGTTGATGAGAGGAAGGAATATGACAAATTACTCAAGAAAGGATTATGTTTTTGGTGGGATCCGTGTTGCTCATCTTTTTAGTTTTCTGTTTTCTGTTTTTGGTGGGATCCGTGTTGCTCATCTTTTTAGTTTTCTGTTTTCTGTTTTGTGTTTTGGTGGGATCCGTGTTGCTCATCTTTTTAGTTTTCTGTTTTGTGTTTTTGGTGGGATCCGTGTTGCTCATCTTTTTAGTTTTCTGTTTTGTGTTTTTGGTGGGATCCGTGTTGCTCATCTTTTTAGTTTTCTGTTTTGTGTTTTTGGTGGGATCCGTGTTGCTCATCTTTTTAGTTTTCTGTTTTGTGTTTTTGGTGGGATCCGTGTTGCTCATCTTTTTAGTTTTCTGTTTTGTGCTTTTTGTTTTATTTGCCTTCGTTCTGTATCTGGTGTCCAATGTTGCCTGTGTCTCTGGATTGTCCATTCGTGATTGCCCCTACGGTTTTCTCAAACGTTTATATCTGTTACAATTATATATATTGAGTACTATTTATCAGTACACATTATATGTTATTGGAGTTTGTCTTACAAACTACCAAACCTAGTAAGGCAAGAAAACACGGAGGGTTATAACGAACTGACTAGCGAGCCCCTCGGTCATGAGTAAGTGTACCGTAGAAAATTAAAGACTGAGCAACACGAACCCCACAAAAATCATGGGTGAATGCATGTGCTCCGAAGTCGTATTTCGTTTCTGCTCCACTAGTGGCATCGGATCTGGACTTATCCATAATCGATTTGGTTTTTAGTACGACATCAAAGTATCCGGTAAGTAACAGTAAAAACGTAATATCGCTGGTTGAAATGAGAACGCTTCCATTTACGATCTGAATTAACTGCCAAAAAAATTAATCACATGGGAACCAAAAATTGCCAAAATTTCACACACCAAAATAAAACAACCCTCTTTTGGAGAAAAAAGGCCAAAATTAACCTACACCAAAATTTCCCGATTTACGGTACCAATCGAGTTACTCTTGTTGTTATCAACATTGAAACTCACCATTGTATTAGAATTGTGTGTGTTATCGCCATTTCCAGCAATATGTCAATTATATCGTGGTAGCTATTTTTTGTTGTTGAGCAGGGGAAGGGGATCGGAGAAACCAGGAAAATCACCGACCTTTCTTAAGTAAATGATATAAAGAAAAGTTTGAAGATACCAAAGATGGTAATCAGAAGCCATATATGGACATTAACTTGTACTAACCGTGACACCCTCTTAAAATAAAGTTTTATTATTATCATTACTATAATAGTGTACAGACAATGCAATGGCCAAAGAAAAAAAATCGACAACACAAACAATGGTCAACCATGCACAACACGCAGAAAACTAAACACTGAGTAACAAGATCCATACTAGAATTCAAGGTGACCTATTGTACTCCAGAAGGGTTAGCATTTCCTGCACCACTAGTGGTACCCATCGCGTTACTGTTAAACAACACGTACATCGTCTGATAAGACAAACTTGATCATAGCAACCCACGATCTACCGCTCTGGAGGTGAACATGCTATTCTTTACACCACAGATATGATAAAAAAAAACTACCTCAAAGCTGTAATAAATAGCGATTAGCATGAAAAATGGTAAAAAAATACTACGTACAATCTGATATGAATCTCCTATGAAATACCGTAACTCGAAGTAATATATAATAATTAGTATTAGAACCGGTGGGGAGGTTGTGACCGTATGGTAGTTGGATTTACAACTACCTGTGCAATCAGTACCTATCACCACTTAAGTTGTGAGTTCGAACCCCGTCATGGCAAGGTATACTCGATACAACATTTATGATATAAATTTTGTCAGTAACTTGCGACAGGTCGGTGGTTTTCTCCGGTTTCCTCCACCAATAAAACTGAACGCCACGATATAACTGAAATATTATTGAAAGTGACGATAAGCATCATAAACCTCAACATAAACCTATTAGAAATGGTTGATATATCATCAGTTGTGCAGTTGACTTTATTCCAACATCTTACCTATCATGGTTCCATTTGCAAACATCTTACCTGTCATTAGTGTATAATAGTTCGGGATCGAAAGTGATGGAAATTCAACAGTCGTGTACTCTGTTCTGATTCCTTTATCAAATAATTTTTTGAATCCAGGGAAGTTTACGCCTTGCTGATCAAAATAATCCCATCGAAATCCATCTATAAGAAATACCATCAATTTGGATCCGGTGGTTACTCTAGCATGTCCAAATAAAGACAAAACTGCCATAAACAGATACGATTGAGCAGTCAGCATGTTCTGGCTGAAAATAAATATAAATGCCTACATTGTATTCTTCACACTCGTCAAGAAATGTGTGAAGATATCAAAGAGGTACATCAAAGGACAGACAACACAATGGCCACAAGATACTAAATGGGTACTCAAAATCCGTACATCAAAGGACAGACAACACAATGGCCACAAGATACCAAATATGTACTCAGAATCCGTACATCAAAGGAGAGACAACGCAATGGCCACAATATACCAAATGGGTACTCAGAATCCGTACATCAAAGGACAGACAACACAATGGCCACAAGATACCAAAGAGGTACTCAGAATCCGTACATCAAAGGACAGACAACACAATGGCCACAAGATACCAAATGGGTACTCAGAATCCGTACATCAAAGGACAGACAACACAATGGCCACAAGATACCAAATGGGTACTCAGAATCCGTACATTAAAGGACAGATAACACAATGGTTACAAGATACCAAAGGGGTACTCAGAATCCGTACATCAAAGGACAGACAACACAATGGCCACAAGATACCAAAGGGGTACTCAGAATCCGTACATCAAAGGACAGACAACACAATGGCCACAAGATACCAAAGGGGTACTCAGAATCCGTACATCAAAGGACAGACAACACAATGGCCACAAGATACCAAAGGGGTACTCAGAATCCGTACATCAAAGGACAGACAACACAATGGCCACAAGATACCAAAGGGGTACTCAGAATCCGTACATCAAAGGACAGACAACACAATGGCCACAAGATACCAAAGGGGTACTCAGAATCCGTACATCAAAGGACAGACAACACAATGGCCACAAGATACCAAAGGGGTACTCAGAATCCGTACATCAAAGGACAGACAACACAATGGCCACAAGATACCAAAGGGGTACTCAGAATCCGTACATCAAAGGACAGACAACACAATGGCCACAAGATACCAAAGGGGTACTCAGAATCCGTACATCAAAGGACAGACAACACAAAGTAAAAAAGACAAAAGGACAAACAACGATCTACAAAACATACATATAAAACTAAAGATCGAGTAACACGATCCCCACTAAAAACCGGGGGTGGACCCAGGTGCTCATCTTTTCTTTCAAAATGTTCTTCGTATGATATCAACAGCTTGTCATAAAGTATTCTGTCATTTGCGTACAGATGACGAGAGCTGGTAATGGGAATTAGATTTTGGCCATTGTTTCGTTATTACTAGTGGCATGGGTACTACATAGCATACCTATGACGAATTTTGCTTCATTATATATATATATTATATATATATATTATACTCAGCCTTGTAACTGCTTACTGATTGTAATTTATTATTTAGACTATAACACATGCTTGTGCTATATTATGTGTTGAATTCAAGATTCTTTACAGCAATGCTACTCGCCCAATTGTGTGTGGGCTGGGATTGGTGGCATCGTTTCACAATGAGGAGAGGTTTGGACACATCAAGCTAGCATAAACACTTTTTGTTTGAGTAGTCGCCTATATGTATTTTAGAGGTATCGATTTTGACTCTGCTTCAATGGTTTTACGATTGGATTTTGGAAGTGTTCTTACGGTTTGGCATTGTTTTTTCCCCCCATCTTACTCCATTTATTATACATTTGGGTAGTAGCCAAACATTGTCTATAGTAATTAAGTAAGCTAGTATTTGTAGGATGAAATGACCATTTTAGCACTGTGAAATTAATTTTCGTGGTTTTCGTGTGTAGGCTGATCCACGTAACAAAGTAAATCCGTAATATATAGACATATTCTGTGCTCGAGTGACCTTGACTTTCTTAACCAGCTGTATAGTGTACAGTTGATAATTTTAATGATGAAATAAGTACGAGCATACCTTTTAATGGGTTATAATCCACATGAACATGTTTGTGAATGATTTGATTTTGAATGCATGTGTAAAAACGACAGATATATTTGTTTCTGAAAAGATTTTAACAACTTTCGGTAATAAATGTATAAACATTTCTCTACCTTCAATACACATATTTTATCACCTTTCAATGTCTTTCTTTAAACAATTCAATTTTGCATAAGTTAACTGTACATTTGACCCGGACCATAAGTTAACTGTACATTTGACCCGGACCATAAGTTAACTGTACATTTGACCCGGGCCATGCAAGTGGTTTCAATCTGATCAGATAATGGGTAATAAAAGATCGAAAATGTTGAAAGTACAATATGCAATGGGAATAAAAATAATGAGAAAAAAAAACTTTATTGTTTTTTTTTTTTAGTTCTGAAGAACAAAAGCTGACTATTCTGATTCTAAGTTGATTTATGTATAAAAATTGAGAAAATGAATTTATTTTAATATCCACGTTGAAGATTTCTGGAAGATTTGCTACCCAATGAAACTTATTATGTTTAAAATATAAAATGCACGAATTTTATTTTGGGTACAAACACAAAATCCATGAACTTGTAATTTTTAACCAACCCCCAAAAAATGATACCCACAAAGAAAAATACTTTCACAGTATCTGATATTGTGTATTGATTGATTTCGTACTGTAGGGTGCAGCCATTTGATTTGTATGAAGGGAGAGCCAAGTAATGAATTAAAAAAGCCAAATTAGCTGATAAAAACAACTAGGACCTTTAATAAGCAGGTAATGACAACCCTAATCCAAAACAACCTCAAATTGGGACATAAGGGTAAGGGTTAGGTCATGGTGTTTAACGCCACATTCATTAATATTTCAGTTATATCGTGGCGATCAGTTTTATTGGTGGAGGAAACCGGAGTACCCAGAGAAAACCACAGACCTGCCGCAGACAAACTTTATCACACACACACACACACACACACACACACACACATATAGTATAAAGTTCAAGATTATGATTTTTAGTAATATACGTCACGATAACTGATGGTCACGTGACATTTTTTCAAATCAGATTACAGACGCTGATGAAGCTTGTCGGTCAAGCGAAATATCCGTCGATTTAATTATAATTATAGTCTTTTTGTAGACTTATAGTTATTTGTGTTACATTTTAACATCTTTTTTGATATCGTTGTGCTAACATTTTAGACGCTTATATATAGGGAGTGGATGTGGTCGAGTGGTCTAGGGCGCTGGACGTAAGGCTAAGCGAATGGTGCTACAGTGTATCAATGGTGTGGGTTCAAATCCCGTCGAGGGAAGAACAAAAATTTGACAGCCCAAAAATCTAATTCTAACACTGTTTGGTTTATTTTCAGACGTATATAATTAGATTTTTGATCTGTCAAATTTTTGTTCTTATACAATGTTGTATCCGAGTAGATCTCGCAATGAACGGGATCTGAACAACTTTAGGGGTACCTATAAAGTGCGAAGCGAAACGAAACGAAACGAAATCAACGAAAACGAAACGAAACGAAATCAACAAAAACGAAACGAAACGAAATCAACGAAACGAAACGAAATCAACGAAACGAAACGAAATCAACAAAATGAAAACGAAATGAAACGAAACCAACGAAAGCAAAACGAAATCAACTAAAACAAAACGAAATAGACTGATACGAAGAAAATGGAAGGATAATGGAAGGAAAAAAATAAAAGACAAAACGAAATAAAGAAATAAAAAAAATGATAATTCGATTTTTTAAATACAATAATTTTGATTAATTATAACCCATCTTGCATGTCTGTCCGTTACAGTACTCCTCACGTACATTACCTTCAACTCAATCCAAGTCGGGTTTGCTTGCCGACAAACTTTCAGAAGTTCAAATGTCATATTTTTATTTGTGTTTGTGTGTGTGTCAGTATTTATGAATTATAAAGTTTCTGGAGTGGGCATATAGAAAAAAATGGGGGATATGAGGGGGTATTTTCATAGATTGGGATATTGAGGGTTCATTATTCGTCTGATTTTATTACGTTTTTCGTTTGTATTCTACATAAATTTGCCTATTCGCAAATCTAACAGGATGGTCTTGAGTTTCAGATTCTGGGCACTATTTGACTACTGGATTTTCCCGACTTGACACGTTTAATCCCTATGCACCCCCCCCCCCATTTGTCAATATGACGGAACTATTAACGACTGTCATACAAGTGGGAGGTTTGACCCACCATTTTCTTGGGAAATCCTGTACCAAGTCGGGAATATGATAGTTGTTTTCTAGTTTCACATTTGGTTATGTCTTGGGATTAGAGAATTTACATGTACCGATTGTTTTTATACTTGGCATGGTCTTAGGATTAGACGAGTGGCATCTGCCTATCTGCTATCAGAACCCACCATTTTCCTGGGAAAATGCCTGTACCAAGTCAGGAATGTGTTGTTTTTCAGTTGTTCCGTTGATTGAAAACTCAGATGGTTGAGCCTCTTATCGGTTTTGTCTGTTTTTGTGGACTTTCCCTTTTGAATGCGCCATGGAGTACGGTACCATTGTTATTACCTTTATTCGGTAGTGTGCCAACAGATCTGGCGTAAAGTCTTACCGTTGTTCTTTCCGAGATATACAGGGGTCAAAAAGACCCAACTCTATAAACTTTGTATTTCAAATCCTATTGTTCTATTTTGAAGAACTAAAAAAAAACAACCAACAGCAACATAACAGGACGTTAAATTCAATATGTGAAGTGTCATCATTCCTTACCTGAGGCTACAGTTACCAGCAAAACAGTGGACAGACTTAAAGCAGCTCTCTTGAAGCGCGACTAAGAACTTATATGCGCACACACCCTTGAAGGACTTTTACACAGAATTGAGTTAATCTTCAGTAACCATACAAATACAGATCAGAAGCTTCGGTCCATATAATATTTTTTTGGTGACGGGCCGGTCCATATACTGCCCTATGAACTATTTGCTATTTATTAACTTAAAAAACTAATCCTGCATTATTATTTTTGCTTAAAGTCCAGTCCTGTGTTTTAATTTCAAATTTTCATCATAAAAAGTCCCCCTCCCCCTCCCAAGGAATATAAAATTGTATCATTAATGATAAATTAATAAATAATAAATTCAGATTTTCTATTTAAAATAAATCTCATTTACAAAACCACTGATATTTGTTCAATCGTATGGTAGTTGGATTTACAACTACCTATGCAATCAGGGGCGGATCCAGGATTTGGGATTAGGGGGGGCGTGAGTAGGAGAGGGATCTGGGGACCGCTTAAAGTCCCCAGCGGGTCCAGGGCAGAGACCTTTCAGGGGGTCTAGGGGGGCGAAACCCCTCCCCCTAAGCTCTGGGGGTTTGAGGAATTACAGACATTTATTTGAACGACAATTTTGAACCAACCACACCATTTTTATCACACCAAAAAAACTTTACTTTGAGTCTTAATGTTGTCGGATAATTGTTAACAGTATGTTTTTGTCAGATTATAAGAACCTGAAAATGTTTGTGAACAACCGAGATGCGAATTGTTCAACTCATGACTGATCGATCACGATATTTTAACCCTTCAAAGAACTATTGAGTTTGTTTTATCGCATTCCTGGGATCCGGATGGCTCAATGAGTTAGGTCGTTGGATCTAACAGCTCATACAAGCCTATCACCAATACGGCGTGGGTTCGCGCCCAGCTTTGTAAATTACAAAAAAAGGTGCACTCGATTCGCAGTCGCAAGTGATAAAGTTTACCAGTTGCTTGCCCAGGGTCCGTGGTTCTCTCCGGGTACTCCGGCTTCCTCCACCACTAAAACTGGTCGCCACGATATAGCTGAAATACTGCTGAAAGTGGCGTTAAAACACCAAAAATCAATCACTCATTAACGCATTCCTCATTGCACTAATTGGTCTGTACTTTCGGTGCTTGTCCTATCGGGTGGTTCTAGTTAATACTGCCCGTCCGGATGGAGCTTTTCTTTTCGTCGTTTGATTCATTCATTGAAAACATATGATTCGACCGTTCTTGTTTATAGACAAACAAAAGCGGAAATTGTCAATACATGAACTTGTTGATTTCTGATAAGCTAACGTAGCTAAATTAGATGATCAGAATCGTTTCATGCAGCATTAATGTTAATATATTCGCCTTTGTTTGTCTATAAACAAGAACGAATCATACGTTTTCAATGAATGAACCAACGGCGAAACGAAAAGCTTCATCCGGACGGACAGTATACTGATCATTTATCAATGGGTAGAGCTTTTTTAGAATTATATCCCAAATTTACTCCTAATATCATTACTATTCATTTTGACTTTTGAACAATTTCAGATAAGATTGCTGCCACTGTAATAATAGGATTCATTGTGGTCAAAATAACACAAGCTTTAATTTTTATCTTGAAGTTACAAATTTAACAAAAATATCCAAAATAAAAAGAATGAATCATTTTTGGAACAAAAAAATTGTACAGACATCCATTGGTAGATATAAATACATGTAATATAAACGTACCCGGACAAAGGATTTGTTCACACTTTCTTGAGCAGATACCTCGGGCAGATGCAGAGGTTGTTACAAATAAATTGCCGCTAATTTTTTTCTTATTAATATGTTACTTTTGTATTTTAATGTACAATATACCAACGCGTATTTTTACTGATCTTTACTTGAAAAGTAAAAAGCAACATTTTCGGGTATTTGTATACAAATCAAACTTATATTGTTTTTTCATATGAAATTGCAGAATTTCGAATTCAAGAACTATTTGAACCATTATTTAAAGAGAAGTGACCATTTTCTTGGGACACTCAAGTTTCTCCACACTGTCTCAGTTTCATCATCTGATTCTCTCGTTATAGGTTTTCGTTGTATGTTTTATAAATGAGATCAATTGTTAAATTAATTATTCGAAGTATTGATTGAATTTACTTTTTAGTTTACCTTTGACTTTTCTCGTCTCGTCGAGGAATCAGAAATGTATCCAATCTTGCTTGTTTTCTTGGCCTAGAATTTTCGTCCATTTTATAATTTCTAAATAGCACGTGTACATGTAGTTGTAAAATTGACTGCAGAAATAATTTTTAATTAGCGTGAGAAAATAGTTGATGTCTGGTACCTCGGAACCAATCAGAATGGAATAATCTTTGAACCACTGACGGCGAATACATATATCAATCAGCGAACACATCCAACGTGTATTTACAATGTGCAAGAATATTTTACTACAGGTCACGAGTTAACCATTCATGAAAAAGTTATTTATTGAACTGCTTAATTAACGTTGTATAACATATGCTTTGCGAATTTTAGGGGAGGGGGGGGGGGGGGCGCACACGCCCCGCACGGCCCCTCTAAATCCGCCACTGGCAATCAGTGCCTATCACCACTGATTTTGTGAGTTCGAATCTCGATCAGGGCGAGGTGTACAACATTATGTGATAAAGTTTGTCAGGGACTTGCGACATGTCGGTGGTTTTCTCCGGCTCCTCCGGTTTCCTCCACCAATAAAACTGACCGTCCACGATATAACTGAAATATTGTTAGAAAGTGGCGTTAAACGCCATCAAACAAACAAACAAGCAAATCAGAATACAGGACAAATATTGATAATACATTGCTTACCTTGCTGAGATGATCCAAATATGGGTATTTTTTGTGATTTTCGTTAACATTTCACATTTCATTAATTTCACATGACCTTATCGTAAACTCCAGCATTTTAATTGGTTAAACTATTTCTTTTTCAGGTTAAGCTAAATTTGATTCAATGCCTGTTTTTGTTATTCTCACACTTGTTTATCGTTGAAAACAACCTGAAATACGTTTAAATCATGAACCATAAACATGTTTAAGATAGATAAAAAACGCAATGGTTGAAGAACAATATTTAAGAGAACTTTCCTGTTCATTGATTATTTTTTAACAAAGTAAAATTAATTCTTCATTAACAAATAAAACAATTCAACTCTTAAACACACAAACAAAATAATAAAATAAACTAATAAACATGGCCAGAAATCACAGCCAGAGTACATTGCGCATGCGTTAACTTTACCTAACTAATTAATTGGAAAATAACATAGAACTTAATGGGACGTGTTACTTCAACATCAAATTAAAGGAATTTAATACTAATTTTGCATATAGACGTTCATGTCATGACATTGTTCTTTGTATGCTCTTTCTAAAGAATCTATTTTTATATAAATGTGTTAAGGTTCCAATTCTTGAAAGTTCTGTCTTCCGATTGATACCAATAACACACTTATAAAATAACGTTTAGATATTTCCATTCTCTGTTAAAAATTGAAATTTGTGCAATCTTTATAATGAACTCCGAAAATTTCTAAGTCCGAACAGGTAAATTTTACCTGTCCGTTATCGGGTCGTTGACTTTTATTGAGGGCCATTGACACGATTGCAACTTTATAAGGAAATATTAAAATATACATGTAGATATAGATATCGTGTTATACTAGACATTGAAAACATCTAATGATGAAATTAGGTTCAGTCTGTTGTCTCCGGAACAGATCCAAAGGAAAACTGCTGCAAAGCTCCGGAATTTTCCGCGATATGTTGAATAAAAAGTCATATACAAAATCATCATGTACATGTATATCCAAAAATCTTGTATTGTTTGAATTTTATTCAGTCGTTGTGTGTGTTAGTTTTCAAATGTGATAAACACAAATATAAACAATGAATACTATTAATTCATGAGAGGTCGTTTCTTAAATCGCTCCTGGGACCATCTAATTTGACCAATGGATTCCCTTGGATTATCTATTTTGAATTCCTCTCACATTATAAAAAGTTGTTCAAAAACAAACAATGCCAGTACTACGTGTGAAAACGAAAATCAACTGGAAACAGTTGAACGAGGGTGAAAATTTGATAAATGTTGATAAATGTAGCAACAACAAAGTGTTAAAAGAAAAATATTATGTGAAAAGGATAATAATTCGAAAACAGGATCGTAAAAAAGGTGAGAATTTGTTGCCTCTATAACACTATTTCATCAGAAGATTTTACCGATACTGCGCAAAATTCTATAACAAATTTTGATATCAAAAATCCAAATCAAAATAAAATTTGCAGATTTCCACAGCATGTATTGATAGCTTCATTTCAAACATTAAAGTGAAGAGCAGCGGTCAACAACTTTGTTTTGATAAGACGTGTATGCTAAATATTGTAAATGGATGACGTTGTGACATTACTATTCGTTCACTTTAATTTCATAATACAGTTTCAGAACATGTTTTTATTCCTGAAATCAATCCACATTGCATATTAAGTCAAATTTATGCTTTGTTTATTGAGTTTTATTATGCTTTGTTTTTCTTTTTCTTTTTCTTTTTTAAAGATATGCATTATAATACAATGATACGTACATTCTGTATTCTGAAAAAAATGACGTTCAGTGCTTTTCATTACCTGACTTTGTCGGTCCGCTGTGAGGAATTAGATGCACATATTAACTAACTGTATTTATTTATGAAAAGTACATATTGTGAATACATTTTGGAGAAAATTTTATCGACATCTGAGGTGGGGCCGATTTTGGCTCTTATAGCTCCCAGTCCCTTTGTAGGCTAATTCCATCTGTCGATTTACTGTATTTGTATAATTGTATATAGTTTAATCTGTTCATTTATTTGTAACTTCTCTGTATATGTGCTATGCACTGTCAGTTTGAGAAATAAAGATATATATAAAGATATACTATTATGGTCCGTAAATTCATTAAGATTTCTGTCGAGACAAGAAAGTAATCAATTATTGTTGCTTCAGATTTATCTTTCCTGTTCCAGGTAAATTGTGTTTTAATTTTTTTTTGTTTGTCTCCATATATCAATAAGTTTGTGTGATTTTATCATTGATTTCAAGTTATGGACTGGTTTATCGAATTTCTTTGATTGATATAATTTTTTTGTATTTATTTTTGATACAATATCATTATAATCTGCTACTAGTATTATCTGACCTATACTATACTCATTGATTAATCTATCTACTTGTTTGAAGAAAGTGTTTCTTTTGTTCATATTATTGGGAGCATAAATGTTTATTAGTGTAAATAACATTGTTTATTTCGACATTTATAAGTAACAGTCTTCCCTCATTGTCTTTATATTCATCAATTAATTTGAACTCTACATTCTTTTTTATCCAAATTGCCATCCCTCTTGAATTACTTGTACCATTACTTTGATACAGACTCCCTTTAAAATCTTGTATTAATTTATTTTCAATATTTTGTGAAAAGTGAGTTTCTTGTATTAAAAAGATATTACATTGTTGTTGTTTTGACCATTCTATTAATCTTTGTCTTTTTTCAGATTGTTGAAGTCCATTTGTATTAATGGAGCAGATATGTAGAATATTATGATTCATTTTGAATTATTGGTTTAAAGAAAAGGTAAGTTATATTTTTACTTTTAATTATCATTGTGGTCAAACTATTTTCTTTGTTACTATTGAATATAATAAAACACTTTATAATTATCCTTTGTGGATCCTCCTGATAGATAATGTTTACAGGTTTGTTTTTCGTATATTTACCTATAATTACCCTCCGTGGAGCCTCCTGATAAGCAATGTATACAGGGACGCATTTCTTTTAGGGAACGACCATTTAACTTGAAGGGGGGGTTATGGTTTTTTTTTCTAAAAAAATATTCTGATTCCCAATGTGGTTGAAAACAATATTCTGATTTTTGTGGAGGTAAAAGAACTAATCTGATTCAGAGTTTTTGACATATAACCTAATGTTGAATTCTGGGAAAAAAATTCTCGCGACAAAATAAATAAATATTCTAAGTCTAGTGTCATCCGAAAAAAAATTCTGAACGAAACAAAAAACCATACCCCCCCCTGCAAGTTAAATGGTCGGTCCCTTAGGTGAATCTGGAACATGATTCTGAATCACATAATTGTTTTGTTGTTTTTTTCATCTAAAAATGAAACAGGTTTTCGAAACATGCGAAACATAGGTGACCCATGTTTCAAATCGAAACATGAACCGGAGTGAAAATTAGTTCGTTTTTGATAGAAATGGCGGCTGTTACGGATGTTGTGCTACAATGCGGAGTCTCTCGACAGGAATACTTTTTGCTGGACGATTATTGCAAGCACCAATGTACCGATAATAATTCTACATAACTGCTACACCTATTTGCATCTTCACGTTTTTGAATATCAATGGTGTCATGCAGAATCATATCGCACAGTTTAGTATGAAAGGTTGATGAGCTATCAGCATGGCAAGCTAATCTTGCAGAGTACATGTTCTGTAATTCTAAGAATGCACAAGCTGCTACAGCTGCAACATGCTTTTTGGAGGCCATCTTTTAATGTTTCATGGAACATTGTGTTATTCATTTGGTGGAAACATGTTTCTGATTTACTGAAACATAATTTTAAAACATACCCTTTTTTAAAGTAACACATCATGAATTTGTTTTCTGGAACAATGAAGTAAAACATGTTCCAGATTCACCTAAAAGAAATGCGCCCCAGGTTGGTTTATCATATATTTACCTGTATTGATTATTTTGGGTGCTTTATTTTTTTATTTCGTCTTTGGACTGATTTTCATTGCATTTAGTCACCCTATTTTTATGAGCTTCAGATTTTCTTATCAGATTGTTTTTTATATAATCAAATTGAATAAATTTCTTATTACATACCCATTTTATAAAGAATTCATTTACATTTAAAATCGTTCCCTTTAAACGGCTGTTAACTTGATATGTTTATACATATTTTATCGTTTATTGACCCAAATGTCAAGGTTATTATATAAATATAAATAGGACACGTGACCCTGCAGTAAAAGTAGAGTTATATCTGTTTTTTATATACTCAAATTGAATAAATTTCTTATTACATACCCATTTTATAAAGTATTAATTTACATTTAAAATCGTTCCCTTTAAACGGCTGTTAACTTGATATGTTTATACATATTTTATCGTTTATTGACCCAAATGTCAAGGTTATTATATAAATATAAATAGGACACGTGACCCTGCAGTAAAAGTAGAGTTATATCTGTTTTTTATATACTCAAATTGAATAAATTTCTTATTACATACCCATTTTATAAAGTATTAATTTACATTTAAAATCGTTCCCTTTAAACAGCTGTTAACTGTTGATATAAACGATGCCACACACGTCAAATGCCAACCCATTTGGTTAAACCCAAGCATAAAAATTAATGGAAAAGTTGTGCTAAATGAAAAATGGCAAGAAAAGGGAATTATTTTCATAAATGATATTATGAAAACAAATGGAATGGACTAATGTCTGTGGAGGAGCTTGGTTTGAAATATCAAATTACGAATGCATGTATGTTCTACAATAGTTTATTAAGTTGTCTCCCGAGATTTTGGAAGCACCTCATTCAAAATAGTGCAAGGCTTTTGTCTGTGACCGGGTCCAACATGGAACAATTTGATAAAATTAGAAATTGTATTAAGCCATGTAAAACTTTTTATAACATATTCTTGAAAAAATATACTGAAAGACCGATAAATTCTCAAAATAAATGGGAAAAGCTGTTGAATATTAATGAAGTAAATTGGGAATTTGTTTACATTTTGTCAAATGACTGTAGTCTTGATAATACATTGAAAATGTTTCAGTACAAGCTTCTCCACAGAACCATCCCTACAAATGCATTTTTGTATAAATGTAGGCTAGTTGAAACTGAATTGTGTGCTTCTTGTGGAAAGACTAGGGAGACCCTTCTCCACCTCTTCTGTGATTGCAACATAGTAAAAAATATCTGGCTTAAAATATATGAGCAATTGCAGATCAGGTGTGGGGGTCTCGCTGGTCTCTCCGGGAGAGACATACTCCTAGGAATTGAAAATGTAGATTACTTGTATATAAATTCAATTCTCCTAATTACAAAATACTATATTTATTCCTGTAAATTCAAAAAAGTAGTTCCTTCTTTCTCAGGAGTAATATCTTACTCAGGTACAAATATAAAATAGAAATGTTTTCTGCATCAATGCTACCTCCTGCAAAGCAACAGAGAGTTCGGGATAGATGGCATGAAATATTACTTTTCATGGGAGAGGTTTAAGCAGCAGCGTGGGGTGTGGGGGGGGGGGAAAAAGCTGTTGTTTTTTTTTTTTTTTTTTTTTTTTTTTTTTTTTTTTTTTTTTTTTATGTATTTTGTTTATTACATATATTGTACCACATTGTTGGTACATGGCATGGTTAAAAGAAAAAAGAAAAACTCTTTTGCATGATCAAACTGTATACACTTATAATTATTATGTAGACATGAACATGATGTATGTAAATTGTTAATTAGGCAACAATAAAAAATAAAATTACAAAAAAAACAAAAAACTGTTGATATGTTTATACATATTTAATCGTTGTTTATTGACCCAAATGTCAAGGTTATTATATACATATAAATAGGACACGTGACAAATTCTGTTTCCTACACTCGCCCTGCAGTAAAAGTAGAGTAAGACATTTCGATAGATACTTTGTTTTTCCAGAATAAACAAATTGACAAAACAAGTATATATCGACATTTCTGAAAATTTTAACAATTCTTTTTATTCTGTATTGCATTGGCTAAGCCCGCCCACGTTATATCTGTCACCTCTCCCATATGTTCAGGGTTTATGTAGGTTAAAGTATTGTTCCCAACGTATCGGATCACTTTGAGTCCGTCGTCTGTGCCACTTGTGGAAGGTCTACATATGTTGAATTACTTTGTGTTCGTCGTCTGTCAAATTGGTTCAAAATTTATTTCATTTCATTAAATTATGACCTAGTTGTCAACATATGTTGCACCACTCTGTGTCAGTCTGGCTCCGTCGTTTGTGTTTGAATGAAAAGGTCTTCAACGCCTATTTCTTCTCCAGCATCGAAGTTTCAAGCAGTAGACATAAACGAAGATCTCGCATCACGTAACTCAACTTTAAATGACACTCTAATGGTACATAGTGACATTGAAAATTCCGAGGCAAAGAATCCTTCAACAACAGGGAACCAGCTGAAAAAGGGAAATCTAAACGCAACAGAGGTATTCAAAAGCTTGTAAAAGATAAGAAGATTCATGAGGCTAGAGCCTTTAATTTCACATACAGGTATATTGATGACGTTTTATCTATCAATAATTCTAGATTTGCAGAATTTCTTCCATTGATGTATCATCCAGAGCTGGAAGTTAAAGAGACAACAGATACAGCTTCGTCCGCATAATTTTTGGACTTATACCTCGAATTTGACGACAGTGGTCAACTCAGTACTAAAATTTATGATAAACGGGACGACTTCAATTTTAAAATCATAAATTTTCCAAATATGTGCAGCAATATACCAGCTTCTCCTACATATGGTGCTTACATCTCGCAATTGATTCGTTATGCAAGGGCCAGTAGCAATTATTCTGATTTCCTGAAACGTCATCTACATCTGAGAAACAGGCTACTGGATCAGGGCTATTAAAAGATTCGCCTTATTCGATCTCTTAAAAAGTTTATATTCCGATACCAAGATCTTGTCGAAATATATTCCGTCTCTGCAGAGACGATAATAAACGATGCATTTTCATATAGTGAAAATGTATAAAGATAAGGAAGTCAACAAAAATGTCAAAAATATGTTTTTATCAATGTGTGACGTAAAATTGTTTTTGACATTTACTTCACTGAATTTGGTACTGCTTTGACAACTATTTTACCTATTTTGTTCCAGTATTGTTATAAATACTGTTATAGTGACAGCCGGAACCTTTGAGTCGTAATGAAAGCGGGAGGTTTGGCGCTTTAAAATCTGATTCAACCCACCATTTCTTTAGAAATGCCTGTACCAAGTCAGGGTCATTACGGTTTTCACAGTTTTCCGGTTGTTGACTGATCTTGTCTGTTTATATACTTATGAGTTTTGACTTTTCCTTTGTAAGATTGTTCGGAGTTCGGTAATTTTGTTATCACCCTTATTCAGAGCCGTCATCAATACAGAAAATCTTATTCATGAGCAGATTCCATCGGGTACAAAGGAAATATTTACCTCCTTCTTGACAACACCAAAAACGTATTGCGCCAGCAGACCGGCAAATCTAGTGTTTATCCAGATGACTGTGGTGCTTGGGATTCACACAGTCGTCGAACCGTAAAGACAGACTTCACAGTGTTGCCAGATGATTCCCTTCGTTATACTGTTCTTAAGGACGAGAAATATTGTTACGAGAAGCAAGTGAAAGGGAAAAGACCTTTGTACCACTCGATCCACAACCCGAACATGACAACGTTGTAACCTTGACCAGATACTATACGCCATTAAAAAGAGACAAGAACTTCAAGAAACGTGTTAGTACCTTTAACTGTTTTCCTGCAAGACATTCATTGCGTGAAAATGTGGCCCTGGTTGAGTATACAGGAACATATCCTAAAAGCAGTCAAACCCATGGTAACGCCAAACATGTTTCTCACGACTACGTCCGTACACATCCTGACGTGTTTGAAGAAATGCACCAAGCAATCCAAAACAAGAGGTCAAATATTGACATTTACAAAGACATGGTCCTACAAAATCCCGAGAAAGCACCAAGAGACCTGCAGCAGATCCGATCAAAGAAATTCCATGACAAGAAAAACGTGACGATGGGTACCAGTAATATTGCAGATCAAGTGTTAGAGACCTTGTCAATGGTTAACGACCACGACTTCGTGCAAGAGTCTGTTTATATCAATGGTAACAATAAACGGCCATCTTTGATATGCTACACACAGACTCAGCTTGAAGACATGAAACGGCATATTCAGTCAGATCCATCTTGTACAATAGGTGTTGATAGAACATTTAATCTTGGTCCTGCATACGTAACAAACTTTGTATACAAAAACAAGAAAGTTGTGAAAAAGTCATCTAGAGACAATCCTATATTTTTGGGACCAGTCTTCTTCCGTTAGGACGCGTCGTATTTTACATACAACACATTCTTTTCACACGTGAAAGCCAGATTCTTAAAGAACCGAAACTTAAGCACAAAAATGATCCAGTCGTCGGACGGGAAACTGACAGTACCCAATGTGAAACGTTTGGCTCGTAAGCCGGGCCAAAGGCACAGACCAAAAACAGTAGCAGCTAGGATCATCACTCGTTACACCTAAAATGACATTAAAATTGAGATAATAAACAGTACCGCGTAAAAGTAACCTTTAAAGGATTGTTATTGTTGTATGACCAAGGACGTATGGTCATAGTTCATAGATAAATAGCAGACAATCACCATACACATTGTCTATTAAACAACAACACTTAAGCCATAAACTGAAACGCTTGACTGAACATGATCTGCCTTGTGTAATCACAGGTAATTAATTGGCTGTCGCCATGCGCCAAGAAAATACGGTGTGTAGAAATACCGCAAAGGACCTCCTTAGTGCACTAAGAACAATAAAAGTGCACTGAGGACATAATAGAGACGTCCTATGTGCACAAAGAAGGTTGCAAATGAATTGTCAGTTAAAAACAATCTCATTTGGTCAATTTTTATAATGAAAAGTTTAAAATTAACGAAGATATTTGCATTTTTGTCGGCACGCGCCTACTACAAAGATAATCATGTGGTGATTAATACATGTTCATTGTCAATCAACGTCGAACAGGTAAACAATGACAATTAGAGTTGAGCTAATTATATAATAAACAATTGTGTATGAGCTTGTGGACACATGGTTTTTGATGTTGATCTTTAAAACATATTGTTTTTTTTACGATGAATTATAATAAAAACAAATGTGAAAAACAAATATTTCGCTGGTAAAATTAAAAAGATCCGGTGTTTTTCCAAGGATTTTTGAGTAAAAGTTTTAGATGTTATTTAAGCGCTAAATCGTTTTATTTGCCATTCATATCGATATTGCACATTTATAATATACGTTCACTAAGTAAAAAAATACTAGAAGTTTCAAACAAGATGTGGCGTCCCTGGGGTTCACCACCCAGATCTACTGACTACAAGATGGGTTTAAAAAGATTGCAAGAGGTAGATTTTAAATATTTTACTTCGATTATTTGTTTGTAGATGAACGGTCATTATTTTCTGTGTATGTGGCTTTATAACTATTTTGTAAAAATGTTGGTAATGAATTATATTTCCACTAGATCACTCAACAATATTATATTTAGTGCAAAGTTTACATCGCCCATTTATGACGATAAATATCACATAATTATATTAAATTGTGATTAGACTAAAATCATATATTTATTTTGAAGTTGTCCTTCGGCAATGAAAATATTCGTTCATTTTTATGTGTTTTTTTTCTGTATTTTCATTCACGTGTATTATATTCAGTGCAATTTTTTTTTATCGTCCATTAATGTCACATGACCTTTATAAAATTGCTTCCAAATTACATAAAATTCTTTTTGTTCAAATTATTATATGGTAAAATAAATGTTTAAATTGTGATTGGACTAAAATCATAGATTTATTTTGAAGTTATCCTTCGACAATTAAAGTCAAAAGTTTTCTCTTAATGCTGAGTTCGAAATCTCATATTTCTTCATAGTATCTCCGTTCTAAAGACAACGACAAAATTAAGCATTTTTGAATTAATTATAACCCAAATATCAGTTAGTAAGATTTATTAGAACATTGTTTCGTTTTTGTCGAGAAATATATACCTTAAACGAATACAACGTTCAAAATAAATGCTGAGAACTGAATTTGAATTTTACGAAATCTTAGCCAGTAAGATGTTGTTCCCTTTTTTGTCTCGTTTCCGCAATTACACAGAAAAAAGACAAATTACAGCTACAGGCAGAAAATATTCTAGACATTTTACAAATAAAACAAGTTCGGAACGAGATATATAAGAGAACAAAATCTGAAAGAAAAACACTCTTCTTCCGCATTCTTCTTTTTATAGATTTAAATATTATTGTTTATGATCTGACAGAAGACACACAGTCACCAGGGGCGGATCCTGGATTTGTGGTTAGGGGGGGACGTGAATACGCGAGGGGCCTAGGGACCGCTTAAGGTCCCCAGCGGGTCCAGGGCAGAGCCCTTGTAGGGGGCCCAGGGGGGACGAAGCCCCCTGAAGCTCTGAGGGTTTGAGGAATTACAGACATTTATTTGAACGACAATTTTGAACCAACCACACCATTTTTATCAGATCAAAAAAACTTGACTTTGAGTCTTACTTTTGTCGGATAATTGTTAACAGTATGTTTTTGTCAGATTATAAGAACCTAAAGTAAAACTTTTTTTGAACAACTGTGATGCGAATTGTTCAATTCATGACTGATCAATCACGATATTTTAACCATTCAAAGAACTATTGGTTTAGTTTTAACGCATTCCTCATTTCACTAATTGGTCTGTACTTTCGGTGCTTGTCCTTTCGGGTGGTTCTAGTTAATACTGCCCGTCCGAATGGAGCTTCTGCGTGTAATTCATCAATTTGTATCTGATTATGAATGATACTGATGTTGAAAGAACATCAGTAATGATACTGATGTTGAAAGAACATCAGTATTAGGATTTAAGTTTACTAAATGCTTTGATCTGTAAAGATTTGTTTTTCTTATAGTTGTAAAATTGACTGAAGAAATAATGTTTAATTAGCGTGAAAAAATAGTTGATGTCTGGTACCTCGGAACCAATCAGAATGGAATAATCTTTGAACTACTGACGGCGAATCCATATATGAATCAGCGAACACACCGCGAACACACCCAACGTGTATTTTCCATGTGTAGGAATATTTAACTACAGGTCACGAGTTAACCATTCATGAACAAGTTGTTTGTTGAACTGCTTAATTAACGTTGTATAACATATGCTTTGCGAATTTTAGGGGGGGGGGGCGCACGCCCCGCACGCCCCTTCTAAATCCGCCTCTGGTCACTGGTGAAACCCTATACACATTTCATGTTTATTGGTTCCACTTGAATGCACACGTTACACAAGTTAAGCTGGTTACTGACACGTGTCGTTAAATTATTAAATAACTTCTGAACCGGTGTTACATACTCATTTTCCCCCTACTCATTTTCCCCCCCGGAAAAATGAGTATATACTAGTTTTTCCCCCGGAAAGATCAGTATATACTCATTTTTCCCCCCGGAAAGATCAGTATATACTCATCTTTCCCCTTGATTTTTAGGGGGGAAATCTGAGTATATACTGAAATTTCCCCCTCATACTCAATTCTCCCCCTTTGCACTGATAGACTATGCAAGGGCAATAACTCCTATAAGGGGTCGACCCTATGGAGACTTTTGTAGAGCTTTTGATGCTGAAGAAGGAAGATCACCTCTATTTTTCTCTATATGTAATACTTTTTGAAATATTAGCCAATGACTGCAGTTTGACCCCTATGTTCTATTCTTAGCCATGGCGGCCATGTTTTTTCATCGACGGATATATAATTCACAAACTATAGTCTACCGACCACCGGAACCCCCCTGGATTAGCCAATGGTTATCTACTAATTTATTCTTAAGAATTTCAACTGTTTACAGTACACCGAGACACAACATAATTAGTTTTAAACTAAACAAACTATTTTGTGGTAGCTTGTTTGTTTGTAATCGATCATTTTAAATAAAGATCAGTAACTATAGAATGACAGTGTCCATCAATGACGCATACCTATGAATGATACAATTATTAGTTCTACTGTCAGAGTGTGGATTTGTTTTACCGAACATAATTATACCAATTTATCATATTATGTTCATTTCAAATGATGAACTAAACGGTAACAGTATTCTCTAAATTAAACTACTACTATGAGGGGGGAAGAACCCTTTTCAGGACTCCGGGATGGTGTTTTTTTAAGCTCGAGAATTCGGGATTGACCATTTCGGGATTCGGGATTGAAATTTTATTATATTCGGGATTTCTGGATTTCAAGTTTTTTAGTTCGGGGTTTCGGGGTCAGACCCCCTCCTAACCCCCTCTACTATATCAGCACAACTATTTATTGCTTCGTTTCATGATCAAATTATTATAAAATTAAGCCATCTTGATAAATGCGTTTGTCTCCATCTTTTTGATTGATCTACCGAAAGTGGTAGCACTATAATACCATATTCACACGTATTCCGAATTGAAACTGAATCATTAGATCGAATTTAAATCCGTTATAATTGTCGTATCGGATTTGAAATCAGTTAGCGTTCGCATATGGTCAACCAATGTTCGTCTGCATTGAATTTATCTGTGGTTTGCATATTGACTAGAAATTGTACTGAGGGATTTGGTGTTTGTTTAGATCGGATGAGGGATTTTTTCCGATTCGTCAACAAATGGTCATCAGGAGACATTGGAAACATTGTTAGTTTTTCAATAATCTTTTTTCAAGAAACACTGAAGCGATGGTATGGAAACGTGATTTGTATGTTCATTTTAAGGTCCTTGACAGGTCTTGTTACCTTTTGAGCCCATCGGAAATTCAAAATCGTTGCCAGCGGAGGTCAAAGTTTGCTTTGAAACCATATGTAAAGCAACATTTTCATGGTCTACTTGGAAAACATTGAACAGAATTTAACCACACTTGGCAGAGGTGTTCACTATTATGTTCTACGCAAGTGTTGTTACTTTTCATGCCGATTCGCTAAAAAATGAATAAAAGAAGAATGTGTCTGAGGACACGGAATTCTCCGCTTTCAGCTAAGTGGGCCTAACTTCCAAGCCGTATATGGGATCTGGCTGCAATTGAACCTGACCTGCATATTATGGTTGTAAACATTGTCTTGAAATTTCAGAGTTCTTTACAGGTGATAATGGTTTTTATGCCGATCGGAAATTCCAAATGGTCGACAGCGAAGGTCAAAATTGCTTTGAAAACCTATGAATTACATTTTCGTAATCTCATTGAGAACCACTGAACATAATTTAACCAATTTAACTTTGAGGGTGTTCACTATGAGGTACTACACAAGTGTTGTTTCTTTGGTGCAGATCGATAGGAGACTTTGAACATTCTGATTAATCGATTTTCAAGAACCACTGAAGGCATTGTCGGGGGAAATTTATTAAAGTAGTCGTCCTCCTCACTACCTTTCTCATCCTTCCTCTCCATCCTCTTCCTCACTGCCTCTCTCTCCCCTTCTTCTCCATCCTCCTCCTCACTACCTCTCTCCCTCCTTCCTTCCCATCCTCCTCCTCACTACCTCTCTCCCGCCTTCCTCTTCTCTACTCTCCCTCCTTGCTCTCCTCTTCTTACTACCTCTCTCCCTTCTTCTCCCTCCTACTCACTGCCTCTCTCCCTCCTTCATCTCAATCCTCCTCCTCACTACTTCTCCTCCCTCATTCCTCTCCATCCACTTCCTCACTACCTATCTCCCTCCTTCCTCTGAGTCATCCTCACTACCTCTCTCCCTCCTTCTTCCTCTTCTCTACTTATCTCCCTCCTTGCTCTCCTCTTCTTACTACCTCTCTCCCTTCTTCCTCTCCCTCCTACTCACTGCCTCTCTCCCTGCTTCCTCTCAATCCTCCTCCTCACTACTTCTCCTCCCTCATTCCTCTCCATCCACTTCCTCATTACCTATCTCCCTCCTTCCTCTCAGTCATCCTCACTACCTCTCTCCCTCCTTCTTCCTCTTCTCTACTTATCTCCCTCCTTGCTCTCCTCTTCTTACTACTTCTCTCCCTTCTTCCTCTCATTCCTACTCACTGCCTCTCTCCCTCCTTTCTCTCAATCCTCCTCTTCACTACTGCTCCTCCCTCATTCCTCTCCATCCACTTCATCACTATCTCTCTCCCTCCTTCCTCTGAGTCATCCTCTCCCCTCCTTCCTCTAAATCCTCCTCCTCACTACCTCTCTCTCCTTCTCCTCCATCCTTCTCACTACCTCTCTCCATCCTTCCTCTGGCATCCTCCTCACTACCGCTCTCCTTCCTTCCTCTCAATCCTCCTCACTACTTCTCTCCCTCATTCCTATCCATCCTCCTCACTACCTCTCTCCCTCCTTCCTCTCAGTCATCCTCACTACCTCTCTCCCTCCTTCCTCTCAGTCATCCTCACTACCTCTCTCCTTCCTTCCTCCCAGTCATCCTCACCACCTCTCCATCCTTCATTCCTTTCGATCCGCCACCTCATTACCTCTCTTCTCTTTCCTGTAATATTATCATCCACCTCATTACCTCTGTCTTTCTTCCGTCTCCATCCTCCTTATTAACTCTTCCTAATTACCTTCTCCGTATACTTTTCTCCTCCGTCGTCATCATCATCCTCCTTATTACCTCCTCCTCACTACTTCTCTCCTCCTCGTTTACCTTTATCACTTCGTCCTTTCTATCCCCTTCCTTCAAATCTCCTCTTCAATACCTGTTTCACTACTTCCTCATCATCATCCTCCTCACTATCTCCATCCTTTTCCATATTGACTCCCTCCCTAATTCCTCCCCGTCATCCTCCTTATTTTATACCTCTAGTATCTCTCCTTCCTCTCCATCGTCTTTTTACCATTCTCCCTCCGTCCTCTCTATCCTTCTCTTTATATTCCTTCCTTCCTGCCCTCTTCCTCATACCTGTCAGCTGTGCCTTCCAGCACTTAGCAAACTTGAGTTTTTCTCACTTGCACTAAGGAAGATCGCTTTATCACTCAAGTATTTTTCCCATCCTTTCCTCCTACCTCCTTATCCGTTCTCACTCCATGTTCATGCTTGCCTTAGTTATTACTATTATCATTGTTGATACCCTCTTTCGTCCACATTTAACTATTATGTCTTCCACCATATACATGAATATAAGTGTACACAAGAAAAACCCTATTAAAAAAAGAGAGGGGAAAAACTAGTATGAGGGGAAAAATGAGTATGGGTTAACACATACTTGGTTTTCCGGGGGGAAAATTCAGTATATACTCATTTTTCCGGTGGGGGGGGGGAAGAATCTCAGTATATACTCATTTTTCCGGGGGGAAAACTGAGTATATACTCATTTTTCCGGGGAGAAAAATGAGTATGGGGGAAAAATTAGTATGTAACACCGGTACAAATATGTATTTAAAAATCTGGAATTAAGTATTTAAAAACATTTACTTTCATTTGCAAGGTTCTTTATTGCCATTTGACCCGTCTATCATGTCCTTAGTGCACTTTTATCGCTCATAGTGCACCAAGGAGGTCCTTTGCGGTATTTCTACGGACCCAAGAAAATATGGTATAATTTTAATATTTTTTAATCAATCAAAATCAATTTTAGAAAATTGGCCAAATATTGTATTATCTATCATTGGGAACTTCCTTTGTGTTATTTGCACCATTCTAACATGTCCTTAGTGCAGTTTATAGGTCCTTAGTGCACTAAGGAGGTCCTTTGCGGTATTCAAGTTCTACGCACCCCTCCCGACCGGAAGGCTGATCTTGATATCAGCATTAGATGTGTCAAGTGTAACATGATATCTTTTACGTAGTTTTAAATTTTATATTTTAACTCAAAACTCAGACATTCTTCATTCTTATATTATATAGAGGAATTGGGGAATTCTTCATACTATTCTAAAATGTCAGATTACATGTCGGAGATAGATCAGTGGAAGTTTGAAAATCAAGTGAGTATAGGTGACCATTCACCAAAGCTGCACAGGAAAATCACAGAAGATCTCAATTTAGCATTGAGTTTAAGTGTCAAGACTTCATTTTTTAGGGAACCTTCCAGAGCCAAAGATAAATTTCCAGAATTTAGTTTTACTGACATTGTATATACATAAATTGAATATTTACAATTAAAGTTTACAGCAAGATTAGAAAGTAGATTTCATGAAAAAACAAATTTAGTACTTAGAAATCTGAAAAAATTTACTTGTAGAAAGTATGAGCTATGAAAATGAAATTCATAGGAAGTATTACAATGTATATTAGATATAATTTTTTATATTGTCTTATTTTTGATTGATGCTACTGACAGTAATGTATGATAGGTGATATTATTTATACGAATAAAGAAAGGGAATTACCCCCCCCTCTTTTTTCCAACTTTCTCTTTTTCTTTATTTTTTCATTTTCCTCGATTGGCGATATATAAATCAATTTTAAAGTTGTAGTTGGATTAAATGTCATACCATTTGTTTATTTAATAATATTATTAATGTACAAATTAGATACATTACTATTGAAATAAAAAAAAAAGCGGTTTGTACTGGAAATGAGGGATTTAGTATTCCGTAATTTGTACTCGGGTGATGCAAAATAAATAAAACTTAAAAAATTTGAAATTACCCCCTTTTGACCCTCTTCTATATCAAAACAGTTACATGTACATAATCACGCTATACATTTTTTTGAAAGGGATTTTTCCAAAGCAATTCATAAGAAAAATCTAGATAAAAAATACGCTCTCAATGTACAATAAAAAACATCCCTTTTGCCCCTTATGGTCTTTTGTTTGGAAACGGATATGATCACAATACCACATACCAATAACAACCTTTATTCAGTGGCAAAGTTCATTGTAATCAAAATTCCAAAGGGTCTGTTAACTAGATCTGAAATTGTAGCACTGGAACAATTCTGTCTACAGACGGACAACGGCAACAATAGCGCCATATAACATAATACCACCACAACATTTGCTTTTTTTTGGTCAAGTAAAAATCTTATCCAATCATAGAAGATGAAACTCAGTTGTTTTATTCTGTGAATGTACTGAGTGAGTGATTGTTGCTTAACGCCAAGAGAGCAATACATTAGCTATATCATGGCGAGAATAAGGTACATTTCGATGACTTAAGGTTTGGCTGAGAAATATATGCTTTTCAAAGGTAGCAACAACCTTGTTCAAATTTATCGATCGTTTTCCATAGCCGGAAACTACGGAAGGCGGAGGTTTTCTAAGTATGGTATTTCTTACTACATGCTGATGTAAACATTCACGCCTCAAATCGCCAAATATGGTATCGACATCCAAATAGTGAGGCCGGAAATGACGAAATTCAAAATGTTCAGAGAGTATAGTAAACATGGATTTTTATTTTGTGGGAATTACATTCTAAAATACTGGAAGGTGATGAAAACTTGCTATAATAATGGGCAAAAGGAAAGGTTATGACTTATTATTGATAAATGCAGGCGTGTAATGGCATCCCGTTATAATCCTTGCGAGTAAGCGAGCATTTAGGGTTTTATTATTAGAACTATGTGGAGTGAATTGTAATGATAGAATAACATCCTCAGTTTAATGAATGTGTTCCATCTCATCTTTTACACAGACGTACTACTACTACTTCTGATTCAATGACCTCATCCATTAAGTTCGTGGTCCATCACAAATCAACTCCCGTTGACATTGATGACCTCTTCCGTATTATTTACGTTTGCCATTGTGACATTTAAAATCGCTAAATTCGGACAGAATCTGAACTTTGAACTAGAATGACTTATCTTGCGTCAACTTTACTAACAGAAAAGAGATAAGGCATGCATAAGTATAGTGAAATATCTCAGAGACAATGGCGACTCTTGTGTATATTTGTTTTTCAATTTGCCTGGTAGTAGGAATTAAATATGCAGAAGCAGCAACATGTTCAGTCACCGCGGCTTGTGAGTATGGAAACTTAAAAAAGGGACCGGGGAAAGAGGGGGAGAGTGTGGGTGTGTGTTAAATAAAACGGAAATGTTGTCTAGTTATATTTGAAAGATAATTATGTTAGAACAACCACTGTCATTAATATTTGTGAGGTGTGTTTACAGTGTGGGCGGTTAAGAACGAAACTTTACGCCAACAAAGATTATTACAATCTTCCCATTGTGAACTTTCCATTTATATGTAGCAACATCCCAGCAGCACCTGCATATGGAGTATATATCTCTCAGTTCATACGATATTTCAGAGCCTGTGGTTACTATCAGGATTTGCTTGATAGAGGGTTGCTGCTAACAAGGATACTAGTGAACCAATGGTGTCTATTGGTTAAGTTGAAGTCATCACTTCGAAAGTTTTAGGGCTCCTTGTGGCTCAATGAGTTAGGTAGTTGGATTATCTAACAACTCATACAAGCCTATCACCAATACAGCGTGGGTTCGCGCCCGGCTTTGTAAATTACAAAAAAGGGTGTACTCGACTCACAGCCGCAAGTGATAAAATTTACCGGTTGCTTGCCCATGGTCGGTGGTTCTCTCCGGGTGCTCCGTCTTCTTCCACCACTAAAACTGGTCGTCATGATATAGCTGAAGCATTGCTGAAAATGTCGTCAAGCACAATAAATCAAATCAATCAAAATCAAATCGAAAGTTTTACGGTCACCACCATTATCGTTTTGGAATATCTGTGTCACAAATGACCACGGATATGTTCCACTTGTCGTACACACTTCCCGGCCTTTTCCTCATTCATGACTTATCACCGGGTTTGTAACTAGATTAACACGACGGACGTCACTAGTGGAGCAGGAACTGCCTACCCTTCCAGAGTACCTAAGTTCAACCCCGGTTTTAAGTGGGGTTCGTGTTACTCGATCTTTAGTTTTATGTGTAATGTTTTGTAGATCCTTGTTCGTCCTTTTGTACTTTTTCTTTTTGGCCATTGTGTTGTCTGTTCTTCTTCTTCTGGCCATTGTGTTGTCTGTTCTTCTTCGATAAACGGATTCTGATTACCCCTTTGGTATCTTCAAACTCTTCTTATATTTGATAAATATAAATAACAGGGGATTGATTTGTCATTCCTTGTCTGCATTTCGGAGGAAGATGCATTGTTTTCATCATGTCCGACCGTCGTCACAATAGTTTGTACCTGTAAACTATCCTTCATTTTAAATAGGAATTCTTCTAAACTTTGCACGCTTGTTTATTTCCATATGAAGATTCGCATATCGTTAAGACAATTTGATCAGATAATTTTTGAAGGAGTCAAAGCCCCTTTAAATCGTTTGTCTGCGCAACCTCTCGTACATTTTGATTAGGAATTACAAGTTATCTTTCCCAAAAGATAAAAGAATGTGAAAGGGTAAAGACCTCATAGAAAAAAGGAGTACACACATGCTAATAGAATATACGATTCGTGGTCGTGATCGTATGGTAGTTCGACTTACAGCTACCTATTCAATCAATTCAATCCTATTCAATGACCACTAAAGTTGTGAGTTCGAACCCCTTTCATAGCGAGGTGTACTCGATACAACATTATGTGATAAAGTTTGTCAGTGATTTGCGGCAGGTCGTTGGTGTTCTCCGGGCACTCCGGTTTTCTCCACTAGTAAAACTGACCGCCATGATATAACTGAACTATTTTTAATAGTGGCGTTAAATATCATAACCAACCAACTCCCACCACACAATTTTCGAATTCCCTTAGAAGACTTTCATTAGAAGGCGTTCATTTCTCTTTCAGCTTTTGAAACAGATCTTTGCACCATGAAACAAGAAATAGAGGCTGTCAAACAGTTCGATTCCAGGATATCCAACACCGAGCAAGAACTTTTAACATTGAAACACACAGTACAATCTGAAACAACTGAACTAAAGGAGAACCACAATATACTACATAATCTACAAAAGAATATTTCTGATGCTGTAGATATATCGTATACGGCGTACATTAAATACAGGAAAAGTGAGTGTATCCGACGAAGAAATATATTGAAATGTCAAAAGCTTCGACGACGACGACAACAACGACGACGAACACATCTAGTGATGACAAAACTCAAAACTCAAAACCAAGAAACACGTACACATAATGTTAAACACGGAAACCTTTAATGTGGATGTTTAAGGGAGAGTGAATGAGTGATTGTTAAACACCAATTGAGCATTTTTTCAGTAAATATTATGACGAGCAGTTTTCTTTTCGATGAGATGACGATGATTGCTTTCTTTGTCCTTTATCAACGCGTTAGGGTTTCTTTTCATATTGTTAGCTTACTGAAACAATAGTCCGCAAGTAAATATACCAATACACTCATACATGCCATCATGGCCCCAATCCAATGACACATATGCATAGTCTTACTCTTAAAAACTTCGTGTTTAGTGGAGAATCATCAAATATAAATATTGTTGTCATTGGTTTAACATGAATGGGATGGACGTTTCAGGGAATAGACATGGACTAACAACACAAATAAAAGTTAAACAGACAAAGATGTTTCTTTGAATAAAGTAGTAGTTATTTTAATTACAAAAATCACAAGCCACAATTATTTATTCAAATTGCAGATGTCCGGAGGACATGGGGACATGAGTAACAAGATAGATAAACTTTTAGCACTGTTTAAAGATGTTCAAGACAGACTGGATCATTTAGAAGGTAAACAAATTTAAGCAGTCCTACTTGGTATCATTCTCATTATGTCAAATGTTTTGGCTTGTGTACGCAAACCAGCACTATATTTTTCTTTGAGCAAAATACACTGTAGTTGCACGTCATTGGATAAGCATCATCGGTAGCCTACGACTGATTACACTCAGATGGTGAGTTTAGAGTATCGGAGTGTGGGATATCGACGATGTTGGTTAAGTTGAATAGAACTGTTTGCATGTTATACATTCTTTGCTTAAAATTGACCACTAGTGTGTTAATAGTTGTCTGCATGTCGTTATGGTGACTTTCCTGACATTTCTGTATACACATTCATTTTTGATTGGTTCTTCTCACATGGAGAAGCATCGAATCAAAATACGTTGTTTACTAGCACAAGAAACTGAAATCAAGTTTGGTTGTATTAAAGAAACATACTCCGAAAATATGTCTTTGGCCATCTGAAACAGTGGATATGGCACAGACATGTATTTGCATATCCGTTTCAAAATGTTCTTTTTATTCAGGACGTTAGCCATGAGTAAAATGGGAGAAACTTATTGTCACGGTAATATTGTAGAAGTTTGTTTAATTTTTAAAAATATTTTTTGCCTTTAATTGATGTCTTTTTTTTCTTGCAGATTCAGATTCCACTCAAAACTGTTATGTTGTATTGTCATATACATATGATATTTTACTAACGTATTTTAATTTCTTCGTTGACAGTAAAGTGTCAAGTTTGTTCTAACTCTAGTGGAGTGGTTCACCCATGCCAAGAAAGTCCATGCAAAAATGGAGGTAAGTTGATTAAACGATTAATAATGTGTTTTTTTATTTACCTCAGCAGATATGGATTTTCTTTTGTCTCTCTTTAGAATTAGAGTTATTTCCCTTTGATTGTTCAGAGACACATTAAGACATTGATTCTGCTCAATAAATGATGGTAAACATAATCAAAATTAATAATCATATTTTCATTTATTGTTTTTGTATATACCATTTGTAATTGATTGTTTTTATTTCATCGTATTGATTGTATATGGCCTTATGGGCCGATAATTCGTTAATTAACTATTGAATAACTCAATTGAATATAGATATATCTCTAAATCTGTTCTTTCCAACAAAAAATCAACTGGGCATGTAAATGAAAGAAATCACCCAAAATAGCGGAAGGAGACGTAACCAAACAAATTATGATTGAAAAAAAGAAAAAAGTCCAACACATACGTAATGGAACTGTATAATTGTGGGAATAGGAATAGTTTTTACCGTCAAACGTCAAACGACTCTTTTCACTACAGTTAGAGTAACATGGACTTGAAGTTTGCCTTGATTCGTCAAAGCCGATTTTTCGAGATACAATTAGCGTCAACTTGAAAGAAAATTTAATCAATAGTATTATTTTTGTTATTTTCTATTCTACTGCGAAGCTTGTTATGTGTTATACCTTACCCATCCGCCTGTATGTGACTATTTTCCACAGACTCTTTACTAAACAGAATAGTACCGAGCAGAAACAAACTCAATATCAAAACAAAGCAACGTTAACAAATGGGCTGACCATGTCCTGTTGTTGCTACAACACTAAAAGTGTATTCTTGTTAAAATTCTAAATTATTGAGCCTACTACATGTACTTACAATGACAAAATATAGTGCAGCAGGAATTACCTATCATCCCGGAGCACATGAGTTCGCTCCCGTTTTAAGTAGAGATCGAGTTGCTCAACCTTTAGTTTTCTGTGTCGTGTGATGTCGACCATGCTTTGTCTTTTGTCCTTCTTTTGTTAAGACCATTGTACTTTCTGTCCTTCTTCGAATAATATCTTCTGGTTACCACTTTGGCATCCTAAAACTGGTCTATCACTTATAGAAGTGAAAGAGCATAAGATGATAGTTTCAAAAATACAACTTTGGAGATGCTATAGAGATTATATTTTCTATTTTAAACTTTGCAGGAAAGTGTTTGGAATTGTCGAAAGATTTCCAGTGTGTATGCAAGTCGGGATTCACGGGAGAACGTTGCGAGTTCACCGATTATTGCGCTTCTTCGCCATGCAAAAACGGAGGAAACTGTACTTCGAACATCCTCGGACATGTCTGTCATTGTGTTTCGGGATTCACCGGACCATATTGTGAGGTTACACTTAACGCGTGCGACACAAATCCTTGCAAACATGGAGCATGCATTTTGCAGGGGGCATCTCATAAATGCGTTTGTGAGTCAGGTTTTTCCGGTCCTACTTGCGATCAACCCAACAGTTCTCAGATGATGACAACCCAAGTCACTTACCCAGACCCCTGCATTGCATCTGCATCCCTTTGCAACGAACCAGCGAAGTGCAAAGCTGTTGGTCCTCAGGATTTTATCTGCGTTTGTCCGGAAACGGATAAAACAAGAAATGACAATTGTCTTATACCGCATTACTACGAGAAATACGGGTTTTGCTGTGCTAAGAATACGTGTAAGGGTGACGCAATTGTATGTTGAATAAATATTCAGCATGCGTTTTGTTTTATTACATTAAAGTATTGAGTAAACGTTAGAGAAAACCGAAGAGGCAATCCATAATGGACAATCCAGAGAAACTGGCAACATTGGGTACACAAGCCGAAGACAACAAAACCAAAACACATCACAATGTGTATTGGACACTACACAACTAACACAACATAACGTAAATAAGACATAGACATCAGCCCTGCTACAAACATCGTTTTTATGCGGAAATCGTAACGGACATCACAACACGGAACTAAGAACGCAAAGACACATAATAATAAGGTTAACATTAATTTTGTTTTTAGAACAAAAGTACGTATAGATTCATATACACTCCTATTTTCACATTGTTGAGATTGCAAACAATTATCTGGGTACTGCTGAAGGTTCTCACACCCCAACTCCACAGAGCTGTTCAGCACGTCCCCGGGTGGCGGATAGGGGGAAGGCCTGGATTAACCCTTAGGCAAAATAAGCACGTGCCTAGGGCATCAAGGGCCAAGGGGGTACCACAAAAATCCGGCCACAAGGCAATTTATTTTATCAGCCAGATATTAGGCTTAAAAACACATCAAAAATCCAAAAAATGTAGGAAAAATGAAATAAAACATTAATACATGTTATAGGCTTTATTTATACATATAATCAATCAAGCAATCAAAATAAACAATGATAAAAAAAAATTATTATTGAGCAAAAAATAATGTTATGCATATACCAACTTTTGCGTCAAGAAGAATAAATATACACATCAGTCGGTAAGCCATGCATCGATTCCGTACCTCCAACAATGTAAAGTAAATTCTCGAAATCAAGGGACGTAACTCTATGTATTATACATAAAGTTCAAGATTAAGATTCAGTGTACTTTAAAGCAACACTTTTCTCCCAGTTATATGTGATGGTTGGCATATTACATCACTCGCATGTCCGCATCATTTCACTGAGAGAGGAGGTTTGGGCCCATACAACTAGTTTAACCCCGCCACATTTAATTGAAGTACCTTTACAAAGCTAGGAAAGTGAGCGGTCATGTATATGTGTGTTAGGGCTATCAATTTTGTCTCTGTTTCTACGATTTTACAATATAGGTTATGGATTTTGGAACTGTTCTGAAGGCATTGTATATTTTATTTTTCATTTCATTTCAAAATATCTAGCATTGATGGCAAGTCATTTTAGTATAAAAAGTTTGTTTGCAGTTTTAAGTGCAAATAATATTTAGTGCAAACCATATTTATTTCACTACAGGTGCAACATGTTTGCACTTAGGTTCAAATCTTTTGCTCTTAAGTAAAAATAACAATATTTTGCAATTATTACAACAGAAATAATCACTCTATTAGTAGAAATGGAATTGTTATTTGAAATAAAAAATATTGTTTTTTTTATGTTTCATGATTAGTTTTTGCACTAAATCTGTGCAATTGATCTTTTATATTTAAGAGCTAGTAGTCTTCTTATTCTGGCTTGGGACAGGCACACAAATGTGGCGGGGTTAAATCGATTAATGGAGATCCCAACCCTGAATGACAAACCAACATAAATGCACGTTAAGCAACCAACAATCAAACCACCTAATACAAACTTAAAACCATGATTTCATAAAATATAATAAAAAATTTATCAACAACAAAAAAGAAAGAAAAAAAGAAATCTATTGAAACAGGTGAAATTCGCAAGATACATATACATTTCCACTATAATATTAGTTTAAACTTATTTATTCATTTAATTAACAAACTACCTTATAGCACAACAATAAAAAAAATATACATACATAAAATAGGATTTGAAGCTAAATATGGCTTATACTAGTGATTCTCCTCGAATAATATTAATAACTACAATATCTAGCAAATATTAAAAAAAATAATACATGGTCATCATATGTTATGGAAAGAACACCGGTTTTCTCGATCTGAATTAGTTCACATACGAAAAATTCAAAAAAAGAGGCTATGCTTGTTTTGGATATATATAAAAGTCAATTTAGGTTTTTCGCACTTATCATTTAAGTGCAATTAATCGTTTTGCACTTGTGTACATTTAATGTTTTCTTGCACTTAAATGCAATTAATCGTCTACATTTAGTGCAATTAATCTTCTGCCCTTAAAGTGCTATTAATCCACTCATTTGTTGTTCCCAGGACTGGGTTGCAATAATTACCTCAATTAAATTTAAGTGTCAATTAAATGTTTATTGACACTTAAATTTACATGTATTGTCAATGAAATTAATCTACACTTTAGGTTTAATGGAGACATACAAATTCAATTGTGGTGTGTGCTACCCAGTCTTGAAGGACAACCCCATTTTAAAATAGCGGAACTCATGGTATATTTATTTGAATTTAAAGTGCACTGAACTTTTTTCAATAATTCTAGTATAAATTCAACAAATACAATGCCCTATTAAAATAAGGAGCCGTCTCACCAAATTGTATAACACTGAAAGGTCCGTTTACAATTTTCAAATTTTGCCTTCAAATTTCCATTCAAACGTTACCTGTGCACCTGTATCAAACACAAATTTGACATTCTAAACACATATCCAGCTCCCTTCCAGTATTTGACGTACCGATCAAACGTGCTTGACAACATGTTTAGACGGTAAAATTTGTGTTGGAAACGGGCGCACAAGGAAAAGTTTGCCTTCAAATTCCCTTCAAACTTACCTGTACACTTGTATCAAACACAAATTAGACAGTCTAAACACCTATCCAGCTCCCTTCCAATACTTGACTGACCTATCAAACGTGTTTGACCACATGTTTAGACGGTCAAATTAATGTTTGGAACAAGTACACAGGTCAAGTTTGCAGAGAATTTGAAGGAACAAATTGACCATGTAACCACGCCTTTAATGAAAGACACATTCCATGAGTTGTCTGTGTTAATACAACCACGATTTTCATTTACACTATATGGTACATTCTGCCTTTATAAAGTAAAAAACGCCAATGTAATACTACATAAAACAATAAGTGATGACGTAGAACACAACGCCTGGACTGATGACGTATCTGCTAATATGTCGTCAACATGTGACCAGATGCCATCATTTGCAGACGGCTTTATCCCCAGAACATGACACATTAACTGGTAAATATCAACCGTGTTTATTGGCTTCGTTTTCACATTCTTTTTGATTCCTGAAAAAGTTTGAAAATGCAATGGAACACAGCAATAACAGGTTACTCAGTAACACATGTTAGCCTGGGTGCACATGGGTTATGCATCATTACCTCGGTTTAAATTTAACCTAAATGTTAATCATTCTTTACATTCTATTTTTAATTAAATTTTATGATTCTTTTTGTGGTTTGAGTGAATAGAGACAGAAAAACGTTTCTACGAGTATTACACTTTCATCGTACATTGTGTACTGTAGCTGAACTAATTGCTTACTGTTCTTTGTACATTTTTGTATCTTTTGGTAAAAAAAAAGAAAGAAAGAATATGGATATAAATGAACATGAGAGAGAATCCAGTTTCAGACTTGTACACAAATTATAGTAAATGAACAGCACTTTTGTATTAGTCGCAATAATTCTGCTTTGTAATTGTATCACACTCAATCGAGTCTGCATAGGACACCGTCGGGTCGCGAACGCATTGTAGTAATATTTACATTTAACAATGCAATCAATCAGTGTCTTTCACCACCAAAGTTGAGCGTTGACTTCCGCCAGTGGTGAGGCCTATTCGATACAACATAATTTGATAAAATTTGTCAGTGACTTGTGGCATGGTAGTGGGTTTCTCCGGTACTTCCTCCACCTCAATATAATTGAAATATTGTTGAAAGTAGACATGAACACCAATAATTCATAAAACAAAAATCGATCTTTTCATTTCAAATCGGTTATTTATTACGTCGATTATCAAAGGGATCGCTTACGATAATCGTTTGGAATCGATAGATTCTTTGGAATGGCACATAGGTTTCTCAAGTTTCAATTTGGTTTTACGCATCTATTGTCAAGTGACCAGTACTTCAGCTATCTACAAACAATATATTTATGTAATATTTTTTATCGTCGAAAATATAAAATTGATTTGTACCAGCTTCAGAAATAGATAGAAAAGTTAATATTGTGAGCTTTTCTAGACTGGTTTGCTGTTAGTGCAAATTTTATTTTATTTATTGTGTTTATCTTGCAATCCAAAAACAACTTCTAAATTGTACAGAAACAAACGTCGTTTCAAACATTTTCAATAGTGTTTTCTTTCAGGTCCGCCTATAACTGTTACCCTTTCTTATCGTTTCCTCGATATTAAACCAGCTTTGTAAAGATAGATTGGCTTATGTTGTGTATCCCATTATTATTGCTGCAAATATAATGTTTGTGGAATGAAAATTGTTATATGATGATTGTTTCCTGTACAACTGATACACCTGTGTAGTATATAATAATTACCTGGTCCTGTGGCAACAAATATCCCTCTCATATCCGAATATTTTGGGTCGTATCCATGGTATCCTTTTAACGGTCCGTATGTAGTTACTGAAAATTCCTTTTTATATGGCTGAAAAATATAAAATAGAGAACAAAGTAAATAGCTATAATAATAATGGTCAGTATAGAAAAACACTATATACACATAAATCACCTGCATTTGTAATATAGGGTTAGGGTTATGGTTTTAACGCCAATTTCAATAATATTTCAGTTATATCGTGGAGGTCAGTTTTATTGGTGGAGAACACCGGAGAAAACCACCGACCTGCCGCAAATTCACTGACAAATTTATCAAATGATGTTGTATAAAGTACACCTCGCCATAAGCGGGTTCGAACACGCAACGTTAGATCATGGCACTGATTGCTAAAGGTATTTGCCAATCTAACTAGCTACGATCACCATCACGACGGCACCTGAGTTGTAATATAAAAACGAATCAAACGGGCGGGAATAAGAACGAGCTTCTAGTCAGCATGAGGTTCAAATGGGGTTATATGCCATGTAGAAAATATATTATTGTATATCTAATACGGGTAGTCAACTACATTACATTGTGTTAGAATCCATGGAGAGACATGATCATCCATACAACTCATTTGCAGGCAAAATAAACATTCGTCAGAAGTTATGGATTATGGTGTTTAGGGCCACTCTCAACAATATTTCAGCTATATTGTGGCGGGCACTTTGTTAATGGAGGAAACCGGAGTACCCAGTGAAAACCACCGACCTTCTGCAAGTCACTGACAAACTTTATCACATAATGTTGCATCAAGTATACCTCGCCATGAGCGGAATTCGAACAGTATACCCGGTATATACTGTAGAAAGAACAAGTTTCTGTGTTACACATTATAAAACAAAACCGTTAGGTGCACTTTATTTGTAATACATCAAGAATTAGCAATATGTGTCATTCAATTGAACCTTGGATAGCATTGCCATCATTATAAATACAATAACCCCTCTTATAAGGACACTCCCTCCAAATGTCACCTCAATTATCAGACCAGATTTCATATGTACTGAGATAGTAAAACTACTGCTAATTTTTCACTTTTTCATTGCAGAAGGGGTGGCCGTGTAAAATAGGGAATACTGTTGTAACAAAATTAACAGCAGTTTGCAATATCGCAAAAGAGTGTTAGGGTTATGGTGTTAAACTCCACTTTCAACAATATTTCAGTTATATGTCAATATCAAAATATATCTTAAAGGTGTTTTCAATATTACCTGTAAAATGAACCATCCAAAATCTGCCACAGTGGTGATAGGTGCCACTCTATCATGATTCTTATAATGCCACTCATCAGGAATGTCATTCTTCTTAAAAACTCTAAAATGACCCAATTCTTCTTTTGCCGTTACCAAGGCATTGTAGACCTATAAGTTAGATTATATAATAAATTGTCATTGTAGACCTATAAGTTAGATTATATAATAAATTGTCATTGTAGACCTATAAGTTAGATTATATAATAAATTGTCATTGTAGACCTATAAGTTAGATTATATAATAAATTGTCATTGTAGACCTATAAGATAGATTATATAATAAATTGTCATTGTAGACCTATAAGTTAGATTATATAATAAATTGTCATTGTAGACCTATAAGTTAGATTATATAATAAATTGTCATTGTAGACCTATAAGTTAGATTATATAATAAATTGTCATTGTAGACCTATAAGTTAGATTATATAATAAATTGTCATTGTAGACCTATAAGTTAGATTATATAATAAATTGTCATTGTAGACCTATAAGTTAGATTATATAATAAATTGTCATTGTAGACCTATAAGTTAGATTATATAATAAATTGTCATTGTAGACCTATAAGTTAGATTATATAATATATTGTCATTGTAGACCTATAAGTTAGATTATATAATAAATTGTCATTGTAGACCTATAAGTTAGATTATATAATAAATTGGCATTGCAGACCTATAAGTTAGATTATATAATAAATTGTCATTGTAGACCTATAAGTTAGATTATATAATAAATTGTCATTGTAGACCTATAAGTTAGATTATATAATAAATTGTCATTGTAGACCTATAAGTTAGATTATATAATAAATTGTCATTGTAGACCTATAAGTTAGATTATATAATAAATTGTCATTGTAGACCTATAAGTTAGATTATATAATAAATTGTCATTGTAGACCTATAAGTTAGATTATATAATAAATTGTCATTGTAGACCTATAAGTTAGATTATATAATAAATTGTCATTGTAGACCTATAAGTTAGATTATATAATAAATTGTCATTGTAGACCTATAAGTTAGATTATATAATAAATTGTCATTGTAGACCTATAAGTTAGATAATAAATTGTCATTGTAGACCTATAAGTTAGATTATATAATATATTGTCATTGTAGACCTATAAGTTAGATTATATAATAAATTGTCATTGTAGACCTATAAGTTAGATTATATAATAAATTGTCATTGTAGACCTATAAGTTAGATTATATAATAAATTGTCATTGTAGACCTATAAGTTAGATTATATAATAAATTGTCATTGTAGACCCATAAGTTAGATTATATAATAAATTGTCATTGTAGACCTATAAGTTAGATTATATAATAAATTGTCATTGTAGACCTATAAGTTAGATTATATAATAAATTGTCATTGTAGACCTATAAGTTAGATTATATAATAAATTGTCATTGTAGACCTATAAGTTAGATTATATAATAAATTGTCATTGTAGACCTATAAGTTAGATTATATAATAAATTGTCATTGTAAACCTATAAGTTAGATAATAAATTGTCATTGTAGACCTATAAGTTAGATTATATAATAAATTGTCATTGTAGACCTATAAGTTAGATTATATAATAAATTGTCATTGTAGACCTATAAGTTAGATTATATAATAAATTGTCATTGTAGACCTATAAGTTAGATAATAAATTGTCATTGTAGACCTATAAGTTAGATTATATAATAAATTATCATTGTAGACCTATAAGTTAGATTATATAATAAATTGTCATTGTAGACCTATAAGTTAGATTATATAATAAATTGTCATTGTAGACCTATAAGTTAGATTATATAATAAATTGTCATTGTAGACCTATAAGTTAGATTATATAATAAATTGTCATTGTAGACCTATAAGTTAGATTATATAATAAATTGTCATTGTAGACCTATACGTTAGATTATATAATAAATTGTCATTGTAGACCTATAAGTTAGATTATATAATAAATTGTCATTGTAGACCTATAAGTTAGATTATATAATAAATTGTCATTGTAGACCTATAAGTTAGATTATATAATAAATTGTCATTGTAGACCTATAAGTTAGATTATATAATAAATTGTCATTGTAGACCTATAAGTTAGATTATATAATAAATTGTCATTGTAGACCTATAAGTTAGATTATATAATAAATTGTCATTGTAGACCTATAAGCTAGATAATATAATAAATTGTCATTGTAGACCTATAAGTTAGATTATATAATAAATTGTCATTGTAGACCTATAAGTTAGATTATATAATAAATTGTCATTGTAGACCTATAAGTTAGATTATATAATAAATTGTCATTGTAGACCTATAAGTTAGATTATATAATAAATTGTCATTGTAGACCTATAAGTTAGATTATATAATAAATTGTCATTGTAGACCTATAAGTTAGATTATATAATAAATTGTCATTGTAGACCTATAAGTTAGATTATATAATAAATTGTCATTGTAGACCTATAAGTTAGATTATATAATAAATTGTCATTGTAGACCTATAAGTTATATTATATAATAAATTGTTGTAGACCTATAAGTTAGATTATATAATAAATTGTCATTGTAGACCTATAAGTTAGATAATATAATAAATTGTCATTGTAGACCTATAAGTTAGATTATATAATAAATTGTCATTGTAGACCTATAAGTTAGATTATATAATAAATTGTCATTGTAGACCTATAAGTTAGATTATATAATAAATTGTCATTGTAGACCTATAAGTTAGATAATAAATTGTCATTGTAGACCTATAAGTTAGATTATATAATAAATTATCATTGTAGACCTATAAGTTAGATTATATAATAAATTGTCATTGTAGACCTATAAGTTAGATTATATAATAAATTGTCATTGTAGACCTATAAGTTAGATTATATAATAAATATAAGTTAGATTATATAATAAATTGTCATTGTAGACCTATAAGTTAGATTATATAATAAATTGTCATTGTAGACCTATAAGTTAGATTATATAATAAATTGTCATTGTAGACCTATAAGTTAGATTATATAATAAATTGTCATTGTAGACCTATAAGTTAGATTATATAATAAATTGTCATTGTAGACCTATAAGTTAGATTATATAATAAATTGTCATTGTAGACCTATAAGTTAGATTATATAATAAATTGTCATTGTAGACCTATAAGTTAGATTATATAATAAATTGTCATTGTAGACCTATAAGTTAGATTATATAATAAATTGTCATTGTAGACCTATAAGTTAGATTATATAATAAATTGTCATTGTAGACCTATAAGTTAGATTATATAATAAATTGTCATTGTAGACCTATAAGTTAGATTATATAATAAATTGTCATTGTAGACCTATAAGTTAGATTATATAATAAATTGTCATTGTAGACCTATAAGTTAGATTATATAATAAATTGTCATTGTAGACCTATAAGTTAGATTATATAATAAATTGTCATTGTAGACCTATAAGTTAGATTATATAATAAATTGTCATTGTAGACCTATAAGTTAGATTATATAATAAATTGTCATTGTAGACCTATAAGTTAGATTATATAATAAATTGTCATTGTAGACCTATAAGTTAGATTATATAATAAATTGTCATTGTAGACCTATAAGTTAGATTATATAATAAATTGTCATTGTAGACCTATAAGTTAGATTATATAATAAATTGTCATTGTAGACCTATAAGTTAGATTATATAATAAATTGTCATTGTAGACCTATAAGTTAGATTATATAATAAATTGTCATTGTAGACCTATAAGTTAGATTATATAATAAATTGTCATTGTAGACCTATAAGTTAGATTATATAATAAATTGTCATTGTAGACCTATAAGTTAGATTATATAATAAATTGTCATTGTAGACCTATAAGTTAGATTATATAATAAATTGTCATTGTAGACCTATAAGTTAGATTATATAATAAATTGTCATTGTAGACCTATAAGTTAGATTATATAATAAATTGTCATTGTAGACCTATAAGTTAGATTATATAATAAATTGTCATTGTAGACCTATAAGTTAGATTATATAATAAATTGTCATTGTAGACCTATAAGTTAGATTATATAATAAATTGTCATTGTAGACCTATAAGTTAGATTATATAATAAATTGTCATTGTAGACCTATAAGTTAGATTATATAATAAATTGTCATTGTAGACCTATAAGTTAGATTATATAATAAATTGTCATTGTAGACCTATAAGTTAGATTATATAATAAATTGTCATTGTAGACCTATAAGTTAGATTATATAATAAATTGTCATTGTAGACCTATAAGTTAGATTATATAATAAATTGTCATTGTAGACCTATAAGTTAGATTATATAATAAATTGTCATTGTAGACCTATAAGTTAGATTATATAATAAATTGTCATTGTAGACCTATAAGTTAGATTATATAATAAATTGTCATTGTAGACCTATAAGTTAGATTATATAATAAATTGTCATTGTAGACCTATAAGTTAGATTATATAATAAATTGTCATTGTAGACCTATAAGTTAGATTATATAATAAATTGTCATTGTAGACCTATAAGTTAGATTATATAATAAATTGTCATTGTAGACCTATAAGTTAGATTATATAATAAATTGTCATTGTAGACCTATAAGTTAGATTATATAATAAATTGTCATTGTAGACCTATAAGTTAGATTATATAATAAATTGTCATTGTAGACCTATAAGTTAGATTATATAATAAATTGTCATTGTAGACCTATAAGTTAGATTATATAATAAATTGTCATTGTAGACCTATAAGTTAGATTATATAATAAATTGTCATTGTAGACCTATAAGTTAGATTATATAATAAATTGTCATTGTAGACCTATAAGTTAGATTATATAATAAATTGTCATTGTAGACCTATAAGTTAGATTATATAATAAATTGTCATTGTAGACCTATAAGTTAGATTATATAATAAATTGTCATTGTAGACCTATAAGTTAGATTATATAATAAATTGTCATTGTAGACCTATAAGTTAGATTATATAATAAATTGTCATTGTAGACCTATAAGTTAGATTATATAATAAATTGTCATTGTAGACCTATAAGTTAGATTATATAATAAATTGTCATTGTAGACCTATAAGTTAGATTATATAATAAATTGTCATTGTAGACCTATAAGTTAGATTATATAATAAATTGTCATTGTAGACCTATAAGTTAGATTATATAATAAATTGTCATTGTAGACCTATAAGTTAGATTATATAATAAATTGTCATTGTAGACCTATAAGTTAGATTATATAATAAATTGTCATTGTAGACCTATAAGTTAGATTAATAATAAATTGTCATTGTAGACCTATAAGTTAGATTATATAATAAATTGTCATTGTAGACCTATAAGTTAGATTATATAATAAATTGTCATTGTAGACCTATAAGTTAGATTATATAATAAATTGTCATTGTAGACCTATAAGTTAGATTATATAATAAATTGTCATTGTAGACCTATAAGTTAGATTATATAATAAATTGTCATTGTAGACCTATAAGTTAGATTATATAATAAATTGTCATTGTAGACCTATAAGTTAGATTATATAATAAATTGTCATTGTAGACCTATAAGTTAGATTATATAATAAATTGTCATTGTAGACCTATAAGTTAGATTATATAATAAATTGTCATTGTAGACCTATAAGTTAGATTATATAATAAATTGTCATTGTAGACCTATAAGTTAGATTATATAATAAATTGTCATTGTAGACCTATAAGTTAGATTATATAATAAATTGTCATTGTAGACCTATAAGTTAGATTATATAATAAATTGTCATTGTAGACCTATAAGTTAGATTATATAATAAATTGTCATTGTAGACCTATAAGTTAGATTATATAATAAATTGTCATTGTAGACCTATAAGTTAGATTATATAATAAATTGTCATTGTAGACCTATAAGTTAGATTATATAATAAATTGTCATTGTAGACCTATAAGTTAGATTATATAATAAATTGTCATTGTAGACCTATAAGTTAGATTATATAATAAATTGTCATTGTAGACCTATAAGTTAGATTATATAATAAATTGTCATTGTAGACCTATAAGTTAGATTATATAATAAATTGTCATTGTAGACCTATAAGTTAGATTATATAATAAATTGTCATTGTAGACCTATAAGTTAGATTATATAATAAATTGTCATTGTAGACCTATAAGTTAGATTATATAATAAATTGTCATTGTAGACCTATAAGTTAGATTATATAATAAATTGTCATTGTAGACCTATAAGTTAGATTATATAATAAATTGTCATTGTAGACCTATAAGTTAGATTATATAATAAATTGTCATTGTAGACCTATAAGTTAGATTATATAATAAATTGTCATTGTAGACCTATAAGTTAGATTATATAATAAATTGTCATTGTAGACCTATAAGTTAGATTATATAATAAATTGTCATTGTAGACCTATAAGTTAGATTATATAATAAATTGTCATTGTAGACCTATAAGTTAGATTATATAATAAATTGTCATTGTAGACCTATAAGTTAGATTATATAATAAATTGTCATTGTAGACCTATAAGTTAGATTATATAATAAATTGTCATTGTAGACCTATAAGTTAGATTATATAATAAATTGTCATTGTAGACCTATAAGTTAGATTATATAATAAATTGTCATTGTAGACCTATAAGTTAGATTATATAATAAATTGTCATTGTAGACCTATAAGTTAGATTATATAATAAATTGTCATTGTAGACCTATAAGTTAGATTATATAATAAATTGTCATTGTAGACCTATAAGTTAGATTATATAATAAATTGTCATTGTAGACCTATAAGTTAGATTATATAATAAATTGTCATTGTAGACCTATAAGTTAGATTATATAATAAATTGTCATTGTAGACCTATAAGTTAGATTATATAATAAATTGTCATTGTAGACCTATAAGTTAGATTATATAATAAATTGTCATTGTAGACCTATAAGTTAGATTATATAATAAATTGTCATTGTAGACCTATAAGTTAGATTATATAATAAATTGTCATTGTAGACCTATAAGTTAGATTATATAATAAATTGTCATTGTAGACCTATAAGTTAGATTATATAATAAATTGTCATTGTAGACCTATAAGTTAGATTATATAATAAATTGTCATTGTAGACCTATAAGTTAGATTATATAATAAATTGTCATTGTAGACCTATAAGTTAGATTATATAATAAATTGTCATTGTAGACCTATAAGTTAGATTATATAATAAATTGTCATTGTAGACCTATAAGTTAGATTATATAATAAATTGTCATTGTAGACCTATAAGTTAGATTATATAATAAATTGTCATTGTAGACCTATAAGTTAGATTATAATAAATTGTCATTGTAGACCTATAAGTTAGATTATATAATAAATTGTCATTGTAGACCTATAAGTTAGATTATATAATAAATTGTCATTGTAGACCTATAAGTTAGATTATATAATAAATTGTCATTGTAGACCTATAAGTTAGATTATATAATAAATTGTCATTGTAGACCTATAAGTTAGATTATATAATAAATTGTCATTGTAGACCTATAAGTTAGATTATATAATAAATTGTCATTGTAGACCTATAAGTTAGATTATATAATAAATTGTCATTGTAGACCTATAAGTTAGATTATATAATAAATTGTCATTGTAGACCTATAAGTTAGATTATATAATAAATTGTCATTGTAGACCTATAAGTTAGATTATATAATAAATTGTCATTGTAGACCTATAAGTTAGATTATATAATAAATTGTCATTGTAGACCTATAAGTTAGATTATATAATAAATTGTCATTGTAGACCTATAAGTTAGATTATATAATAAATTGTCATTGTAGACCTATAAGTTAGATTATATAATAAATTGTCATTGTAGACCTATAAGTTAGATTATATAATAAATTGTCATTGTAGACCTATAAGTTAGATTATATAATAAATTGTCATTGTAGACCTATAAGTTAGATTATATAATAAATTGTCATTGTAGACCTATAAGTTAGATTATATAATAAATTGTCATTGTAGACCTATAAGTTAGATTATATAATAAATTGTCATTGTAGACCTATAAGTTAGATTATATAATAAATTGTCATTGTAGACCTATAAGTTAGATTATATAATAAATTGTCATTGTAGACCTATAAGTTAGATTATATAATAAATTGTCATTGTAGACCTATAAGTTAGATTATATAATAAATTGTCATTGTAGACCTATAAGTTAGATTATATAATAAATTGTCATTGTAGACCTATAAGTTAGATTATATAATAAATTGTCATTGTAGACCTATAAGTTAGATTATATAATAAATTGTCATTGTAGACCTATAAGTTAGATTATATAATAAATTGTCATTGTAGACCTATAAGTTAGATTATATAATAAATTGTCATTGTAGACCTATAAGTTAGATTATATAATAAATTGTCATTGTAGACCTATAAGTTAGATTATATAATAAATTGTCATTGTAGACCTATAAGTTAGATTATATAATAAATTGTCATTGTAGACCTATAAGTTAGATTATATAATAAATTGTCATTGTAGACCTATAAGTTAGATTATATAATAAATTGTCATTGTAGACCTATAAGTTAGATTATATAATAAATTGTCATTGTAGACCTATAAGTTAGATTATATAATAAATTGTCATTGTAGACCTATAAGTTAGATTATATAATAAATTGTCATTGTAGACCTATAAGTTAGATTATATAATAAATTGTCATTGTAGACCTATAAGTTAGATTATATAATAAATTGTCATTGTAGACCTATAAGTTAGATTATATAATAAATTGTCATTGTAGACCTATAAGTTAGATTATATAATAAATTGTCATTGTAGACCTATAAGTTAGATTATATAATAAATTGTCATTGTAGACCTATAAGTTAGATTATATAATAAATTGTCATTGTAGACCTATAAGTTAGATTATATAATAAATTGTCATTGTAGACCTATAAGTTAGATTATATAATAAATTGTCATTGTAGACCTATAAGTTAGATTATATAATAAATTGTCATTGTAGACCTATAAGTTAGATTATATAATAAATTGTCATTGTAGACCTATAAGTTAGATTATATAATAAATTGTCATTGTAGACCTATAAGTTAGATTATATAATAAATTGTCATTGTAGACCTATAAGTTAGATTATATAATAAATTGTCATTGTAGACCTATAAGTTAGATTATATAATAAATTGTCATTGTAGACCTATAAGTTAGATTATATAATAAATTGTCATTGTAGACCTATAAGTTAGATTATATAATAAATTGTCATTGTAGACCTATAAGTTAGATTATATAATAAATTGTCATTGTAGACCTATAAGTTAGATTATATAATAAATTGTCATTGTAGACCTATAAGTTAGATTATATAATAAATTGTCATTGTAGACCTATAAGTTAGATTATATAATAAATTGTCATTGTAGACCTATAAGTTAGATTATATAATAAATTGTCATTGTAGACCTATAAGTTAGATTATATAATAAATTGTCATTGTAGACCTATAAGTTAGATTATATAATAAATTGTCATTGTAGACCTATAAGTTAGATTATATAATAAATTGTCATTGTAGACCTATAAGTTAGATTATATAATAAATTGTCATTGTAGACCTATAAGTTAGATTATATAATAAATTGTCATTGTAGACCTATAAGTTAGATTATATAATAAATTGTCATTGTAGACCTATAAGTTAGATTATATAATAAATTGTCATTGTAGACCTATAAGTTAGATTATATAATAAATTGTCATTGTAGACCTATAAGTTAGATTATATAATAAATTGTCATTGTAGACCTATAAGTTAGATTATATAATAAATTGTCATTGTAGACCTATAAGTTAGATTATATAATAAATTGTCATTGTAGACCTATAAGTTAGATTATATAATAAATTGTCATTGTAGACCTATAAGTTAGATTATATAATAAATTGTCATTGTAGACCTATAAGTTAGATTATATAATAAATTGTCATTGTAGACCTATAAGTTAGATTATATAATAAATTGTCATTGTAGACCTATAAGTTAGATTATATAATAAATTGTCATTGTAGACCTATAAGTTAGATTATATAATAAATTGTCATTGTAGACCTATAAGTTAGATTATATAATAAATTGTCATTGTAGACCTATAAGTTAGATTATATAATAAATTGTCATTGTAGACCTATAAGTTAGATTATATAATAAATTGTCATTGTAGACCTATAAGTTAGATTATATAATAAATTGTCATTGTAGACCTATAAGTTAGATTATATAATAAATTGTCATTGTAGACCTATAAGTTAGATTATATAATAAATTGTCATTGTAGACCTATAAGTTAGATTATATAATAAATTGTCATTGTAGACCTATAAGTTAGATTATATAATAAATTGTCATTGTAGACCTATAAGTTAGATTATATAATAAATTGTCATTGTAGACCTATAAGTTAGATTATATAATAAATTGTCATTGTAGACCTATAAGTTAGATTATATAATAAATTGTCATTGTAGACCTATAAGTTAGATTATATAATAAATTGTCATTGTAGACCTATAAGTTAGATTATATAATAAATTGTCATTGTAGACCTATAAGTTAGATTATATAATAAATTGTCATTGTAGACCTATAAGTTAGATTATATAATAAATTGTCATTGTAGACCTATAAGTTAGATTATATAATAAATTGTCATTGTAGACCTATAAGTTAGATTATATAATAAATTGTCATTGTAGACCTATAAGTTAGATTATATAATAAATTGTCATTGTAGACCTATAAGTTAGATTATATAATAAATTGTCATTGTAGACCTATAAGTTAGATTATATAATAAATTGTCATTGTAGACCTATAAGTTAGATTATATAATAAATTGTCATTGTAGACCTATAAGTTAGATTATATAATAAATTGTCATTGTAGACCTATAAGTTAGATTATATAATAAATTGTCATTGTAGACCTATAAGTTAGATTATATAATAAATTGTCATTGTAGACCTATAAGTTAGATTATATAATAAATTGTCATTGTAGACCTATAAGTTAGATTATATAATAAATTGTCATTGTAGACCTATAAGTTAGATTATATAATAAATTGTCATTGTAGACCTATAAGTTAGATTATATAATAAATTGTCATTGTAGACCTATAAGTTAGATTATAATAAATTGTCATTGTAGACCTATAAGTTAGATTATATAATAAATTGTCATTGTAGACCTATAAGTTAGATTATATAATAAATTGTCATTGTAGACCTATAAGTTAGATTATATAATAAATTGTCATTGTAGACCTATAAGTTAGATTATATAATAAATTGTCATTGTAGACCTATAAGTTAGATTATATAATAAATTGTCATTGTAGACCTATAAGTTAGATTATATAATAAATTGTCATTGTAGACCTATAAGTTAGATTATATAATAAATTGTCATTGTAGACCTATAAGTTAGATTATATAATAAATTGTCATTGTAGACCTATAAGTTAGATTATATAATAAATTGTCATTGTAGACCTATAAGTTAGATTATATAATAAATTGTCATTGTAGACCTATAAGTTAGATTATATAATAAATTGTCATTGTAGACCTATAAGTTAGATTATATAATAAATTGTCATTGTAGACCTATAAGTTAGATTATATAATAAATTGTCATTGTAGACCTATAAGTTAGATTATATAATAAATTGTCATTGTAGACCTATAAGTTAGATTATATAATAAATTGTCATTGTAGACCTATAAGTTAGATTATATAATAAATTGTCATTGTAGACCTATAAGTTAGATTATATAATAAATTGTCATTGTAGACCTATAAGTTAGATTATATAATAAATTGTCATTGTAGACCTATAAGTTAGATTATATAATAAATTGTCATTGTAGACCTATAAGTTAGATTATATAATAAATTGTCATTGTAGACCTATAAGTTAGATTATATAATAAATTGTCATTGTAGACCTATAAGTTAGATTATATAATAAATTGTCATTGTAGACCTATAAGTTAGATTATATAATAAATTGTCATTGTAGACCTATAAGTTAGATTATATAATAAATTGTCATTGTAGACCTATAAGTTAGATTATATAATAAATTGTCATTGTAGACCTATAAGTTAGATTATATAATAAATTGTCATTGTAGACCTATAAGTTAGATAATATAATAAATTGTCATTGTAGACCTATAAGTTAGATAATATAATAAATTGTCATTGTAGACCTATAAGTTAGATTATATAATAAATTGTCATTGTAGACCTATAAGTTAGATTATATAATAAATTGTCATTGTAGACCTATAAGTTAGATTATATAAATTGTCATTGTAGACCTATAAGTTAGATTATATAATAAATTGTCATTGTAGACCTATAAGTTAGATTAATATAATAAATTGTCATTGTAGACCTATAAGTTAGATTATATAATAAATTGTCATTGTAGACCTATAAGTTAGATTATATAATAAATTGTCATTGTAGACCTATAAGTTAGATTATATAATAAATTGTCATTGTAGACCTATAAGTTAGATTATATAATAAATTGTCATTGTAGACCTATAAGTTAGATTATATAATAAATTGTCATTGTAGACCTATAAGTTAGATTATATAATAAATTGTCATTGTAGACCTATAAGTTAGATTATATAATAAATTGTCATTGTAGACCTATAAGTTAGATTATATAATAAATTGTCATTGTAGACCTATAAGTTAGATTATATAATAAATTGTCATTGTAGACCTATAAGTTAGATTATATAATAAATTGTCATTGTAGACCTATAAGTTAGATAATAAATTGTCATTGTAGACCTATAAGTTAGATAATAAATTGTCATTGTAGACCTATAAGTTAGATTATATAATAAATTGTCATTGTAGACCTATAAGTTAGATTATATAATAAATTGTCATTGTAGACCTATAAGTTAGATTATATAATAAATTGTCATTGTAGACCTATAAGTTAGATTATATATAAATTGTCATTGTAGACCTATAAGTTAGATAATATAATAAATTGTCATTGTAGACCTATAAGTTAGATAATATAATAAATTGTCATTGTAGACCTATAAGTTAGATTATATAATAAATTGTCATTGTAGATCTATAAGTTAGATTATATAATAAATTGTCATTGTAGACCTATAAGTTAGATAATAAATTGTCATTGTAGACCTATAAGTTAGATTATATAATAAATTGTCATTGTAGACCTATAAGTTAGATTATATAATAAATTGTCATTGTAGACCTATAAGTTAGATTATATAATAAATTGTCATTGTAGACCTATAAGTTAGATTATATAATAAATTGTCATTGTAGACCTATAAGTTAGATAATAAATTGTCATTGTAGACCTATAAGTTAGATAATAAATTGTCATTGTAGACCTATAAGTTAGATTATATAATAAATTGTCATTGTAGACCTATAAGTTAGATTATATAATAAATTGTCATTGTAGACCTATAAGTTAGATTATATAATAAATTGTCATTGTAGACCTATAAGTTAGATTATAAATAAATTGTCATTGTAGACCTATAAGTTAGATTATATAATAAATTGTCATTGTAGACCTATAAGTTAGATTATATAATAAATTGTCATTGTAGACCTATAAGTTAGATTATATAATAAATTGTCATTGTAGACCTATAAGTTAGATTATATAATAAATTGTCATTGTAGACCTATAAGTTAGATTATATAATAAATTGTCATTGTAGACCTATAAGTTAGATTATATAATAAATTGTCATTGTAGACCTATAAGTTAGATTATATAATAAATTGTCATTGTAGACCTATAAGTTAGATAATAAATTGTCATTGTAGACCTATAAGTTAGATAATAAATTGTCATTGTAGACCTATAAGTTAGATTATATAATAAATTGTCATTGTAGACCTATAAGTTAGATTATATAATAAATTGTCATTGTAGACCTATAAGTTAGATTATATAATAAATTGTCATTGTAGACCTATAAGTTAGATTATATAATAAATTGTCATTGTAGACCTATAAGTTAGATTATATAATAAATTGTCATTGTAGACCTATAAGTTAGATTATAATAAATTGTCATTGTAGACCTATAAGTTAGATTATATAATAAATTGTCATTGTAGACCTATAAGTTAGATAATAATAAATTGTCATTGTAGACCTATAAGTTAGATTATATAATAAATTGTCATTGTAGACCTATAAGTTAGATTATATAATAAATTGTCATTGTAGACCTATAAGTTAGATTATATAATAAATTGTCATTGTAGACCTATAAGTTAGATTATATAATAAATTGTCATTGTAGACCTATAAGTTAGATTATATAATAAATTGTCATTGTAGACCTATAAGTTAGATTATATAATAAATTGTCATTGTAGACCTATAAGTTAGATTATATAATAAATTGTCATTGTAGACCTATAAGTTAGATTATATAATAAATTGTCATTGTAGACCTATAAGTTAGATTATATAATAAATTGTCATTGTAGACCTATAAGTTAGATTATATAATAAATTGTCATTGTAGACCTATAAGTTAGATTATATAATAAATTGTCATTGTAGACCTATAAGTTAGATTATATAATAAATTGTCATTGTAGACCTATAAGTTAGATTATATAATAAATTGTCATTGTAGACCTATAAGTTAGATTATATAATAAATTGTCATTGTAGACCTATAAGTTAGATTATATAATAAATTGTCATTGTAGACCTATAAGTTAGATTATATAATAAATTGTCATTGTAGACCTATAAGTTAGATTATATAATAAATTGTCATTGTAGACCTATAAGTTAGATTATATAATAAATTGTCATTGTAGACCTATAAGTTAGATATATAATAAATTGTCATTGTAGACCTATAAGTTAGATTATATAATAAATTGTCATTGTAGACCTATAAGTTAGATTATATAATAAATTGTCATTGTAGACCTATAAGTTAGATTATATAATAAATTGTCATTGTAGACCTATAAGTTAGATTATATAATAAATTGTCATTGTAGACCTATAAGTTAGATTATATAATAAATTGTCATTGTAGACCTATAAGTTAGATTATATAATAAATTGTCATTGTAGACCTATAAGTTAGATTATATAATAAATTGTCATTGTAGACCTATAAGTTAGATTATATAATAAATTGTCATTGTAGACCTATAAGTTAGATTATATAATAAATTGTCATTGTAGACCTATAAGTTAGATTATATAAATTGTCATTGTAGACCTATAAGTTAGATTAATAAATTGTCATTGTAGACCTATAAGTTAGATTATATAATAAATTGTCATTGTAGACCTATAAGTTAGATTATATAATAAATTGTCATTGTAGACCTATAAGTTAGATTATATAATAAATTGTCATTGTAGACCTATAAGTTAGATTATATAATAAATTGTCATTGTAGACCTATAAGTTAGATTATATAATAAATTGTCATTGTAGACCTATAAGTTAGATTATATAATAAATTGTCATTGTAGACCTATAAGTTAGATTATATAATAAATTGTCATTGTAGACCTATAAGTTAGATTATATAATAAATTGTCATTGTAGACCTATAAGTTAGATAATAAATTGTCATTGTAGACCTATAAGTTAGATAATAAATTGTCATTGTAGACCTATAAGTTAGATAATAAATTGTCATTGTAGACCTATAAGTTAGATTATATAATAAATTGTCATTGTAGACCTATAAGTTAGATTATATAATAAATTGTCATTGTAGACCTATAAGTTAGATTATATAATAAATTGTCATTGTAGACCTATAAGTTAGATTATATAATAAATTGTCATTGTAGACCTATAAGTTAGATTATATAATAAATTGTCATTGTAGACCTATAAGTTAGATTATATAATAAATTGTCATTGTAGACCTATAAGTTAGATTATATAATAAATTGTCATTGTAGACCTATAAGTTAGATTATATAATAAATTGTCATTGTAGACCTATAAGTTAGATTATATAATAAATTGTCATTGTAGACCTATAAGTTAGATTATATAATAAATTGTCATTGTAGACCTATAAGTTAGATTATATAATAAATTGTCATTGTAGACCTATAAGTTAGATTATATAATAAATTGTCATTGTAGACCTATAAGTTAGATAATAAATTGTCATTGTAGACCTATAAGTTAGATAATAAATTGTCATTGTAGACCTATAAGTTAGATTATATAATAAATTGTCATTGTAGACCTATAAGTTAGATTATATAATAAATTGTCATTGTAGACCTATAAGTTAGATTATATAATAAATTGTCATTGTAGACCTATAAGTTAGATTATATAATAAATTGTCATTGTAGACCTATAAGTTAGATTATATAATAAATTGTCATTGTAGACCTATAAGTTAGATTATATAATAAATTGTCATTGTAGACCTATAAGTTAGATTATATAATAAATTGTCATTGTAGACCTATAAGTTAGATAATAAATTGTCATTGTAGACCTATAAGTTAGATAATAAATTGTCATTGTAGACCTATAAGTTAGATTATATAATAAATTGTCATTGTAGACCTATAAGTTAGATTATATAATAAATTGTCATTGTAGACCTATAAGTTAGATTATATAATAAATTGTCATTGTAGACCTATAAGTTAGATTATATAATAAATTGTCATTGTAGACCTATAAGTTAGATTATATAATAAATTGTCATTGTAGACCTATAAGTTAGATTATATAATAAATTGTCATTGTAGACCTATAAGTTAGATTATATAATAAATTGTCATTGTAGACCTATAAGTTAGATTATATAATAAATTGTCATTGTAGACCTATAAGTTAGATAATAAATTGTCATTGTAGACCTATAAGTTAGATAATAAATTGTCATTGTAGACCTATAAGTTAGATTATATAATAAATTGTCATTGTAGACCTATAAGTTAGATTATATAATAAATTGTCATTGTAGACCTATAAGTTAGATTATATAATAAATTGTCATTGTAGACCTATAAGTTAGATTATATAATAAATTGTCATTGTAGACCTATAAGTTAGATTATATAATAAATTGTCATTGTAGACCTATAAGTTAGATTATATAATAAATTGTCATTGTAGACCTATAAGTTAGATTATATAATAAATTGTCATTGTAGACCTATAAGTTAGATTATATAATAAATTGTCATTGTAGACCTATAAGTTAGATTATATAATAAATTGTCATTGTAGACCTATAAGTTAGATTATATAATAAATTGTCATTGTAGACCTATAAGTTAGATTATATAATAAATTGTCATTGTAGACCTATAAGTTAGATTATATAATAAATTGTCATTGTAGACCTATAAGTTAGATAATAAATTGTCATTGTAGACCTATAAGTTAGATAATAAATTGTCATTGTAGACCTATAAGTTAGATTATATAATAAATTGTCATTGTAGACCTATAAGTTAGATTATATAATAAATTGTCATTGTAGACCTATAAGTTAGATTATATAATAAATTGTCATTGTAGACCTATAAGTTAGATTATATAATAAATTGTCATTGTAGACCTATAAGTTAGATAATAAATTGTCATTGTAGACCTATAAGTTAGATAATAAATTGTCATTGTAGACCTATAAGTTAGATTATATAATAAATTGTCATTGTAGACCTATAAGTTAGATTATATAATAAATTGTCATTGTAGACCTATAAGTTAGATTATATAATAAATTGTCATTGTAGACCTATAAGTTAGATTATATAATAAATTGTCATTGTAGACCTATAAGTTAGATTATATAATAAATTGTCATTGTAGACCTATAAGTTAGATAATATAATAAATTGTCATTGTAGACCTATAAGTTAGATTATATAATAAATTGTCATTGTAGACCTATAAGTTAGATTATATAATAAATTGTCATTGTAGACCTATAAGTTAGATAATATAATAAATTGTCATTGTAGACCTATAAGTTAGATTATATAATAAATTGTCATTGTAGACCTATAAGTTAGATAATATAATAAATTGTGTACAATTGTATATTCATGTCATATGTTTTATTTTTTTTATAATGTTTTTTTGTATTTGTGTCTGCCTCTGCTTTTCTTTAAAAATAAACAAATTGAAAAAATTAATTGTAATAGGTTTTTGTTAAATCCATATACATCATGTGATTAGATTCATTCAAGTACAAAAGAAAAAAGAAAAAAGAAAACGAGGGCCTTATATTACTATAGTTCTACACAATGATATACATTTGTGTATTTTGTTATAGGGTTTTTACATTTTTAGTAATACTATTTTAATATTTATTACAGTTTTTTATTGTAAGTGCATACTTTATCAATTTCCAAATGAGCTTCGTTGTGAGTTCGAATCTCGCTCAGGCTATGTGTACTGGATAAAACATTATGTGATAAATCTAGTGAGCGAATTGTATCCGGTCGGTGGTTTTCTCCGGTTTCCTCCACCAATAAAATTGACCACCACGATGTAACTGACATATTGTTGAAAGTGGCGTTTAACACCATAGCCCGAACCCTAACCCAAATTGGCTTTGATTGATGTCTTGTGTAATAAAAGAGAGTTGTATTGTTATTAATCTAACCAAAGGGTATGCAGTTCCTGCTTCTTATAAGACACCCGGCATGTTACCCGTATGCTAGTAGGTGATACAAGAAAGAAGAAAAAAACTACGTATATGAGAAAAATGGATTTACAACTACATTGTACCTGTATAATCAGCGCCTATCACTACTAACAATGCGAGTTCGAATCACGCTAACGTTTGTCAGTGACTTGCCACAGGTCGGTTGTTTTCTCCGGAGACTCTGCTTTCCTCCACCATAAAACCAACCACCACGATATAGCTGATTTATTATTGAAAGTGGCGATACTAACCCCAAGCTGCATAGAGTTTATAGTGATTGAACCTTCTGAGGCGTCACAGTTACCTTTTCTATCTTGTCATCTTTAGGCCATATGCTAGAGATTGGTCCCGCGCCAAGCACGGCTGCTTTGAGGTCATCTAGATCTATGTAATCTATGGTATAAAAAAGGGGCAATAGTAATTATCAAACCTTTTATATACAGATAAAGCCATGCTATCAGGCGCGTGGCAACCCGTACGCAAAAACGCAGTTGTGTACATATCGAAAATGTTTACAAAAATGAAAGCATGGTAAATCTAGGACATAAGGTAGAATAAAACTCAATTAATAAACTAAATCAAATTCAAACAAATACAAACATGTTAATAATTACTTAATGTACCTATATTCAATTCCGGAAACTACGCTCATCATTTACGGAATCGGCATAGAACGGTGTGTGTTATATAAGTGCAATGCCGATCGATGGTCGTGCACGTGCTTTAGGAATCACCCAATGGAGTTTGGGGTGGGGGATTTGTTGTTAAGGTATGATTTTTTAAAAATTTTGCTTGAACAAACAAACTATTCGTATTTCTTTTTAAAGGAAAACCGCAACGCACACCCATAAACAAATAGCACATGGGATCGTTAACGTTATTGGAAGCATATTGATATTAGTTTACTTTTAGTAAACTTTTAAAATCTTCTGGTAACCTGGGTACGTATCATATGGAACGAACAGGAATAAGAAAATAAGTATTGGTTTAACGCGGATGGAATTTGCGTTTTCCAGTCTGTACAGCCGGTGCACATCGACATCGTTTCGAATTGATTGAGATTACAGTTTATCATGTTTATACATTATCATTATCATACCATTGACAGAGAGTATAAATTATTTCTATTCGAGAAATGTTCCTTTGAAATAAAATTTGCGTAAAAATAGTGAAGATTATAGCTAATATTTTGTTCAGGGTAATCTAGAATTCTACAAGGAGAGCAAAGGCTAAATGGTTTCTTGAACACACTTGGATGAAATATTCAAAAACTCAAGATAGTGTCTACTGTGCACCGTGTAGATTATTTGGCCCATATGTTAATCGTATTCGATTCCAAATCAAGCTTAATCCACTACACATTCGACAAAATAAAATTTCTAAGTCAACAACATATTTGTATTATATTGCTGTACTTAATATTTTATTTCTCAAAATTTATGTTCAAAAGTTGACTTGTTGCTCATGAAAATTGGGTTTCCGTGGGATCATTTTTAGTGCCAGGAAATTGCAAGAATGCAGGATTTTGCACCATTTACCCCAGAGCTTCGTAAGGCCACAAGACTTTTAAACAGATTTGAGTACACTTCATTTTGGGGTAGCCACGCCCCTGCCTATGCTCCCATAGAGAAACATGAAGTCAACTACAACTGTCCAACTGTTAAAAATATAAAAATGTTGATATAATATATAAGATATAATATTTTCGGTTCGTCTTTACCTCCAGTTGTTTGTAGGAGGGATCATGTCTTATTAACGTGATTTGTGTTTTTTTACGCATAGAAGTGTCTATAACACATATTGTGTTGTGTTTTTTTACGTATAGAAGTGTCTATAACACATATTGTGTTGTGTTTTTTTACGTATAGAAGTGTCTATAACACATATTGTGTTGTGTTTTTTTACGTATAGAAGTGTCTATAACACATATTGTGTTGTGTTTTTTTACGTATAGAAGTGTCTATAACACATATTGTGTTGTGTTTTTTACGTATAGAAGTGTCTATAACACATATTGTGTTGTGTTTTTCTTCGCCTTGTGTATCCTATGTTGCAAGTTTCTCTAGATTGTCCATTTTTGATTGCCCTTTCGATATTCTCTAACGTTTATTTACATCTAAGCTCCTTAGATATTAATATGTAAAGAAGGAGCCCGGCTTCAAGTTGTTTACTTGAAAGACCATATATGGTATCAACATTTCTTTATTTATACATTAATTTGGATAAAGCGATACATTCGATTGGTAAATCAAAATGCATGTCATAACTTTAACCGACCTTTGTTAGCATACTCAGGTCCTTTGGTTTGCTTGCATCCAAAACATTTAACATAAATTGACTTTCCAATCTTATTACTTTCATCGACCTTCATGAATGTTATGACAGAAACGCGTCATGCGCACTAAATTAAATATTTACATTTGTTTTGGACAAATATACATGTAAATCGATCGGATAAAATATATCCATTTTTCGTTGTTGTCTCAAGCAGAGGCGACCCTAGCCTATTTTGGCTATCCTGTTTAGATTCTTTGGTTTTCATCCCCATGATTTTAACATTATTTGGCTGTCCAGTCTTTTGCCTTGTACCTGATGACAGTTATTCCAGTTATTCGTGCGCACAAAATTGGATTTCCACGTACTATATTATGACAGAAACGCGTAGTATGCACAAAAGTAAATATTTACATTTTTATTGACAATGATACAAATATGTAATGGTTTGGTTTGGTTTGGTTTATGATATTTAACGCCACTTTCGACAATTTTTCAGTTATATCGTGGCGATCAGTTTTATTGGTGGTGGAAACCGGAGAAAACCACCGACCTGTCGCAAGTCACTGACAAACTTTATCACATAATGTTGGATCGAGTACGCCTCGTCATGAACGGGATTCGAACTCACAACTTTAGTGATGATAGGCACTGATTGCACATGTAGTTGTAAATCCAACTACCATACGATCACGACCACGACAACCCCTCAACTATGTAATGTTCTCACCAGTTAAATTGACACTTCGTGCTGGTGATATTTCTGTCATTCCGTGGTCAGAAAAGATCATAACAGCAACATCGTCAGCAAGTCCTTCAGAAGTCAGGTTATCCATTAATTGACCAATAACCCCATCCATGGCTACTAATTTCGCATTTAGTTCTGGAGAATTGGGTCCAGTATTATGACCATACACATCAGCGGTTTCCATGTATATTCCTTGAATATACATTAAGATTTAATTATTACATTAAAATGTATTTATATAATTGTGATATTTGTGGCCTGGACACATCACAAACAAAATAACACAGAACGATGCCAATGTATGAAGCACATCAATGCAATATAAATAAACACAGAACGATGCCAATGTATGAAGCACATCAATGCTTGATAAATAAACACAGAACGATGCCAATGTATGAAGCACATCAATGCTATATAAATAAACACAGAACGATGCCAATGTATGAAGCACATCAATGCTTGATAAATAAACACAGAACGATGCCAATGTATAAAGCACAGTAATGCGTGATAAATAAACACAGAACGATGCCAATGCATGAAGCACATCAATGTGTGATAAACAAACACAGAACAATGTCAATGTATGAAGCACACCAATGCTTGATAAATAAACACAGAACAATGTCAATGTATGAAGCACATCAATGCTTGATAAATAAACACAGAACGATGTCAATGTATGAAGCACATCAATGCTTGTTAAATAAACACAGAACGATGCCAATGTATGAAGCACATCAATGCTATATAAATAAACACAGAACGATGCCAATGTATGAAGCAGATCAATGCTTGATAAATAAACACAGAACGATGTCAATGTATAAAGCACAGTAATGCGTGATAAATAAACACAGAACGATGCCAATGCATGAAGCACATCAATGTGTGATAAACAAACACAGAACAATGTCAATGTATGAAGCACACCAATGCTTGATAAATAAACACAGAACAATGTCAATGTATGAAGCACATCAATGCTTGATAAATAAACACAGAACGATGTCAATGTATGAAGCACATCAATGCTTGTTAAATAAACACAGAACGATGCCAATGCATGAAGCACATCAATGTGTGATAAACAAACACAGAACAATGTCAATGTATGAAGCACACCAATGCTTGATAAATAAACACAGAACAATGTCAATGTATGAAGCACATCAATGCTTGATAAATAAACACAGAACGATGTCAATGTATGAAGCACATCAATGCTTGATAAATAAACACAGAACGATGCCAATGCATGAAGAACATCAATGTGTGATAAATAAACACAGAACGATGTCAATGTATAAAGCACAGTAATGCTTGATAAATAAACACAGAACAATGTCAATGTATGAAGCGCATCAATGCGTAATAAATAAACACAGAACGATATCAATGTATGAAGCACATCAATGCTTGATAAATAAACACAAAAGATGTCAATGTATGAAGCACATCAATGATTGATCAATAAACACAGAACGATACCAATAAGAAGCACATCAATGTTTGATAAATAAACACAGAACGATGTCAATGTATGAAGCACATCAATGATTGATCAATAAACACAGAACGATACCAATGTATGAAGCACATCAATGCTTGAAAAATAAACACAGAACGATGCCAATGTATGAAGCACATCAATGCTTGATAAATAAATACAGAACGATACCAATAAGAAGCACATCAATGCTTGATAAATAAATACAGAACGATGTCAATGTATGAAGCACATCAATGCTTGATAAATAAACATAGAACGATGTCAATGTATGAAGCACATCAATGCTTGATAAATAAATACAGAACGATACCAATAAGAAGAACATCAATGCTTGATAAATAAACACAGAACAATGTCAATGTATAAAGCACAGTAATGCGTGATAAATAAACACAGAACGATGCCAATGTATGAAGCACATCAATGTGTGATAAACAAACACAGAACGATGTCAATGTATGAAGTACACCAATGCTTGATAAATAAACACAGAACGATGTCAATGTATGAAGCGCATCAATGCGAGATAAATAAACACAGAACGATGTCAATGTATGAAGCATATCAATGCTTGATAAATAAACACAAAACGATGTCAATGTATGAAGAACATCAATGATTGATCAATAAACACAGAACGATACCAATAAGAAGCACATCGATGCTTGATAAATAAACACAGAACGATGTCAATGTATGAAGCACATCAATGATTGATCAATAAACACAGAACGATACCAATGTATGAAGCACATCAATGCTTGATAAATAAACACAGAACGATGTCAATGTATGAAGCACATCAATGCTTGATAAATAAACACAGAACGATGCCAATGTATGAAGCACATCAATGCTTGATAAATAAACACAGAACGATACCAATAAGAAGCACATCAATGCTTAATAAATAAACACAGAACGATACCAATATGAAGCACATCAATTCTTGATAAATAAACACAAAACGATACCAATATGAAGCACATCGATGCTTGATAAATAAACACAGAACGATGCCAATGCGCTATAAATAAACACAGAACGATGTCAATGTATGAAGAACATCAATGCTTGATAAATAAACACAAAACGATACCAATATGAAGCACATTAATGCTTGATAAATAAACACAGAACAATACCAATAAGAAGCACATCAATGCTTGATAAATAAACACAGAACGATACCAATAAGAAGCACATCAATGCTTGATAAATAAACACAGAACGATACCAATATGAAGCACATCAATTATTGATAAATAAACACAGAACGATACCAATATGAAGCACAGCAATGCTTGATAAATAAACACAGAACGATACCAATATGAAGCACAGCAATACCTGATAAATAAACACAGAACGATGCCAATGCGTGATAAATAAACACAGAACGATGTCAATGTATGAAGCACATCAATGCTTGATGAATAAACACAAAACTATATCAATATGAAGCACATTAATGCTTGATAAATAAACACAGAACGTTACCAATATGAAGCACATCAATGCTTGATAAATAAACACAGAACGATACCAATATGAAGCACATCAATGCTTGATAAATAAACACAGAACGATGCCAATGCGTGATAAATAAACACAGAACGATGTCAATGTATGAAGCACATCAATGCTTGATAAATAAACACAAAACGATACCAATATGAAGCACATTAATGCTTGATAAATAAACACAGAACGATACCAATATGAAGCACATCAATGCTTGATAAATAAACACAGAACGATGCCAATGCGTGATAAACAAACACAGAACGATGTCAATGTATGAAGCACATCAATGCTTGATAAATAAACACAAAACGATACCAATATGAAGCACATTAATGCTTGATAAATAAACACAGAACGATACCAATAAGAAGCACATCAATGCTTGATAAATAAACACAGAACGATACCAATATGAAGCACATCAATGCTTGATAAATAAACACAGAACGATACCATATATCAAGCACATCAATGCTTGATAAATAAACACAGAACGATACCAATATGAAACACACAAATGCTTGATAAATAAACACAGAACGATACCAATATGAAACACATCAATGCTTGATAAATAAACACAGAACGATGCCAATGCGTGATAAATAAACACAGAACGATGTCAATGTATGAAGCACATTAATGCTTGATAAATAAACACAAAACGATACCAATATGAAGCACATTAATGCTTGATAAATAAACACAGAACGATACCAATATGAAACACTCCAATGCTTGATAAACCTGTTGTTTATTTAGCTTACCGGAATGGATTATGTGATGTGTGTTTATTGATATTTACAGTCCCTTTGCAGCTATCTGCGACCACAAGATGTGTATGGTGAGGTAAGACTGGACAGTTGTAACGAAATGACCGGTGAAACTCCCAATCAAGAGTAGGTTTCTTGATACTACCTGTGAAGAGTAGGTTTCTTGATACTCCCTGTCAAGAGTAGATTTCTTGATACTCCCTGTTAAGGGTAGGTGTCTTGCAAACCTTAACGTATGGAGTTAGTATCGGGTTGCAAACACACATAATTGTGCTATGCTCGTGGTGATAAGTCTCTGGCCTTAAACATGACCATCAACACCGGAAAAGAAATAAGTTTTGTAGCACGTTTATACTGCAACTCTTATGTATATTGGGATTTGAACAAATGTATAACGAGCAGGAACTGCTTACCCTTCCGGAGCACCTGGATTACCCCTCAGTTTTTTTTGTTCTTGATGCTCGATCTTGTGTTTTCTGTGTTATGTTTTATAGATCGTTGTTTGTCATTTTGTCCTATTCCTCTTGGTCATGGTATTGTCTGTCCTTCTTCGATTTACAGGCTGTTTTGTTATCCCTTCGGTTTCTTCAAACTTTTCTTAACTTTCTTGAACACAGGACCGTATCCCCGGGTTTTAGTTGCGTTCGTGTTGTTCAGTCTTTGACTTCCTATGCAGTCATTTGATGACATGATTTTTATCTTTTTCCTTTGGGCCATTATATATAGTATATCCTTAGATGTACCCCTTCAGTATCTACAAACATTTCTTGAAGGTACTTACCAACTAAATCTGCAGAATCATTTTTAAACAGCTGAATTCCTTTATAAATAGAATCAGCCATTTCTGGTATGCCTGGATATTTCCCATTTCCATAGAAGTAAGGTTCACAAAATGTTGGACTTGTTCCTCTTATAGCCACATCACATCCGCACCAATAGAACATATAAGCTCTTTTACCCTTAAATAAAATAAAAAATACTCTAAAATAAGTATTTTTATTTGTTGGCACCAATATTCGTGGTTCTAACAAAATACATTGATCCATGGGTACATGAAATTATGGTTTCAAACATTACAGGCAACAATCAATCGGAAAATTGAATTTCGTTGGATGTTTAGTTTCGAGGTTTAAGTGGATCACGAAATCACCAAGATAATTCTCTGTCCTTTTGTCACTTTTCTTTTTGTCTGTTCGTCTTCGATTTACTGCTTATTATTTCCCCTTTGGTATCTTCAGACTGCTCTTATCTGTATTTAGTTGCTCTTACCTTACACCAAGGGCTTTGGTTGAGAGATCAACCAATCATTCCCTATACATGTACTTTATTTTATGGTATCCATGCTACACAAAATGAAATAATCATTTTAAAACGAATAACATTTTTTCTAAAAATTAGCACCTGTTTCTCTGCTGCTACCCATAAAGGTTCGGCATCTTTCCACCAAGCTGGGTCATATTGAGTTGTTAAATTAGAGAGCAAGTAGTATGTGTCATCCTGTTCATTATACATATCATTACCAACCATTCCATGATTCTCTACGTGAAGACCTAATTAATAAATAAAATTAAAAAGTCTAATATTTTAACAAACCTATCAATGAAAACCACGTATTTACAATAAGATAATTGAGTACCGAAGAATAAGGAAAATATTAATTCACTTTTTATCTACAAACTTTCCTCCCACATAATTGTTGCCACAATTGAGTATCGTTGTTGATGAGAGGAAGGAATATGACAAACAACTCAAGAAAGGATTATGTTTTGGTGGGATCCGTGTTGCTCATCTTTTTAGTTTTCTGTTTTGTGTTTTTGGTGGGATCCGTGTTGCTCATCTTTTTAGTTTTCTGTTTTGTGTTTTTGGTGGGATCCGTGTTGCTCATCTTTTTAGTTTTCTGTTTTGTGTTCTTTGTTTTATTTGTCTTCGTTCTGTATCTGGTGTCCAATGTTGTCTCAAACGTTTATATCTGTTACTATGATATATATTGAGTACTATTTATCAGTACACATTATATGTAATGCCTGGCTGAGTTATTGGAGTTTGTCCTACAAACTACCAAGCCTTAGTAAGGCAAGAAAACACGGAGGGTTATAACGAACTGACTAGCGAGCCCCTCGGTCATGAGTAAGTGTACCGTGTTTGGGGGGGGGGGGGGGGGGGGGTAAATGTAGAAAATTAAAGACTGAGCAACACGAACCCCACAAAAATCATGGGTGAATGCATGTGCTCCGGAGGGGTTTTTCGTTTCTGCTCCACTAGTGGTATCGGATCTGGACTTATCCATAATCGATTTGGTTTTTAGTACGACATCAAAGTATCCGGTAAGTAACAGTAAAAACGTAATATCGCTGGTTGAAATGAGAACGCTTCCATTTACGTTCTGAATTACCTGACAAAAAAATTAATCACATGGGAACCAAAAATTGCCAAAATTTCACACACCAAAATAAAACAACTCTCTTTTGGAGAAAAAAGGCCAAAATTAACCTACACCAAAATTTCCCGATTTACGGTACCAATCGAGTTACTCTTGTTGTTATCAACATTGAAACTCACCATTGTATTAGAATTATGTATGTTATCGCCATTTCCAGCAATATGTCAATTATATCGTGGTAGCTATTTTTTGTTGTTGAGCAGGGGAAGGGGATCGGAGAAACCAGGAAAATCACCGACCTTTCCTAAGTAAATGATATAAAGAAAAGTTTGAAGATACCAAAGATGGTAATCAGAAGCCATATATGGACGTTAACTTGTACTAACTGTGACACCCTCTTAGAATAAAGTTTTATTATTATCATTACTATAATAGTGTACAGACAATGCAATGGCCAAAAAAAAAAATCGACAACACAAACAATGGTCAACCATGCACAACACGCAGAAAACTAAACACTGAGTAACAAGATCCATACTAGAATTCAAGGTGACCTATTGTACTCCAGAAGGGTTAGCATTTCCTGCACCACTAGTGGTACCCATCGCGTTACTGTTAAACAACACGTACATCGTCTGATAAGACAAACTTGATCATAGCAACCCACGATCTACCGCTCTGGAGGTGAACATGCTATTCTTTACACCACAGATATGATAAAAAAAAACTACCTCAAAGCTGTAATAAATAGCGATTAGCATGAAAAATGGTGAAAAAATACTACGTGCAATCTGATATGAATCTCCTATGAAATACCGTAACTCGAAGTAATATATAATAATTAGTATTAGAACCGGTGGGGAGGTTGTGATCGTATGGTAGTTGGATTTACAGCTACCTGTGCAATCAGTGCCTATCACCACTTAAGTTGTGAGTTCGAACCCCATCATGGCAAGGTGTACTCGATACAACATTTATGATATAAATTTTGTCAGTAACTTGCGACAGGTCGGTGGTTTTCTCCGGTTTCCTCCACCAATAAAACTGAACGCCACGATATAACTGAAATATTATTGAAAGTGACGATAAGCATCATAAACCTCAACATAAGCCTATTAGAAATGGTTGATATATCATCAGTTGTGCAGTTGACTTTATTCCAACATCTTACCTATCATGGTTCCATTTGCAAACATCTTACCTGTCATTAGTGTATAATAGTTCGGGATCGAAAGTGATGGAAATTCAACAGTCGTGTACTCTGTTCTGATTCCTTTATCAAATAACTTTTTGAATCCAGGGAAGTTTACGCCTTGCTGATCAAAATAATCCCATCGAAATCCATCTATAAGAAATACCATCAATTTGGATCCGGTGGTTACTCTAGTATGTCCAAATAAAGACAAAACTGCCATAAACAGATACGATTGAGCAGTCAGCATCTTCTAGCTGAAAATAAATATAAATGCCTACATTGTATTCTTCACACTCGTCAAGAAATGTGTGAAGATATCAAAGAGGTACTCAGAATCCGTACATCAAAGGACAGACAACACAATGGCCACAAGATACCAAATGTGTACTCAGAATCCGTACATCAAAGGACAGACAACACAATGGCCACAAGCTACCAAAGGAGTAATCAGAAGCCATACATCAAAGGACAGACAACACAATGGCCACAAGATACCAAATGGGTACTCAGAATCCGTACATCAAAGGACAGACAACACAATGGCCACAAGATACCAAATGGGTACTCAGAATCCGTACATCAAAGGACAGACAACACAATGGCTACAAGATACCAAAGGGGTACTCAGAATCCGTACATCAAAGGACAGACAACACAATGGCCACAAGATACCAAATGTGTACTCAGAATCCGTACATCAAAGGATAGACAACACAATGGCCACAAGATACCAAAGGAGTAATCAGAAGCCGTACATCAAAGGACAGACAACACAATGGCCACAAGATACCAAATGGGTACTCAGAATCCGTACATCAAAGGAGAGACAACACAATGGCCACAAGATACCAAATGGGTACTCAGAATCCGTACATCAAAGGACAGACAACACAATGGCCACAAGATACCAAAGAGGTACTCAGAATCCGTACATCAAAGGACACAATGGCCACAAGATACCAAATGGGTACTCAGAATCCGTACATCAAAGGACAGACAACACAATGGCCTCAAGATACCAAAGGGGTACTCAGAATCCGTACATCAAAGGACAGACAACACAATGGCCACAAGATACCAAATGGGTACTCAGAATCCGTACATCAAAGGACAGACAACACAATGGGCACAAGATACCAAATGGGTACTCAGAATCTGTACATCAAAGGACAGACAACACAATGGCCACAAGATACCAAAGGGGTACTCAGAATCCGTACATCAAAGGACAGACAACACAAAGTAAAAAGACAAAAGGACAAACAACGATCTACAAAACATACATATAAAACTAAAGATCGAGTAACACGATCCCCCCTAAAAACAGGGGGTGGACTCAGGTGCTCATCTTTTCTTTCAAAATGTTCTTCGTATGATATCAACAGCTTGTCATAAAGTATTCTGTCATTTGCGTACAGATGACGAGAACTGGTAATGGGAATTAGATTTTGGCCATTGTTTCGTTATTACTAGTGGCATGGGTACTACATAGCATACCTATGACGAATTTTGCTTCATTATATATATATATTATATATATATATTATACTCAGCCTTGTAACTGCTTACTGATTGTAATTTATTATTTAGACTATAACACATGCTTGTGCTATATTATGTGTTGAATTCAAGATTCTTTACAGCAATGCTACTCGCCCAATTGTGTGTGGGCTTGGATTGGTGGCATCGTTTCACAATGAGGAGAGGTTTGGACACAAAAAGCTAGCATAAACACTTTTTGTTTGAGTAGTCGCCTATATGTATTTTAGAGGTATCGATTTTGACTCTGCTTCAATGGTTTTACGATTGGATTTTGGAAGTGTTCTGACGGTTTGGCATTGTTTTTTCCCCCATCTTACTCCATTTATTATACATTTGGGTAGTAGCCAAACATTGTCTATAGTAACTACGTAAGCTAGTATTTGTAGGATGAAATGACCATTTTAGCACTGTGAAATTAATTTTCGTGGTTTTCGTGTGTAGGCTGATCCACGAAATTAAGAATCCAACGAACAATGAACTTTTGGAAGCAGTTTGACATTGATATTATATGTTATTCATCTATCAGACAGGGTATATAATGTGACATTCCCGGCTTAGGTTCTATATTCCCTGAGGCGCAGCCGAAGGGAATATATATCCTATGCCGGGAATGTCACATTATATACCCTGTCTGATAGCTGAATAACAGATATATTACGGATTCAACCATTGATTTTTTAAAAATACAGAATCCAACCGTATTAAATATATTTGTGTTAAATTTAATTTTTTCGTATTTCTAGATGTCCTTTTCCGTACCTTTGACGTCATTCTTCAATGACGTAAAAATATGTGTGACGTCATATTTCATGTATAGGGTGTCTCATGAAGGAAAATACTGTGCTAAATTTCTAAATCAATGTAATTTCATATGTAGTAATTTTTATAAACTTTATAAATATAACATTAATATATCACATAACAAAATAACGGGTTTGCGAAACAGTTTCAATAATTCAAATGTTAACAACATGTAAACAAAACCTTGGTGTGGCCCCATGATGTCGAAAGTTTTCAAGCCTCTACGTTTTGCTTATTTTGATTTTAATCACGTTATGGTACAGCCGTGGAACATAGGAGTTTGCTGAATCGATCAGGTATTTGTGACGGAATTATCTGTTGTAATATTTGCTTTGTTCATACAGCCGTTTAGAGTTTAAAAACAGTATTTAATTCGGTAAAAATACATTTATTATGGGACGAAGTCAAAATAGCAATATTTTGATTCCAGATCCATATCACTAATGGCTTAAATTTCATGCACCGGAAATGACACACCGGAAACCAATACATGGTTAAATCTGCAGAAAATCGGATGCGCAGTAATCTGGAACTACTTCCGGTTATGAATGTTAAAAGTTGTCCCCAATATATCTCGGCCCTAAATAAAGTCGGCCCAAAAAATCTCGACACTATTTCGATGCACTGAATGAGCGTGAAATTGGCAGATAATTTTCAGATTCGCGAACATTCATGGCCGTGCCTGTTTCAATAGGTGGAAAGAGCATCCTTACATTGTACTCCATACACTCCAAAAAGTACACAAAAGTAAGTAAAATTTCTATTTCAATCATCCCAAGGATTTACATTATTTAAATATTATGGGACGAAGTCCCAACTATGGTAGAAATAGCAATATTTTGATTCCAGATCTATATCACTAATGGCTTAAATTCCTTGCACCGGAAATGACACACCGGAAACCAATACATGGTTAAATCTGCAGAAAATCGGATGCGCAGTAATCTGGAAGGGTGCAGGACGTTTCGTAGCCTGGTCGTTTCGGACCTAGATCGGGACGTTTCATACCGGGGTAAAAATGTATAGTGAGACGTTTCGTACCTTCTTTTCAACTCATAGATTTGTAATAAACTCGTTAATTAAAATATTGTATGCATAGTTGAAACTCTGGAACTACTTCCGGTTATGAATGTTAAAAAATGACTCAAAATCGCAGTGTGTTCTAGCCCATTAAGCATACTGTATACCATGGGACTGACAATATCATTAAACAGAGTTTCATTTCTTCCTCCTCCTGTCCGAAATAATATTTTCTATGCAATTGAGACGTTGGGTTTGGGTCCCCCTATTTGCCCCTCTTTTAAGAAAGTCTGGATCCGCCCCCGGCCTACTTTGAATTTTTATTATAGGTCCATATATCTGAGTTAATATGGTTTAAAAAAAAAATATTGGACTTCGTCCCAAGTTAGATAACACATATTATCATATTATTCCGTATTATTCTATTGATTCAGTGAAGCGTAATTTTTGTCGTCCATGTTGTTATCGTTTTAGGAGACTGAAATATATGCTTGCTGCTAGTATAATTTTTTTTTAGAATAGACATTGCATGAAATTTGCCTTACTGTTGCCTTCTTGCTTTTGCATGCTTTTCAGTTTGACTTTACTTTATTTAATTTTCTATTTTAGTGCTTGGCTATTTCTGCATGAATATTTTTAAAATATTTTTAGAATATTTTTGAAATATTTTTGGAATATTTTTAAGATATGTTTTAGAGTGTGTTTTAGGAAGTACATGACTATTTTATTTTGTATGCTTTTCAGTTTAACTTGTGCTTTATTTTAGTGCTTGGCTATTTATGCATGAAAATTTTTAAAATGCTTTTAGAATATTTTTGGAATATGTTTTGGAATATGTTTTAAAAGTACATGAATATTTTATATGTGTTTTGAGTTAATTTGCTTATTTGCTTAATTATAGACTGCTTAAAATTTGCATGAATGTACTTGTATGTGTAATGGGTGCTATTAATGTCGGCATCTATTTTGTGTTTTGACTTCTGGCCCTATGACAATAAGTGCACAGAGAGGCACTAGCTGTAGGGGTCCGGAAGTCAAAACACAGAAATGTATGCATAAATAATATCTGGATAATCATATGTATTAATTTTGTATTGCATGACATGTTTTATTGTGATGTATTTAATTTATGTAATTTATTATGCATGTCGGTTTGAAAAGCTCTTGAGAGCTTATGTTGTACTGTTATAAAATGTACCGACTTTAAATAAAACTTTTTGATTTGATTTGATGACACCGTCTGTTTTCCGAATTTATGCTGACATTCATGGTTGAACGACCAATGAAAATGTGTGTAACAGACTAAATCCGTAATATATAGACATATTCTGTACTCGAGTGACCTTGACTTTCTTAACCAGCTGTATCGTGTACAGTTGATAATTTTAATCCACATGAACATGTTTGTGAATGATTTGATTTTGAATGCATGTGTAAAAACGACAGATATATTTGTTTCTGAAAAGATTTTAACAACTTTCGGTAATAAATGTATAAACATTTCTCTACCTTCAATACACATATTTTATCACCTTTCAATGCCTTTCTTTAAACAATTCAATTTTGCATAAGTTAACTGTACATTTGACCCGGACCATAAGTTAACTGTACATTTGACCCGGGCCATGCAAGTGGTTTCAATCTGATCAGATAATGGGTAATAAAAGATCGAAAATGTTGAAAGTACAATATGCAATGGGAATAAAAATAATGAGAAAAAAAAACTTTAGTTTTTATTTTTAGTTCTGAAAAACAAAAACTGACTTTATTCCGATTCTAAGTTGATCTGTGTATAAAAATTGAGAAAATGAATTTATTTTAATATCTACGTTGCCCCTTTGGCATCTTCAAACTCTTCTTCCACGTCCGATTACATAATTCTACGGCTCATCTGTCTCATGTATTGAAGATTTCTGGAAGATTTGCTACCCAATGAAACTTATTATGTTTAAAATATAAAATGCACGAATTTTATTTTGGGTACAAACACAAAATCCATGAACTTGTAATTTTTAACCAAACCACAAAAAATGATACCCACAAAGAAAAATACTTTCACAGTATCTGATATTGTGTATTGATTGATTTCGTACTGTAGGGTGCAGCCATTTGATTTGTATGAAGGGAGAGCCAAGTAATGAATTAAAAAAGCCAAATTAGCTGATAAAAACAACTAGGACCTTTAATAAGCAGGTAATGACAACCCTAATCCAAAACAACCTCAAATTGGGACATAAGGGTAAGGGTTAGGTCATGGTGTTTAACGCCACTTTCATTAATATTTCAGTTATATCGTGGCGGTCAGTTTTATTGGTGGAGGAAACCGGAGTACCCAGAGAAAACCACAGATCTGCCGCAGACAAACTTTATCACAAACACACACACACACACACACACACACACACATATAAATAGTATAAAGTTCAAGATTATGATTTTTAGTAATTTACGTCACGATAACTGATGGTCACCTAATTTTGAAGTTATAGTAGAACAAATGGGTTGTATCAACATTTGTAAAATACTTCAAAATTAGGTGATTGTGTGTAGAGAAGGTTAAAATAGAGGCACTAAAAGGGAAAATATTTAATTTGAATGAAAATAACGAAAATCACAAAGTGTACCCGAGTGCCTGTGGTTACGCTTCATGAACATTTCACATTACTTTATCGTGAACTCCAGCAGTTTTTGTAAATAAAATAAATAATCTGGCCACCCAAAGTTGGAAACAAATGCTGGCCTTTGCTTCATAGAAAATAAAAAAAATAAAATCTGGCCTGAACTGAGTAAACAATGTTATAATCTGTCCTGCACTATGTGTCGAATGAATTTTCTGTCAAATATTCTAACCTGACTAATCTTGCCAGGCCTCCTCAGAATCAAATTATTTGCCTATATATTATTATGAGATAAAGAATGTGTGCTTTCTTTCACATTCTTGTCTTTTAGGCCAAATCAATTTTAAATAGATTTGAAACAAAGTAGTATTCATTTTTAATATAAAAAAAAACTAATGTTTTAACATAATTACAAGTTGCGTATGCAGTGTCCCCTTACTGGGCCCCGCGAAATTTACTGAATTATACCAAGGACGTATATATACGTCCTTGATTATACACATAATGCCGTTAAAAGACATTTACGGCGGTTTAGATCGTAGATGGTGATATATATTTATTTTCCCGGTAAGTTTAACGTTTCGCTAAGGGAAAATTATTTTTAATCGTGGATTGAATGGAAAATAATGGAATGTAAATCGAAACGAAAATGATGTTACCTGTCAAGACTAAAACGGAGCAATCTCTACCGAATGAGTTGAAATCTGAGGTCAATAGCATATGATCTGCATTATTGTCCGGGTAGCAAGAATTATCGAAGATGGAATAAAATGACGTTTTCTCCTGAATTATACATCGCATCTCTCAAAAAGTGAATGGTTTACGTTCTTTATATATTTAATCTTTACATATATCAGAAATTTTTAGAAAACTGAAAATAATGATTTTGGCATTTCATATTACTTTAAATCGTGAACCATAAACATGTTTAAGATAGATAAAAAACGCAATGGTTGAAGAACAATATTTAAGAGAACTTTCCTGTTCAATGATTATTTTTTAACAAAGTAAAATTAATTCTTCATTAACAAATAAAACAATTCAACTCTTAAACACACAAACAAAATAATAAAACAAACTAATAAACATGGTCAGAAATCACAACCAGAGTACCTTGCGCATGCGTTAACTTTACCTAACTAATTAATTGGAAAATAACATAGAACTTAATGGGACGTGTTACTTCAACATCAAATTAAAGGAATTTAATACTAATTTTGCATATAGACGTTCATGTCATGAAATTGTTCTTTTTATGCTCTTTCTAAGGAATCTATTTTTATATAAATGTGTTAAGGTTTATTTATTTCCACTTAGCTTTTAAATTTAGTCTCTTTCTCTCCTATATCTCTTTCTGATTTATACTTTAGAACATGGATATGACGACTTTGTGTCCTAATTATTAATTTTATCTTTCTTTTCATCGCACAAACGTTCATCGTTTCCAATTCTTGAAAGTTCTGTCTTCCGATTGATACCAATAACACACTTATAAAATAACGTTTAGATATTTCCATTCTCTGTTAAAAATTGAAATTTGTGCAATTCTTGTAATGAACTTTCTGTTTACAAATTTATTTTCAATAAAATTTCTTTATTTCTTTATTATTTCATCTCTTTTTTCTTATTTTAACTTGTTCGTGTCAATATTCATACAATCTTATGGATTTACAACTACTTATGCAATCAGTGGATATCACCACTGATTTTGTGAGTTCGAATCTCGATCAGGGCGAGGTGTACAACATTATGTGATAAAGTTTGTCAGTGACTTGCGACAGGTCGGTGGTTTTCTCCGGCTCCTCCGGCTTCCTCCACCAATAAAACTGACCGTCCACGATATAACTGAAATATTGTTAGAAAGTGGCGTTAAACGCCATCAAACAAACAAACAAGCAAATCAGAATACAGGACAAATATTGATAATACATTGCTTACCTTGCTGAGATGATCCAAATATATAAGTTTATCTTCTTCAATTATACGTTACGCTCACAGACACTCGGATACACTTTGTGATTTTCGTTATTTTCATTCAAATTAAATATTTTCCCTTTTAGTGCCTCTATTTTAACCTTCTCTACTCAGAATCACCTAATTTTGAAGTTATAGTAGAACAAATGGGTTGTATCAACATTTGTAAAATACTTCAAAATTAGGTGATTGTGTGTAGAGAAGGTTAAAATAGAGGCACTAAAAGGGAAAATATTTAATTTGAATGAAAATAACGAAAATCACAAAGTGTACCCGAGTGCCTGTGGTTACGCTTCATGAACATTTCACATTACTTTATCGTGAACTCCAGCAGTTTTTGTAAATAAAATAAATAATCTGGCCACCCAAAGTTGGAAACAAATGCTGGCCTTTGCTTCATAGAAAATAAAAAAAATAAAATCTGGCCTGAACTGAGTAAACAATGTTATAACCTGTCCTGCACTATGTGTCGAATGGATTTTCTGTCAAATATTCTAACCTGACTAATCTTGCCAGGCCCCCTCAGAATCAAATTATTTGCCTATATATTATTATGAGATAAAGAATGTGTGCTTTCTTTCACATTCTTGCCTTTTAGGCCAAATCAATTTTAAATAGATTTGAAACAAAGTAGTATTCATTTTTAATATAAAAAAAACCTAATGTTTTAACATAATTACAAGTTGCGTATGCAGTGTCCCCTTACTGGGCCCCGCGAAATTTACTGAATTATACCAAGGACGTTTATAAGATTCTATATACGTCCTTGATTATACACATAATGCCGTTAAAAGACATTTACGGCGGTTTAGATCGTAGATGGTGATATATATTTATTTTCCCGGTAAGTTTAACGTTTCGCTAAGGGAAAATTATTTTTAATCGTGGATTGAATGGAAAATAATGGAATGTAAATCGAAACGAAAATGATGTTACCTGTCAAAACTAAAACGGAGCATGCGCACAATCTCTACCGAAGGAGTTCAAATCTGAGGTCAATAGCATATGATCTGCATTATTGTCCGGTAGCAAGAATTATCGAAGATGGAATAAAATGACGTTTTGTCCTGAATTATACATCGCATCTCTCAAAAAGTGAATGGTTTACGTTCTTTATATATTTAATCTTTACATATATCAGAAATTTTTAGAAAACTGAAAATAATGATTTTGGCATTTCATATTACTTTAAATCGTGAACCATAAACATGTTTAAGACAGATAAAAAAAACGCAATGATCGAAGAATAATATTTAAGAGAACTTTCCTGTTCAATGATTATTTTTTAACAAAGTAAAATTAATTCTTCACTAACAAATAAAACAATTCAACTCTTAAACACACAAACAAAATAATAAAATAAACTAATAAACATGGCCAGAAATCACAACCAGAGTACATTGCGCATGCGTTAACTTTACCCAACTAATTAATTGGAAAATAACATAGAACTTAATGGGACGTGTTACTTCAACATCAAATTAAAGGAATTTAATACTAATTTTGCATATAGACGTTCATGTCATGAAATTGTTCTTTTTATGCTCTTTCTAAAGAATCTATTTTTATATAAATGTGTTAAGGTTTATTTATTTCCACTTAGCTTTTAAATTTAGTCTCTTTCTCTCCTATATCTCTTTCTGATTTATACTTTAGAACATGGATATGACGACTTTGTGTCATAATTATTAATTTTATCTTTCTTTTCATCGCACAAACGTTCATCGTTTCCAATTCTTGAAAGTTCTGTCTTCCGATTGATACCAATAACACACCTATAAAATAACGTTTAGATATTTCCATTCTCTGTTAAAAATTGAAATATGTGCAATTTTTGTAATGAACTCGTTGACTTTTATTGGGGGCAATTAACACGATTGCAACTTTATAAGGAACTATTAGAATATAGATATAGATACCGGTGTAGCAGCCAATTTGTTCCGACCCGCCAGATGGGCCGGCCGGAATACATAGACTAGGCTAAAAGGGCCGGTCGCAATGAACAGCCTAGGCTGAATGGTCCGGGTCTAGGCAATTTGTTCCGACCCAAGTTGATTGATTGATTGATTGATTGATTGTTGTTTAACGTCCAGCGAGCAATTTTTCAGCTATATTCAGGACGAGAACATTTAAAAATTTAAACGCCACGGGACTCGAAACAAGGAAAGATGATCGGTAGGGACGGATAATTTTGCCAGTGCAACAGGTCTCTTATGGACCACTCATCATGAGCATAATGCTCATAATGAGCTGTTACACTGGGTTCTTTAACGTGCGGAGACGGTGGCAATCTCTCAACACGGGACCTCGGTTTTATTTACGTCTCATCCGCAGGACGGGTTGGTTGTGAATTTTTACATCCCGCACAACCGACGGACGCCCCTTCAAGCCGAAGAAGCTCTCGGTCCCATTTCTATACCCCGGGGTTTCCGCGAGGTTCCGACCCAAGTTGAATGCAATAGCTAATGCAACAAAAGTATCATACTGACGTAAATTAAGGCACAAAAAGAAATAACTTTTATTACAAACTCTACAACATTCTTGTATGGTTTTAAGAGTCACAATAGTATCTTTCCCTGATTTTAGATTCCGTTTTATCTCTACCAAAATGACCTAAAAGACAGAAACGAACGTGTAAAGGCTCGGCATAATTTTGAATGAACTCAATATATTTTTCAATATTTTCAAAAGTCAAATTGAAAAAAAAGAAATGAAAAAGGGAGTGAACTGGCAGCTATGGTTCCTATGTATGCAAACATATTGTTACAATACTTGACATTCGCAGTACCTCTGGAAAATGCATATTTGTTTATTGTTTGAACACTCGTAAAACAACTGTATGTATTATTTCTTATATAAATGTTCTTTTTTAAAGGAACCTTCTAAAAAAGTCTGTTGTGAATTGAATTTCAAATGTTTCATATTTTCAATATTTCAATATTACAGTTAAATTTTGTAACTGTACTGCATGCATTAAAATACAATAACTCTAGTAATACCATGCAACGTCTGACTCGGTATTTAACAGAAATAGAAGACATATTTATTACCAGCGGTACTATCGGAATGGCAAGCACAAGGATCCTATGCTTTTCTGCTTCTCTAACCACTCGTCTATTTTCTCCCTTTGCAATAACGTAGAAAAGGTTATCCTTTGAGACATAATGTTTTGCTTGCTACCTTAGCTTCCTTTTTTCACTTTCTGTTAAATTTTCAGTATATTCTGTATTTTCAACGTATTTCAACAGTGTCGAGTACGCACTCTCGTCCATGTTAACGTGCAGTGAAATATTGTACAAATGAATTTAATAATGTAGAACTGAGATGACAAGTGTTCATGTTCATATATGGTATTACGCATGGGGCACTCGCGGCTATTTTATCAAACAGTTAACCAACATTTTCGATTTTAGTGAGCTTGCCAACAAACAAACAAACGAATTACGAATTAAAAAATATATACACACATAGCCGAGATGAATGTTTTTATTGATAATACGTTGTAAATTACAAAATATATATAGGTTTATAAATGTAAAAGCAGGTCGGCCCATATTGCATGGCATCGGAACAAATAGCCTAGGCTCAAAGTGCCGAACCGGAACAAATTTCCTTGGTAATTTTGGCCGTCCGGAACATCTGGCGGCCGGACCATCCAGCCTGATACACCTGTATTGTGTTATACTAGACATTGAAAACATCTAATGATGAAATTAGGTTCAGTCTGGTTTTTCCAGAAGAGATCCAAAGGAAAACTGCTGCAAAGCTCCGGAATTTTCCGCGATATGTTGAATAAAAAGTCATATACATGTACATGTATATCCAAAAATATTGTATTGTGTGTGTTAGTTTTCAAATGTAATAAACACAAATATAAACAATGAATACTATTAATTCATGAGAGGTCGTTTCTTAAATCGCTCCTGGGACCTTCTAATTTGATCAATGGATTCCCTTGGAATATCTATTTTGAATTCCTCTCACATTATAAAAAGTTGTTCAAAAACAAACAATGCCAGTACTACGTGTGAAAACGAAAATCAACTGGAAACAGTTGAACGAGGGTGAAAATTTGATAAATGTTGATAAATGTAGCAACAACACAGTGTTAAAAGAAAAATATTATGTGGATAGGATAATAATTCGAAAACAGGATCCTAAAAAGGTGAGAAATTTTTGCCTCTATAGCACTATTTCATCAGAAGATGTTACCGATACCAAATTCTATAACAAATTTTGATATCAAAAATCGAAATCAAAATAAAATTTGCAGATTTCCACAGCATGTATTGATAGCTTCATTTCATACATTAAAGTGAAGAACAGCGGTCAGCAACTTTGTTTTGATACGACGTGTATGCTAAATTTTGTAGGCTAATTCCATCTGTCGATTTACTGTATTTGTATATATTGTATATAGTTTAATCTGTTCATTTATTTGTAACTTCTCTGTATATGTGCTATGCACTGTCAGTTTGAGAAATAAAGATATATATAAAGATATACTATTATGGTCGTAAATTTCAACACAATAGGTCTTATCACTACAAAGTCAAGAGATTCTGAATAGACCAGTCTTTGTGCTAGAAATTCTGAAAAGTGTCTGAAAATTCTGAAAATTGCTCAAAATTCTGAAAAGATTCTGAATAGATTCTGAACATTGCTGAAAATTCTGAACACATTCTGAACAGATTCTGAAAATTCTGAACAGATTCTGAAAATTACTGAAAATTCTAAGCAGATTCTGAACATTGCTGAAAATTCTGAACCGATTCTGAAAATTCTGAAAATTGCTGAAAATTCTGAACAGATTCTGAACATTATCTTTCTTCTTAGATCAATATATTTTACTTCATTTTCATTAGATTTTAACTAAATATAGAATGTGATATTTCATTAATTAATTATTTAAAAAAAATTAGAACAGCTATATTATTTCATTTCTCATTAAATTTGACATTTTCTTTATTTCAATCTTTCTTCTTAAATCAATATATTTTATTTCATTTTCGTTAGATTTTAACTAATTATGGAAAGGGATCAGAGAAAGGATATTTTACTAATTAATTTTTTTAAATTAAATTACAACAACTATATTATTTCATTTCTTATTAGATTGGTCATTTTCTTTATTTCAAATTTTTCTTCTTAAATCAATATTATTTTAATTCATTTTCATTAGATTTTTACTAAATATAGCATGTGATATTTCACTAATTAATTATTTAAGAAAAATTAAATTTAAGCAACTATATTATTTAATTTTTTATTGAATTTGTCATTTTAATATCAATTCTTTTCTTCTTAATTCAATGTATTTTACTTCATTTTTAAAAATTAATTAAAAACTTTGAAGTGGCCCCAACTTAAGTGCTAAAACAACAATCTACACTATAAGTATGTAAGTAAGAGCAAAACAATTTTTTTGACCTGTATATCATAAAACAGTATGGTATCAATTGCCAATTGATAAACCTGTATCCAGTTTAAATATATTAGAGAGGTGTCATATCCCTACATGGATTCTGCTGAAAATTCTGAACAGATTATGAACATTTTGACTAAATATATCATGTAATATTTCACTGATTAATTACATTTTAAAATTAAATTACAACAAATATATTATTTCATTTCTCATTAAATTTGACATTTTCATTACTTCATTTTCATTAGATCTTAACTAAATATAGAAAGGGATATTTCACTAATTATTTTTTTTAAATTAGATTACAATAGCTATATTTTTCCATTTACTATTAAATTTGTCTTTTTCTTTATTTCAAATTTTTCTTCTTAAATCAATATGTTTTACTTCATTTTTAAAAATTGATTAAAAACCTTTAAGTGGCCCCAACTTAAGTGCTAAAACAACAATCTACACTCACTATAAGTAAGTATGTTTGTGAGAGCAAAATAATTTTATTGACCTGTATATCATAAAAACAGTATGGTATCAATTGCCAATTGATAAAACCTGCATCCAGTGAAATATTACATAATATATAATTTTGTTATCACCCTTATTCAGAGCCGTCATCAATACAGAAAATCTTATTCCTGAGCAGATTCCATCGGATACAAAGGAAATATTTACCTCCTTCTTGACAACACCAAAAACGTATTGCGCCAGCAGACCGGCAAATCTAGTGTTTATCCAGATGACTGTGGTGCTTGGGATTCACACAGTCGTCGAACCGTAAAGACAGACTTCACAGTGTTGCCAGATGATTCCCTTCGTTATACTGTTCTTAAGGACGAGAAATATTGTTACGAGAAGCAAGTGAAAGGGAAAAGACCTTTGTACCACTCGATCCACAACCCGAACATGACAACGTTGTAACCTTGACCAGATACTATACGCCATTAAAAAGAGACAAGAACTTCAAGAAACGTGTTAGTACCTTTAACTGTTTTCCTGCAAGACATTCATTGCGTGAAAATGTGGCCCTGGTTGAGTATACAGGAACATATCCTAAAAGCAGTCAAACCCATGGTAACGCCAAACATGTTTCTCACGACTACGTCCGTACACATCCTGACGTGATTGAAGAAATGCACCAAGCAATCCAAAACAAGAGGTCAAATATTGACATTTACAAAGACATGGTCCTACAAAATCCCGAGAAAGCACCAAGAGACCTGCAGCAGATCCGATCAAAGAAATTCCATGACAAGAAAAACGTGACGATGGGTACCAGTAATATTGCAGATCAAGTGTTAGAGACCTTGTCAATGGTTAACGACCACGACTTCGTGCAAGAGTCTGTTTATATCAATGGTAACAATAAACCGCCATCTTTGATATGCTACACACAGACTCAGCTTGAAGACATGCAACGGCATATTCAGTCAGATCCATCTTGTACAATAGGTGTTGATAGAACATTTAATCTTGGTCCTGCATACGTAACAAACTTTGTATACAAAAACAAGAAAGTTGTGAAAAAGTCATCTAGAGACAATCCTATATTTTTGGGACCAGTCTTCTTCCGTTGGGACGCGTCGTATCTTACATACAACACATTCTTTTCGCACGTGAAAGCCAGATTTGTAAAGAACCGAAACTTAAGCACAAACATGATCCAGTCGTCGGACGGGAAACTGACAGTACCCAATGTGAAACGTTTGGCTCGTAAGCCGGGCTAAAGGCACAGACCAAAAACAATAGCAGCTAGGACCATCCCTCGTTACACCTAAAATGACATTAAAATTGAGATAATAAACAGTACCGCGTAAAAGTAACCTTTAAAGGATTGTTATTGTTGTATGACCAAGGACGTATGGTCATAGTTCATAGATAAATAGCAGACAATCACCATACCCATTGTCTATTAAACAACAACACTTAAGCCATAAACTGAAACGCTTGACTGAACATGATCTACCTTGTGTAATCACAGGTAATTAATTGGCTGTCGCCATGCGCCAAGAAAATACGGTGTGTAGAAATACCGCAAAGGACCTCCTTAGTGCACTAAGAACAATAAAAGTGCACTGAGGACATAATAGAGACGTCCTTAGAATACATATTTATTGAATAATAATATAATTAGAAACATGCAAATACATATATTTTGGCCCTTGGGATTCATCTCAGCTGTGAAAGGGAAAATTTTGTTCCGACCTCCTCCATAAATTTTTTTTTAATATAAATTTTATGGCGGTGGTACTCCCGTCAAAACAACAATATGAGAGCACAGCGAAGGCTCCCTAGGGATGCAGCACAGCAGGGGCTGCGAGGAACACAGCAGGGGCTGCGAGGAACACAGCAGGGGTTCCAGATGAGCACAGCTAGGCTCTTGGGAAAATGCAGCACAGCAGGGGCGGCAAAGGGTGTTGATTTGACGGTGGAAAAGTATTACTACTGAATCCTTGGGGTTAATAATGAAATTGTAAACAAATATCTCTGAAAATTTCATGAGAGTCCATGAGATGAAATCCCAATGCGCTGAAATGTTGAAGGCGTGTGGCGGGGTGGAGGTGGTTGAAAAAAGAAATTATAATTCCCAGAACAAGAAATGACTGCCTTACTTCATCAACAGAGCCGACCAAACTATGACTATGGGGTCTCCGACTTCAGTGCAGGGGTAAGAACTACTTTCATATATGTCATATTGGGGGGGGGGAGGAGGGGGGGAGGCTGCCAAATGTTCTACGAGATGTTTACTATTCTACTGACTTTAATGAACTAACTGACCAGACATGTAATACATAATAGTGTCTGCAATGCGACGGGGTCCTTGTTAACTTTGCACACAACATCTGGGTTTTATAGCTTTGACCTCATGAACTCAGAGCTATTTACTTTGCTGAAACATTTGATTTAATGATGAATGTCACAATATACTTCATGAATAAACAACGATTATATAAATATAATCTCCCATTTATTCATATCTCTTACTGTGTATATAGTAGGTGATTTGATATTCAAATAAACAGAAGGTGTTATCACAACAAACCATAAACAATTACCACTGGCTGTCAATTAAAACTCAGACGCAAAAAAGTTTAAAGTCTAACGTGAGAGCGACCACGAGCGTGTGTAGTGCATTTAATCCAAATACCAGATACAGCTGTCAAATCTATCAAACATGACCAAAGAATTTCATTCATAACATAGCTGACAAACATAGGATCGGAACCAATAAGCGACCACGTGCATGTATAATGCATTTTAATTTAAGCACCAGATACAGCTGTCCAATCTATCAAATATAAAGCACGTGGTACCAATGATACAATTTCATTCATAACGACAATGACAAACACAATCAATGTTAGACATGTGATATCAAGGGTATCCAATCGACATATAAAAGGGGGTGGCATATCTGTTGATAAAGAAGTTCATAGAATACATATTTATTGAATAATAATATAATTAGAAACATGCAAATACATATATTTTGGCCCTTGGGATTCATCTCAGCTGTGAAAGGGAAAATTTTGTTCCGACCTCCTCCATAAATTTTTTTTGAATATAAATTTTATGGCGGTGGTACTCCCGTCAAAACAACAATATGAGAGCACAGCGAAGGCTCCCTAGGGATGCAGCACAGCAGGGGCTGCGAGGAACACAGCAGGGGTTCCAGATGAGCACAGCTAGGCTCTTGGGAAAATGCAGCACAGCAGGGGCTGCAAAGGGTGTTGATTTGACGGTGGAAAAGTATTACTACTGAATCCTTGGGGTTAATAATGAAATTGTAAACAAATATCTCTGAAAATTTCATGAGAGTCCATAAACTCAGATGGGAATCAGCTGAGTGCCCCCAAGGAGGAAGTGGGAAATGGATAGCCTTCAACAGATCAGCGATAAGAAATTCGTAAATGAGTATCAGCAAAATATTTTCTTGAAAAAACGTATCTACACACTAATGAGAAAAATACAATACAAACTGTGCAATAAGACATGCAAAAATATACAACGTGACTTTTAATGTTTATCTACACTTTGAATTAGTCAAACTCTGTTGAGCCTGTTTAATTGTGTTTTTTTGAAGCTTTGATGTAAGTGCAATAACTTTGAGAAGACCATCTCCCAAGTGTTTTGATCATATTGTCTCCGATCAGAGCCTGGCCTGCGCTAGTAGCACCACCTGATCTAAAGGAATGGCCATTATATAAACTTGAGTCGTATCCGACAAGTTGCAACACATGTTTAAGTTTACCAATAAAATAGTTTCTATCTAATGGCTGGCCAAATTCTGTTATAAACAAAGGATCGCAAGAAGAGGAATATATATTCCACGTTCAATTCTAGATGCAATGTATTTTTGCAAAATCAGAAAAGGGCAAATAGAATGATTGATCTTATGCAATTGTATGCAGATACCCCGTCTGAATGGATCTGTTTTAGATTCTTTTAAACTTCAAAACAGCATAATCATCATAAAATAATACATCTGATATACAAAGGTTAACAGTAACGTCAAAATCGCCTAGCATTTCTTACAGTGAATTCACCACATCTTAAAAAACAAAAAAATGCTACAGTACATGTAGTCTCTATTAAACAATCTACAAAATTATTAAAGACACCTTTCCGTAATCTATAGCATATCTTTTCAAGAATATCAAATGTTATTGGTAATCTTATTCTAGGCATCGCTCCTTGCAATAGCTTAACAGATTTTAGTACAAGTGCAAGTTTTTTAAGGTTACTTTGATCAGGTTTTTCGAAAGGACTTTGTACGTTGCTTTGTAAATATTTGTAGCGTATGTCACATAAATACAACTTTATAGTAGAATATTGCAGGTTTAAGTGTCTAAAACAATATGCAACAAAATAGATAAGAATTTCCTCTGAAATTGGAGGTAAGTAACCGGCATGCAAATGTACATTATTCAACAACATGAATCGTTCAAAATGTTTATAACCGACGTTATAATATTCTCTAGTTTTGTTTGCTATAGCGTGTTTCCATAATTTTCCCACAGTTTGGTTCAGTTCCACATTACTTCGGAGACGCTCGGACAAAGATGAGGATGTTTCTCCGCTTGTGGGGCAAGTTGACGAAATTTGTCTATCTGTAAACGAGATAATGAATCAGCTAAATTGTTTTTAACACCGGGAACATGCTTTGCAGAAAATGTAAAATTATATTTACATGCACACCAAGTTAATTGTCTCATAAGTTTCATTATCACTAAACACTTAGATCGGCCTTTTTTAACAATTCCCACGGTAGCCTCATTATCACACCAAAACAAAATGTTTTTACATTTCCAGTCTTTGCCCCACAAGATAGCCGAAATAACTATCGGATATAACTCTAAAAATGCTATAGACAACGTTTTATCGCTAACTAAAGGTAAATCTTCGGACCATGCTGATGAAAACCATTTGCCGGTATAATAACCTCCAAAACCTTTGGAAGCTGATGCGTCTGTGTATAATTCCATGTCAACACTAGATGTATGTGAACAGTCGTAAAACATATTAACACCGTTCCAGTCACTTAGAAAGGTCAACCAAAATTGCAAGTCAACACGGCATTATTTATTTAATGTAAGATAATGGTGAAGTTCTTTGACATGTGTAGATAAATCTATTAAGTACGACACAAACGATCTACCAGGAACGATAACACGAGAAGCAAAGTTTAAGTGCCCTAATAACTGTAAAAGTTCCCTTTTAGTGCATGATCTTTTTCCCAATACATTTCTAATGAATTCACAAATTCTGTTTACTTTGTCCATTGGAAGACGAGCTTCAAATTTAACAGTATCCAATACTATTCCTAAATATTCTAAACACGTTACAGGACCCACAGTTGTATGTGCGGCGATCGGTATATTAAGTTTGTTGAATATCATCGTCATAATAGCCATAGTTCTTTCTGCTATCGCGTTTGGCGGATCAACTGTCAAAAAGTAATATGATGACTTCCATTTCATACAATATAACGGCCATTGGCTTGGTTTAGTTGGGATAATTTTGAATGCATCTGATATATCGAATTTACACAAAAAACTACCTTTCCCGAGAGACATGATAATTTTTATAGCATCGTCAATTTTTACATATGACATAGAACACTGTGCCTTATCTATTAAATCATTTATACTGAGGTCAGTATCATTATGAGGAGCGGACAAGTCCAATATCAATCTCTTCTTCTTAGAGTATTTCCCTTCAGCCACGCCGATTGGGCTGACACGATAATTGTCAAATGGAGGATGAGTAAAAGGTCCATAAATGAATCCTTTCTGCAGTTCTTTATCAATTAACTCTGATACGACTGTCTCCTGCACTCGTGCACTCAATTTATTCTTACATTCTTTAGTTTGTAATTTTTCCGATTTAACAAGAGTGTCAAAACCATGTCTTAAACCTGTACATAGATAACTAACAAAGTTGTTATCTGGGTGATTACATAGCTCGTATTCTAACAAATCAACATTGACTGGCGTAGTAGCATGAGAAGGAAAATCGGATAGTCATTTTTTGGTACTGATGTTTGCTTGCGATGTCGGTTTACCTGCGGTGGCGGGTGCGACCCCTCGTTTAAATGTCACGGACTGTGATGAAACGGGTTTTCCACATTCGTTTTGTGAATGACTTGTCGCTTTGCATTTAGAACAGATATGTGCAAAAGTACAGTTGGGTCTTGGACACCCTTTAGAACAATTGAAATTATTACAAATCTCTTTGCCTTCATAATAAAAACGAGGTCTTCCGTAACGATCAGTGAAGGAATTACGAGCCTTGTTTTCTGTTTGAGTCGGATCTGTTTGTTGCAAATGTAAAGGACAAAATGGAGTAGTGTGTTCAACCGAATTACATAATTTACATGTGGTCACCTGTACACCTGATGATATCAATGAGATAATGTCGCGATCACGCTTTGACCAATCCACTTTAACCCTTTTCTCTCGCAATAGAACGGCAGCCTTGGAAGAGAATAACTTGTGATAATCATAAAATTTTGAACCCAAAAAATTGTAAATATCTATTATATCATCTTCATATGCATCGAGCTCTGCACGTCTATCGGGGTAAACGGAGGTCATAACCCTCTTGTATTTTCCAAAAGCTTTAAAAAATTCTGATATAGATAAGGAACGATTTAAACGAGGGTCAGGTTTCCCACTAAGTTGAACCTCTAAGCTTTCAGTTGATATGCTACGTTTTTGATGGCATTCATAATTATTTATAAGCAAAGATGCTAGGTTGATATCCTTACCCTCTATTATTTGTTTTTGTAAATGTGGTGACACTATGTCAACGTTGGTGTACGAGTCTAATCTAACGCCTTGGTATACTGTATTTTCTGGTGGTTGAGGATTGGGTATGGCGGGGGTATTACTGTACCACTGCTGTAAGTTAAATCCATTTACATCGTACAGTTGTTTCTCTTTCTGTTGTGACTTCAATAGTTGCGTTACTGTTTCTTGCAAATTACTGAAGCATTGTGTTACAGACGTCAGTGCACCTAATATGGCATTCATGTCATTACTTCCGCTCAAGCTTGCAGCAGAACTGCTGTGGAGCAGGGCGTTGGCATCAGATACAATGTCACCTGATGGTAAACCAGAATTAATGCGCTGCATACACGTTGTTGGTAGATCACATGTCTGAACGGGTGGTGATTCAGCGAAAATAGTACCAGTATCTGCATTATCATTCTCAACGATTTGAGGCACATCGGTTGAAGCAGTGTTCATATTCTCAATTAATAACTTTCTTAAAACTATTTTTGGAAGATTTGCTGGCACTTTGATCCCTATTTCAGTCAAAGACGCTTCTAATTGTTCACAGCTCATATGGGTGGGTTCACCACAAAATTTGCTTTTTTTTGGTCAAATAAAAATCTTATCCAATCATAGAAGATGAAACTCAGTTGTTTTATTCTGTGAATGTACAGAGTGAGTGATTGCTGTTTAACGCCAAGAGAGCAATATTTTAGTTATAACATGGCGAGAACAAGGTACATTTCGATGACTTAATTCAAGATTCGATTCAAGATTCAAGATTTTATTAACAAGGCTCAGGCACAGTGTGCAACATGAGTATACAGTTATTATAACATAAATACATACATATGAAATAAGACAAAGACACAACAAGAACATTAACATTGGAGAAAAAAAACATAGCGAATAGAAGTGATCACTCTAATATCTAATGTACTAGAATAATTTACTGATTCCTTTAAAAAAATAATGCTACACTTTTCAATAATTGAGAATTACACAAAGAGAAGATATCAGCCTTAATGATAATATCCTCTTTTTACTAGACCAACACGCTTACTTGGACATTTATAGTGTTTGCACATCAAAACTACAGTCTGTGGGTGGACATGTCGCTCCATTCGGACACATTATACTGATTTCGAGCCAACCAGTCTTTGCTCTTACTCCTCATTGATACATGCTTAGAGCAGAAGCAACAAACACCAATTTTATAGCCATTTGGATTGATCCGACCGGGGTTCGAACTCCCGATCAACCCCACTCGAGCCAAGCACGTTAACCTTTATGAATGTAAACACCATAATATCATGGTTAGCTATACTGAATCTCAATGGATGAGTATTAAATATTTAGATTTGTTTAATTGCATTATTTTTTGTATACATAGTTGACTATAATATGGACATATAGTAACAAGACAAGTGCCACATCTAGATCAGAAACTGTTTATCATTCTGGAGCATCCGAGTTCATCCCCGGTTTTTAGTGGGTTTCATTTTTCACGATCTTTAGTTTTCTGTGTAATGTTTGGTGAATCATTGTTTGTCCTTTTGTCATTTTTTGGAGATTGTAATGGTCGATTTACGTCTTCTAATGTTTGGTGAATCATTGTTTGTCCTTTTGTCATTTTTTGGAGATTGTAATGGTCGATTTACGTCTTCTAATGATCCCTTTTGGTATCTTCAAACATTTCTTAAACAAACAAGGAGCCGTGTTGTATAGTAGTTAGATTTACTATCTGTGCAATCAGTGCTTATCATCACCAAAGTTATGAGATCGATATTAGGAGGGGGGTTATGTAGTGAGTGGGAGAAGTACACCTCAGTGAAATTATTTCCAAACCCAAGAACATGCAAGTCATGTGATGCATAATAAGGTGAGATATAATATATAGAAAACCATAACAAAACATACCTGATTCATTTCTTTTTAAATAGATATTTTTATCACATTATCTGTTCATAAGGACATCTGATAGTAGTGAACAATACAATACAATACAATACAATACAATATTTTTATTCCAATTAGGGTCCCTCAAGGGGCAATAACAAATATACATTCATAATTATATCAACAGTTACAACAATACAGAATGGAGATATATGTTTTTAAACAAGACAATTCTTAACTATTTAAATGATATGTTACAAAAAATATATAAATAAATAAATAAATAGGCCGTGTTCGGCAGCACGACCCGAGGAGAGGCAATGAGTAATGTATAGTTGCAGTGTATCATATGGTTGAAGAATGGACTACATGTATGCGATTACTTAGCTGGAGGAGACACCAGGGGACGATGCTTAAGAATTGTGTTTTGATTCTCCCCGTGTCTGATCCAGCAAAGCAAGCGGTTCAAGTAGTAAAACATCATGTGTTTGATGAAAGGACTGTGATTACTTAGCTGGAGAAGACACCAGGGGACGGTGCTTAAGAATCACATTTCGATTCTCCCCGTGTCTGATACAGGAAAGCAAACAGCAGCCAGTATATATTTTAACCAATACTAGAACATATTAAAATGTTGCTTTTTTTCATATCAACTTCATCATTACATTTTATTTTTACAAAATTAAGAAGCAATCAATTAATTCAACCCAAATGAGACAAACATTTTATAGATTTAAAAAGTAGAAATGTGATCTTCAAAGTTAAAAAGAAGATCCATAATTAGTTTTGTTATTTTGTACTCTTAGTAAAAATTGAGAAATTGTTGTAGAAATTATGCTTCCCTTTAATTAAAAAAATTCATGTGTGCCAAATTTCTCATTCAAATATTGAACTTCATTTTTTACTAGAATAAGTCTCAAAGGTTTGAATATCTTTACAAAATGTACACCAGAGTATTAATATATCACAAATAACTGATACATTCAAATAAAAAAAAAGTTTTTAATCTGAGTTGAAGATAACTCTGTACATCTGTGATCTTTGACCTTGTGTTTTACCAACATCTGTCCAAGGGGAGATAACGCTGTTCATCCAATAAATTTATGCCATTACATCTGTACATTCTAGATATTACAGTTGCCCTGTAATATAATTACTATCATAAAATTGAAGAATTTTCTTTAAAGTTCAATGCTATTTAACATCAATAATAACAACTGATCGGGAGTATCCCTAAAAGTCTTCAATTGTTTATCTGGTTTACAATCAAACATACAGTCCTAGGGAGTAACAATAACTATGTGACTGATTGCTAGCTAATTGGTGATGGTCTTAAATCTATTTTTGACATGACCAGGTAAACACAACATTTTGATACAACAGAGAAAGCTGAAATAGGTTTATATTTCATACATTTATCTGTTCATCAAATATCCATAAACATGTATATGTATAAAAATGTTCAATAACAACTACAGTATATAACATTATTGTACATGTATTTAAGAATTATCATTTATTAATTGATTCACTATATCATTTCTAACCATGTTTACTTTTTGTGATTGATTGATTGATTTTAACACATTGTGCTCGTAATTTTTTTTTCAGAACCTTCCTCAATTTGTTTTCCCTATTAGTGGAACAGAAATACATTTTTCCATAGAAACAATACATTGACTACTCAAATTAAAAAAAATCCCAGCACCCCCCCCTAAATGAACAAAAAGGCTATATTCATATGCAAAATGTTTTGACCATTTCGGGTTTGAAGTTTGAACTCGTACTAAGAACCGTGCAGGTAACCAGGTACAATGTATGTGAAATGTGAATACAACGCGAATATTAATTGAGCAACAGAAAACTAATCAATTATGTTTACTACGCGTATAGGAAGATTTAAATCGACTAGCTCGGCAGTTTTAATAGAAAAGTTAAATTTTTTTCTGAGAAGGAGACTTATCAAACTAATTAAATTTTCTAGGTTTGGTTTAGGTTTATGTTGTTTAACGCCACTTTTAACAATATTTCAGTTATATCGTGGTGGCAATTTTATTGGTAAAGGAAACTAGAGTACCCAGAGAAAACTACCGAATTGTGGCAAGTGACTGATAATCTTTATCACATAATGTTGTATCAAGTACACCTCGCCACGGACGGGGTTTGAACTAACAACTTTTGTGGTGATAGACACTGATTTCACAGGTAGTAGTAAATCAAGCAACCATTTCAGGGACGGATCCAGGATGTCAAGTTAGGGGGGGGGGGGGGGGGGGGGCGCACTTAAAAAAATTGCGACGAGCGAAGGGAGGCGCGAAAATTGTTGGGGTATTTCGTGTGAAAAATCACGATTTTAAGCCAAAAAATCATATATTTTCCAATTTTAGGGGGCGCGCCCCCTGGATATGATCACGACCACGACGGATCACCCTCAAATTTTTTTTATATATGAATAATTTTTTTTAACATACGTTTGTAAGAAAAATTGGGACAAAGGAAACCATGACATATTTTGGTTCTAGATGTCCTGCTGGGCAATTCTGGGTTTAAAGGCAGGAAAAAGAAGCAAAAAATGACAAACTACATTTTTCGAGATTTTTGTCTGCCCTTATATGTTATTTTTTTATACCTGTCAACTCTATGATAATGCTATATATTCATCAGAAAGTATTTTTGCTCCTCAATTTTATAATTAGTATCGATAAAAGGAACTATTTTTTTTTTTAATAGTAACAATAAATACATTTTATTCAAACATGAAACGAGAAATCTAAACAAATTCTTGTAAATGTCAGGTATACTGGTATTTGAATATTTGTAAATTTCAGGTATACTGGTATTTGAATATTTGTAAATTTCAGGTACACTGGTATTTGAATATTTGTAAATTTCAGGTATACCGGTATTTGAATATTTGTAAATTTCAGGTATACATTTTTTGTACTGGTATTTCAATATTTGTAAATTTCAGATATTTGAATATTTGTAAATTTCAGGTATACTGGCATTTCAATATTTATATATTTTCAAGTATACTGGTATTTCAATATTTGTGGAATAATTTCAGATAATTTAGCTTACAAATTGTTGACTATTTAAAAAAAATATTGAATATTTAACTCATCTTAGATATTATATATATGTACTATTTGAAACAAGATGTGCACAGTACCACTGAATTTCCCCTAAAAATAATAAAACTATTCTTGTAAGATTTTAAATGTTCATTTTCTACTTTATTCGCAATAGGGGTAAAAGTTTAGAAACTTTTAATTTACAGGCAGTTGAAGCTTTTTATAGTACATCTATTTCACTACTTAAAATCCTCTTATACTTATACGTATGACTCAACACTATATCTACTTTCTTCATCAATAAATTGTTTCAGTACAGGATTTTACCGGTCTAACCCCACCACCTGATTAAATAGATTATGCAACAAATTACCTTTAATGATGTATTTTGTTTTAGTGCAGGGTCTGCTGGTTAGCCTCTGACATCAGATCTGTTGTTAACTCTCTGCTGCCAGTGTGTTGGTTAACCTCTGATCTAAGATATGTTGGTAACTCTCTTGTGCCAGTCTGTTGGTTAACCTCTGATCTAAGATATGATCGTAATCTTGACACATTAACTAAATTCAAAAAAGCCATTCGGAAGGAACAGTCAGATAACACAAAACGTATCCCGAAACATTTTTATTATGGTCCCAGAAAACTTAATATTATTCTTACTCAACTTCGTAACTCGTATTCCTTTCTAAATTACGATCTATCAAAGGTTAATATAGTAAATGATGCTGCGTGTTCCTGTGGAGCTCCACGGGAAGATGCATTCCATTATTTTTTTACCTGTCCTAATTATACTGAAATAAGACGTATTATGATGAACAACTTAAATTGGGTACAGACAAACGATTTGAATTTGAATCTACTAACCCGTGGGTCGGATGATTTAACATACGAAGAAAAAAGAAAATATTAATATCATCAAACACGTTTTCAATTTTATTAAATCTTCAAAAAGATTCCTTGTAGTATAATTACTCGATAATTATCTACTCTTCAACCTCGTATCTATCCAACACAACCTTTGTATTAATTCGTTAATTATTTACAATATATCTCTATATGTATTATATGTATGCTCAGAATGATCATTATACTATGTGAATTTATTGTATAAATGGGAGAAGACTTCATAAGTTGGTAAAACTTGTGTCCTATCCCTTTTGTTAATTTAACAAATAAAATCATCATAAACTAAATATGTTTGTAGCTCTCTTGTGCCAATCTATTGATTAGCCATTGATCTAAGATCTGTTGTTAATTCTCTTGTGCCAGTCTATTGGTTAGCCACTGATCTAAGATCTGTTGTTCACTCTCTTGTGCCATTCTGTTGGTTAGCCATTGATCTAAGATCTGTTGTTAATTCTCTTGTGCCAGTCTACTGGTTAGCCACTGATCTAAGATCTGTTGTTAACTCTCTTGTGCCATTCTGTTGGTTAGCCATTGATCTAAGATCTGTTGTTAATTCTCTTGTGCCAGTCTATTGGTTAGCCACTGATCTAAGATCTGTTGTTAACTCTCTTGTGACAGTCTGTTGATTAGCCTCTGATGTAAGATATGTTTGTAACTCTCTTGTGCCAGTGTGTTGGTTAGCCTCTGATCTAAGATCTGTTGTTAACTCTCTTGTGCCAGTCTGTTGGTTAGCCTCTGATCTAAGATCTGTTGTTAACTCTCTTGTGCCAGTCTGTTGGTTAGCCTCTGATCTAAGATATGTTGGTAACTCTCTTGTGCCAGTCTGTTGGTTAGCCTCTGATCTAAGATATGTTTGTAACTCTCTTGTGCCAGTGTGTTGGTTAGCCTCTGATCTAAGATCTGTTGTTAACTCTCTAGTGCCAGTCTGTTGGTTAGTCTCTGATCTAAGATCTGTTGTTAACTGTCTTGTGCCAGTCTGTTGGTTAGCCTCTGATCTAAAATCTGTTGTTAACTGTCTTGTGCCAGTCTTTTGGTTAGCCACTGATCCAAGATCTGTTGTTAACTCTCTTGTGCCAGTGTATTGGTTAGCCTCTGAACTAAGATCTGTTAACTCTCTTGTGTCAGTCTGTTGGTTAGCCTCTGATCTAAGATCTGTTGTTAACTCTCTTGTGTCAGTCTTTTGGTTAGCCACTGATCTAAGATCTGTTGTTAACTCTCTTGTGCCAGTCTATTGGTTAGCCTCTGAACTAAGATCTGTTAACTCTCTTGTGTCAGTCTGTTGGTTAGCCTCTGATCTAAGATCTGTTGTTAACTCTCTTGTGCCAGTCTGTTGGTTAGCCTCTGATCTAAGATCTGTTGTTAACTCTCTTGTGTCAGTCTTTTGGTCTTCTCGCTTTGATATTCTCTGGTGTAATGTTTGTTGGTCTCCTCTTATGGTAACCCTCTGATATACATTGTAGTAATATGTCTTCCTGTACTGAGTTTCAACTGGTGTAGAGTCTGTCGCATCTATTGATTTCCTCTAATGTGCTCTTTAAGGTCACACTAAAAACAGCCTGTCTATAGTGTGGTTTATTGCTCCCTTTATTATATGCATATATAATGTTTCTGCCTGTTGATCAGTAGTTGATCTTGCTCTCCTTGTGTGGGCCAGTTGCCTTTCATGGTATCTATGGTGGTAGAAGATTGGTCTTTCTTAGCTGTTGGTTCTGAAAATTAATGAAAAATTTGAAAAACAAATATCTTCAGACAATTTGAGAGCAATTCTACAACAATGTAATGTAATTGTATATTGTATGCTTTCAAATAGGAGGTATTAAAAAAATTCATCTGGTTATAAATTATTTGTTTGATATCCATTTATAATAATTGTTCAGTTTTGGTTCAATCAATTATATATTTTTTAGTAAGGGACCGACCATTTAACTTGCAGGGGGGGTTATGGCTTTTTGTTTCGTTCAGAAATTTTCTTTCGGACAACACAAGAGTTAAAATATTTATTTTTTTTTGTCGCGCAAAGCGCAATTTTATTTTCCAGAATTTAACATTAGGTTATATGACAAAAACTCTGAATCAGAATATTTTTTTTTCCTGCACCAAATTCAGAATATTTTTTTTTTTCCTCCACCAAATTCAGAATATTTTTTTTTTCCTCCACCAAATTCAGAATATTTTTTTTTTCCTCCACCAAATTCAGAATATTTTTTTCAGCAACATTGGGAATCAGAATATTGTTTTTAGAAAAAAACCATAGTCGGTACTATGTAATAACATTTTTGTGAATTCTAAAAAAGAGGTGTTTAACATGCAGGAAGTGTGGCATTCCCCAAACACATATTACCCACTATGAGCCAGTCAGTTAGGCTTTACGTATTATGATTTGACACCTCCTTTTTTTGCACATTCCTGGTTTGATTCTAAAATAATGTTTTAATACTTTTTCGTGCAAGTTATTTGAATTTCCCTTATGACTGGCAAAATGGTAGCCAGTCTAGTTAATCTCATTGTCCCCCTGAGGAATGAAAGCAACACATCACTCCGAGAGCCAGTGGAGGTGGAGGACAGGATATGGTGAGAGCAAAAAATAGCTCCAATAGCCAAACCTCAACATGATTACAGTCTAGCAAGAGCAATAGAAAGGACTTTCAGTATAATTTGTAAATATTTGAACCTTGTAAAAACATTTGAGGCCAGTTTTATAGAAACTAAAAAAAATTCAGAAGTTGTTACATATTTCATTATTTTTTATCTTTTACAGATTATTGGAAAAATACATATACATGTACTAGTAATTTTCATTGAACTTTGCATGAAAGGGGACTTATTTGCCCATCTTTAAACACCTGTTGAATGTATAATTTTAGAATCAAACTCAGAAAAGCTTAATTGGTCTATTTATGTTCAGTCAAATCTAGTTTAAAATGTTTTTTTTTTATTTTCATATATGGTCCTATGTTAAATTATGTCATGCAGTGGCAGCCATTTTAGAATTCTGACGCATAGGAAAAATTATGACACTCTAAGGGGCCATCCAATGATTATTTTTGTACAGGTTTGGGTCAATCAAGAGTTTAGTTTTTGAACTTTATTATTTTTCATGTAAGGCGCTATATCAATTTTTAATTTCCGATCAACACAAAAATCATTAATTTTGTTGAGGACTATCCAATGAAGGTTTCAGCCAAGTGTTATTCCGCATTATCCTAATATTTTTCTATGCGAGTTATCGTTTTTGCAGGAGGGTATTTTCGACTTCCACTATTATAAGTTTACTATATTCTATAGGTTTATGAACATAATGAAAAAATGTAATTATATTTTAAAATATACAGAAACTCATCACGATATCAATGTAATATATTATCAAACAAACAAACAAACAAACAAATACTTTATTATCCCCAGACACTACACAGTGTACAAGGGGTCAAAACATCAAATAAATACTGTATTATCCCCAGACACTATACAGTGTACAAGGGGTCAAAACATCAAACAAATACATAGAAATCGACGACAGTAGTTAGACATTTACAACATAAATACATGTAAACTCAATACATTGAAATTGACAATAGCAATTAGAAATTTACAACAATATACAAATAGGGTAGCTTGACTCGAACAACGTCACGTGCAGTTCGTGGCAAGAATGTAAACATTTATACTACACGTGGCAGTATATACAATTATGTACTTTGTAAAGTGTTGTTAAGTTTTTATTTATTAATGTGGGATTACATATTTTAAAGTATGCAGGGGAAGTACTATTTTTTTTTTAATTATTAGTTTAATTCCATGTTCTTGTGAGTAAAACAAATAAAAAAAATGCCTAAACATATAAAATGTGCTAAAACATTGGAACCATTAATATAAAACTGAAAAGGATATTACCAGTTACAAATATTTAATAATTTTTCAACCGTGCTTTGTAGGGTAAAAGCAAATCACTCAATGTTTCAACTAAATAAATCTGGCTATTAAATGTAGGAAAATTTAAAAGTGAATATGGCTTGAAAGGCACTCACTGATATTGGAATTCTTGGTTATTTGTTTTTGTTTGTTTGGTTTTTTTTTTTTAATAATAAAAAATTATTTAAAAAAACAAATATTGTCAAAAGAAGTACAAATGTAATTGCAAGTAATCATTTTTAAACTCTGACATCAATGAATAAAAAATGTTATCTTATTATAAAAAAAAAATTTACTTGGAAATGATTAAACTTATGAATTAGTGTGGCAGGGAACATGTATGTTGGTGCACACTGCCTATGAATCTCCTGAAACAAACACACGGTATAATTTGCATGGACTAAAACAACAAAAGTATTTGGCTGAACAGATATTACATGTACATGTCTCATTAATTTGTTTTTACTTCTATTTGAATGCTATTTTAACCCTTTCTGACTGCCACGATATAACTGAAATATTGTTGAAAGTGGCGCTAAACACCATTAACCAACCAAGCTCTTTCTGAACCTCAAAATATCAACTTGAGCACTTTTGATTCCATTTTCAAAAGACATTTTGACATAGTTTTTGCATACATGTATTAATGTATTATGCATACATAATTTAAAGCAATTTAATATATAAAAAAAAGATTTAATCTGATTTAGCTGTATTAACTGTGTTTATGTGATGGCAAATTATGAAATTTACTCAGTATATATTAAATGAATGTAGTCAGTTTGAAAGACTTTTTCAAGTGGACAACCATGGAAAAAAAGGAAACAGTTGTTCTTATCCTGTTTGAAATCCAACATCCACTTTACCGTTGATTAGCAGGGGACTTGGACAGAGGGTAGTGTGGTACACATGAGTTATTGAATTAATTTATACCAGTACTTAATCTGTTTTTACTGCAAAGAAATGTAATAAAACGTGCAAATGTCATGTTTTTCTGTGCACAAATATAATGCACCGATGAATTTTATTTTCAGCCATGCATGTTAGGTATGACTGGTTTGTTTCAAGCGGAGACATATAGTCCTAATAATAATAATAATAATAATAATAATAATAATAATAATAATAATAATAATTTTATTGATTTCAAGTCCAAACATTGAAAAATCATCATTACAACATACACAATAAAACAGAACTAAGCTAAATACATATATATATATACATGTACAAAGAAGATGTTATCACAGCTGAGGAGTGTATGAATTATCTCCCATTGAAGATTACAATATTTATAAGGATTATCTCCCATTGTACACAACAGTGTCACTCAATGTATATAAAAATATTTCTGTATATACTGTAATAATAATTTTGCATAATAATTAAGTTATAACTCCCCTTTCAGATCTTGATTGATAGAATACAATTTATTCACACCTAAAATACATATTTTACATATATCAAGATCATTACTACTCAATATATAAAATTCTTATTCTTATTCTTATATATATATTTTATTTGGAAATCTACCCCTTGAAAATCTTGAAATCTTGAAATCATAAAAGTGAAAATATGTAGAATAAAATGTTCATAGTGTGAAATTAGTATTTCAATATAAGTATACTATTAAATTGGCAATACATAAAAAGTCATCATATACATAAAACTACAAAAATCTACATAATGTATAAAACATGTCTTAAAGTAAAATACAGACAATAGTTGAATACAAACATACATGATGAATAAAACAAGCGATATTTATAAAAATAATAGAAAAAAGAAACAACGAGTGGCTGTATCCGATTCATTGACTGAAATTTTTAATAAGCCACGTTCGCTGACTATTCTTGTCCAATTTGTCTGAGGGGGGCCCGGTATATATATTTAAATGTGGCAGTCGAAAACAGAAATATCTCGGGAGTGTAATGATATAATTGGGTCAGTGAAAGGATCACAAATAAGCGAAAAATATTGACGCGAAGTGGGGAAGGGGAAAAGGGTAGATGTTTACCTTGAAGTAAGGAAGAGGAGGGGGCATATATTTTTTGAATGAAACAAGTGCCTGTGTTACTGTTGCTTATTCTAATTTTAACAAATATAGATAAAGCAAATTTATCCACATCAGAGTGTAAAAATTTCTCCATTTTGAAACTATTTTTTAATTTCCTATAAGTTCGCAGTTTATTACCACCATTTTAATTATCATCGTTAAACAATATTTTTATCCAATGGTTAATATATCTGTCTTCTAGTTTGATTGATAAAGAGTGTAATAATTTAGACTTAGGAAAAGTACCTTGATTCACCCAAACATGAGTAAACCCAATTTCAGCTAATAAAAGTTTTATTTTAGAACATAAGCCATCTTTAAGCAAGGCGTTTTCTTGGTATGAATGATAAATTAAGCTATTTGCATTTGCGCTCAAAAGATGAAGCCAATAATTAATAGTAGCTTTTATAGTACATAATGAAAAGGGGAATAACCCAAGTTCCGATAATACTGCAATATTTGTTGCTGACTTATGAACTCCTAAACAAATTTGTTTTGTTTTTATTTTCAAACTAAAACTTGCTTAACCGTATGATTTACCTCAAATTGCTACACGTGGCCGTTATCGGCATTTTCGGGAAATTTCAACCTATATCGCAATTATCAGACTAAATAAACAAAAGTAAAGGCCTATTTACACGATCTGTTTTTCCATGGCTGATTTTCCATGGCTGTTAAAACACACCGTGTGAATTGGAAAACATATGACAGATATGAAGTCAGACTGAAGACAGAGCGCTTAGAACTTTCCCTATTCTCTCTGTCAAGACAGAGCAAATAAACCAATCATGAGAAAGGTCAATAAGGTTATACTATAAATATACTGATGTGCACGTGTAATTTTCCCGGGGCACAGGTTTGATAAGAGGGGATACTCTATGCAAAAGTTCTTCAAAATCTTCTTTGTTCATTCTCACAAAATTTTGAAACCTCTTTGATCCTCCTGTTCCAGCTCCCTCATTAATGCATGGTAAGCACCAACTTCTCTTCTTAGTTGTATCCATGGTCTCACCCATGTTCTCTGACCACGTTGATTGTTACAGATAATATGACATGCAGCAGCTATCATTATAATATATATAGGAGCAACAAAATCATCATTCTTCATGTAAATGTAAATAAAAACTAAATTTGGATAGAAATATTAATTAGCTCAGACGTGAAATGACATACCGTCTAAACAGACTAATGAGGCATATGTTATCAGCTATGGAAAGACAGCTATGGAGAGAACAGATCGTGTAAATAGGCCCGAGTTTTATCAAATTGACCGGTGAAAGCTTAAAACACATACAACTTAATTTGGGTACAAATGTATATGTATTCAAACCCATGTCAGTCAGTGGTGAATGAGATGAAGATTTTAGCATCTGACGACAACGGACACAAAGTGATGGCAGAAGCAATCGTGGATCTTCATCTAACTACGACGGACGCTAAGTCTTGCTGATGTAAAAAGCTAAAATGTTTTTTTGTTACGTCTCAATTAGTAAGACGTCAAAATCTGAGTTATATGACGAATGCAGCAAAGTGGTATCATAGAAGCTGACAACAGTATCATCATCATCAGGTTAAATGGTCCAAATCACAATACAATATAATAAACATTTATTACAACAGACTACAGTAAATCTAGTAAGTGTGATAAAGCAAACATGATAACAACAGAAATATATCATGTGACTGTCAGACAGATTCGGTCTCATTTTCTGTGTCTTCCAGTGGATTAATAAGTTTATTTTTTGGTGGATTTTTTCGTGCATACATATCAATTAATTGTTCCGTAATTCAACATAATATCTTTATGAATGTACAACCAAATAAGAGCGTTAAGACGCTCTTCTCCAATAATTGTACGTTGTTTTGCTTTAATAGATTTGAGTGACGAATGGCTCCTTTCAATTGTCGCTGTCGATACGGGCAGCATCAGCAAAAGACGCAAAATTACTGAAATGCTTGGATAGAATATTACATTCATCTTTTGTATTGTGTTTTCAATCGTTTTGGGTAGATCATTTTTGTCTTCGACCATAGCCCACTCTCTGGACGACGACAGATAGTGATCCCTATGTCTTCCTGCTCTATAAGCAGGCCGCACAAAAATTGGTGACGGATGGACAGACTGACAGTCGGAATAACAAAGAGATTCCGATGTGGGATCTTACGGGAGGCTCGAAAAGTCCTGAATATGTATGGTTCGGCTGGTCTAAATGAGTCATTTATGTTTTCAGAAAAGACGACTTTCAAATCATTCTAACCTCATAAACTCGATCTCTGGACAGAAAAAATCTGTTAAACACTTCATTATCACGAATTACGTTGCAGCCACCAAAACCAAAATTATTGGAAAATGTTTAAAATGGTAATTACTCTGCATATTTTTAAGGATAAAGTGGACGGAAGTTCTGTATGACTCAATTTTGAAAGGGAACTTTCCCAAGATAGTTTGACTTGTTGTCAATGGATTCAGTGGCAAATGTTACAATGCGAGTCATTTACAACGGACAGACGCTAAGACTAAAGATTACACATTTATATAGCCATTGTTATGTTTACAATAAATAATAGATAAAGTGATTTCCATATAATTGGTACATCAGATCTTATCAGGCACCTGTTAACTGTCAATCTCTGATATTTACTATAAACACTGTATCCGAGAATACTTAATTAGTATAGAATAAAATGCTAATTTGTACAGACACATTATATCAATCACCCCCGTTATAAATACATAACAGCCATGTTAGCGAAAGAATAAAATGCAGAAAAAAGCATGAAAAACACGAATTCCACTATTAATCGGAAATTAGAACAGTTGCTTCGTTAGGATATGCATATATCCGTTCCTTAAAATGATTTAATTTCAAGTTATTGGTATACCCGAACACGAGTCTACCATTAACAGATTAGCTATTAGAAAATCGAACGAGTCAAACATACCATAACAAAAATTACAATATTTATGAAATTAAAAACAGGGCACTATAGTTAATTTTTTTTTATTTTAATTTTTACCTGATAAGCCCAGAGAAGTTGCGTGGAATAAACAATTCCCATCTCCTGTCGTTTTAATTGCTCGTGTATACATATACTGGGACATCTTCTGGAGTAAGTATTTCTGCGAGTTCATCTGGCAGCTGATTGGGATTTGATTCCTGGCGAGTGAATGCCATTTCTCCTGACAAACGCATTACAAAGTCTTGTATTCCTCCGACGTCACCCTCTTCAAACAAAGTTACACACGATTTGTCTATCTGCATCTAGTCCGAGATTCCTCTGCCGTCTGACGGCTTTTTGTTCGACTTGCTGGAGATGTGGAGCGCATGGCTCTAGCAAAAAAAAAAGCAAAAAAAAAAGCCGTCGGACGGCAGAGGAATCTCGGACTAATCTGCATCAGACCTGTTGATAAGATTGCTATGCATCATCCGAGATGAAGTCAACTCCCGTGATGGATTGTGAAATATCAGGATTTCAAAACAATTTGTTTTAAGAAAAATAAAAAGATACCGAAGCGTAATTCAAAGCGAAAATTACAAAACATGATAAAAAGACAATGACAAGAACGAATTAGGAAATATTATGTTAAAACACGTTTTTACCAGTCTATAACTTACCTCAAAAAGGGGGGGATGGGCCCCCCTCTGGATCCACCACAGATAAATACGATATACTACGTTAATATAAGCAATTCCCGCCTCAACGATAAACTGCCTTCGGAACTCCTCGTAACAGATAAATAAGTAAACAACGACTACCGGGACATGGCAAATTCACATGATAGACAAATTAATTAATTATTTACTCAAATCATCACAATGTGTCGTTTTATCGTATCTATCCATAGATACACATAATTCTTAACTGAGGCCGCATTACTCAAGGCCGCATTTGTTTAAGGCTGGATTTTCGTAAGGCCGGACTGTTGCACGGCCGCATCATCTCGAAAGCCAAAACAAATGGGAGTAAAGACGAATTCAGCATTGTTTTACGCGGATATCATAGCGGGTATCACAACACGGAACTAAAAAAAATAAAGCCATGTAATTTGACACCAAGACCAACACGAACTCTACTGGGGGGTTATAGAAAAAAAATGAACGGTCCTGAAAGATGCAAAGATAAATAATCTGACCCTGCAGATTCCAACGGGAAATTTTTGGTAAAATTTGATATAAATAACCGATATTTTATATTAAAAAGATTAAATCTGAATTTTGTCTCTCCTGAAAAAAAATCTAGCTCGGAGAAAAAACATAACATCACCGGGTTAACAAAGCTGAAAAGGTCAAATCGGTCACATCTATATCTGGAGCGGCAGCAATATCAACAAACATCGTCCTACTTAACACAATTCTTGATAACCTCTGCTGGGACTTACTTATTTTTGTGTCATAATTGAGGTCGTGACGTTGGGTTTCATATTTTATTCAAGAATTGTGATCAGTAGAATTTATTTCCCGTGAAAAGTGATTAGTAAAAAGTATTTTTCGTGAAACTATCTCCCATTCATCTTTGTGAGTCAGCTATAAATTTTAATTCGTTTTCAAATATTTATTTTTTTACTATTATTAGACTTGAATTTATTTATATTTTGTATCGAAATAACTCATTTTCATCAAGCTTCTGTTCCATGTAAATGAATAGGAGATTGATATATCCATTTCTGGGATAATAAATTAAAATTAGATCTCCTCGCCTATATCCATCCCCCTTTTTTGTTCAAAAATACTAATTATCAAGCGAGCGTATCAAAACTTGGTAAAAGGGGAATAACTGGAATAGTATTTTTAACATATTATTAAGGTAGCAAATTTTCATGGCTATCATTTGGAACACCTGTGTGGTTTAGCAAAATCTCGTTCGGAACGTCAAAAAGTAGCTAATTTTCATGGTAGCTAATAATTATAGGACACCGGATTTAACCGGAATTTTCCGATGAAGTAAGTTGACCTGTGTTGTTAGGTCACGAAATAGGACTTCACGACACTATCAACTTGTGTATTGCGAAAAGACAGCTCAACTCGTTTGTAAGTATGTACAAATTGATAATCACAACACTATTCTTCTTACAGTTTTAAGTATCGGCATTATTGATTGTGCTATTTGTATACACAAACAAAATGCTCCTTAAACGTTTGTCAGCGACGGATAATATGAAGCAACCGGCCGCAATACCGGTAACACCAGTATTTATTGTAATATTTACCAGTACCAGTATTATGATATTTACAATACTGGAAATACCACTTGTTCAGTATTTCCCAGAATCTTCCGTATCTGCAATACTCATATTTTGGCAATGACTAGTCCGAGATTCCTCTGCCGTCTAACGGCTTTTATGGATTTTCTGTAGCCGTTGGACGTCAGAGCGCTATATATACGGAAAACAGCTTATTTGCCTCACCAGCTCTGGGTCGGCACATTTCCACGTTTCGTGGGTATCGGATTTTATTTTCTATCAGAAACCCTTATATAAATCGCTTCACCAATCATTTTTCTATTCATTCATAACCATCTTACCCTCAGAAAGTGGCGTTACACTCCATTACAGCACGATTTTGCCTTAGATCCTATTATTCCGCCATTTGACTTCCATTTTCGAATCTACAAACGTGATCTCGCGATACTAACTGAATGATAACAGTAACGCATTGCATGATGGAAGCTACTTAATTCAGCGCACCAAATTATTTGAGCATTATTTGCATACGTAAACAACATTCAAATCACATGGAAGACGATACATTTAAGCGTATTCTGCAGGACAAACAGTCCATCTATAGATCAAAGCAGAGCAGAAGGAAATAATACAGAATGTGTTGGAAAGAAAAGATTCAATGGCAGAGTGTTACCAACGGGCTTCGGAAAGAGCATGTGTTACGTCCCCCCTTTTTGGACAAGGTACTACATCATTTTTTTTTCTTATGATTATCTGTAATTCACTATTGCTGTTAAAATCATTACCAATCAATATAATCAACTGTATTAAATTTTATGTTAATTGTTCTGCCTTAACAGGCGTGTATGATTGGCAATACAAATATTTGTTTGTTTGTTATATGCAAATCATCTCCCATGATACATTGCGGTAATCGTGGTTTTCTCGTAGTCACGTGACAAATGTTTGAAAAATGGAAGACAAATGGCGGAATCATAGGATCTAAGGCAAAATCGTGCTGTAATGGAGTGTAGCACCACTTTCTGAGGGTAAGATGGTTATGAATGAATAGAAAAATGATTGGTGAAGCGATTTATATAAGGGTTTCTGATAGAAAATAAAATCTGATAGCCACGAAACGTGGAAATGTGCTGACCCAGAGTTGGAGAAGCAAATCCGCTGTTTTCCGTATGTATAGCGTTCTGACGTCCCACTGCTACAGCAAATCCATAAAAGCCGTTAGACGGCAGAGGAATCTCGGACTAGGCAATGACCAGTAAAAAAATGCAAGTGTATATACTCAATGGTAAATTGAGATGTTACTTATTATTTAAATGTAATTTTGGGTTTGAAAATTATCTTAGCATTGTAAGAAGTTTTGAACACAGGAAAAATATTACCAAACTAAGAACATCAGCTCATAAGCTGCAAATTGAGGTGGGCAGATACCAGGGTACCCTCCCACAGAATCATGTCTGTCATATAGGTGTAAGACACAGGGACTCGGTTAATGGACATATTTTTTTTTTTAATTGTTTTATGTGTTTTTCCTATTTACTGTCTGTTTTTATTAAATCATTATCGTTAGCACCTAGATTTTCATGTTTACAGTCAATGTAAAGTAAGTAATTTTTATTGAAATAAAGACCAAACAGTGATCTATCATCAATCAATGAACAATTAAAAAAATATATAAACAATTCAATAAACAGACATAACCAAACACAATGACATACAAGAGTATATTGACAAACAAACAATGATATCCCAGCTAAGGAGAACTGACAGAGTTATCTATCTTTGAATAATATATATATATATATATATATAATTATTATATTGAATACAAATATAGTAAAATACATGTAGAAAAGAAAATTATCTAGTAATTTATAAGTTTTGCTTCATTGACTGATTTACTAGATACATATTACTTACACCTAATATAACCACTTTACATATATCTAAATCATGACTAGTTAATAAAAACATAAACTTTTCTACATCTGACATAGTTGTAAATGAAGGTACAATATCAGAAATATTTCTAAATAAAGTTACACGCTCATGAATAAGTTTATCACAATTCATGAGGAAATGAAATTCATCCTCCACATCCATATGGCACAATTGACAAATCCTCTGTTCTACTGGTAATTTCAGATAACGACCTTTTTCAATATTTAAATTACAATTACTTACACGAATATTTATAAAATTTGAAAGGCTTTTCTTATCAATGTCTGCATAAAGATATTGTTCTCTTTTGAAGTCTGTTTTAATTTTACGATATGTTCTCAACTTATTCTCCCCAATCACTCTATTATCATTGAACAGTAATTTATACCAAAAATCAAAATATCTGTTTTGAAGTTTATCATTTATTGCAGACAAAGTTCTAAGCTTTGAAAAAGTTGCTTGGTTATCCCATATGTGTCCAAAACCTATCACTTCTGAAACCTTTTGAGTCAATGTGCAATATACTATCCACATCCATATACTTACTAATAGTATATGGATGTGGATAGTATATTGCACATTGACTGTAAACATGAAAATCTAGGTGCTAACGATAATGATTTAGGAAAAACAGTAAAATAATTAAAGCAAATAATTTAAAAAAATATGTCCATTAACCGAGTCCCTGTCGTGTAACACAGGGGAAATTGATGATGAGATTCATTATCTTTTTAAATGTGTAAAATTTACCCAAGAAAGAGCAGAATTTAATGATCAGATTACATTGATTTGTCAAAACATTAATAATTTAGATGATAACAATAGATTGTTATGGACATTGAATAATGAAAATTCTATAAATACTTAAGGCTCTTTGTCAGTATATGGGTTTAAATAATTTAATATAAAAATTCAGACTCATTGGATGATTGGCTGTGGGCATAGGAAAAAAATCTTTTTGTGACACCGTCCCCTGATGCCTATTACAAATCTTCCAAATAAACTGAGTGTCTATTCTGCACCAAGCACAAGTTGGAATAAATCTCCATTTGGTACCATCCCTTGGTGCTTTCTGCAGATGTGACACTTGTATACATTTATTATTTATTATTATTTTAATGAGTATATATACTATATACTCAAGCTGAATTATAAAACACTTGTTTACACTTATTATTTATAATTATTATATATATATGTATATATAACTATACTATATACTCAAACTGAATATAAAATTCTAAGACAATCTTGCTTGAATTACTTCCCTTTGTTCTAATCTGTGGCAGACATGGTTGATGGTAATAAAATAATTATTACATTTTACTTTATTTATTGTGTATGTGCTAATTATAAATGTTGTATCATGCCCTCCAGGGGCCCTGATTTGGAAAATAAAGTATCTTGTATCTTGTATCTAGTATTGCAGATACTGGAAAATTCTGGAAGATACTGGGAAACTAGTATTTATCAGTATCTGTACCAGTATTGCAGATACTGGAAGATTCTGGTAAAATACTGGTATGTACAATACTGGTAATATTGCGGTCGGCTGCTTCATATTATCCGTCAGCGACTTAACTTGCGACAGGTCGCCGTGGTGGTTTTCTCCGGATACTCCTGGTTCCTCCACCAATAAAACTGACCGCCACGATTGTTGAAAGTGGCGTTAAACATCATAACCCTAACCATCCTCCTTAAAATTAAACATCACAGTACACTGATTACCATTATTGCCATGTATACATGTGCATGCATCATGACGTACCGATAATTTTAGGGTAAATTAACAACTTATCCTTTTGGTTTCATCTTCGCTAGCCAAGGGTTACGATCCGCTCTAGATGAGTAGAGCGGATCGTAACCCTTGGCTAGCGAAAATGTTGTGGTTTGTACTCATTCTTTCATTCAAGAAGTGACATACGATCCTTATTTAATGGAAGGGTTTTTTTTAGGGAGGGAGGGGGGGGGGGGTGTTATGGTATTTAACGTCACTTTCAACAATATTTCAGTTATATATTGTGGCCGTCAGTTTTATTGGTGGAGGAAACAGGAGTACCTGGAGAATATCACCTTCCTGTCGCAAGTCACTTGACAAGAGGAACACTTTCAATGTGTTATAGTTGATGAATATTAACATCTATATAAAAAATGTAGAATCATATAATTTGAAAAGATATGTTTAATCAATAATTGAAAAATAATGTGTTTTTTTTATTGCAAAGTTAATGTTAATTTGGTTTAGACTAACCCAGATTCATGTTTATATATATAATTCACATTTTGTGTCAATGGCACATAGATTTATAAAGGGCCCGGGTGGCTCAATGAGTTAGGTAGTTGGATTACCTAACAACTCATGCAAGCCTATCACCAATACGGCATGGGTTCGCGCCCGGCTTTGTAAGTTACAAAAAGGGTGCACTCGACTCGCAGCCGCAAGTGATAAAGTTTACCAGTTGCTTGCCCCATGGTCGGTGGTTCTCTCCGGGTACTCCGGCTTCTTCCACCACTAAAACTGATCGCCATGATATAGCTGAAATATTGCAGAAAGTGGCATTAAACACCAACAATCTAAATCAAAATCAAGTCAATCATGAATTTATTGCATAAATAAAACAGTGACCCAGAAGGATTCTCTAGAGCTATGGATGACTCTCCTTATTAAAGATCAAGCAGTTGATCATATGTTAAGAGGGTGGTAAAGAGGGGGGGGGGGGGGGGGGGGGTATGAGCATGGAATAACGTGAAAACTGAATTTCACGATGAACGAAGATTTGTATCCTTGTACAGAGTATATTTGTCTGTGTGCACGAAACACGGCGAATAACGTACTTGAAACACGAAAACACGTTAAATAAAAAGGTCAAACACGTTGAACGAAAATAATTCTTTACCCCCCTCTGTTAAGGTTGTTTTGAAATAAATGATTGTCATTGGATGTTTTACAAATTTTTAGCTCATTTAGACAAGATCTGCTTAGGGTTTGTCATCAGGTCAAGTAATGCCCCCTTTAAAAAAATGTGTATTTGACTGAACCTCACTTTATCTAAAGCAATTGTCACTTCTATAAATAGAAATTGCAACAAATCAGTTTAGTATTTGTCATCATGCAGATCCATTGCCCCTGTTCTAAATATATACATGTGTATATGACTGACTGAGCCTCACTCCATCCAAAGCAACTGTCATTACTAAAAATAGAAATTAGACATGACAAAATTTCTATTTTTAAACATGAACCAGTTGAAATTTAAAATATACAAAATATACACATGAGGAGATGTTTACCTTTTGCAAATTATACCTACTTTCAAAAGTAAGTCTCCAATATATATATATATATATATATATACGTCTGAAAATTAAACCAAACAGTGTTAGAATTAGATTTTAGAGCTGTCAAATTTTTGTTCTTCCCTCGACGGGATTTTAACCCACACCATTGATACACTGCAGCACCAGCGCCCTAGACCACTCGACCACATCCACTCCCTATATATTATATATATGTTTATGCTTTAACAAGAATGTGGTAGGTAAGTAGGTACAATTTCTTATTAGTTTTATGTACTCTGACCAAATAATGGACACCCTTAATTTGTTTAAAAAAATATGATTTGCTTCTTCCTAAAATGTAATTTGTCACCATTCATGCTATGTGGTTTAAAACAGCACTCAATGACTAATTATCACCTGATATGGGAAGTGTCTGCTTAGTGAACCCAAAATATTTAAATTTGAAGATATTGAAGGACATACAATCAATGGTGTCTTTTTTCAATCAGTTTACAACCTTTTAACTAGGAATGAAGAATGTCCCAATAGAATGTGTTATTTGAAACATCAGTTAACAAGAATTTGCATGTTTCAACCCTATATAGATACTAATAATCCACTAATGTTTTTTAAGTATCTATATAGGGTCGAAACATGCAATTAATTGTTGTAACATGAGATTGTATGAATATTGACACGAATTATTAGTATCTATATAGGGTCGACACATGCAATTTGTTGTTAACATGAGATTGTATGAATATTGACACAAACAAGTTAAAATAAGAAAAAAGAGATAGAATAATAAAGAAATAGAGAAATTTTATTGAAAATAAATTTGCAAACAGAAAGTTAGAAAAAAGGGGGGTGGTCCGTGCCACGAGCGCCTGTGGACAACTTCACAAGTCACACCCAGGTCAAGAATTTGCATGTTTCGACCCTATATAGATACTAATAATCCACTAATGTTTTTTAAGTATCTATATAGGGTCGAAACATGCAATTAATTGTTAACATGAGATTGTATGAATATTGACACGAACAAGTTAAAATAAGAAAAAAAGAGATGAAATAATAAAGAAATAAAGAAATTTTATTGAAAATAAATTTGTAAACAGAAAGTTAGAAAAAAGGGGGGTGGTCCGTGCCACGAGCGCCTGTGGACAACTTCACAAGTCACACCCAGGTCAAGAATTTGCATGTTTCGACCCTATATAGATACTAATAATCCACTAATGTTTTTTAAGTATCTATATAGGGTCGAAACATGCAATCAATTGTTGTTAACATGAGATTGTATGAATATTGAAACGAATTATTAGTATCTATATAGGGTCGACACATGCAATTTGTTGTTAACATGAGATTGTATGAATATTGACACGAGCAAGTTAAAATAAGAAAAAAGAGATGAAATAATAAAGAAATAAAGAAATTTTATTGAAAATAAATTTGTAAACAGAAAGTTAGAAAAAAGGGGGGTGGTCCGTGCCACGAGCGCCTGTGGACAACTTCACAAGTCACACCCAGGTCAACAGGTCACATTACCTTTGTAGGGCTCTGGATGCGGAAAACCCTTGACAACGTCTTTAATTTAATTAGAACTTGTAAACCCGTACCTGACTGCTGCATCTTAAAATACTAGAATTAGTTGTTACATGTATTTAAATACATGTACAAATGTATGCTAATTTAGTTGTGTAATACCGGTATACATGTACCAATAGAAATGACTGCCACGATATAACTGAAATATTGTTACATGTATTTCGAGTTTTACCGTGAAATTGTAAATCTGACGATGTTTTTAACGGAATTTGCAAAATAGGCTTAAATTTGACTTTGATAATACTTACGAGATCTCCTTTTGAAATTATTGTAGTCCTCATCATAATGATGTCGCTACTGTTAAACGTAGTGCAACATGGGACCCTAGACGCGAAAATGTAATATAGGCTATTTTCTGATACACTATACACTTAAAGTAATATTACACCAGTTTTGGGTGAAGAAATGTTTTCCCTGAAAATTCAATTTGGAATACGGCGGTACCTTTACTAAGCTATTCATGCATGTTTCAAGTCGAAATATGTTCCCAACAATTAGAAATCTGCAAATCCGTGTGCATGTTTATCGGCCTCGCCATTGTTGTGGAGACTGATTAACTTTCGGTTGTTTTGTTCCGATGATTGCCGATCATGACCTCACGAAAAGATAAACAATCATGGATGCTGAGGTAAGCACGCACACATTCCTGACAATGATTATTGAGGAATCTGTCTGTTTCATGTCGTGTGAACCATTTTTTTTGGGTGCAATTATTCTTATGTGGTAAAGACGGAATATATTTTTACTTGCATCCGACATTTTTTTCATCAACTGAATAGTGCGCATGAGCGATAATCTCCCCGAAAGAGTTCAAATCTTGGGTCACGCGCATATCATTTGCATTACTGTACGAGAAAACAGAATTATCTGCTGTCAAATATTTTGCGATTTGCTCTTAAAATCTGCTTTTGAGCGGATTTTTAATGCTATGCAGTTGATTTTAGTTAAAATTAAGTGACATACGGGGTATTAAGTGAAAATATTTAATAAAATAATTCCACGATATTTGCCTTTCATATTACTTTAAATAACCCAAACTGAATATTAATAATAATAGGCTGGTCCAGAGTTTTAAAAACATTATCTTTTATTAACCTGAATTTTCTAATTCAAAATTGGTATCAGAGTTTATTTGTTCGGTTCATTCGAAATAACTTCAATCAGGTTGTACACACCCTTGCGCAACCCGCTACGCGGGTTACACGGTGTGTACAACCCGATTGAGGTTATTTCTTCATGAACCGAATAAAAATTGCGATAAATCCTTAATTATCAAGTTATTAATATTAATTACATTGTATATTTTTAGCTCACCTTGCCAAAGGCAATGTGAGCTTTTGCCATCACTTGTCGTCCGTCGTCCGTTAACTTTTCACATTTTAATATTCTCTTCTGAAACACCTCAGCCAAATTAACTGAAACTTGGTAGGAAGCATCTATAGAAGGTCCTTTCTAGAGATTGCACATTTTGTCCCGATCCATTAACAAACATGGCCGCCTCAGGCAATTCTTGTTTCTGATTAGCCGATTTATAAAAATCTTCTCCTCTGAAACCGCTTGGCCAAATGAACCGAAACTTGGTAGGAAGCATCTATGGAAGGTCTTCTATGAAAATTGCTCATTTTGTCCCGATCGGTTAGCAAACATGGCTACCACCGAAACTTGGTAGGAATCATCTATGGAATGTCCTCTATGAAGATTACCCATTTCGTCCCGATCGGTTAACAAACATGGCTACCACCGAAACTTGGTAGGAAGCATCTATGGAAGGTTCTCTATAAAGAATGCTCGTTTTGTCCCGATCGGTTAGCAAACATGGCCGCCACAGGCAATTCTTGTTTCTGATTGGTTGATTTCTAAAAATCTTCTCCTCTGTTAAAAGAAAGATAACTCTTGCCATTATCTCCCTTAGAAATTAACTAATGCTGATATAGTGTAACATGCTTATTCCGTCGTCTGTCATCCGTTTACTTTTCACATTTTAATCTTCTCCTCTGAAAACCCTCAGCCAAATGAACTGAAACTTGGTAGGAAGCATCTATGGAAGGTTCCCTCTAAAGAGTGCACATTTTGTTATGATCCATTAACAAACATGGCCGCCACAGGCAATTTTTTTTTTTTTTTTTTTAACAACAATATATTTTTATTCAAAATGCTTGTTACATTCTTATTTCAAAAGCCCAAGCTACTTATGAAGTATTTCATATTAATATTTTCTTATATAATTAAAATACTTTCAAATAATATAATATAACTGATGAGTATCAGACTTTAATTAAATATACCTATACATACGCACCTACATCTACACACATACATCTATGCATATACACACATACATATGCATGCATACATATACATATACATATATACAATGCATACATATTTACATTTCAATATTTTCCCTTATTTTTGCTAACAGTTTACTATTTTGGAGTTTTTGCACCTGGCTTATTCTTGTAATATATTCTCTCACAAATAAAGAATATATGTTTACTTGTTTGGTCTTTTGTTCAGATACATAATATGCTTTGTATATAGAAAATCCTAAAATTGCTAAAAAATAGTTGAAATCAAAATAATCTTTATCAAATATCTTATACCCAAAAACAATATGTTTTAATGTGACAAAATTTTCTATATTAGATTTTTTCAATATTTGTTGTATTTTCACCCAAAATTCTTTGAGATAGGGACAAGACATAAAGTAATGTAGATAGTCTTCATCTTGACCACAGAAATTACATTGGCTATTAATAGCAATTCTCCATTTCATTAATAGTTTCTTTGTAGGAATTATATATTGCAATAATTTCCATCTGAATATTTTTAGCTTATTTTCTTCTAAATAATGAAAAATGAAAGAGTAAAGCTGACTCATGTTTGGTTTTTCATTTATAGACAAGTACCTTAACCATGTATTTATACCTATTGGTTTCAAAAATTTTATATTAATATATTCACTATAAAAATATTTGTTGGACAGTTGTGACGGATCTATACATTTTCCATTTACTATAAACTTATCTTTTTGAAAATTTACAACACTTTTAATAGAGTTTTGAGCCTGTAATGTATGATACCATTCATTAGGTATCGCTTTTTTTAGGCAGATAAATTCAGATATCCAATTATTCTTGTATTTTAATTTATCTAAAATTAAATTCTGACTTATTTCCCCGTTTTCATTTAAAATATCATTGATATAAATTAAATCACTATTTATCCAATTATCAAACTTTTATTTTTAAATAATATAAATTTATTTCCCCATATAAGCTGTTTTCTAATCTCTGCAAAATGTGATAGCGTTTTTGTTTGACCCCCACCCATTTTTATCCAGGTTTGCAATATTTCTTTATAAAAATCAGGAATATATCTTAAATAATCTTTAATTTTTTTGTATTCGATATTCATTGAAAATATCAACCAATTCTTACCAAATTGTCTAAAGTATTTATATGGTATCAATTTCCAATTGTCCATTTCTCCACTAACAAATCTACTTACCCATGATGCTCTCAGTGATGCAAAGTAACTTCCTATGTTTATCATATTTAAACCCCCCATTTCAAAATTACCTATCATAGTGTTTCTTTTAACTTTGTCTGGTTTACCATCCCATATGAATTTGAAACATTTACTTTCAATTCCTTTTCTATATTTGTCTGGCACGACACATGCACTAGCAACAAAAGTAAATATAGGTATGACTAACGCTTTAATAATCATAATTTTCCCAAGAATAGTTAAATTTCGTTTTCCCCAAGAAAAGAATAAAGTATTCATTTTATCTATTTTATTTTCCCAGTTTAATTTTTCACAGTCTTCTTTATTGTTACCAAAATATACACCCAATGTTTTAATAGGTTTGGCATACCATTTAATGCCCTCTATTTTATCTTTACTGTGCTTAAGTTTTCCTACCCAAATTCCCCCAGTTTTATTTTTGTTCATTAATAATCCAGAAAAAGACCCGAAAGTTTCTATTTCATTAAATGCTATATATATTTCTTCTTTAGACGTACAAAATAAAGTTGTGTCATCAGCGAGTTGCGATATCTTAATGCTATGAGTTGTTTCGTCTATTTTTATTTGAAATCCCTTAATATCTTTATTGTTTCTAAGTCTTGAAGCCATGATTTCCACTGACAAGACAAACAACAAAGCTGATAAAGGACACCAATGACGAATTCCTCTTGTATTCTTAAACATTTCTGAGACCCACCCATTGTTCATTACACACGTTTGTATATCTGTATATAAAGTTTTTACCCAGTTAATGAAAGATTCATTGAATCCAAAATGCTTAAGAGTATTTAGCATGAAATTCCATTCCAAAAAATCAAAAGCCTTTGTAAAGTCAACGAACATTATAGCCCCTTCTATTTTATATATATCTGCATAGTCTATGATATCCTGTATTTGTCTAAGATTAAACCAATAAATCTATTTTTTACATACCCTGTTTGATCTACGTTAATTATTTTTGGTAAAACTTTTTTCAAACGTTGTGCTAAAACATGTGAAATCAGTTTAAGATCTACATTCAAAAGAGAAATCGGACGATAGTTATCAAGACATAAAGGATCCCCCTTTTTAAATAGTAACAATAAAATACTTGACCGTTGTGAATAAGACATTAAAGCTTCATTGTAACTCTTATTATAGATATCCGTAAGAACAATTTTTAATTTCCCCCAAAATGCTCTGTAAAATTCTACGGTTAACCCATCTAACCCTGGAGATTTATTCAATTTCATGTTTCCTATAGCCTCAGAACATTCGGTATCAGTTACCTCCCCATCACAATCTAATTTTTCTTTGTCGTTTAAAATTTTATCTAATTTTGTATCAAAAATATATTCTTTTGATGAAATTTCATCTATTTTTTTCGACGTATAAAGTTTTTCATAGTAGTCCTTAATTGTATTAAGTATTTCCCCTTGTTCTTTAATAACTTTATTGTTTTCATCTAATAACTTACTTATAGATTTTTTAACCTGTCTTTGCTTTTCTAAACCCAAAAAGTATGAATTATTTTTTTCACCCAATTCTACCCATTTTTCTCTCGACCTAATTTGCGCCCCTTTTGCCTTTTGGTTATAAATTTGTTCTAGTTCTTTCTCAATATCATTAATTCGTTTATCTAAACTTTCGTCTGTGATATCTAAAGAGTCCCGATGTGATGATAAATCTTGTAGTTCTTTTTCTAAAGATCTTCTAGCTTCTCGATTAAATTTTGATTTACTTTTACAATATATAATAGTTGCTTCTCTAATTTCTATTTTTAGAACGTCCCATAAAAGCCGACAATCTACGTTATTGTTTACCTTATCGTAAATATATTTATCAATCAGATTATTAATCAATAGTTGGTACTCTACTTCCTGTAGTATTGAATTATTGATTTTCCAATAACCCCTACCCTTTTCTGAAACCCCTGGTATAAAATTTATATATACACTTTGGTGATCAGTAGATTGTATGGTTACATGTTTAATTTTACATGTTTCTACAAGAGAACAAAAATCTGTCCCAATAAATATCATATCTATACGACTAGCCTGTGTTTTATCCTTCCGTCGCCAAGTAAATTGTTGTTTATCTTGATTAAATTTTCTCCAAATATCTGTTAAATTATTTGTTTTTATAAACGTTTTTAAACTTGCTACTGGTTGTATAAATGTACCATTTTTACATTTACTTTTCCTATCAATTGGCATAAGAGTTTCGTTAAAACCACGCCCAACTATTGGTATTCCAGTCCCATGTTCCTTTAAGAATCTACTTACATTTTTAAAAAACACATTTCTCAATGTTCTGCAGTTAGGTGCATATATACTTACCATTGAAAACACGGTGTTTTCAATTTGTATGTTTATAAGTATCATTCTACCATCTTCGTCCGTAAACTTATCCATAATTTCGTAATTCAATGATTTATTGATAACTATACCTACCCCCCTACTTGCGGATGTACCGTTACTACAATAAATAGCGAAATTTGTTTTGTTTTTTATTTCATTTTCAATATTTTCATCTAAATGAGTTTCCTGTAAAAAAGCTATTGAACACTTTTGTGTTTTTATCCACTCAACTACCCTATTTGGTTTTTCTCTCCCGTGAATACCATTAACATTCAAACTACACAAATTTATCATATTTTTAGAAATCATATTGTTATATGAGTCAAATCTATCGTAATATAAATAGTATACATAACTATAAGTTAACACCATCATTAAAAAAATACATCGAATGTTTAACAATACATGACAATACTTTTTCGAATATTTACATAGTTTATCTACATATATTTTCATCAATGTTTTATAACCCGTAATTTTGACATGTTTTATACCGTTAAAGGGTTTTAATAGTTTACATGTACGTACATGAATCTTGACCTTCGACAGTTTCGTGCCAGCTGACCAACACGACTATTGCGTGTAGTTGTCTGTTTGAAAGTGTGCACGTGTGATATAATATACATAACGTACTTTTAAGTTCAACATAGTGATGGGATATAATTTGTGTAAGAGTATAGATTCCAAAAACGACCATAATTCACAGGTACTTGTGGACAGGACCCTATGTTGCTCCCTTTATTTTTTTTTATTTTAAGATGTTGCCCCCCCCCCCCCTTTTTTTTTTTTTTTTTTTTTTTTTTTAACATCGACTTTTTTTCATATAAACAACATTTTGCAACTTTCTATGTATCACTGTATGACATATATACAATAAATACAATCAAGCAGTAGTTTCTATCCATGCCGGGTTTCTGACATGATATAAGTTAGAAGGTAAGTCACTCTTCTTTGTTTACATTGGGATACTTGTTGTGTATTCATCTTAAATTTAGTGAATAAAAAAGGCCTACCTGTCTGGAAATTGGCTTATTCCTTCTCTGTATATATTATTCTCCCTGAAAACACACATCAATATTTATTTACAGCAGCTGACAACTCTTCATGGAGCATTTTCCACTAGCATTTTGCGATTTTCAGACGACATTTTTGAAAACTCGAATTAAAGCTACGGAAGTGTGTTTATTAGCGACATCTGCTGGTCATTTGAAATATTGACGATACGGTAAAACGCGAGAGTTCCGGGTAAAATTAAATTTTGCGCCAAAAAATTCCCGAACTTATTACCCGGAACTCTCGCGTTTTACCGTATCGTCAATATTTCAAATGACCAGCAGATGTCGCTAATAAACACACTTCCGTAGCTTTAATTCGAGTTTTCAAAAATGTCGTCTGAAAATTGCAAAATGCTAGTTGAAAATGCTCCATGGAGAGTTGTCAGCTGCTGTAAATAAATATTGATGTGTGTTTTCAGGGAGAATAATATATACAGAGAAGGAATAAGCCAATTACCAGACAGGTAGGCCTTTTTTATTCACTAAATTTAAGATGAATACACAACAAGTATCCCAATGTAAACAAAGAAGAGTGACTTACCTTCTAACTTATATCATGTCAGAAACCCGGCATGGATAGAAACTACTGCTTGATTGTATTTATTGTATATATGTCATACAGTGATACATAGAAAGTTGCAAAATGTTGTTTATATGAAAAAAAGTCGATGTGTAAAAAAAAAAAAAAAAAAAAAAAAAAAAGGGGGGGGGGTCAACATCTTAAAAAAAAAATAATAAAAAAATAAAGGGAGCAACATAGGGTCCTGTCCACAAGTACCTGTGCCATAGTTATGTTATTTATACTTTGGAATATATCTGAAAAATTGCGCACGTGTTTCGGATTTGACTGAGCCTGTACAGGTAAGTACATGTATAGAAACAGAAATAGAAATATTTTTAAACATTTTTCTGTATTTAAACTGGTACTGTATTTTCATGTTAACCAATAGTTTCTCTTGTTCACAAACATCTCTCAGCAGTGCACATTTGTTTTTAATTGTACATGTTGTATACAAACACAAGTAATTATTATTGTATTCATAATTATATCGATTGGCGTAAATCTCATCGGTCTGTTGACATTTTTTGATAGACTTAATCAAGGTCGTTACTATTAATAGTCTGGGGAAAAACCAAGGTCGTTCGTGTTTATGATATATGTAAACAGTAATCAGCTGAGAAATTTTTCCATATTTGAATGGAGAATTTTTACACGGATATTTGTTTACATTTAAAATCATAGAAGCTTTCACATGTTTATAAACTGAATTATTATTATACTGTCTCATCAACATTAAACTTGACACTGAATTATGACAAATTGATAATATATTACACATCGATTTTGTACATGTATACAATATTATACACTCATCATCATTTATACTCATATCTATATTCATACATATATTTTCTGACGTACTATCAGTTTGTTTATCATCTACTACGTTCACAAATAATTTTACTCTATGTTTGAGCTGAAAAATTGTTTTATTTTTTGATTTTTTTAAATGTTTTCGTAACATAAGATAAAAAAGAATAACAATAAATATTAAGATGTATACATGATATAACTTGTTTACAAGGAATAGCATGAATAGGTAATTATTTAGTTTTTTATTCATCAACATTAATTTTACTCTATTATTGAGCTTAGGACATTTATAATAATGCATTTTTTTTTGTATATATATCAATATATATATATTTTTTTTTTGTTTTTTTTTTTTTTGTAAAGACAATTGTCAACATAAATATTACAGTTACAAAGAATTAATTTGACTTTCCATCTGCAGTTTTGGCTTTCTTTGGTCCATTACTATCACTATTTCTATCATAGAGTCTCTCTGTAGGTGTTGGTGGGTATGGTTTCTCACATTCTGTTTGTTTGTGTTGCCTGGTGTTTTCAGAAAAGTTTGTATTGAGTGTTGACCCTTTTCTGATTTTTCAGTGTTTTTATTGTTTGTTGTCCTGACCTTTCTAGGTGAATCTTTTGCTGGTTCTGGTTTGTTTATGTTACCTTTAGTGGAAGAAGATTCTTTGGTGGAAGCTTTTGTTGACTTGTTTTTATTTGTAATTGTCACATCAACATCTACATGTGATTGTTTATTTGTTTTTCTACCTTTGGAATCATCTTGTTTTGTTTCATCATCTTGCCTATCATCTGTTCCTGCATGATGTTGTTCTGGTTCACTATTTTCTTCATTGAAATCTTTAGAACAATCCATCATTTTATGCCCACTTTCATGACACTTTCTACACACCCAATCATTAGGACAGTCATATATAAAGTGTCCTGGAGTTAAACATTTATGACAAGTTTTGTCACTGTCTTGAGTATAATTTCTGTTTTGGATCTCTGGTTGCCCAGGATGAAATAATCTTGCTATGTATTTACCTATTTTCAACATTCTTGGTATAGGTTTGCTTAACAGGTGCGCATGCGTGGAGACTAGACGCCATAACAAATTTTGAAGCTGATTTTTTGGAAAATATTTGGTTTAATACAGTACTAACTGCCCAAACTTCACAAGTCATCAGTAATCAACATCTTTAATTGCCAATAATGTGAAACTCGACGAAATTATGACCTTATAGTTAACTGCACATTCACTTTGATCTTTGAGATTCAAATACCTGCGGGAAGTTCCAACTTCCGGTTTAGACCAACTTCCGACATAAACAAATACACTGCATGTCAAACAGACTGAAGTCATTCAAGTTCTAACACTATGTAACATACCCAATCATGTAATATACTAACCTAGGCCTCATCATTGTGTTACATTACTTGAGTGTCGGCCCTCAAGAAGAAGATAACGATCATTTGTACAAGCTAACACTTTGAGAATATCATCAAACAGCACAAATCCCACCCGTGCACTGCATGAATGACTTCAGACAAAAAAGGTACGTAATTCTATTTTATTTTTATTATATTTTTAGTTGGAAATTAAATAAGTACTACAGTCATGAAGTATATGACTCTACCATTTTTACTTGCCATTGTAGCCTATCATAATCTGTATAATTCAACAGCTACAGATGTGCAGAGCACTTTACATACAGCTGCAGTTTTAGAAGATAAATGCTATATATCTCTGCAACAAGATAAAACATATAATCAGAAGGATGTGTTGTACTTCTTTCTCATGTTCGTCAACAAGCCCAAGTACCGCACAGTAGTATGTACAAACAAAAACATATACTTACTGCTTAAAATCATATTGAGTAATCAAGTTGAGGTAAATCCTGGCCCTTCAGCCAATACCAGTTCGGATAGTATAAAATATCCGTGTTATATATGTAATATTCCAGTCCTATGGTCAGATAAAGGGGTTGCATGTGACAAATGTGATCAATGGTACCATGCTAAATGTATTAACATGTCATCACAAGTTTATCATGGTTTAGACATGTCCACTAATTGGTATTGTAGTAAATGTGAGACACCAAATGACATAAGTGCATTATACCAATCAGTTTTGTTAGATAGCACACATACAGGCAGTTACATGTCAGGTGACAGCAAACATATAAATAATAACAGTAGTATAAACTTGCAACACCAAAATCATAACATCACAAATATAGAAAATGTTGGTAGTCCAATCGCAGCATCATCGCCAAAGGTGAAGAAAGCACAAACAAATTACAAACGAAATGCAAATAATATGAGAGTGCTAAACATTAACTTCCAAAGCATAAAATCTAAAGTGCATGCACTATCACTCTTATTAGACTCGGCCAAACCTGACATCATAATAGGTTGTGAAACATGGCTTAAGCCAGAAATACACAATTCCGAAATAATGCCACCAAACTACACAATTTATCGGAATGATAGGAAAGATGGTTATGGAGGGGTGCTGATAGGGGTCCGATAAGACATAATAAGTTCTGAATATGTAAACAGCAAAAACATTGAGCTAGTTGCTGTTAAGGTACAACTTTCAAAGCAAAAACCTCAAATTGTTGGTAGTTATTATAGACCACCAAACCGTACAGATAATGAATATGTGAACAACTCCATTAATGAGCTGTCAGAGCTCTGTACAGGTAGTAACAATGCAACTGTCTGGATAGGTGGAGATTTTAATCTCAGCGACATATCATGGCCAAGTGGTAACATCACTAGTTCAAATCACACCAAAAAACTGAATAGAAGCTTCCTTGATACATTCAAAGACTGCTTATTAGAACAGATCGTAAATTTTCCAACTAGAAAAAACAAGACTCTAGATCTATTTATAACCAACAAACCATCATTGGTCAGTAAATGCAAACCACTGCCTGGCCTGTCAGACCATGACATTGTTATGACAGACAATAAAATATTATGCACACGACAAAAACCTATCAAAAGGACAATATATTTGTGGAAAAACGTAGACATTGTCAGCATGAAAATAGACACCAACACCTTAAGTTCTAACATTCTTAAGCACAAGCATGATTTACAGAAAAATATAGAGAACATCTGGAATCAACTAAAACAGGGGATAGACAATATCATCAATAAAAATCTTCCATCCAAACAGTCTAGTGCCACCTTCACAAACCCCTGGGCAAATACTACGATCAAGAAACTATCAAGACGCAAAAAGAAAGCATATAACAAAGCCCGGAGATCTAATTCTGAACAAGACTGGGCAAAATACAAGAGACTAAAATCACGATCTCAAAAAACCACCAGACAGGCACATAACAAGTACTTATACGACATCATCAGTCCAAAGCTAAAAGACAACAATAAACAATTTTACAGCTATATCAAGAGCAAAAAACAAGATGCATCAGGTATATCCTCATTAAGAGACAACCAAGGATACCTACACAGTGAAGCAAAAGACAAAGCAGAAATACTAAACGCACAATTTAAATCTGTGTACACACAGGAGGACTATACAAACATACCACATAAGGGACCATCACCGTATTCTGCAATGCAAAATATCACGATCACTGAAAATGGGGTATATAAATTGCTGAGAAACATTAAACCTAACAAAGCCACAGGACCAGACAACATACAGGCTAGATACTTAAAAGAACTGGCACTAGAACTCACCCCGGCTATCACCTTCCTATTCCAAACATCTTTAGAGCAAGGTAAACTGCCTAATGACTGGTTACAAGCACACATAGTACCTGTATTTAAAAAAGGTGACAAAAACACTGCATCCAATTATCGACCGGTGTCATTAACATCTATACTATGCAAAACACTCGAGCATATAGTAAATTCAAGCATCATGAAACATCTAGATATCCATAAAATACTAACAGATTCACAACATGGGTTTAGAGCTAGAAGATCCTGCGAAACCCAGTTGTTAGAGACCCTTGATGACATCACCAAAAGGGCAGCAAATAACAAACAAATTGATATAATTCTACTGGATTTCTCGAAGGCCTTTGATAAAGTGCCGCACAAAAGACTGTTAAACAAGCTAAACTACTATGGCATTCGCAGCAACACACTGCAATGGATCTACTCATTCCTACATGACCGCAAACAACTTGTACTTTTAGAAGGGGTTAAATCATCTACAGCCACAGTTGACCCAGGGGTGCCCCAAGGTACAGTCTTGGGTCCATTATTATTCCTGGTCTACATAAACGACCTACCTGAAAACTTACACTCTTCAGTCAAGCTCTTCGCAGACGATTGTTTATTGTATAGGGAGGTAAATACAACATCAGATACCAATAAACTCCAGGAAGATCTTGACATGTTACAAAAGTGGGAAAGCAAAAAGCAAATGGCTTTTAATGCAGATAAATGTTTTGTCATAAGAGCTGGTACAAAACGTAAAACCATCAAACAAGATTATACCATCCACAATCACATATTAGAAGTTGTTGAAGAAAGCAAATACCTAGGCGTTACCATAAGTAAAGATCTCACTTGGAAAGCACACATCAACAACATCACTAACAAAGCCAACAAAACACTAGGTTTTATTAAGCGAAATATTCAAGGGTGCACTCAGAAAGTAAAACAACACACTTTCACTACAATGGTAAGACGGACATTGGAATATGCATCCACATGCTGGGATCCTCATAGCAAAGATCTGATTGAGGACATAGAACAAGTGCAAAAAAGAGCAGCACGTTTTGTGTACAATAATTACAGGAGTAAAGAACCAGGGTGCGTTACAAACATGCTAGACACACTAAATTGGGAGCCTCTGAGTCAACGAAGAGCCAAAAACAGAGTCACCATGCTATACAAGATCATTAATGACCAAGTGACTATAGACCCAAACACATACTTAAACAAAAGTGACACACGTACTAGAGGGGAACATAAATATAAACAAATTGCAACTTCAAAAAACATATATAAGTATTCTTTTTCCCCCCGCACCATCAGAAGTTGGAACTACCTCCCGGCAGCAGTAGCACAGGCTACAGACCTTGACAGCTTCAGGTCTGGTTTGGAGGGTATACAATTCCCTCCAGCCTTCATGTAATTCCACTTGTTAAATTGTAAATATGTAATTATGTAAATATATTTTTATCAATCTATAAATTCAAAATTTATAGTCTCCACGCCGGGATAATTTCACTCGATCCTTCGAGTCTATCCTGTATTTGGAAGAAGAAGAAGAAGAAGAACAGTTTACTGATCACCAACCTATCACCAGTCTCACAGTTGGTTAGTTTTCCATCCACTCTCAGCCTATCTCTAAATATTCCTTGGATTTCACATCCTTCCATAGCTAAAGCTCGGTCAATCTGTCCATCATCGGCAGATAGGGGAACATTTTTGATCTTTATTCTAATTGTATCTGGTTGATATCTAGAGGGATTGTGAGGATTTTGTAGGTGCAAGGAGATCTGCCTGCCAAGCAGATTTATTCCTTGAACCAACAGTGACTGTCTGTCCTCCTCATTATCCATGTAGATTCTCCATATCTCGCGCACACGCTGAATCCCCTTTATACATTGGGCTTGCACTTTATCGCCTATGGCCTTATAAATTTCGACATTTGTTAACCATAGCGACCGTTCAGGCTTGCGAGACCCAAACACATCTTCATCTTTAAGAAAGATCGGTTTCACATTTTCACTTTCTCTATAATGAGATTGTGTATAGCCTTGTTTTGGGAATTGATTATTGTGTTCATTTGTATCATCTGTATCTTGATTTTTATCTTGACGGTTGTTCCCGGACACAACTTGGGAGTACGACGCCATTTTTTCATTGTTTACAAATTGTTCGTCAACTTCAATGCCATTATTCATCGGTTGCTCACCTCGCAATCCTTGAATGATTTGGTTAATTTGATCTTCACTCAATTGATTATACAATAACTCAAATTTTGACGACATTGCTTACCGAATTTCCATCTAAATTAAGTTTTATATTGGAGTAGTGTCTCAGTAAGCCTTGGCAAACTAAGGGCCATAATCCACAGGCAATTCTTGATTCTGATTGGCCGATTTTTAAAAAATCTTCTCCTCTGAAACCGCTTGGCCAAATGAACCGAAACTTGGTAGGAAGCATCTATGGAAGGTCCTCTATGAAAATTGCTCATTTCGTCCCGATCGGTTAACAAACATGGCCGCCACAGGCAATTCTTGTTTCTGATTGGCCGATTTTTTAAAATCTTCTCCTCTGAAACTGCTTAGCCAAATGAACCGAAACTTGGTAGGAAGCATCTACATGTATGGAAGGTTCTGTATTAAGTTTCCTCGAAGCAGAATGAAAGGTGAGCGACACAGGCTCAGCCCACTGAGCCTCTAGTTTAATATTATTTTTGTATTACTATCAGGTATGAATAGAGTTAATTTTAATCTACCATTTATAAAGTTATCATTATTACATGTATATTATATTATATTTCATTTTTATTTTGTATTATTATTAGGCACAGTTAATTTGAACCATGACTCACTATACAATTAACGAGGTTACTGCTGAGCGATCAGACATCACATTTCATGGGGTACCTTATGCTGATGCAGATCGTACAGGTTAGTCTAATATTCTCCTACTAATCGATAAATCAGCCCATCGGTGGTGTAATGGTTAGCGTGCGGTGGATCGTGAGTTCAGCCTGGTCTGGTCGAACCCAAAACTTTAAAATGTGTACTGACTGCTTGGTGTTTCGTTTGCAGCTTTAAGGTGTGAGTGCACAGACTAGTTGGCATGGAATCAGGATAATATGTCCGAAGTGGCGCACATATCATATGCAAACGGTTGTTTCAGTTGGCTTAGTACAAAGCGAACATCATGATCATTTCTTGGCATGTATTTCGACATGGGTGTTTTAACAACATTCACTTACTGACTACTATTGTTAGCGTTATATGATTCTGTCGCAATGGTATGCGCTTTTTGTTTTGCATATTCCTCAACAAGATTTCAGTTTTATCGTTGAGGAGAAAAGCTAATCTATTGCATGTCACTGACAAATCTTCTCATGTAAGGTTGTATCGAGTACACATCGCCACGAGCGGGAATCGAACTACAAATTTAACGAGGAATACATAGCTAGAATAATTTCGAACTATCATGCAATCGCGACCACGACGGACCCCATATATGATTTGTATTTAATTCTATTTAAGGGGATTTCACTTGGCCTTATTTTGTTTTGACGTTGTTTCCTCGGTTTGAGATATGCACGTTTTGGCTTACCAACCTGTCGTCATAAGCGATATTGGCCCAGTATACTTGATCAAAATACGTTTAACAAGCAGTGGTATGTAATTCATGCATATTTATGACAGATTATTAAAAGAATATCTAGAAGTGGGAGTGTAAAGGAACAAATGGGTCAACGACCTTTGACAGTCACTGGGAATGTATGGAGAGTTGGGTAGTAGGGACATAAAAATCGCATTTGTAGCCACTACGATGCGGATACCCTTTATCAAAATCTACATAGCCAGTATTTAAGGTGCAAGGAGAGTGGTAATGTCCAAACACATTGCACACTCTGGTTCACAACCAGGCATACCGTACTATAACATGACAACCCCATGGAGATAGTATCACTATTCACCTTCCGAAGACGCGATAGACAGCACTGTAGATTAAGCCCTGAACACAATCACTAGTACCCCCAGAATTTTTAAGTATTTTTGGTACAATACGCTAATCTTAGTAACACAAGGACCTCGTCTTGTGCGACCAAGATTCCCCAACCAGCAAAATATGCATCTAATACATAGCTACGCCCCTGACTAATTTTCAAGACCTATTATAGTTGGATATTGTATACCGTGTATTTTGAATTCTTATTTTTTTTAAATTTTTGTTGGTTTCAGGACATTGGAGTGTGTGGGGAATTTCGTTGCTTTTTCAAGCTAACAGATCCGTTGGTATGGTGAATTCCTTTATGGATATGGATGATTTACGGACGCGAAATGTTGGACACGTGATACTCAAGCAGACGCTCGATTTTAGCCCAATCCTGTATAGGTATACGTATAAAACGAGAATCAAATTAAGATTTGTTATGGAATTGAAAGAAGTTGGAAAATCATCAGTTGTGTTTGATACGTCTCTCTATGATGGCGATACCGGAACTAGATTGGGGCGGAACTTGCTTAAGTTTGTGCAAATCAATACTCAGACCAGACGACCACAGCCATTTCCGGATTGGTTTCAAACGAAATTCTCCCATTTATCCGTCACCGGAAGAATTACCGAGTTGAACAAATCTATCTTACCTGAAACACCAGATAATTGCTTTAAATGGCCAGTTATTGTTAGATATAGTGACTTAGACAAAAATTTCCATTCGAACCAGGCCACCTACATTAAATTGTGTATGGACTGTGCAACGAAGGCATCGAATTCTGGATACTTCCGCCATTTTAAAAACGATATGTGTTGGTTTAACGTGGAAAAAATTGCAATCAATTATATTGGTGAAAGCTTGGCTGACGATGAACTCGTTATTTGTGTGTGGCAAGACGAAAAGGAGGAAACAAAGATATACTTTTCAGTACTCAAGGAGAAAAAACGCATAATGTTTGCAGAATTTAATTTCGGGTTAGAGAAATTAAGGCTGTTTATACCACAAAAACTGTGAAAGAATGCGCCATTTCCTTGATGTGTACCGGGCCATAGATTAAACATTTATTTTTTCTTTACATTATTTTTGTTATTTTCTCAAGCTAAAAAAAATAAGAGTGGTGTAATGGTTATCGTGGTCGCCTAGAGTGCGGTAGATTGTTGGTTCGATCACCGGCCTGATCAAGCCAAAGACTATAAAATAGGTATTTGTTGCTTCTCCACTAAGCACGTAGTGTTAAAGAGTAAGAACAAAGACTGGTTGGCTCGGAATCAGGATAATGTGTCCGAGTGGTGCGACATGTCTACCCACGGACAGTTTTTTCAGTGAGATAGCACTATAAAAAAATTCAACTAAGGGTGTTGATCTAGTACAAAGAGGACCTCATCATCATCTCACAATAGTGAAATAGACCGAATGACAAGATAAGATAAGATAAGATTGTATTGTCCAATCAAGGTCCCAGCAAAGGGCAGAGTCATTACAGTGATTTATATTACAAAAAACATTCTAATACATAAATGTAATAAACAGTATACAAACAAGCAGTTTGCAGAAATTAGATTGGTACATAAGTACTAAACATATTTATGTCTCTGATGAGTATAGTATTTGGAAGAGTTCACTGGACAATTACAAAAAAAAAAAAAAAAAAAAATATATATCGTTTGTAGATATTTAATAAGTTATTAACTTCTTCTGAACACCGAAATATAAATAAACCCTTTTATATTTACAAGGGACTAATTCAATGACAGAAGGCAGATCCAGCGTCCTCCCATGACCAATGTACATGCATGAGAGAAATGCCATTCATATACAGAGGTCATCAAGGGCCGGTGCCTAAAGGACATTTAGACTGGAAATGATTAAACAAAATGTTCAGTTTGCATACAATATGCTTCTTCCGACAGGATGATGGTGACGCTGGTGATGATGATGTTTCAAGTGATGACAATACTGACATTCTTTCTTCATTATAATTTTTTCAAATAAAATAATTATTATATAATTTTTAGTAATTGTCCCCATGATGGTCGGGCTAATAGAATATCTGGGGTAGATTTTTATATCTACTTGTCCTGCTGTCTAGTTGAAATTTTTGCTTAAATTCTACCCTGCTTCAAAGCTATAGTGGCCATCATGAATTGGTTGACCAATACGGTATTTTGGAGTATAAACTTGTGAATTGTATAATCACCCAATATTCCTGTTAATGGTATCAGAAAGTTTTTTTTATGTTTTAATTTTTTATTGGTGTTCTTAGTTGACTTTGAATTTAGATCTTCTTAATTGTGTTTTTTCTGTGTTCCTCCCATGGAATTGTGGTGGTTATTTCCCCTGTTTACCCCTGCCATTCTATCAATAAACAATACTGGCAATCTTTATATGACCGAAGTATTGTTGAAATGAGATACAAAACAAAAACAAAAAAACAAAACACCATACTGTGGGAACAGTTTCAAATTCTAATAGAAAAATCATTGAAACAGAGGTATAATAGATACCCCTAACACACATACATGTCTCCGTTCCTGGCTTGTTATCGGCACTTCGATGAAAAGTGGCTGGGTTAAACTAGTTTTATGAGCCAAAACCTCCCTTATTAATTGCATTATCCACCTATCCTTCATATAGAATGACTTGTTTCTTTTAGTAAACTTAATATTAAATTAATATTAAATATTTTTTTGTTTATTTTTTAAGACACAATGTACTACGACTTAAACCATTACCAGTATGACTTTGTATTGTATTTTGATGTATCGTCCGTTGTTTCCACTGATGAATAAAAGTCGTCGGTATAATCTGATTGATCCTTATTATCATTAAAAAAATCCTCGGCAGAATGTGAGAAAAAGCTATCTTTTCTTCTGTTATTTTTAACTACATTTCTATTTTTAGTTTTGACATAAGTCAATTTTTCTTCTTCACTAGAATCGCTGTAATCCGTGAAATAGTCAGGATTTTTTCTACTATTTTTCTTTGTTTTTTTACTTTGTAAATCTTGAACTGACCCGGTATTATCTCTTTGATTCGCTCGGTACAAGTCTTGACTGTCAATATTGTCTGATGAATAATAATCCGAGTCATAGTTGTAATCGCTGAAGACTCCCATTTTCATAGATTTTTGCTTAGTAGATCCTATTTTAAAAACGCGCTTTTGTTTATTACTAATATTGTTTGTAGTCGAAGCCAAACGTTTTGGTTCTGCTTCCCGTTTAGAACTTTCATCGCTGTAAAACTCGTATTCATCAGATTCACCAGAAAAGGGGGAAGTATCGTTAGTTTTTGAACGATTTGTGTTCACATAATATTTTGAAATCAGAAAATTTCCGTCAGCATCACTTCCTTTTAAAATTATACGACCTTCTCTACCAGGGAACATGTGTTCCTCTTTGTCGTCGCCCTCGTATGTCTCGATTTCGTCGCTACTTTCATCGAAATGACCATCATGCGTTTCATCGTCATCATAATATAAGTCATGGTTGTCCTGATTGAACCAATCATTTCTCCTGTCAAACTCCTTCAATGGTAATTCAACATCGAACCCACTATACTCCTCTTTTGAAGAATCGTATTCAGTTTCAAAAGAAGATGATCCATAATAATCACTTTCTTTTGATGTCGTAAAACCGATTGCTTTTTTAGCATTCTTATGTATATCCTTTTGAACTTTGGAAATTACTGGACCTAAATTCTGGTCGGGTGTAGCAATCTTCTTGTGAACAAAGGATTTAAACGGTAATATTACTTGATGTTTACTTCCGGTATAAACAGTGGGTTGTGGGATTGGTGATGGTGTTACCGGATCCGTTCGTTGTACATCTTTCGTAACAGGTTTTAAGTTTTTAGTATTAGGAGGTTGAACGGTTTGTCGTAATTGATTATGGTATGGACGTGTCCATTTTTTGAATTTCCCACTCCCATGTTGCAACAATCTTTTAGCTTGCATAGCTTTTCGTTTCTCATATGCATTCATCTTTTTTCTCCAATGGTTAAATATTATCCTTTTCCTCTGTAATGGCGTCAATGTAAGGCGTCTACCTGAACTCAAGTTGGTTGTATGATTGCTTGTGTATTTGTTCGGTCTATCATACACTGTGTTCCGTCTTTGTAATTTTTGAAAAGTTTGATTACGGCTTGGTTTAAGTTTGCGTATTGTATTTGTATTTATTGTAGATTGTGTTTTTCGACGGATCTGACCTGGTAATAATTTTTGAAATCGTGACTGTCGGTTTGATTTCAATTTCCGTGTTGTATTTTTAGCTTTTTGTGATTGTGTACGTCGTCTGCTAGTTTGGTTATTAACTGGCCTACGGTACCTGGAATTGTCTTGAAATTTAAATAGGTCACCATTTGTGTGTCTCGAATGGTTGTTAGTTCGTTTCCTCATACGGCCCCCTTTTCTTCTTCTAGAGATTGGGTTAACAAATGAATTCTTCAAGTGTAATAATTTTCGTTTTTCTTCTTCGTGAATTGGATGTCCATTAAGACTAACTGGAGCATTCCCTCTTTCTAGTACTATTGTAACACCCGTATCTGTCGGGTCTGGTCCGTTCCGATTTAATATTAATGTATCGGGAGCACCTGTCGGACTTGTTGCCCTAGTTACAGAAAAGGCTCGTCCAATCGAAATAACAATAGCGTTTACCCTTTCTGCTTTTAATATGTCGGCCGTTATATGTTTAGCGAACATTTTATTGGTTTCAATATATTGCGCGTTTATCTGTTTGGCAGATAGAACACCGGAAGCATCCCTTTTAACTCGTATAGTTTGAAATGGATGTTTTGAAGATGTAATAGATGGATCAGGAAAATTAAATTTAAATTCTTCACGAAAAGGAACAAATGGCTCGGATTTCTTATTGAGTAGATGGACTGCTTTCTGTGATAACTTCTTGTTGACCAATTCTAAGAGGAGATTAGTTTTTCGTGATGAATCTAAAAAAAAATAAAAAAAAAATACTTATTTAAAATTAAGAATGTCAAATATTTAAATTCTACATATATTCATTACACATGTTAGTTTAAGCAATTGTTGTGTATTTTGTAAAACTAGAAAACAAAAAATACAAGCCTAATATAGGGAGTTATGGTGAGGGTTATCGTGCTTAACGCCATTTTCAACAATATTTCAGTATTCCGGAGAAAACCACTGACTGTCGCAAGTAACTAAAGTAATAATTTTTTGATTAGAAAACGGAAAAATCTAAATATTTCGTAAAGCGTAGATTTTTTTTTAACGCATCCAACGAGAGTTTTGTCAGGAATTTTACTACCATTTTGGAATTGTATAAATATTTACGGTTGAAATTATTCTGAAGGCCCTGCTCATCTGAAAAATTACCAATTTTTGGCGTTATTTTGGTCTTTATTTCAGGCTAAGTTCTTCAAAATAGGCCAAGTTTGCTCGTTAAATGTGACAGCCAACTCACCGTGGACGTAATCCCATATAACAATAGGAACGACGGTGGTCCCGCAGCTGGTCTATTGTCTCTCGTCGAAGTGCCGGAGAAGGCTATTGTTCCCTTCATGGTTAATGCATTTGACTACGTGACATTTATACACATGCTTACCTGAGATTTACCTCGAAAATTTTGAAAAAAACTTGAAATCATAAATTTCCATAATTACTGATTTTTAATTTGACCAAGCTATTTCAATCTTTCTGAAATAATTCGAAAAAGAACGGTCTTTTCTGCTAATAAATTCACTGAAGTTAGACATAGAGTACACAATTATTGGATATGAATAAAATTTTATAGGTAAAAACGTTATGTACAATCTGTCATTTACAACCCGTTCAATATGTAATCATGTTGGACTGGATTCAGCTTTCCTCGTCGCTGGACTCGTCGTCATCAAAATCAATTATTATTGGGGGAATCTCACTCCTATCAATGCAATTCTCTTTCCCATACTCCTTTTCTATTTTTAATACATGGTCTTCTGCCTTCGCCCAAACTTCCTTTGTAATTCTGCCAAACCCCCCATAAACAAGTCCTTTCACATCCTTCAAACGAAAAGTTGTATTGTTTTCTGCAACAAACCCTTTAACCTGTGCCCAAATAAGTTCTATGGGGTTCAATTCGCAATGGCGAACAGGGGTTCTTAGAACTTCGTGACCGTGTAGGTTGGCAATTTTATCAGTTTTAAAAACGGAAAGGAGTTTCTTAAATTTGATTTTTTCATAAAGTTGTTTTTTAGTTTCAAGGGGCTGAAAAGGAATGTTGTGTTTTGAAAGATAATCTTGTAAGACAGCTTTTCTCTGATTAAAGTTTGGCACAACAGTTTCTTCAGTCTTGATGTTGTGATAACTGGCATTATCTAAAACGATAACACTTGGGCTTTTTAATGCTGGCATAAGCTGATTTTCGAACCAGTTTAGAAAGATGGGCCCGTTCATTTCTTGGTGATAATCCCCATCTTTAGCTTTGGCAAGAAAAACCAAATCACACCTATCAATCAAACCCTCCTCACGATTACCAGCGTGCAAAACTATCAACCTTTTACCTTTTCCTGAAGGGATCTTTGGGGCATCAGAATCATCAACTGGTAACCACATGTAGTCAGTGGCATGATTTTGATTAACCCAGGTCTCATCCAAATATACAATTTCATACCCATCCTCTCGAAACTTCCTGATTTTTCGGAGGTAATTACACCGATCATTTATTACTGACGTCTGATCATATAAAAGCCTCCTATTATCGCCGGATTTTTTGTACTTATAACCAAGATCTAATAAAGTTAAAGTAAGCGTTGATTTCGAGATTTTAATTGTATCTTCAATTTCTTTCTTAATTTTTGAGACTGTTGGGGCAATTTTCCTGTTGTACATGCTATGAACAGTCCGTTTAATAACGCAACGCTCAAAATCATCAAGAGTTTTCTTTCTTTCTTTCGGTCTGTTGGATTCAGGAGGACTTTTACCGTTTACAACTCTATACACAGAACTGTAAGATATGCCAGCAGCCTTGTATGTCCTTTTAATCAAATTATCTGGGGAATAAAATGGTCTTCCCCTGGCCTTCTCCAGCTGAAAAAACTTGAATAGATTTAACACAATGTTTTTACAATCTTTTGACAAGTCCTTTGTTTTACCCATTCTTGCGATGTTTATATATATGTTAAGATGTCAAAAAATAGGTTTATGAAGAAATTTTATGTGAACTTTTAGAAAGATTTTAAAGTTTAAAAATGGAGTGTCAAAATATGCCTGTACACGTGTCTCTGTCTCTATCAAGGTAAGATTTACCTGGCTGCTACCTCTAGTTAGTTTACTCCCACCTCTATTTTGGCGGTAAAAATCGGGGAAAATGTCAAATTTCAGATGAGTGCAGCAATAATGAAAGGTTATTGTTAGATGAAATGCATATTTTAAAAATGGTAGTAAAATTCTGCACAAAACTCTCGTTTACTGTGTTTTAAAAAAATGTATTGTTTTCGAGAAAACTCAAATTTTCTGTTTTCTAATCAAAAAATTATTACTTTAACAAACTTTATCACATAATATTGTATCGAGTACACCTCGTCATAAACGGGGTTCGAATTCACAACTTTAGTGGTGATAGGTTCTGGTTGCACAGGTAGTTGCAACCCAACTACCATACGATAAAGACCACGACGGTCCCATGGCTCTCCTAGAATTAGTTTGCTATGTAATGTATTGTAGAATAAAATCAAAAGGGCCACCGTGCCTGACAAAATGAAAGGGTCACCGGTCTGACAATTAAAAGCAAAAACTAGTTTTAGTTTATTTGTTTAGTGTGCCTGGTAACAGATAATTTCTGAAAAATTATAACAAGTTGATTTTCCCAAGTTATAGCAACCACCTGTAAAATATAGGTAAATACTAGTACCTCGCTTTTGAAATAGCAGCAATGAATTTACATAATTTTGTCTTTGTTTTTTGTGATGTGTTTTTTGTTGTTATTATCAATAAATTTTCTGCATTAGTTTAAATGCATTGCATATAACAAATTATTGAAATGAATTAATGTTAATAAAATGAAGAATTTTTTTTTTTATTTGTAATGAAATATGTAAATATTTACTTCTGTAAATTTCGTTGAAATTAGTTAAATGCATTGCATATCTTGCAATGTTTTTTTCCCATCAATATATTTCCTGTATTGGTTCAAATGCATACATATGTATCTTTTTGCATGTTTTTTTTCCCTATGTTAAATATAAATCTGTATGATAACTGCCACTGATGACAGTGATTGATTGATTGATTGCTGTTTAACACCAACTTTAGCAGTATTTCAGCTATATGGTGGCGAGTAAATACAGTGATGACAGTGTATGATACTGTTATGTAAATACATTTTGATGGATTAGTTAGAAGTTATTGAATATTAATATTTTCAGTAAACAAACAACATCTACAGCATATAAATAACAACATTATCATTATTTAGATCATAATTGATGAGCTTTTTCAAATTTAACCAATCATAATTATACAATTAGGATGATGCATTGGTGACAAAAACATACATATTACAATTTATTGAAATGAATTACTGTTTTATTAACAGTAAAAATGAAAAATATTGATTTGCACTGAAATGCATTAATATCTAATTTTGTAAATTATTCTAAGGAAACACAAATAATAATATGCTTATTAACCCTTGCAGTCTATCATCTACTGTCAGTTTGGTATTGATGAATTAACCTTTATGTAGTGTTATAAATCCACTGTCGTCAAAGAGCTTCGGTCGAAAATGTTTCGTCAGCTTCCGGTACAAGTCACTTAGGCATGATTGACATACATACAGGCGACGACAAAAAGTAAGTATTATGATCATATAGTATCAGCGGTTCGAACCTATTTGGTTGGAGAAGGGGTTATTTTGGTTGGAGACCAGCAAGATGGCGGAAAAAACGTCAAATTTCCACACCGGTAAGTGCATTCTCTGCTATTGTCGGTCTTTCATTGAAATGTGTGCTTTAATATCATAGCGTTTCGGCAACTTGATTATGAGTTATGACAATGTGTATTTGTTTTAGGACATCGGTTTGCTCTAAAAAAAAAAAAGCTATTGACATAAAATCGACCGGCGAAACACGATATTTTTTTGTCATGGGTACATACAAGGACCATTTCTGTACATTTTACGGATATAATGTTAGGTTTTTCGTGTCATATATGTTCACTGCTTTATTCTAATTAAATATGAATGTTCAATTATTGTATTTAAACCTAAAATAACGAGCTTTTACCAATTAAGAATTTGTTTGGTTGGAGACTCGAGGTATATGACTTATTTTTGGTTTGTTAAGACATTGAAAGAAAACTTTAACACTGGATGTTTTGTCCCGTCAGAATGCACTACACAACTACTGTTAAATCCTCATTTTAGAAATAAAATGCAGCAATTTATATACGAAATGAAATTTATAATTATTGTCTTAAATGTCACAAATGGGACATTTATTTACTCACCAGGACAGCCTTTCAAAAAATTAGCCCCCTTTTCCCAGTCTAATAGGGTTGTTTCTTTTTGCAAAGTGTCTCTGATGTTTGACCGTAACACGTTTCGGTGGGGCATTTCTAGAGGTCACTGTGAAGTTGACATGCTGATCTTTCGTCGTTATTTTGGAAGTGAAGTGAAGGGAATAAAGGTTAGAACAGTGATAAAAATTCGTGACAATCCAGGGACAAAAACTTGGCCAAGAGAACAGACAATAACTACAAACAACACAAAATAGTTATAATAACAAAAACAAACACACATACAGAAAACCGTCTGTCTGTTAATTTTTCACATATCCATCTTTTCTGAAACCGCTTGACGGATATTAACCAAACTTGGCAGGGATGTTGAGGGGAAGGTCCCCTACCATCGATCTACATTTCGCTCTGGTTTGATGAAATACATGTCCACCAGATGCGTTCTTCGATTCTGATTGATCGATTTTCAAAAATGTTCTCCTATGAAATTACAATGCAAAATAATTTGAAACTGCAGAAATGTTCTATGTGAGGTCTTTTACAAACGATCCATCTTTGGTTCCGGTTGGACAAATAAACTGGGCCGCCAGCGACGCCAGCAGAGATATATGTTATGGTCCACTTACTTTATGGCTGACTCAACCATACAATAGCAACTATTGGTGCTAGAATCAAGTGACATATATCATTTGGTAAGGGGACGGCCAAATAATTCTGAGGGGGGTGGCAGTTTTTCCAAATAAATATTCTGGCCGCCAAAAATTGAAAAAATAAAAATTCTGGCCTCTACTCCCTAGAAAATAAAAATAAATGTTCTGGCCTGACCTGATATTCAACACTGTTATAATAGAAAATAAATATGTATCCTGTACTATGCATGAAATTAATTTTCGGCCCGACTAAAAGTTGGAAATGAATATTCTGACCCGAAAATTATACCATTATATTTGTGAATACTATTTTTTTTCTCTATCAATCAAGTGACTCTTTCCCTCTGTTCACTGTTGGATGCATTTTCATGATATTGTCTAGACATATATGTTGTTGTGTTGATTTCTTTTTGCCCCTTGAGGGCCCTTTAATTTGGAAAATAAAAATTATATTCTATTCTATTCTATTCTATTCTATTCTATTCTATTCTATTCTATACCAGGCTGCATACCACCAAAAGCAACAAAAGAAATAGAAATCCAGTGTTAACCACGAAGTCTTCAACATGTGGAGCAGGAGTTTTGTTCATGAGAAAACGACATAAAACGCACGAAATGCAAATGTCTACTCTGAAGAGGACCTTCAAAATAGATTTAATTTGACTTATGCCTGATATGTTTTGCATTTATAGAGCAACTAGCAAATGTTTTAACTAATCTGAAATTATTTTTGCACCATATATTATCAACATTGTCGTTATCACTCTGTAAGAATTATTTTAAGAAAACTAGCACCAACCATTTGTGTCGTATACTTCGAGTCTCCAACCAAACAAATTCTTAATTGGTAAAAACTCGTTATTTTAGGTTTAAATACAATAATTGAACATTCATATTTAATTAGAATAAAGCAGTGAACATATATGACACGAAAAACCTAACATTATATCCGTAAAATGTACAGAAATGGTCCTTTTATGTACCCATGACAAAACTATCGTGTTTCGCCGGTCGGTTCATGTCACTAGCTTTTTTATTTTTTTTTAGAGCAAACCGATGTCCTAAAACAAACACTCATTGTCATAACTGATAATCAAGTTGCCGAAACGCTATGGTATTAAAGCACTCATTTCAATGAAACACCGACAATAGCAGAGAATGCACTTACCGGTGTGGAAATTTGAGTTTTCTTCCGCCATCTTGTTGGTCTCCAACCAAAATAACTCCTTCACCAACCAAATAGGTTCGACCCCCTGAGTATTATTATATCTTGAATCCAGAAGATGTCGTTATCGGTCGATTATTTTTGTTTGTTTTTACCTATATATTACTGTAGTTATCTTCATCGATTACTCAGATATGGGTAAAATGATGGACATAAACAATGACAAATGCTAATAATGAGATTGAAATCATCAAATAAAGCTATAACAAGTAGTCTATATGTGTAATGAAAGTACACAAACCCTTTGTAATGTTTAGATAAATGATAATTTGCACTGGCGTGCTACCATGAATAGTTTTAGACTTGCTACAGTGAAAAATACAATGCTTATTTACGTACATTCGTTCCGGCTTTGTCAACCATTACTTTCCGGTTGAGTCCCAAAAAATGTATTTAAGTATACCCGGTTTTGTCAATGTACAATATTGAAAGAATAGCATAGAAAAGCTCAATATCACAGTTATTTTTCCTTTTTCTCATTTATTTAAGGTTCATTGTAACACTTGCCAAGGGCGTGCTCGACTTGCAAATTGATAAAAAAGAAAAAAAACACAAATTTTTCTTAAATGAATAAAAATTGTGAAAAAAAAAACAACAGCACATAGTCAAAATATTTTACATGTGGAAGCTTTGTATAACAAAGCCACCTTCGACAGAATGGTCATGATTTTTAATAGAACTTGCAATGTTTTATTTATTTGCTATGCAGTTGGATTATTGCAATATTCAAAGAGCGTTTGATCAAACGTAGGAACTCTCACTGTTTATATGCCCATAAGTTGTATTTTAATGCCTGCAAATGGTTTCAGAAGTGAAAAAAGTTGCAAAATGTACGCCATATTCACAATGTTTTCAAGTTCTGAGGTATATTTTCAACATTTTAAAATTAAATAACGCTATATATATGCCCCGAGTACATAGCATATTCCATTAACATTATGTTGTGCTATTTATTTTTTAAATTTTGTTATTTTGAATTCTATAAAAATGATGTGGAATAATACAAAACCGGAAACTTTACCACCCATTATTAGACGTGTATGAAAACATCATCTTATATAGATATCAAGTAACTCTTATTGTTTTGGATTAATTTTTGTTTTCAAACAATATATTGAAGGACGCCAAGAAATTTTGGGTATAATCTACTTTGGCGGACCCCGGAAGTCAGATATTGTAATAATCAACGCGTAGTGTTAGGGATTAGGTGTTAGGGTTAGGTTTAGGATTAGGGTTAGGGTTCGTGTTAGGGTTAGAGTTAGGTTTAGGGTTAGGGTTATACATACACGTATTTACTACTATTTCCCGTACTTTTTGTGGGGTCCGCTAAAGTAGAAATATTCCGAAATTTTGATTAAAAAAGATGAAATAAAATAACAATTGAGAACCGTATCGTAATGGTTAACATGTGCGATAGATTGTGAGTTCTCGCCATAATATAGCTGAAAAATTGCTGAATTGGCGTTAAACAACCATCACTCACTCACTTAAAAAATTGGCATATCGAGTGTACCCTTTGAGTTTGATAAGTGTTATTATGAACCTGTAGTATGCAACTGTTTGCTTGTTCAGTATATATTACAAAAACCGGTCCAAGACATGGCATACGTACGCTGTTTAAAATTTTGATTGTACATTTTGTTATGAAATTGTAGTTTTGTTTTACTTGCATTTCAGGTAGAGATGAATACTGGAAACTTGTCGCCATTTGGTTGTTTCTACTGTCAAACGACATTCTTGAATATTACAATATAATATAAATGTACCAATCAAATTGTCTGAAGCTAATACAAATAAAATTAGGGTAATCGCAAGATTGAAACATAAGATGTTTTAATAGTATTTCTTCGCCGTCCCATTACTGTTTTTTTTATCCTGCACTTTTTCTATTTGAGCAGTTGGATTGACCGCATATTTTTGGTTATATTTGGTTACTGACCAAGATATAGTTTTTTGGTTGTTGAGAGACGATAAGAAACATTAACAGCATTTATGTTTATAAGCTTATAAGCAAGGACTTCAAAGAGGACATAATCAAAAACGATAAGAACGACGCTTGTTTCTGCTCTTTGTAGACAATTTGACAGTTGCTCTGGGGCTTTTGACATACCACGATATATACAATATACGTATATTGTCGGAAAATATATAATTCATTTCCACTCGCTGCGAAACAGGTAAGAAAAACTCGTCAAAACTCGTATATATAAATTTTATATTTTCGACAATATGTGTATATTGTCTATTTATTGTCTCCCTCGTTTCACTCCTCAGAATTATTTTTTTAATTAACTAAAATAATGTAATATAAATAAGACTCGACACAATGTAGGATTGTGCGTTCGTTACAAGATCGCGTAGCATTTATTATAAACATATATTAACATAACACATTTATTCAGTCTGTCATTTCTACCCCTAAAAAATGCAAAATATATACGAGTAGTTGAAATTCTTTTGGCATTAATCTGGGTGTATGGACGGGGGACTATAACATCCAAATCACGAACTTTTGTCGTATTACAACTTGTAACGAACGTCGCATTAATCGAGTACACCTAAAATTTTCTTTATATACTAACTGCCAAAATCGTTCGTGCGGAAAGGAATTCAATACTACAGCCTTTGTTAATTTGCATATCTATATCGTTTATGTAAACTTTATACTGTGAAGAAATTTAAATATCGTTTCCACGAAGTTATTTCCACAGAGTGACTTACTTCGTTATCAACCAGTATAAATTCAAATATTTATATAATAATGTGGTCTTATCCAGGTGGCATATTACCTGGGAGGGTAATATGTCTCTCAGACCTAGGTAATATTTTGGCATATTACCTGGACAAGACCACATTAATATCATTATTATACTGAGTGTCTAATTGTCCAGGTAATATGTCAAAATATTACCCAGGTAATATGCCAAAATATTACAGTACCAAATATCACTACAGAAACTTACACGAAGTATAATAATGTATTATAAAAAGAATCTCCTACTACTCAATTGATGCGCCTGGACAGCGACCGCAAGTGAATGTAGCGTATTGAGTGCCAGCCGTGATGTCAGTGCCACAAAAAGCATAAAAAATCAAGTGTTCGCGACAGTAGCAATTTAACATAGAAATAACGATTTTTTTTATTGTACAAAGTAGCTGAAATTAGGAGCCATGGGGAATATTCATACTATGGATCAGGATTTATCACTTTTGAGATATTTCCTATTCATAGCTATTGTTGAATTGCAATATAACGATCAATAATAATACGATCAGTCGTATTTACATACTGACAAATCCGGTTCTTATAAATGACACAACCGGTTTCTGTACATGTCTACAATTTGATAAAGCCGGATTTGAAAATACATCTGTTGACATCAAGTTTTAGGCTATAACTAGTTACTAATTGACTTTTCCTCAACAAAATAATATCTCTAAGTAAAATAAATCATTCATTAATAATTTTTCTTTTTTGGCAACATTTCATTCATTCGTAAATGCAAGATATAGCGATATTTCAATTGATTGTAATGATTTTGATGCCGGATTCCTTATAACTTTTAGAAAAAAATATAATTTTACACTGCAAAAAGCAATGATATTTGGACAAAAAATGACAATAATAATAATAACAATCATAAAGCATCATAATTCAAAACATTATAGATACAGTATATTCATAAAAACTGATGATAATCGTCTCTGTCTTCTTTAAAAATACCGTTTTATAATATCCCGGATGTTGACGAAATATTTTCGATCGGAGCTCTTTGACGACAGTGAGATCACAGTTAACAAATAACTAAGCTGCTAACCTAGTTATTAATTTGCCAGTCAGTATTATATCATCCGTGTAGATATTATATAATCAGCTTACATAATTGAGGATCAATCATGAAAAAAAACATGAAATTTATGTTTTTACATGAAAATATTAACATCTTGTTACTATGTAATATTTTGCCTTAAGCATAATGCTGAACAATACCCGTACAGTTCCCTTTCGTAGCCGCCACGATATAACTGAAATATTGTTGAAAGTGGCATTAAGACACCGTAATCATAATCCTAACCTTTCGTAGCCAAAAGATGAGATAACCTTATATGGTCTTGCACTTGAACACAAAATGATCGATGGTTGATAAATTGAAACTCTTGTATTTCCTGATAATCTTAATTTACAATTGAAGACTATTTAGAATAACGACAGTTATGAATGCTGGAACTACCTCTAAATGGATAGGGTTAGGGTGTTTAACGCCACTGTTCTTCTTCGATATACGGATTCTGATTACCCCTTTGGTATCTTCAAAATCTTCTTTCAAGTTGTAACATTTCAATTGTATCGTGGAAGTCAGCTTTATTGGTGGAGGAAACCGAAGTACCCGGAAAAAACCACTGACCTGCCGCAAGTCACTGACAAACTTTATCACACAATACTGTATCGAGTACCCTTCACCAGATCAAATTTCGAACTTACAACTTTATTGGTAATAGGCAATTATCCAATCGTTACTGTTTATCTTATATTTAATAAAAGTAAACAACAGCAAAATAATATGGAAGAGAAAAAAATGTTGCATATTTAAATATAATTAAATGAAAAATAAACGTAAAGTGCATTAAATATGCACAAGGCATATCCTGCTTTGCATGTCACGTCTTTTCTGCTGTCGAGGGAGATTATTTTTGTATTTGTCTGCCATATCTAATAGTGTACATTAATCAAATGTCAAATACATGTATATACAAATGTGCTTCCCCCAAAAAAGTCTTATCTCCTTATAATAACAATCTTTATTACATAATGATTGTATTTAAACAATTTTATTGGCTATCATGCTGTCACCTGACATTACGTAAAATTTGATATTGCTTGATTAAAACTCGTATTGACTTTGTTTCACTTTCACTTTCACTTTTCATTTTAATGTAATAAAACAATTACAGTCTTTTGTATCGGTCAATACGAGTTTTTATGGACCTTAGAAATCAATATTCACCGAAGTCAATACGAGTTTTTATGGACCTTAGAAATCAATATTCACCGAAGAAATCAATATTCACCGAAGCCTAAAGGCTTAGGCTTCGGTGAATATTGATTTCTAAGGTCCATAAAAACTCGTATTGACCTCAACAAAAGACTATAATTGTATAAAATTGAATTGGATATCTACGTTTTATTACTATCCCTTGGTCACTCTGCTGGTGAGCGATAAGATCCCGAGGGTTTCACCGAACAAGTAATAAGTTTTTCTGCGCTCACATGGTCATTTATTATTGAACTTCACAGTCACAAATAATGCAATTATTATTGGAACCAATGTTCATCTCTCCCTTAGACATAGGTAGCCTTAGCAGATTTTAGTCACTTTGGTTTTCTATCTCGGAAAGTAAGACCTTAAAGACAAGTTTGAAGATACTAAAGGTGCAAGAAGTAGGATGATCATTTTAAGTAATTTTCACTGTCTTTTTAAACCATAATTCGTTGGTTTTTTTGGCCGTTTTCCCCTCTATAAATTTTAAACGTCCATTGTCGCTCGCCTCGATCTCGATCTTTTCAAGAAGTAGGACATATAATAGAAAAAAAGAACAACAGTATAAACAATGATCTACAAAACACTACACAAATAATAAAGAAACACGAACCCCACTAAAACCCCGGGGTGAAGTTAGGTGTTCTGGAAGGGTAAGCAGTTCATTAAGCTTTTCAAACTTTTGAGCGTACAAAAGATGGTTATTTAATAAAGGCGTCGTCCACACCAAATTAGATATCTACGATCTTATGTCTTTCTTAACTAAGCTGACATTGTCGTATTCCTCAACTTAATCAAGGGTTGACACTATCAATTACTCATACGATCATACGATTTATTTTTGAATATCTAACAGTAAATTGGTGTAATTCACAAAATATTTAATATTTAACAAACAATGAAGTTTTTATTTAATAATATTAGTTCAATTTTCTATATGATCTAATTTAACAAACGCTAGTGAATACAGAAGGGACAATCAACAATGGACAATGCAGAGAAACTGGCAACATAGGGTACAAAAGACACAAGACGAAGACAAACAAAGCAAAAACACGACACAAAATATGTTGGAAAACACTAAGTGCAAACAAACACCAATAACGTAAAGAAGCCATGAGCCCTCCTACAAACAACCGGAGGTAAAGAAAGAAATCAGAACGTAAAGAAGCCATGAGTCCTCCTACAAACAACCGGAGGTAAAGAAAGAAATCAGAACGTAAAGAAGCCATGAGTCCTCCTACAAACAACCGGAGGTAAAGAAAGAAATCAGAACGTAAAGAAGCCATGAGCCCTCCTACAAACAACCGGAGGTAAAGACAGAAATCAGAACGTAAAGAAGCCATGAGCCCTCCTACAAACAACCGGGGGTAAAGACAGAAATCAGAACGTAAAGAAGCCATGAGCCTTCCTACAAACAACCGGAGGTAAAGACTGAAATCAGAACGTAAAGATACAAAATAGAACAACACAAAAAACTAATTAATGCTTTTCCCTGGTTATCTCTTTTGTATAATATTACTTAAAAAACTTGTTTAAGTTAGTGTAACAGACAAAAGTACGAAACCTCTTTTGTAATCTCTTTCCCATGGGTGGGAAATAAAAGTATAACGGAAGATGCCGAAACATGTAGGAGTTATGGTGTTCAACGCCACTTTCTACAATATGTCAGTTACATCGTGGTGGTCAGTTTTATTGGTGGAGGAAATCTACCCGGAGAAAACCACCGACCTGCCGCAAGTCACTTACAAACATAATAGTGTATCGGGTACATCTATCCGTGATTCGATTTCACAACGTTAGTGGTGATAGGCATTGATTACAAAGGTAATTGTAAATCCAACTACCATGCGATCAGGATCACGACCGTCCCTATATATTTGAGAATAACTGTTGAAACGAAACAATGGTATCTCACAATAAAGTACAACAAAATAAAGAGTCAGAAACATACTGGTCTCCCACGAAGACCATTACTTACTTTTGATGTTTATGACTAATTGATATTAAATCTGTTAGAAGTATTAGTTATTATCGTTTTGTCTAAAGAGTAATGATCGTTTACCTTCCTAGCAAGAAGTCAGTTAACTACGAGCATTCATTGCCCCTGCTATTGTATTGTCCATGTTTATGCTATCATTCATTTTTGTGAAAGCATGTGGTCATTTTAAGTGGAAGAGAATCTGTGCAGGTTTTTCTTATCGTTTGTTTATATATGTATCGAATTATCAAGAGGGGAGGGTTGAGAACACATTAGCCGATTTAACACCGCCACATTTTTGTGCCTGTCCTAAAAGCAGTGCCTGGATTTTCAACGCCATTTGTCGTGCTCTTTTTTCATGTTCAGTGAGTTCAGTTAAGATGTGAGGTTATTGTTCGTGTTGTTGATATTGGTGGAATCGATGACCATCACCAAGTGAATAGAGTTATACGACTGGGCTCTTTCGATTATCACGATAAATGTCACTCGTGATCGACCTACAGTAATAATTCACTCATGCGCCTCGATACGAGAATGATCTTCATTGACCCTTGATTTATTATTAATACTTGCAATATTGTCATAATTTGATTGTTTTGAACTCCTTTGTCAGTGCTTTACGTGGTGATTTCCCTCCCGGTTTTTTGTCGAGGTCCGTGTTGCTTATTTAATAAAAAAAGTTGTTTGTATTGTCTTATTATGTGTCTTTACGTTCTTAGTTCCGTGTTGTGATGTGCGTTTACATTTCCGGAAAAAAACGATGTCCTGTTCGTTCTTTATCTCCAGTTGTTTTGTTGGAGGGTTCGTGTCTTATTCAATTTATTTATGTTTGTTTGTGTATAGTATTTTTTTATTTGTCTTCCTTCTTGTATCTTGTGTACCTAATGTTGGCAGTTTAATCTGGATTGTCCATTTTTTGATTGCCCCTTCGGTCTTCTCTAACGTTTATTTACAGTTTCTCTGGATTGTCCATTTTTTGATTGCCCCTTCGATCTTCTCTAACGTTTATTTACAGTTTCTCTGGATTGTCCATTTTTTGATTGCCCCTTCGGTCTTCTCTAACGTTTATTTTCTTCCTCCAGTAATTTTTGGGAAAGCTTTTGATAATCTTTCTTTTCATCAATTATAAATGTGGTTGACGTCCCATGGGGGTCTCTTTGAACCATCCGTGATGCGGTGGGTGATCGATGGAGAGGCCAAAGGGTGATTTATCTGTTGTCCTAGTTTGTGGACGGTGGCTGTGACACATTACTGGGGCATGTTATAATAATAATAATAATAATAATAATAATAATAATAATAATAATAATAATAATAATAAAAAAAAGAAGAGGTGGAGTAAGAAGGGCAGACAATACAATGGTCAACAAACAAAAGACAAGAAGGCAGACAATGGTGGACAAACCAGTTCACCGGACAAAATACTACTACTGTTCACACCAATGCATAATTATAGTCTGAAAATAAATATACAATATTGGTGTATTGACGGTAAATATAGAATTGATGTGGTGAGGCTTAAAAACGGGGGAAAAGCAAACTTTAGCGAGTCTTTCTATCCGTTTCGTGCCGAGCCACAGACATTTTATATTTACTGTCAATACACCAATATTGTATTTATCCTGCAACAAAATTTGCACCAGCAAAAAATGTTATTAGTTTAATAATAAAAAAAAAGATAACGAAAACCCCATTGATATCTCAATAGGAGTTCCGGTAAGGGGCATGGCTTAATAGCTTTATTAGGCGAATGTGAAAAGTGTTATTATGACACCGTCATAATAAAGCTATTGTTTATTTCAACCCATTTATTATGACAAAAAAATAACCCTATTGCAGGACAAAATTTGTCAAAAGGCCATCATCATCATTGTATCAAAATAATGTATATCATACCACTATAGTGACCGAGAAATCAATCCAGCAAACATTTTAAAAATCTGTCGTTCAAGAAGTTGGAGAATACCCGCCCTTTTTAAAGAACAAACTTGAAGGTTTATTTGAAATATTGAAGCTAAAGGACTAATTTATCAGGTTAAACATACTTTAAACCATATAATCGGACTGAGTAATTAACTAAGAGTATATCTTGCAAGATGTATTGACCCTCCCCTCCCCCTTTTTTAAAGAACAAACTAGGTAGTGCTGCTGAAATAATAACAAAGACATGTGACTCTAGTTATCAGTAATGATGATCAATTATAATGGACGTTAAACCATTTACTCAGACAGAGTACTAATTAAAAATATGTGTTTCAAGAAAGGTCAGACCCCCTTTTTAAAGAACGAACTTGATGGTGTATTTGAAATGATAGTGAAGCTAAGGGACTGCAGTTGACAGTAACGGCAATAAATGTATGTTAAACCATATACATGTACTTCGAAATATTACTGATTTCAAAATCTATCTTCTTTCAAGAAGTTTTAGTCCCTCATTTTAAAGAATAAATTCGATGATTTATTTGAAATAGTACCCAAGCCAAGGGATTTCAATTATCAGTAATGTTGTTTAATGTACACATTATATATATATATCCAGAAAGATTACTGATAACAATATCTGTCTTTCAAGATGCCTTAGTCCCCTACACCCGTTTAAGGAACAAACTTGATGGCATACTTGATATAAGAACGAAGAAGATGGACCCAAGTTAATAAACACTATACCATATGCTCACACAGAGCACTGCTTTAAAAACTCTGTCTTTCAATTTTTTTTAACAAAAGTGATTGTGTATTTGAAATAATTAACACAGCTAATTAACATAATTAACATAATTAACATAATTAACAGACTCCAGTTATCAGTAATTTGCGTCTAATACACGTTGTGCTAAATACTCAAGACAGTGAATTGATTTATAAAGCTGTCTTTCAAGATGTCTCAGCCCCCTACCCCCTTTAAAGAACAAATCGAAATAATAGCAAAACTAAGGGACTACATCACAACTAGCAATGGCGGTAAAAATACCAATAGAAAATAATAATATGAAATGTACATACATAATGCCATCATTATTAGAACTGTCAACATACAGGTGCAGACCCAAAAAACCTTCCGAATGAAGCATGTCTTCATAGTTCCGAGTTATTTCATTGACATCCATATCTAGTCATTTCTGTATATATGTCATTATATATGTCTTCCTATGTCAAACTAAAAGCATGTTTAAGTGGTTTCCTGTTTTGAATTTTAATAAGTATGTATATTGTTTTAATTTCATATGATATATACAAGCAATATGTGTAAATGAAAGGTATGTTAAATGTCTTGTATGATATTTTTAGAACGTGAGTGTAAATAGATTAATAAGCTAATTACACAATAATAGACAATATAATATGACTTAAATTTTATTCAAGTAGAACGATGCGGTTCAGTGGGTAATTTGCAATAACAGTTAAATACTCCACGAGCGGAGGTATTGACCCAGTGATAATAATCAAAACGTAGATATTTAAAGGGATATTGTCTACCACAATCGTAATTTTTTCATACCCAAAATTATTGTCGTTTTCCGTACTGACCTTCATAAAATGAAGATTAAGCACCGAATTATTGGCGAATACGCTACGAAACGTTATTTTTTCGATATAAAAAAGCTGACCATCGTTACTGGAAGCTAATTAATTATTCACTGACCTGAGCGAGGCCAAATCTATTTTTATGCCAGTAGCCCGGATGCTGCAGCATGGATGTTAAAATTCGTTTTTGTTTACCTCGCAAATACGGTCGTTTTATGCCATTCATTGACAATAATTTGCTGTTGCCAGGTGCAAGATTACATATATTGAATAATTTCTACCGAAAATGATCATAGGCATCATCATAAATTCATAAAATATGAAAAACGATTGAGAAAAGAAGGAAAAAACATGTTCGGCTTACCTATCAAACAAAATATTTGCAAATTCAGCGCGAGTTTGGACGCGTAGCACTTCCTTGAGTTCGTTCCAACGGTTCAACTGATCCCCTACATATATCCTGCATTTGTTCCATTTGGAAGATACTTCACTTCTATTCATCTTTCTCTCTGAATCCGTCAATGTCCGCTTTCTTCCACGCGTTGACAGTTTCTCTTTTGCCCAAGAACCACATGTTGTTTATTGTTTCTAAACAGTGCGCATGCGCAAGACGTGTTCACATAGAAGGCCATATGAATAGATTTAAATATTGTCATCCAGGACAATAATTCTGATAACGATAGTTTTGGGTCTTTTTTGTCAAAAAATCGTATCTTTTGCAGCATAACTCGGTGTTAATCTTCATTTTATGAAGGTCAGTACGGAAAACGACAATAATTTTGGGTATGAAAAAATTACGATTTTAGTAGACAATATCCCTTTAATTCAATGTTAATTACGTGTTTCTAGAATAACCTCCATCAAGTACACTCATACTAAAATGAACAGAAAGCAAATTAATGTAAAAGTCTTTGAGAACAAGAAAAATGGGCCTAAACATGATGGCTAAAAATCGGCTAAGGTCAGATATATCTGAGTGTTAAAGTAATACATTTTAAATCTATATTATTATTCTTGGATAAAAGTTTATTAGTTCACATTTTACATAAGACAGCTGCAGCAGACATTTAATGGATTATGTAAGATTTGAAATTACACGGCACTGTGATATTTATTACTGTTATTTAAAGACTGGACAGTTTAATTAGACACTTGTTGACCTCATGTTTATTACCATATAATGTCTCTTATACACTTGACATCGCAAAATTAATTAGGCTAATGTTTGGCTCCGAAGTATCAGTTCAGTTAGTCTTAATAGTAAAGATTGAAAATATCACTATCTTATTCTAAATGAAACTTAGCCTTGTAAAACTGAGGAAGAAGAATCTTAGTTTTGATTATAATTACATTACTTGGACATATAAATTCTGTATATTCTCATTTTTACTTTTCTGTGTTCTATTTGTCTGCGTCCTGTATCTTGTGTACCCAATATTACCAGTTGCTCTGGAAAGTCCATTCTTGATTGCCCCTTCGGTTTTCTCTAACGTTTATTTGTTTTGCTGGTCTTCGTCCTGTGTCTTGTGTACCCAAGGTTACCAGTTTCTCTGGAATGTCCATTCTTGATTGCCCCTTCGGTTTTCTCTAACGTTTATTTGTTTTGCTGGTCTTCGTCCTGTGTCTTGTGTACCCAATGTTACCAGTTTCTCTGGAATGTTCATCCTTGATTGCCCCTTCGGTTTTCTCTAACGTTTATTTGTTTTGCTGGTCTTCGTCCTGTGTCTTGTGTACCCAATGTTACCAGTTTCTCTGGAATGTTCATCCTTGATTGCCCCTTCGGTTTTCTCTAACGTTTATTTGTTTTGTTTGCCTTCGTTCTGTGTCTTGTGTACCCAATGTTACCAGTTTCTCTGGAATGTTCATCCTTGATTGCCCCTTCGGTTTTCTCTAACGTTTATTTGTTTTGCTGGTCTTCGTCCTGTGTCTTTCTTGTGTACCCAATGTTACCAGTTTCTCTGGAATGTTCATCCTTGATTGCCCCTTCGGTTTTCTCTAACGTTTATTTGTTTTGTTTGCCTTCGTCCTCTGTCTTGTGTGCCCAATGTTACCAGTTTCTCTGGAATGTCCATTCTTGATTGCCCCTTCGGTTTTCTCTAACGTTTATTTGTTTTGCTGGTCTTCGTCCTGTGTCTTGTGTACCCAATGTTACCAGTTTCTCTGGAATGTTCATCCTTGATTGCCCCTTCGGTTTTCTCTAACGTTTATTTGTTTTGCTGGTCTTCGTCCTGTGTCTTGTGTACCCAATGTTACCAGTTTCTCTGGAATGTTCATCCTTGATTGCCCCTTCGGTTTTCTCTAACGTTTATTTGTTTTGCTGGTCTTCGTCCTGTGTCTTGTGTACCCAATGTTACCAGTTTCTCTGGAATGATCATCCTTGATTGCCCCTTCGGTTTTCTCTAACGTTTATTTGTTTTGCTGGTCTTCGTCCTGTGTCTTGTGTACCAAATGTTACCAGTTTCTCTGGAATGTTTATCCTTGATTGCCCCTTCGGTTTTCTCTAACGTTTATTTGTTTTGCTGGTCTTCGTCCTGTGTCTTGTGTACCCAATGTTACCAGTTTCTCTGGATTGTCCATTCTTGATTGCCCCTTCGGTTTTCTCTAACGTTTATTTGTTTTGTTTGCCTTCGTTCTGTGTCTTGTGTACCCAATGTTACCAGTTTCTCTGGAATGTTCATCCTTGATTGCCCCTTCGGTTTTCTCTAACGTTTATTTGTTTTGTTTGCCTTCGTCCTGTGTCTTGTGTACCCAATGTTACCAGTTTCTCTGGAATGTTCATCCTTGATTGCCCCTTCGGTTTTCTCTAACGTTTATTTGTTTTGCTGGTCTTCGTTCTGTGTCTTGTGTACCCAATGTTACCAGTTTCTCTGGAATGTTCATCCTTGATTGCCCCTTCGGTTTTCTCTAACGTTTATTTGTTTTGTTTGCCTTCGTTCTGTGTCTTGTGTACCCAATGTTACCAGTTTCGCTGGAATGTTCATCCTTGATTGCCCCTTCGGTTTTCTCTAACGTTTTTTTGATTTGCTGGTCTTCGTCCTGTGTCTTGTGTACCCAATGTTACCAGTTTCTCTGGAATGTTCATCCTTGATTGCCCCTTCGGTTTTCTCTAACGTTTATTTGTTTTGTTTGCCTTCGTTCTGTGTCTTGTGTACCCAATGTTACCAGTTTCTCTGGAATGTTCATCCTTGATTGCCCCTTCGGTTTTCTCTAACGTTTATTTGTTTTGTTTGCCTTCGTCCTGTGTCTTGTGTACCCAATGTTACCAGTTTCTCTGGAATGTTCATCCTTGATTGCCCCTTCGGTTTTCTCTAACGTTTATTTGTTTTGCTGGTCTTCGTCCTGTGTCTTGTGTACCCAATGTTACCAGTTTCTCTGGAATGTTCATCCTTGATTGCCCCTTCGGTTTTCTCTAACGTTTATTTGTTTTGTTTGCCTTCGTCCTGTGTCTTGTGTACCCAATGTTACCAGTTTCTCTGGAATGTTCATCCTTGATTGCCCCTTCGGTTTTCTCTAACGTTTATTTGTTTTGCTGGTCTTCGTCCTGTGTCTTGTGTACCCAATGTTACCAGTTTTTCTGGAAAGTTCATCCTTGATTGCCCCTTCGGTTTTCTCTAATGTTTATTTGTTTTGTTTTCCTTCGTCCTGTGTCTTGTGTACCCAATGTTACCAGTTTCTCTGGAATGTTCATTCTTGATTGCCCCTTCGGTTTTCTCTAACGTTTATTTGTTTTGTTTTCCTTCGTCCTGTGTCTTGTGTACCCAATGTTACCAGTTTCTCTGGATTGTTCATTCTTGATTGCCCCTTCGGTTTTCTCTAACGTTTATTTGTTTAGTTTTCCTTCGTCCTGTGTCTTGTGTACCCAATGTTTCCAGTTTCTCTGGATTGTTCATTCTTGATTGCCCCTTCGGTTTTCTTTAACGTTTATTTGTTTTGTTTGCCTTCGTCCTGTGTCTTGTGTACCCAATGTTACCAGTTTCTCTGGAATGTTCATCCTTGATTGCCCCTTCGGTTTTCTCTAACGTTTATTTGTTTTGCTGGTCTTCGTCCTGTGTCTTGTGTACCCAATGTTACCAGTTTCTCTGGAATGTTCATCCTTGATTGCCCCTTCGGTTTTCTTTAACGTTTATTTGTTTTGTTTGCCTTCGTCCTGTGTCTTGTGTACCCAATGTTACCAGTTTCTCTGGAATGTTCATCCTTGATTGCCCCTTCGGTTTTCTCTAACGTTTATTTGCATTGTTTTCCTTCGTCCTGTGTCTTGTGTACCCAATGTTACCAGTTTCTCTGGAATGTTCATCCTTGATTGCCCCTTCGGTTTTCTCTAACGTTTATTTGTTTTGTTTGCCTTTGTCCTGTGTCTTGTGTACCCAATGTTACCAGTTTCTCTGGAATGTTCATCCTTGATTGCCACTTCGGTTTTCTCTAACGTTTATTTGTTTTGCTGGTCTTCGTCCTGTGTCTTGTGTACCCAATGTTACCAGTTTCTCTGGAATGTTCATCCTTGATTGCCCCTTCGGTTTTCTCTAACGTTTATTTGTTTTGTTTGCCTTTGTCCTGTGTCTTGTGTACCCAATGTTACCAGTTTCTCTGGAATGTTCATCCTTGATTGCCCCTTCGGTTTTCTCTAACGTTTATTTGTTTTGCTGGTCTTCGTCCTGTGTCTTGTGTACCCAATGTTACCAGTTTCTCTGGAACGTTCATCCTTGATTGCCCCTTCGGTTTTCTCTAACGTTTATTTGTTTTGCTGGTCTTCGTCCTGTGTCTTGTGTACCCAATGTTACCAGTTTCTCTGGAATGATCATCCTTGATTGCCCCTTCGGTTTTCTCTAACGTTTATTTGTTTTGCTGGTCTTCGTCCTGTGTCTTGTGTACCCAATGTTACCAGTTTCTCTGGAATGTTTATCCTTGATTGCCCCTTCGGTTTTCTCTAACGTTTATTTGTTTTGCTGGTCTTCGTCCTGTGTCTTGTGTACCAAATGTTACCAGTTTCTCTGGAATGTTTATCCTTGATTGCCCCTTCGGTTTTCTCTAAGGTTTATTTGTTTTGCTGGTCTTCGTCCTGTGTCTTGTGTACCAAATGTTACCAGTTTCTCTGGAATGTTTATCCTTGATTGCCCCTTCGGTTTTCTCTAACGTTTATTTGTTTTGCTGGTCTTCGTCCTGTGTCTTGTGTACCAAATGTTACCAGTTTCTCTGGAATGTTTATCCTTGATTGCCCCTTCGGTTTTCTCTAACGTTTATTTGTTTTGCTGGTCTTCGTCCTGTGTCTTGTGTACCCAATGTTACCAGTTTCTCTGGAACGTTCATCCTTGATTGCCCCTTCGGTTTTCTCTAACGTTTATTTGTTTTGTTTGCCTTCGTCCTGTGTCTTGTGTACCCAATGTTACCAGTTTCTCTGGAATGTTCATCCTTGATTGCCCCTTCGGTTTTCTCTAACGTTTATTTGTTTTGTTTGCCTTCGTCCTGTGTCTTGTGTACCCAATGTTACCAGTTTCTCTGGAATGTTCATCCTTGATTGCCCCTTCGGTTTTCTCTAACGTTTATTTGAACTAACAAACAAAGTTGAACATAAGTGTCAAACCAAAGACTATGAAATTGCTATTTGTTGCTTCTCCACTAAGCACACAGCATTAAGGAGAAAGAGCAAAGACTTGTTGGCTCGGAATCAGGATAATGTGATCGAGTGGGGCGACATGTCTACCCGCGGACTGTTGTTTCAGTGAGCTAGTAATATAAAAATCCAACTAAGAGTGTTGGTCTAGTACAAAGCGGACCTCATCATCATCTCATTGAAAATTAACTTGTTCTCGCTATGATATAGCTGAAAAATTGCTGAGTAGGCGTTAAACAACAATCATTCATCACTCCTTTGGATAATTTATTATTAGCAAATCCATAATATTTCTACTTTGAGTAACAAATATTCTATACTGTTTATTCCATTAGGAATTAATGTTGTAATATTTTTTTATATGAATAAATATATTGCAATATTTGTTCCATTCCGGCGGAAATATGATCACATTACATCGTGTCTTATTGATACTGTGTTATATATAATGACGTTACGCGCGATGTTGGTGATACTTTGACTAAATAGAACATAAAATAAGTAAAACGAATGTAGAATTTGTTTTTATTGATGGATTTTGATTTCCGATACATGCTGCTATAGGGAATTATACGAATAATTGTTTTATTAAATTAGATATGGATTATTTTTGCTTTTGAAAACGAATTTGTCGGAATAAAACGTCATTAACACACATTTTTCTCATGTAACGCGTTACAAAATGTCCGTATGTTTTTTTTTACATTTTCTCAGTAAAAACATAAACAAAACGTTTTTTGGACCAATGTTTGTGGGACTGGAAGCAGAGTCAGCGTACTTTATGACGTCATTAACTGTTTCTGCTTAAAGGAAAGTTGAACGGAAAAAATCGGTAAATTCACGGAAAGAAAAGAATGTAACGCTGAAGGAAAACATCTGCATGCCAAAACACAAGCTTTATTTCAGCTACGTTTTACAAACTTTTCACAAAAAAAGTATACATATCAAATGTGATTATCTTAAAAAACGAAAAAATCTTTTCAAGAATGTTTTTTTTAAAGAAAGTTAAAAAATATTTCTAAAGGAGTAAGCTCAACAAAATGTCCAGTTGCAACTTGACGTCAAAAAATCACGAAGTATAAAACTTTACACATTCAAAACTATATTTTTCGCTCATAATTTTCGTGCCAAATCCAAATAACATAAATGTTCATTTTCAGTGGCAGAGAATGAACTTAACAAACTTGATTTCGGATAAAAATTACGTTTCTACGTAAAATTGTAGAACGTTACCCAATTTGTCCAGTGAACGTTTTTTTCTTATCGACGACAAAATAACGTCGCGCAACATAAAATCTTGCTATATTTTTCAAAGGGAAGTTTTCTATTAAAATGAAAACAAATAGATAAATAAACAACAATAAAAAAAGCGAAACATAAAACAAACAATCGATATCAAAACTTGAAAAACAACAAACAAAAAAGTTAAAACAAAATACAAAAATTATGTGTTTCCGCTTACCCGAGCGACCCTAATTAAACTGACTTCATGACCTTAATTTTGTTGGTATCATTTTTGAACAAGCATTGCAAAAAAGAAGATATGCATTGTAGAAACTATAATAATATAATAGTAAAAAAAATCGGACAATATAATTTTCTACCGAAAATGTACCAGCTGCCGACTAAATTTATTTAAGCACTTTAGCGGAAGCACATAAACCTTTTTGCATATGAAAAGAATGAATGATTTTTTGTGGTTAACGCCACGTTCAGCAATATTTCAGCTATATTTTGGCGAAAAGTTTTAGTGGTGGAGGAAGCCGGAGTACCCGGAGAGAACCACGACCCTGGGCAAGCAACAGGTAAACTTTATCACTTGCGGCTGCGAGTCGAGTACACCCTTTTTTGTAATTTACAAAGCTGGGCGCGAACCCACGCCGTATTGGTGATAGGCTTGTATGAGTTGTTAGATCCAACGACATAACTCATTGAGCCACCCAGGCCCCCCCCCCCCCATATGAGAAGAGTGTAGGTCTAATCTTAAAGGGTGTTGTTTACATATGTCGAAATACAATTTACATCTATTCAATGAACAAAGAATAATTTTAAATACATGTATGCACATTTCATTCACATGACTTTCAGTGATCATGGCACCGGAAATTTTAAAACGGAAAATCAAAGATGGATGGGACGTTACACACGAAAGGGGAACAACAGTTGTCAAGGGATATTACTTTAAAAAGATTAACAATAATATTTTAAATTACAGACTGGTGAAAAATGTTATTGCATATGTCCCATTTTTATCGGTTAAACATATTCTTCTAGTTGATATATATACTAATTTACTTCAATTGACTGAGAATGATCACCTTGATATTTTGTCTGCAATTGATTTACATGAAAATTAAAAATGTGAACTGAATTATTTTAATTATAATTTCACTGGATTATGCATACGATATTACGATACATTTTCAAAAATACAACGTATACAATCAATCAATAAACATACAGAATATGATAATCTCATTTTAGAGCAACACTATACTTTCAAAGAAAAATTGATACAGTACAGTCACATAACAGAAACAATAAATAAATACAAAAAGGGAATAAAAACGAAATAAAACAACAAAACAAATAAGCAAACAAACAAACATTGAAACAAACACCGTAAAGGAAAAACACTGAACAACACATATATAAACAAGCAAGCGGAAATAAAATAAAAATCAATAAAAACAAAAAGTGAAATTCCGAAATGAAGAACAATACATCAAAACACACCCACACCACCTCCATCCTAACCAAACCCACGGTATGCAAACACAAATAAGGAAGAAGAAGAAATGAAAAAGAAGACGCGAAACGTTCTTTTCAACGTTAATTATGTGTAACGTAAAGTGTCACCAACATCGCGCGTAACGTCAATGCAATACATGTATGAAAATAACAAATACTTTAAGCATAAAAATTGTCAACATATTTTTGAAAAATGAGAAAATAAAGGATTGAATCACAGGGACTCGTTTCTTATATATATTTATTTACTATCTACGTCTATCCATAAAGAAAGGTCCTTATCGGTTTCGCGTCGGTTGCCTCAGTTCACGGTCGAAAAAAAATGTTTTCGAATTTTTAAATGACCTTAAATTTATTCTCTACTTGAAATATGATAATTTTTCTACAACATGGTGTATGACACGCCTACCTTTGTTGTCAATCATCTACGTCAGAGCTCATTATATAATCCAATTTGAAATACACAAAAACACCTAATTTTTTTCCGGCAATACCGAATAAAAAAAACAATAAAATCACCTGTAAAAAATACACGAGGTTTTTTCTTGTTTTGTCTGTCAAATATCAATATTAGTGATGATAAAGTCTACAACTTTGTTGTCAATATCGTAGATTTAAATGAGTTTATAAGTTACTGTTATAAATACAACCAAATATTCCAAGTTTATTTTTGGATATTTCGATTGACCAATCAGAGGGCTCCATCCTATTTACTGCTGGGTCGGTATTGCCGGAAAAAACATTTGGTGTTTTTGTGTATTTCAAGTTGGATTATATAATGAGCTCTGACGTAGATAATTGGCAACAAAGGTAGGCGTGTCATACACCATGTTGCAGAAAAATTATCATATTTCAAGTAGAGAATAAATTTAAGGTCATTTAAAAATTCGAAAACTTTTTTTTCGACCGTAAACTGAGGCAACCGACGCGAAACCGATATGGACCTTTCTTTATGGATAGACGTAGATAGTAAACAAATATATATATGAAACGAGTGCCTGTGGATTGAATCATGAAATATAACCCACCGATCATTTGAACTTGGCGACAACATATTGTCCACAATACTCGTACAAAAAATATACGAGTATTGTAAAAAAAATTGAAAAAAAGAAAGAATATTGTTATAATAAATATTGAAATTCAATAATATTTTGATGATAAGTAATAAACATAGATGATATTTAATGTCTTTTCAAATCACTTTTGAATAAAAAAAAGTAATTACATGGTTTCATTTTTGACAGCTTGGGTTTGTGTTTTTACAAGATTGACATGTTGTCAACAACAATACTAATTAGATCTAATATAAAATTATTTAGCTTTTAGTTAGTTTTAGGTATTTTCACTATTTTCCAAATTTTTTTAATCATTTATAATCATTTTAATACATATTTATTTTTGATACATAACACAATTAGATTCTTTTTATGATATTTTGGTGGCCCTTAAAAGGGCCGTTGTTATATTTCTGGTTGATGTTGTCTTTAGAATGGGTACTGCTCTGAAATGTGTCTGCATAGGTTGTAGAAAGCATCTTTGGTGGTAGTTCCCCATCTGTCTCTCCACATTCTCTCGTCTAAGTAAGATGGTAGAGCGTCGGATCTTACACCTTTCATGACCTTGAATTTGTACTTGGTCTTGGCCCAATATGATTCTATGCTTTGTGTGTGGACGCCTGTAGATGGGTCGACGAAATTAACCGAATGGTTGACTGTCTCTAATCCCTTTTGGGATTCGAAGCCAGAGTTGTTTTCTGATATTGCCTGCCTCCAAAAGGGATTAGACTGTCTCATGTTGTAGACCAAGTTTGGGTTGTATCTGTCGGTAGGCACGCCATTCGTCCGAGTAAACAATGGAGCCAGGTCGTACCACTTTCTGGATGATTGGCAGTAGAGTTGCTGCATCTCTCTTTGCTACAGTCTGCATGTATGTAACTGCCGCTTTGGTGGATGTGTCGGCGATCCTGAAGACCCATGTTTCTTTGTCTGGTCGTCTGCCCCTTTGGTATTTAGATTTGTGGTTAAATAGACTTTCGTCTATCTGCACAACGACTCCTGGTCCGCCTAAGTCGGATGGGGTGTTCAGTAGCTTGGTGCTGCAGACATCTCGCATGTACTGGTAGAGTTGTACTATGGTCTTTTGTGAGACACCAGTAGTATCTGCTGCACTCTTGACGGTGGTTTCGCCGCTCCACCAGTACACCAGGTAGACCAATTTGGCAAGTGGAAGTCGAGAAATAAAGTCAATTACCAAGGCAAAAGACTTAGCATCAACCCTATAGCTTGAACAATCATAAACTTATGACAAAAAACGTGCAGTGCAACTTCTTGTAGACAACCCGGGCACTGGTCACAGCATCAAACGCACCAGAACAGATGATACAGAAAAGAAAGATACAATGGAAGAACTGGCAAGAAGTCAACCCATGGAGGTTAAAACTATCGACAACATGAGGCTTTCTTTACTAGCAATAGAAGTATATGAACGTTTGTAGTGACTTAATGTAATAATTATTTATTTATTGTTACTTGTAACACATGTGCTCATATCTTGAAAATATTAACAAAAATGTTATATAGTTTTATATTCTTTCACACTACAATACAGGTAAATGACCCAGAGAGGCATCATTGTCAAACACAATAAACAAAAAACCTTGTTAAAACACAACCCAAGCTGTTACCAATCACAAAATTTTATTAAATTCTTTTTTTTTTATACAAAAATCCTAATATTTATTACTTTTTTTTTTACCAAAAATACATTTTCATTGTCATTTTATTTTCTTGTGGACAATACTCGTATACGATATATTGTTGTCGCAAAGTTCAAATGATTCTAACCCACTCTTCATACAACAGAATAAAACCACGAAACGTATGAATATGGTTCTACTATATATATATATATATATAGAAGTCTAGAAGATTGTGCAACGATACCGATAAAGGTGTTACAAAAAATATATTGACAAAATTTTCGATCAACAAATGACCTTCCTCAGTGTCTATCAAAGTTAGACTGAGTTTGTAAAGATTAGATGGTATAATTACAACTCACTAAATAGTCAGGTGACAAAGTGTGACGTATTAAAAATCTTTAACTCCCTCATTTTTAGTTAAATTTCTGCATGACCGTTCCTCCAATTTCCTGTCGAAGATCATCAGCGGTTTATATGTATACCAGAATGTACACAACATATAAGAACTATGAAATAATACACTCAGCTACGATATATTGCACACTTTATATCTGAGCTGTAGTTTTATTACTCTCAGATAGCCGTACGCGTGGAATAATCAACGACCTAGATGTGATATTGTAAGGTAATTTATACCACGGTTTTCCGAGTTAAACGGTTAAACAATCGAACGCGAAGAGCTAAGTGGTTAAACAATATCACGCTTCGCGTTCGATTGCTCAACCGTTTAACTCAGACAAGCGTGGTATGAATATTACATGTGAACAGGTGTCACAATGACATGCATGATTATCTACTACAAGTGTAATTAACCTGACAAAGGTGTTTGTAATCCACCCATGCATGACGAATATAAGACATTATCGATGACCGATCATTTGTATATATACATATATTATATCTTGTGAATACCATTTGAGACAAGTACACACATATTTTAACACTATAACTTGTTCCAAATATTATGAAAAGTAAGTATGAAATATAATAAAATGAAATACCAAAATTTAACAGAAAAATCGTAAAAAAGAGGCAAAATCGATGTCTCTAATACATAAAGAGACGGTCATTGTAATTTTAAATATATATATTTCATATAAAACCACAATTTTCTTTTTAAAAACAAAGGCAGAATTAAATGCAGCTTTACACTGTTTTCAGCATAATCTTAAAATCCTAGAGTTCGCGAGTTAAAAACAATTCAATAATAGTACTTTTGAAGACAAATAAGTTAAGTTTGTGTTAAAAATCGTGAATATTAAAATCCGTGCTTTTTGGAATAATCACAAAAAACTACACACGTTGTCGCTTTTGTTGGTGAAAAAAATTCACCCAAATCGAACAATAATTGACTTTGGAATAATGTTTTGAAAAATTTGATTTTATATGAAATATAATAGTAAAAAATTATAATGATGGAATACTTTTTGTACGTCTCTGTACATGAACACCACACACTCTCCTTGCAAGATACATTCATTTTAATAAAACGTGGCCGGGTTCTACCAGCTTTATGAACCCAAACATCCCTCTTAGTGAAACGATGAGGTCATGCAAGTGTTTTCCTAATTTTAGTAAAATGCCAACCCTAAACAAAATATGGCATGTGATAGTCACCACGCAAACAAATGGGGGTGGGGGGTCGTATTTAAAGTTTTACATGAATTTCTATTATTTTAATATTTTATGTTATCTTACTAAGATTAACTGTTTAAAATTTAGAAGAACAATCATTCAGTTTGGGTATGATCCTATTTTGCTTTCAAAGTGTTCCTTTCCACCGAAGTTCTTTACTTATTTCAGAGCTAGCCAAAACACCTCAAGCCAAATTTATAAAAGAAATTATTGTTCTCTTGCAATGTGCAATGTCTCCTGAAGGAAACTTGACCTGTTCACCTGCTTCAAACACAAATGTTACAGCCTAAACACATATTCCACTCCCTCTGCCTATTCAAACAACAAAATCCAAAAACCGCAAAAATTTCACACCGCAGAAATTACCGGTTATATGGTATTTAATTGACCAATGAAACGTGTCTGAAGACATATTTAAATTGTAGAAATTGTGTTTGAATCCGGAGCAAAGGTAAGGAACTAAGATAATAGAAAGGATACCATTGATCGTGTAAATGTACGTTTAGGGAGATTTTTGTTGTTTTTATGAACCTATCAAATGTTAAACAGATATTTCAAATTAGGATTAAAATAAAAAATAAGTACTTACTAGTGCATGCACATATCTGCAGAGCTGCCAAAATAATAGTGAAATGGTGAAACCAAAACTTATGTCGGCACATATTTATATATTAATTCCAACATTTGAATTCTCCATTTCCTTCGAATTATCTTGAGCATGCCACATGCCGTAATTGTCGCTGATCCCGAAACCGATAACACACACATATACATTAGTACCTACATGTCAAATTGTCATCAGTATATACATTTTATTATTATCGGTGGTGTCATTACCTTTTCGACCCTCAGGTACGACACAATACAAGGTTAAAGTAGGAAAAACCAAATGTAATTTTTCATACAAACCGGACACAGAATGTTGAAGAAAAAAGAGTTACAACGAGAATATTGAAATTATGATAGATTTACATGACGTTTTAATTTGTTTGATATCTTTTCTTTCAATAGGGTCTTGTTTGTATTTTTGTGTCATTTGAAATTCACATAAAGTATGTAAATACACCTTTATATTAAATTAAAGATTGAAATTTATTAAAAGCCTTTGGAAAAAGTGTGTATAATAGACCAGTCACAGGATAGGGTAACCCTGTAATACCTATATTTTTATAAGGAAATTTCACATAAAGTATGTAAATACATCTTTAAAATTAAAGATTGAAATTTATTAAAAGCCTTTGGAAAAAGTGTGTATAATAGACCAGCCACAGGATAGGGTAACCCTGTAATACCTATATTTTTTTATAAAGAAATTTGTACTTGCGTTCTGTGTGTAATTACAATCCAATTTGAAAAGGCTTACTATATCCAGTTGTCAATGTTTCGACCCTGATATGGGTTTTATTTTTAGATTATTTGTTATTGATATTTAATGTTCCCACAAAATGTGGTTAATATTATAACTAATATTATATACTTATATAAATATCTTGAATTTGATTTGATAAAACACTGTCACGTGATATTTATCAATTCGTTGGGTCAACCGTTAATCGTAAGGTCTCATAGTAAGGTTCACCGCTCGCGAGGAAATCCCAAGGAAATTCCCATGTGAGCCTCACGTGTTTCCAATTATAGTTACTTCCCTTGATTCAACGGACAACAAACATGGCGTTCAGCGAAAGGTTAGTCGCTGTATATACTATATCGAATATTTTCGCAAAGCCGCAGGTATTCTATTACTTGGTGTCTGATGCAAAAATATTCGATATAATATACCAATTATCACCCTTGTTGGAGTGTGACCCGACGGTTGGTCTCCCTTCGAAAGGTTAGGTCACCCTTGGGTGACCTTACTTTTCTCTGGGAGACAAACCGTCGGTTCACACTCCATCAAGGGTGATAATTGTATAAGACCCTCCTCCATCAGGTATAGGCAACCTTAGCCGATGTTAGCTGTCCTTACTAGACCCTTTTTCTTGCTCCCAAGACGTTTTAGTTGTTTGGCTTTCAATGCTTTGACCTTGAGCGTACATGATGAAGGTTATTCCAAAAGCGCGTCGCGCGCACTAAGTTAGATATCTACGCTTCTATTCATTGTATGGTCTTTCGACTTACGACTTTTGATTGCCTCTTTAGTATCTTCAAACTTTTCATTCACATTAAAGATCTTATAAGAGGCAGGAGCTGCTTACGTTTCGCGATCACCTTGGTTACCCGTGTTGCTCATCGTTTTAGTTTTCTGAGTTGTGTTGTGGTCTTGCGAATTGTTTGTCTTCGTCCTGTGTCCTGTGTGCCCAATGTTGCCAGTGTCTCTGGATTGTATATTCTTGATTTCCCCTTCCGGTTTCTCTAGATTGTATATTCTTGATTTCCCCTTCCGGTTTCTCTAATGTTTACTGTAAACGCTGTTAATCTTGTTTGTCAAACCCATGTAATTAGAAACAAAATAGTATAGCTTAAAATAAATCTACATGACCTTTCAAAATATGAAAAGTAAACAGTGAATTCTTCCAACCTCAAACAGTCTTTCCGGTTGGAAAAAAATTTCATAGGACATAATTTGCAAAATCAATTCATTATATGGATTTAACGTAAACCGAGTGTAAAGTTCACCAATGTAATTTTTCCACCAGCTATAAAAATGCTATTTTAACTATTAATTTTTTTAAAGAAAACGACAAAAACACAAGTAATGCAACATATATACAAGTATGAAAGCGGTTATGGAGCTGTCTTGCTGAATTGTCAGCTGTACTGGGCGATTTTTGACCTTAGCTGATTTTGGCTATCATGTTTAGGCCCTTTGGTTTCATTGCTCCCAAAACTTTAAATTATTTTGCTTTCTAATCTTTCGATTTTGAGCGTACCCGATGAAGGTTATTCCAGAAACCCTTTGTGCGCACTAAATTAGATATCTATGTTTTTATTGATCACACAGCAGTATTCAAATATCATTTTCAGTTCTCAAAATAAAATACAACTTTAGTGGTGATAGGCACTGATTGTATAGGTAGTTGTAAATCCAATTACCATACGATCACGACAATAACGTGTACTGATGATAAACTCCCAGTAATGTTATCTAATTCATTAAGTTAATCCCAATACTTTACAATTACAATGGAAAATATCAGCATAAGAATCTGATCCACGACTGTATTTAATATCAGCATAACAATGTGATCCACGACTGTATTTAATATCAGCATAACAATGTGATCCACGACTGTATTTAATATCAGCATAACAATGTGATCCACGACTGTATTTAATATCAGCATAACAATGTGATCCACGACTGTATTTAATATCAGCATAACAATGTGATCCACGACTGTATTTAATATCAGCATAACAATGTGATCCACGACTGTATTTAATATCAGCATAACAATGTGATCCACGACTGTATTTAATATCAGCATAACAATGTGATCCACGACTGTATTTAATATCAGCATAACAATGTGATCCACGACTGTATTTAATATCAGCATAACAATGTGATCCACGACTGTATTTAATATCAGCATAAGAATGTGATCCACGACTGTATTTAATATCAGCATAACAATGTGATCCACGACTGTATTTAATATCAGCATAACAATCTGATCCACGACTGTATTTAATATCAGCATAACAATGTGATCCACGACTGTATTTAATATCAGCATAAAAATGGGATCCACGACTGTATTTAATATCAGCATAAGAATGTGATCCACGACTGTATTTAATATCAGCATAAGAATGTGATCCACGACTGTATTTAATATCAGCATAACAATGTGATCCACGACTGTATTTAATATCAGCATAACAATGTGATCCACGACTGTATTTAATATCAGCATAACAATGTGATCCACGACTGTATTTAATATCAGCATAACAATGTGATCCACGACTGTATTTAATATCAGCATAACAATGTGATCCACGACTGTATTTAATATCAGCATAACAATGTGATCCACGACTGTATTTAATATCAGCATAACAATGTGATCCACGACTGTATTTAATATCAGCATAACAATGTGATCCACGACTGTATTTAATATCAGCATAAGAATGTGATCCACGACTGTATTTAATATCAGCATAACAATGTGATCCACGACTGTATTTAATATCAGCATAACAATGTGATCCACGACTGTATTTAATATCAGCATAACAATGTGATCCACGACTGTATTTAATATCAGCATAACAATGTGATCCACGACTGTATTTAATATCAGCATAACAATGTGATCCACGACTGTATTTAATATCAGCATAAGAATCTGATCCACGACCGTATTTAATATCAGCATAAGAATGTGATCCACGACTGTATTTAATATCAGCATAACAATGTGATCCACGACTGTATTTAATATCAGCATAACAATCTGATCCACGACTGTATTTAATATCAGCATAACAATGTGATCCACGACTGTATTTAATATCAGCATAACAATGTGATCCACGACTGTATTTAATATCAGCATAACAATGTGATCCACGACTGTATTTAATATCAGCATAACAATGTGATCCACGACTGTATTTAATATCAGCATAACAATGTGATCCACGACTGTATTTAATATCAGCATAAGAATGTGATCCACGACTGTATTTAATATCAGCATAAGAATGTGATCCACGACTGTATTTAATATCAGCATAACAATGTGATCCACGACTGTATTTAATATCAGCATAACAATGTGATCCACGACTGTACTTAATATCAGCATAACAATGTGATCCACGACTGTATTTAATATCAGCATAACAATGTGATCCACGACTGTATTTAATATCAGCATAACAATGTGATCCACGACTGTATTTAATATCAGCATAACAATGTGATCCACGGCTGTATTTAATATCAGCATAAGAATGTGATCCACGACTGTATTTAATATCAGCATAACAATGTGATCCACGACTGTATTTAATATCAGCATAACAATGTGATCCACGACTGTATTTAATATCAGCATAACAATGTGATCCACGACTGTATTTAATATCAGCATAAGAATGTGATCCACGACTGCATTTAATATCAGCATAACAGTCTGATCCACGACTGTATTTAATATCAGCATAACAATCTGATCCACGACTGTATTTAATATCAGTATAACAATGTGATCCACGACTGTATTTAATATCAGCATAAGAATGTGATCCACGACTGTATTTAATATCAGCATAACAATCTGATCCACGACTGTATTTAATATCAACATAACAATGTGATCCACGACTGTATTTAATATCAGCATAACAATCTGATCCACGACTGTATTTCTTTAATATTTTCCTCTTACTACAGTTGTCGGGATAATATGAAGCAGCCGGCCGCGATACTGGTATTACCAGTATTATAATATTTACAATACTGGTATTACCAGTATTATAATATTCACAATACTGGAAATACCAGTATTGTAAATATTACAATACTGGTAATACCAGTATTGTAACACTGTACAATACTAGAAATACCAGTACTGTAATGTTACAATACTGGTAATACCAGTATCGTACATATACCATACTGGATGTACCAGTATCGTGCATTTACAATACTGGAATACCAGAATCGTTGAGCTATACACAATACCGGAAGCTCCAGTATTCTTCATCCAACAATACTGGTAATAATAGTATTGTAAAACACACGATACTGGAAGCTCCAGTATTCTTCATCCAACAATACTGGTAATACTAGTATTGTAAAGCACACAATACTGGTAATACTAGTATTGTAAAACACACAATACTGGAAGTTCCAGTATTCTTCATCCAGCAATACTGGTAATACTAGTATTGCAAAAAACACAATACTGGAAACTCTAGTATCTGGTAATTTGACACGAGTGGGCAGAGCCTAATTTTAACTGTAAATCACAGCTCATTGTATTTACCGTTAGTATTAGGCTCCGCCCAGTCATGTCAAATTACCTTACCAATATATATCAAACTCTAAGGGACCATACAAAATATTTTGACATTACAGGGCTTTTGCCTCTTATGTTATGTACAGCAGAAATGACGTATGAGTATGAATTATATTCATTTCTTTTAGTATAATGTAGACATAAAAACTCGGGTTAACCGGAATTCTACCTAATCTTCCAATATCTGCAATACTGGTATAACCAGTATTTTCCAGAATCTTCCAGTATCTGCAATACTGGTATTACCAGTATTTTCCAGAATCTTCCAGTATCTGCAATACTGGTATTACCAGTATTTCCCAGAATCTTCCGGTATCTACAATACTCATATTTTGGCAATGACCAGTATCTTCTAGTATTGCAGATACTGGAAAATTCTGGAAGATACTGGAATACTAGTATTTACCAGTATCTGTACCAGTATTGCAGATACTGGAAGATACTGGTAAAATACTGGTATTACCAGTATTGTGTACCAGTATTGTAGTACCAGTATCGCGGCCGGCTGCTTCATATTATCCCAGTTGTCGTACCAATTTTACACAAATATTTCTACCCTTACATAATACTCCAATATCAACAGACATGTCGTAGCATTGACATTGAGTAATAATATTCACACTTATTAATATAAAATAGATAAAATTATTATTATTTCTCTTCAAATTCATACCCAGCTATTATTGTAAAAACCCAAACATTCAAAAAATGGGGAAGGGAAGGGGGGGGGGGGAGTTTCCAACTGTCATTTTCGGGGGGTTTCCAACTGTCATATTAAATTATTGATGAATGTAGCAATTGTAATTAAGAAAATCTGTAAGGGACCGACCATTTAACTTGCAGGGGGGGGGTTATGAATATTTAGAATATTTTTTCCCCAGAAATTAACATTAGGTTATATGACAAAAACTCTGAATCAGATTATTTTTTTTTCCTCCACCAAAATCAGAATATTTTTTTCAGCAACATTGGGAATCAGAATATTTTTTTAGAAAAAACCCAAAACCCCCCCTTCAAGTTAAAAGGTCCGTCCCTAAGTTACTATTACATTGCATATTCTGTACATTATGTTATATGCTGTATTATCGTATACTCTGTTCTCTCTGACATGGATTGTATGCTATATGTTATATGTCCTCATGTTACACAATTTTTGTCAGAGTGTTGTCACAAATTGTACTTATTACAATAATATTATTTTTCAAGTATTCTATTATATTTGTTGATGGTTACACTATTCATGTCATTTGTATCACATCACGTCAACAATTAAAATATTAAATATTAAATATTTGTTACAACATGTCATTTGTATCACATCACGTCAACAATTAAAATATTAAATATTAAATATGTGTTTCAACATGTCATTTGTATCACATCACGTCAACAATTAAAATATTAAATATTAAATATTTGTTTCAACATGTCATTTGATAAATTTTCAAAACAATGATTCAAAAATAGTAATAATTATAATAAAATATCCAAAATATAAAATAATAAAATAAACTTTTTAAATAAATGTTCAAATTAAATAAGTCCAAAAGTCACTCGGAGATAAGAGGGAGATATTATATGAGTATAATGATATCTACCTCTGTGATTGCCGCGGCTTCTTGTGTGGTAAAATGGTCCATTACCACATTGATGATTACTTTGAACAATGTTCTGCTCTGGTTTATGAAAATTTTGTAAAAAGTGCAAAAGTCACTAAGTGATATAACACTGAGTTAATAGGGGAACTGTAATGACAATAACACTTTCGGGTGGTAATTTCCTAGATGTAGCCATTCATGTTCACTTCCGAGTAAGAAATTACAGAATGAGTTGGAGTCTTTAGTGCCATACGTGATGAAATTTTGCGGTTTTAACAAGTTTTCAATGTTAATCACAAGAATCTGTATTTGTGATCCTAATGAGTTGCAATACAAGGTAGTTGGTTACAAGGTTGCATGGCGGACAAGTTTTTATTTGTGGAATTTCGGTCCATTATTTAGAGATGTATTTCGCCGATTGTGGCTTAGATCTGTTATTGACGCAAGTCCAAATTACAAATGATTTTCCTTCCGAATACAAAGATCTGAATCGAATGAAGTCCTTGTTGTTTTGCATTCTTGTTGTCTTTTGGTCGTGTTCTTTCGGAACTATTTTTAATTTGACCATTTTCATCCATTGACGTAATATCAATCTCCAGAATAGTCTGATATCGCAACCTGAGGCGTTGTCGATATATTGGAAGAATTTTTTCAAGGTACTGCTCGCATGCAAATAGTTAAGAATTACTAAATTCGTTATTAGCAACTTTGAATTCATTAAAGGATTGTTGTTAACGGTTGCGGGGTCTACCCTCTGAAGTACATTTTCTGTTGCTTCTCGTTCGTTGCGATGTGTCTGTTTCACTTTGGGTGTCCAATTCAGAACCGTCTTAACAGCATTATAGGCCCCCGGGCAAAACAGTACACTGGTACCTTTACCTACACAACCAATCACAGGAATAAAAATGGAAATGTCGATAAAATTAAACATATATTTATTGTATTGGTACTTGCAACAAAATCAGTGTTTAAGCATTAAAAAAACATGCTGTATACAACATATATAGATTAACATGGGCCGCTATGCTCGTGGGGCTCCCGGACAACTGCTCAGCGGGACCATGCGTTAAGACGGCACTAGTCTTATATGATTTGGTCCTTCGGTTATAACGATTGAAGGTATATACTTGGAGGAAGACTTTATTAGCCTCGATGTAAATTTTTCAGCTAAATCGTACTATTTCTACTGGCTTCTATAACGTAATTAATCTTGAATCCAGAGTGTCATCAATATCCTGTTGATAAAGACCAAAGGTCTGATTCGGAAGTTTTATGCCACGATGACCAAAGCTGTTCGACATATTTCCATTAATTGGAAGATCAAGTTTCTATAATAACCGATAGATGATCCGAAGTTAGGGTAAGTATGTCATCTTCAACAATTTTATATGACTGTATAAATAAACCGCATCATTTCACTAAGAGAGCGGATTGGATCTATGAAACTAATTTAACCCCGCCATTTGTATTAAAGTGTCTGTACCACCTTCAGGAAAGTAAACGGTCATGTATTTGTGTGTAAGGGTTATCGATTTTTCCGCTTTCTAAGATTTTGTTATTTGATTTTGGAATTGTTCCGACAGTGTGCTATTTTTGATTTTCATTTTATTAATAGACAATCAAAATATTTTTCCTCAATTCAATTGGAATAATAATCACAATAAATCACAATAAGCGGTATAATCCAAACGACGCGTTTTGATTGCAGCTGGAAAATGATGGAGACTATGTCTTTTGAAAACCCCCACACCACACCGATAGTTATTATTAAAGGTGAGCGGTTTATTTTATCCCAGATATAATTATAATAGGAACACACACATATACTGGTCACAACCAAGTTGAATTATGTCAATATATAATTATTTCATCGCTTAATTACAATATATATATAGATTTATGTCGCGAGTCCAGTACCTCCTGCCTTTATAACCATACATATAGACACATGTTTACGCAGACAATAATACAACAATTATATGAGATTCACAAAGTGTCATTTTTTTTCTTCTTCCGTCATGGTGTACTTGACATCGAATGGCCGCCATTGTATTTTTTTGGGGGGTCAATCTGACGGTTTGTATGACAACGTCTTTGTAAGGTGACATTTGTGTTTGCATCATTGCTTAATGTTGTTCAAAGCAAAACTAGCATTTCATGAGCGTGACATATGTTTGTCTTATTTCCGCTTGACAAAACGGAAACTGTTTATGTCATCTTTTAATGTCGCATGTAACAATTCATATTCAAAATCGGATTTTTAATAAATTAAAACGTAGATATCCAGTTTAGTGCGCACAACATATTTCTAGAATAAATTTCATCAGCAGGGGCGGATCCAGGGGGGGGGGGGGGGCGCAACCGGCGCGCGCCCTAAAATTGGAAAAAATATGATTTTTTGGCGTAAAATCGTGATTTTTCACACGAAATACCCCCAAAATTTTCGCGCCTCCCTCCGCTCGGTGGAATTTTTTTAAGTGCGCCCCCTAACTTGAAATTCTGGATCCGCCCCTGATCAGGTACGTTCAAAGTCGAAATGTTAGAAAGCCAAATAAATTTTTAAAGTTTTGGGAGCAAGTAAGGCTAACAGCCTAAACAGGATCGACACATTCGGCTATGGTCACCTATGCCTGATGGGGGACCACATAACTATTGATTTAATATGTAATTCGTCCTATGGTTTCTCTCGTATTTGTAATGGTATATTGTAATCCACTAATTCTTCCGAAATCGACCTTTTCATACTTCGAGGTGCCAAAAATTCAAGATTTCGTCTGCCCGTAGTTCGTAGGCACGTTTGTATTTTGTTTTAAGGGTGGGTTTATAATCAAGTTCAAGTGAGTGATTATTGCTTAACGCCAATTCAACTATATCATGGCGAGAACAAGTTAATGTTCAATGAGATGATGATGATGAGGTCCGCTTTGTACTAGACCAACACGCTGAGGTGGATTTTTATAGTGCTAGCTCAATATCTCGATCACACCTCGCTTTCCAGTGTCGTCGGAAAGATGTGTACCAATATTTGATAAATTTAGCGGCTGTGCTAGTTTGAGCGCCAATTTAGACAAAGCGCAAGCTGTGTTGGTTAGCTCTGGGATGCGTGTGTCATAGAATACTTACCTTATTGCCATTTACTTTGGAAACACTCCGAACAATTTATAGTCTAATGTTTGTGTTTTCTGTAAATATATGGCAATCATGAAACCCATTAACAACTACTTATTTTTACTAGTAAAATAAACCCATGGTCCGTATTTATTAGGAAGAAATATTCCATGGACTACTTCAACTAGCAAACTTTATTTTGCTAGAAATATAGGACCAATCAGACTTATTTCAATTGGATCAATTTATGGCTTACATACATTTAGTTTGTGTAAGCCCACTGTTTATTGATATATACTAGGTTGAGACAATAATATAGCCATTGTAGTCTGTTAAACATGTAACCCATGACACAACTGAGTGACATTTATAACACACAAATATGTTAAACTATGTAACCATCACCTTTTTAACCAGTGAGAAATAAATAATGAGAAGAAATCATTATGATAATGGCTTTGCTATATTAAAAGTCAAACGTTACAAACTTTATTTTTGCTTAAAATGGTTTATTAACTATACAAAAATGTCTTAAGCGGATACTGTTGATCGTGGGTTCGAGCCTCGATCGCATCAAACCAAAGATTATAAAATTGCATTTATTGCTTCTCCGTTAAGCACGTAGCATTAAGGAGAAAGAGTAAAGACTGGTTGGTTCGGAATCATGATAATGTGTCCGAATGGGGCGACATGTCTATCCACAGACTGTTGTTTCAGTGAACTAGCGCTATTAAAATCTAACTCAGCGTGTTGGTCTAGAACAAAGCGGACTCATCATCATCTCATTGAAAATTAACTTGTTCTCGCCATAATATAGCTGAAAATTTGCTGCGTTGGCGTCAAACAATTACTCACTCACTTACACTTAGCATCCTACTTTATTTTCTAATTAATTAATATTCTATTCACTTGTTCGAAACGTTACTTTGAAATTTTGTCACTTATAAATATGTATCCTATTTTGTCCTCAAAAATAAAAGCATAGATATCTAATTTAGTGCACACGACACGTTTCTGGTATAACCGTCAACTGGTACCCTCAAAGTCAAAAAATTGGAAAACCAGATAATTTAAAAGTCTTTAGGAGCAACAAAAACCAAAGAACCTAAACAGGAAAACCATAATGTACTAAGACCACTTATGTCTGTGTGAGAAAACCTTAGCTTTAGTAAATTACATTATTTCATATCAGTTCTAAATTCTACTTTTTCATTGGTGTAGAGATGGTCATGTGTCATGCATTAATCTGCGTTAAAGAAATTCACCAGTCATTAACATGATAATGCCCGCGGGCGTTATCATGTTAATGACCGCTCGAGGTTTTAGAGTTGCGACGTCCCTTTTTTTTTTAAAAACGGAACGGAGATCGTGCAGTTGTCAATGTAAACAAACATTGTACTAAAATGAACAAAATTATTTAGAAAGTCTTATTTCCTTCAAAGAAATAAAAAGAATAGTTACTTATGAATATGACATTATCGTGATAGATAAACTGCCCTTGGAACAATAGTATTGACTTCAACACTGATAATGCCCTCGCCTGCGGCTCAGGTATTATCACTGTTTCAGTCAATACTACTGTCCATTGGTCAGTCTATTAATCACGATAATGCTCTATACATAAGTAACTATTATATAATTATATAGGAACAGTAAATTTCAATAATACTATATCTAGCAAACTATGACTACAAACTGACTAATAGGCGTAAGAGACCCTCGGAGAATAATAGTCAACCAGCAGATGTATCGACCCATTGATAGTAATACAAACGTAGATATCGACCTTTAAGTAAGAGAATGATCATATACTTCTTCATCATTATAATTAAGGTTATGGTTTTAATGCCTCTTTCTAGAACAAAGCCGACACCATCTCCATGATATAGCAAATAATCTTTCATTTGGTGTTAAACAACAATCACTCACACTCAATAAGAACGCTGCTCACTCAGTTATATGCGAGGGTTGGCATTTTACTCACATTTGTTTCTCCTATTTTTAGATTGAATTTTGGAACTGTTCTGACAATCTGGTAATGCTTTGTGTTCCATTTAATAGTAATAATGGTGAATAATGTATTTAAATATATGTGGTTTGGTTTGTAGGATGTTTAACAACACTTTAAAAAATACTTCAGTTATATCTTTGTTGTGAATTTGATTGCAATTTTTGTTGGGGCGGGCGGGGGTGGAGAACCAAGAGGAAACACGGTAAATCACGGACTAAAATTCTTGAAATTCACTAACAGATGGCAATTTAACAGGTAGACGATCACGACCTAGATAATGATGGTGGTGGTGGTTATGGTGTTTAATGCCACTTTCATCAATATTTCAGTTATATCGTGGCTGTCAGTTTTATTGGTGGAGGAAACCGAAGAACCCGGAGAAAATCACCGACCTGCCACAAGTCACTGACAAACTTTATCACATAATGTTGCATCGAGTACACCTTGCCATGAGCGGGATTCGAACTCACAAGTGACTGCATTGGTAGATGTAAATCCACCTACCATGCGATCATGATCACTACGGTCACTCGCGGCCTCGAAAACTTCCTCTGTATAATATATAATCTTAAAAACTGTGCTTGATTACAAAATAAAATATGATTAAGCATTATAAGCAATTTCCCATTTTTTATTTAGCAACGGGTAACTAAAAAATCATTCGAAATTAGAACAAGCGCCTTGATTTTGGAGAATGTGCGTGCACAAATCTATTCGGATCGTAAAATGAACGTGAAACTTTCATACTTTGATGTCCCTGATTTCTCTGTTGTTTTGTTTGTAAGTTATAAGCATCTGATAAACCAAGAAACTGAAGATTCGTAACCATACTCTTTAAACGATCAGCCTTTTCCATGTCATCTACCGTTACAAATGGTGGCAGGTCAATACGCTTCTTTAAATATCGTCCAGTTTTCTCCATAACAGGAAGATTTATGTTAACTATGCCTGGAGGTAATGTAGGTGAAGGTGGACCTCTATCTTTTTTAGTTTTCTGTCTCGGACGCTTTCTCCTTTTCGATTTTCTCTTTGATGATTTTCGACGAATGAATGCTTGATTGCCCTCTAGTGTGTCAGGCTTAGATATTCTGTTACGTATGAATGCTTGATTGCCCTCTAGTGTGTCAGGTTTAGATACTCTAGTACGTATGAATGCTTGATTTCCCTCTGATGTGTCAGGTTTAGATACTCTATCTACGTCTAATTCGCCATGAGGAATTTCTACTATGCTTTTCGTGATGTTTGTTCCTTTGTTGCGGACATTAATGCTATCCGTTTGGACCTTTGGTGCATGGATTACGTGTGCTTTGATTTTCTTGGCTTTCATGTAATTTGTCTCAATATGTTTCGAGTGTATCAATTTTGCCTTTAGTAGTCCCGCCAACCCAGAAGGAATCGTCGGTGTTGGCAAAGGAGGTTCAATTTTATGTTGGTTTGTTGATGACCCTTTGTCACTTTGATGTTCTGTTTTATGACCATTCTGATCAATGTAATGCTCTTTATTTTGATCAAGATGAGATATTGGCATTTGCCGTGGTTGTACATGTTCGTCGTGACCAATCGTATGTTCTGAATTTTTATCGGGATTAGATTTTGGCCTTTTTCGTCGTCGTCGTACAGATATGTACTTAGCCCTAATATTTTTAGCTTTTATTCGATCAGCTGTTATCTTATCGGCCTCCACAGATCCTGCTGTTATGTCACCGGCCATAATATCTTTGGCTTTGATGCTACCAGTAGCAGAGCTTTGTTCCGCTTCACGCTTGTACCTCATTTCTCCAATATCTGTTTCTACTGGTGTGATAGTTAAGACACATGTGCCTGAAATTCAAATCAGGAGCAAGTTGATATACATATATATATATTTAAATGTTTGAGACAATCGAAGGGACAATCAAGAATGGATAATTTACACACAGTGGAAACATTGGGAACACAAGACAGAGAACGAGGACAAAGAAAACACAACACAATACAATACACAAAAGTTCATATTAGTAATAAAAATATAGAAATCAAATAGATAATGGGGGAAAAACAAAATGAGTGCCGACTTTCAGGTACGCTTACCTCCGAACATACCTTTTCTATTGCATGATACAAGCAACTATTATACGATATTTACTACGACATGGCTTGACAATAGTATTTCGGTCATGAAACTTGTGAGCACGAGTTTGTACTCGTATCCCAACAAAAAACCCAACCAATCAGGACACCATCAACTAAAACATTGTTCTGATTGGATAATTTTATAACAGTTTTATGATTGTAAAGGCTAGTATTCATTTGTTATTGCAATTTTGTTGGAATCCATTTTGTTCGTGCCTTTGTTCGTTTGTTATGAGTTGTCTGTATGCTTGTATTGCAGTTGGTTTGTATCCCATTGTCTTTTAACTTAATTATGGTTTAATAGAAAAAAACCCAGTTCTGTCTAGCTGTTGTATACTGCCTGACCTTTTTCTTTTTTTTGTGGGAAGAAAAAAAGGGGGGCAGAAAGTACCAACAGGAGACAACACGAACTCAAACGAACTCAACAACAGAAATTAATTCTGAAATAAAATGAACCTTGTCTGCGCTGAATTCCTAAAAGAAGTCGTAAGGTACATTTTTATGTATGACAATGTCCAGAATATACATCTTTTTTAATATGTTGGCATTGATAATGTCTGTTTTGCATTGAAGTGGTACTGGTTAGTGTATGTACATAACCTTTAGAGAAAACCGAAGGGTCAATCATGAATGGACAATCCAGAGACACTGGCAACAATGGGTACACAAAACACAGGACGAAGACAAATAAAACACAAAAAGCACAAGACAACACATAAAAGTAAAAAGATGAGCAACACGAACCCCCGCCATAAAAGGGACCGGGGATGAACCCAGGTACTCGCGAAGGGTAAGCATTTCTTGCCTCTTATTCCGGATTTTCGTAAGTCGAAACTACCTACCCACAAGAACTACAACTCGCATAGAAAATCATTACGAAAAGACAGAATAAGACCCGCAATGTTGGTCACATATTCAAGACGTGTTTGACACCTCTATTCGAAAGCAAACCCATGAGTCCTCCTACAAACAACTGGGGATAGAATATCCAAATGAAGCACTACGTTAGTAAATTTTAAATATATCACAATACGAAAACATCTACCATTTACGGTATACATTTCAAGCATGAATACGTTACACATAGATATATAATATGCTTGTATCTGTTGAATATCGACAAATTCACAAAACGGCTATTTCTCGTCAAATGTATCCTCTAGCACAACACTAGTCTACTTACGAGCCACTGGCTAATTAATTGTTAGAATTCTAACAATTTGTTTTATCCTTTCATGAACTGGAGGACAGAACGATTTCTTTTAATCACACATTTAAAATTTTGGAGAAACACACGATAATGGGTTGTTTATATAAAAAAAACACGTCACATATGATTTCCCTGTCCCAACCTAGTATCCATTGGATATTATAATAAATAATAAGTAAATAAACAGTAACAAATATATTCCGATAGGGTGAAATATATTGTCAGCAATAATATTAGAAAAAATTATAACTTACATGCCGTCGATACAAATATAAAATATGTAGCTAAATTCGCCATTTTGATCGTCTGTGTACATTGTTCTACACGAGTTATGTACTAATACACAAATAGATACTTTCTTTCTGTTAGAGAAGAAAATGTAATTAATAAGGTACAAGCAAAAATAGCTGATTTAATGCTTGTTAAAATAACGTTGAATAGTTATTTCGTTATAGGTAACTATATGTTACAATTGTATCAAGAACATGTCGAGGTTTTTGATAAGCACAATAAATCGAAAGCACCGACCGCGAAACCGACCTTATACCTTTGTTAAATATATAAATACAGATGATCACACTTATCATTGAACTCATCCAACTATGTAGATTGGGATACACCTACGTATAAAGCGGTTTGTCATTTGTGTCCAAAGACAAAAGCGAATATCAATTATATTAAAGAACACCCATGTACTACTAATGATTGATGTTGTGAAATGAAAAAATCCACACAAATATGAGGACCATTGCGGGAAACATCTCACGCCTAGTGTAGGCAAAAGAGCATATATCAGTTTATAATGGCTTAAATTTAGCATAATAAGACAAGGACCCTAAGGTAAGTGATGGTAATGCATTATATGAATACTATGTAAAACACATTAGAGTGTGCAGCACTTTTGTAACAACAACAAAAAAAAAATCCAAGAAAAAACAGGATAATGAAAGACAAATGATAAACCATAAAACTACCGTAAATTCGCTTACTAGCTAGTGGTATGAGTTTTGTTATCATCGAATACAAATTATTCAATAATATAAAAATAAATAAATATATGAATGAAACGGAAAAACAAACAAATAAAAAATTATAACTGTATTCTCGCGCAATCAAATTAAAAAAATACATCTGAAATAATTTGTTTGTCAAGAAAAGAATGATCAAGAAGAAAAGACTTTATTTATAAATATTGTAGAAATATAAAATGAAAAAATATTTAGATGTAGAATAAATTTGTATGCGAACTATAAAAACTTCTGCGAACGAATTTGGTATTCAAGACTAATTTTACTGGTATTCAGGATTCAGAGGGGGAGAGAGTTACACCATAGCCGAAAACTTTTTTTACTTGAGGCAAAAACACTTAATCTCCGAGCGGAGGGAGGTGAAAAAAATTGGGCGAGGGGTCTTGGTGCCGCCTAAGAACGCCTATCCAAGACTTTCATCGACCAGCTGTTCTTTTGTTGATAGAACATCAAAAGTGTCTACAAAACATCGAAAGGACACTGCATTGAATTTGAAAAAAAAATCAAAGAAATATCACATTGTTTTTCTATATGTAAATTATACACTAAAGGTATTTCCCCTAAACTGTACAGAAATGATTTTTGTACAACGAATATGTATATTTTGAAATCTTCCATATAGCGAATATGTATATTTTAAAATCTTCCATAATCCATTTAATTAGAATAATTCAGAAGAACTTCAGGGGAGGTTTCAGGGTTGGGGCAAGGGGGTCCGTCCCCCTTTAGGAACCTTTTTTTGTCAACTTGCAAAATATACGGAAAATAAACAATACTTAGCATTCGAGTCCGGGCCCCCCTTTTGAAAATTTTGGATTCGCCACTGAACTTGGCAGCTTTTACGACAGCTTATATAGCGTAAACGCCATCGAAATTTTGAACTTAAAAATAAATTGGACATAATTCCCGTAGAAAATATGAGCCACGCTGAATTTCAGTCAAAGACATTTCTATGGACCAAGCATTATAAGACACCGAAATAGAGATTTAGATTTTATATTTTTAAAATAAAATCTTTGTATAAGAAAAGTCGTCAATTTCGGTATGAGGCATTTGCCTGAAATGTAGTTATGCCAATGTACACCTCATCATATATATGGCAACATATTAATGGTCCATACAGTAATACACCACCTGCTCCTCCTTTCAATGCTATGTCGCTGCATAGGCAGTGTTTATGAGACTCAAACATACATGTAGCACATAATAACCCTCCAAAAACCCAGCAAAAACAACGTTAAGTGTGGTGATTCTATTTTATGGCAAAAACATATATGTAGATGTTTACTGTCACTCGACCGATATTATTTTTTGGCCCCTACCCAAATGTTTTTGGTTGTTAAAGTGTTTTAACAATCACTGTTAAGGTCAACATATATCAGTAAACGTAAACTTAAATGTTAAAAAATTTCTATATACCGACCCTATTTATTTCCCAAGCAAGCCAAGTGTCAGAAATCACATATAATTTTTATTGGGTCTAGTCGTGATTTTTGACAAGTAAAATGCAGTTTGTAATTAAATAAATAAATATGAATTTATGTTCTGAAAGCCAAAACAATCGAAAACCTGATTTATCCATTGATTAAATACTTTGTGCAGTGTTACGAGAAATTGACACGATCGCAAAAACTTAATAAAAAAAGGGGGATGTTATATAATGCAGGGCATCATATTGATTGAATTTAAAATTTTCAAAATTAACACTGTTTAAATCTTTAACTTGGATTATATAATTTATGAATACATATTTGGTGAATAAATGTTCCGTTTCAATGACTTACAGCGTATATACGTATTAGACCGGAAGACGTACATACTGTCTCTAAAGGCGAGATAACTCTACAAACGAACGATAACTCGTAATTCCGCAGACTGAATATGTGAGGGTCGGTATTTTACTCACATCTGGATGCATGACCGCATCATTTCCCTAAGAGATGAGGTTTAGGCCTATAGAACTAGTTGAATCCTGCCACTTTTTATTGAAGCGTCTGTACCAAGCCAGGAGAGTGAACGGCCATGCATATGTGTTAGGGGTATCGATTGTTCTTATGTACGATTTTCTGGTGTGTTTTTCATTTTAATACCATATTATACAACAAAGCAAAAAAAAAGAAAAAAAAAAGAAAAAAAAAGAAAAAAAAAGAAGAAAACAAACCTTTTAAGGATGAAATGTATTTACTATTTTTTTTCCAGATGGATGACTCGTTTTACATTAACATAAAAAAGTCAAAATATTTTGCTAAATATAATCTGTTAATATATAATGTCTGTCTACTATGAGATATTGGTCTGGAATTTGATGGTTTACGTTAGGTCGTCGGCATACCAGTGCCCCTCTTCTAGCCGATATATTTTTATACTCATATGAGTCGGAGTTTCTTCAAAAGCTTGTAAAAGATAAGAAGATTCATGAGACTAGAGCCTTTAATTTCACATACAGGTATATTGATGACGTTTTATTTATCAATAATTCTAGATTTTCAGAATTTCTTCCATTGATATATCCTCCAGAGCTGGAAGTTAAAGAGACCACAGATACAGCTTGGTCCGCATCATTTTTGGACTTATACCTCGAATTTGACGACAGTGGTCAACTCAGTACTAAAATTTATGATAAACGGGACGACTTCAATTTTTAAATCATAAATTTTCCAAATATGTGCAGCAACATACCAGCTTCTCCTGCATATGGTGCTTACATCTCGCAATTGATTCGTTATGCAAGGGCCAGTAGCAATTATTCTGATTTCCTGAAACGTCATCTTCATCTGAGAAACAGGTTACTGGACCAGGGCTTTGAACAGATTCGCCTTATTCGATCTCTTAAAAAGTTTATATTCCGATACCAAAATCTTGTCGAAGTATATTCCGTCTCTGCAGAGACGATGATAAACGATGCATTTTCATATAGTGAAAATGTATAAAGATAAGGTAGTCAACAAAAATGTAAAAAATATTTTTTTTATCAATTTGTGACGTAAAATTGTTTTTGACATTTGCTTCACTAGGTTTGGTACTGCTTTGACAACTATTTTACCTATTTTGTTCCAGTATTGTTATAAATACTGTTATAGTGACAGCCGGAACCTTTGAGCCGTAATGAAAGCGGGAGGTTTGGCGCTTTAGAATCTGATTCAACCCACCATTTCTTTAGAAATGCCTGTACCAAGTCAGGGTCATTACGGTTTTCACAGTTTTCCGGTTGTTGACTGATTTTGTCTGTTTATATATTTATGAGTTTTGACTTTTATAAGATTGTTCGGAGTTCGGTAATTTTGTTATTACCCTTATTTACAGAAATATGATGAATTTGCAACAAAAAATAGATCTTAATATTAACAGATGCTTATTAAAGATTGGTTGGTTCGAAATCATGAATGGGCGACATGTCTATCCACAGACTTGTTTCAGTGAACTAGCGCTATACAAATTTAACTCAGCGTGTTGGTCTAGAACAAAGCGGACCTCATCATCATCTCCTTGAAAATTAACTTGTACTCGCCATAATATAGCTGAAAATTTGCTGCGCTGGCGTCAAGCAATTACATGTATATGTGAGGGTTAGCATTTTACTGCTCACCTAGTTATATGTGAGGGTTGTCATTTTACTGCTCACCCAGTTATATGTGAGGGTTATCATTTTACTGCTCACCCAGTTATATGCGAGGGTTGGCATTTTACTCACATTTGTTTCTCCTATTTTAAGATTGAATTTTGGAACTGTTCTGACAATCTGGTAATGCTTTGTGTTCCATTTAATAGTAATAATGGTGAATAATGTATTTAAATATATGTGGTTTGGTTTGTAGGATGTTTAACACCACTTTAAAAAAATACTTCAGTTATATCTTTGTGGTGAATTTGATTGCAATTTTTGCTGGGGCGGGCGGGGGTAAATAATAAATAAATAAATAAAAATCTTTATTTAGAGAGAGTAATTTATTTGGATTATACCAATTTTCAATAAGGCTCTCTGAAAACAATACACAAGTACATGGACATAGATATCAGCAAAGTATATATAACACTATACATTTATTGCATGCTGGTGAGGGAAATATGAAAATTTATTCACCCAAGAGCATCATATTTCCTGCACCCGCATGCTATAAATGTGTTATTATACCGAATGAAACCACCAAGAAAACACATACACCGGTATGTAAAATACTGCTGGCATTAAGTTCATTAGAACGTTGTCTCAGATATTTAAAAATCACATTGTAACGGTCGCTTTCAAATGATGCGTTCCGAGTTCCTCTGACGTTTTCCTGTCAAAGAACAATCACTCTGGCGGGAAAACCCACGAGGCTTCCGAAGTGGTGGAATATGATTTTTGCCCTGTGTGATGACGTGTTCTGATTTTTACCTATTGTACAATCAAATTAATATATTTATGGTAATTAATATATGAGGTATAATAAAATAACATAGTCACATATTTTAGATAATACAACGCAAAAAAAAATCAGTTTAGCAAACATATAATAATTTGCAAGAGATTTTGAATTCAAATACAGTTTTCGAGGTTCTAATTTCATTTGGTAGCGAGTTCCATACTTTTGGCCAACTAAAAGAAAAACTTGATTTGTACAATTCAGTATTTGGTTTCGGAACAAGGAAATTGTCTGATGATGATAATCTAGTATAGTATTTGCAGAAACAATAAGATTTGATAAATATTACGGGGCTAATTCATTTTTAGATTTATACATTAATAAAGCCTTGTAATAAAGTATTCTTTTCGTAATTGGAACAATCCCACATTCCCGAAATAGTTTACCAGATTGTTTTTTAAAATCGTGCTCATCTACAATAATTCTTGCAGCCCTTTTTTGTACTTTTAGTAAACTTTCAAGTAGAGGGAACTGGAGAACCAAGAGGAAACAGGGTAAATCACGGACTAAAATTCTTGAAATTCACTAATAGATGGCAATTTAACAGTTAGGCGATCACGGCCTAGATAATGATGATGGTGGTTATGGTGTTTAACGCCACTTTCATCAACATTTCAGTTATATCGTGGCGGTCAGTTTTATTGGTGAAAGAAATCAGAGTACCCGTAGAAAATCACCGACCGGCCACAAGTCACTGACAAACTTTATAACATAATGTTGTATCGAATACACCTTGCAATGAGCGGGATTCGAACTCAAAAGTGACTGCATTGGTAGATGTAAATCCAACTACCAAACGATCATGATCACTACGGCCCCTCGCGGCCTCGAAAACTTCTTATAATAACAAATCTTATAAACTGTGCTTGATTACAAAATAGAATATGATTAATCATTATAAGCAATTTCCCATTTTTTAATTAGCAACAGGTAACTAAAAAATCATTCGAAATTAGGACAAGCGCCTTGATTTTGGAGAATGTGCGAGCACAAATCTATTCGGGTCGAAAAAAGAACGTGAAACTGTCATACTTTGATGTCCCTGATTTCTCTGTCGTTCTGTTTGTAAGCCTTTAATATAATCATCTGATAAACCAAGAAACTGAAGATTCGTAACCATACTCTTTAAACGATCAGCCTTTTCCATGTCATCTACCGTTATGAAAGGTGGCAGATCAAGGCGCTTCTTTAAATCCCGTCCAGTTTTCCCAGTTTTAACAGGCAGATTTACGTTAACTATGCCTGGAGGTAATGTCGGAGAAGGTGGACGTCTGTCAATTTTCTGTCTCGGACGCTTTCTCCTTTTCGATTTTCTCTTTGATGATTTCCCACGTCCTTTAGTACGTATGAATGCTTGCTTGCCCTCTAGTGTGTCAGGTTTAGATACTCTATTACGTATGAATGCTTGATTTCCCTCTGATGTGTCAAGTTTAGATACTAAATCTGCGCTTGATTCACCATGAGGGATTTGTACAGTACTTTTCGTATTGTCTGTCCTTTTGTTGGGTTTAGATATTCTATCTAGGTTAAATTCGCCATGAGGAATTTTTACTACACTTTTCGTGATGTCTGAACCTTTCTTGCGTACATTAATGCTATCCGTTTGCACCTTTGAAGCATGGATTATGTGTGCTTTGATTTTCTTGGCTTTCATGTAATTTGTCTCAATATGTTTCGAGCGTATCAATTTTGCCTTTAGTAGTCCCGCCAACCTGGGTGGAATGGTCGGTGTTGGCAAAGGAGGTTCAATTTCATGTTGGTTTGTTGATGACCTATGGTCACTTTGATGTTGATTCTGATCAATGGTATGCTCTTTATTTTGATCAAGATTAGATGTTTGCATTTGTCGTAGTTGTACATGTTCGTCCTGACCAATCGTATGTTCTGCATTCTCATCGGGATTAGATTTTGGCCTTTTTCGTCGTCGTCGTACAGATATGTACTTAGCCCTAATATTTTTAGCTTTTATTCGATCAGCTGTTATCTTATCGGCCTCCACAGATCCTGCTGTTATGTCACCGGCTATAATATCTTTGGCTTTGATACTACCAGTAGCAGAGCCTTTCGCAGCTTCACGCTTATACCGCATTTCTCCCATATATATTTCCAGTGGTGTGATAGTTAATACACATGTGCCTGAAATTCAAACGAACAGCACCATGATATAAATATATATATATTTATATAAACGTTAGAGAAAATCGAAGGGGCAATCAAGAATGGACAAACCAGAGACACTGGCGACATTGGTAGCACAAGACACAGGAAGAAGACAAACAAAGCACAAAAACGCAGCACAACACATAACAGTTGAAATTAGTAATTAAAATTTAGAAATCAAATAATAATGGGGAAAAAAAACCAAAATGATTTCCAGTTACGGTTTACCACCGGACATACATGATCTATTACACGATAAACTATTGCACGATATTTAATACGAGATGGCTTTGACAATAGTCTTTCGGTCACATAATTTGTAAGCACGGGTTTGTACTCTTATCCGAACAAAAAACACCATCAAATAAAAACTTTGTTCTGATTGGACAATTTGGTGGTACGATATCCGTTCTATGATTGTAAAGGTCGGTATATTCCTTTTTTATTGCATTTTTGTGGGAATTCATTTTGTTAGTGCTTTTATTCGTTTATTTGGAGTTGTTGTTTTGCTGGAATTGCAATTGCTTTTGTATCCGATTGACTTGTTTCTTAAATATGGTTTTAGAGTCACCTGTCTTCGTTTTAAGGTATTCTGGTAGATGTGGATTTTAGATATTTGAATAAATAAAACAAAATTGTGATCTGATACAGTTCAGTCTTGCTGCTATATATACTGTCTAACATTTTTTCTCTTTTTAGTGGGAAGGAAAGGAGGGGGCAGAAAGTACCAACAGATGACAACACGAATTCCACAACAGAGTTGGAGAAACATGTCTGTGCTGAATTTCTAAAATATTTCGTGAAGCATGCATGTATGAAGATGTTCAGAATATATATCGCTTTTGATATGTTGTTTGATATGTTGTCATTGATATTGTCTGTTTTGCATTGCAATCGTACAGGTGAGTGCATGCAAATGAACGTTAGAGAAAACCGAAGGGGCAATCAAGAAAGAACAATCCAGAGATTGAGCACACAAGACACAGGACGAAGACAAACAAAACTCAAAGGAAAGCACAACACAACACAGAACATTAATAAAATAGATGAACAACATGGACCCCACCAAACCTGGGGGAAAACCAGGTGGTCGCGAAGGGTATGCAATGTCTGCTTCTTAATCCGGATTTTGGTGAGTCAAAAATATTTACACACAAGAGCGATAACTTGCATAGAAAATCATTACGAAAAAAAACCCAACGGAATAAGACACCCACAATATTACTCACATATGCAAGACATGTTTGACACCACTATTCGCAAACAAACACAAATAACATAAGTAAGACATGAGCCCCCCTACAAACAACTTGAGGTGAAATATCCATATGAAGCACTACATTATTAAGTGTTAAATATATCACAATGCGAAAAAATCCTACCATTGACGGTGTATATTTGAAGCATGAATACGTTAAAATTAGATATATGATATGCTTGTTTCTGTTGAATTTTCAAAAATCCACGCAATGGCTAATTCTCGTCAAATTTGTCCTCTAGCACAACACCAGTTTATTCACGACCCACCCGTGTTGGAATTATAGCAAATTATTATCCCCTTTCATGAATTGGAGGACACAACCATTTCATTTCTTTTAAATTACACATTTAAAATTTGGAAGAAATCCGAATTAAATTGGACCTCTTAACCCATTTTAGAAATCACATATCATTCCCTCGTTGTTTCACACACGTTATTACTTGAAACTTATAATGAACTGTTTATATAAAAACAAAACGTCACATATCGTTTCCCTGTCGCAACCCAGTGTACATATATATTATAACGAATAAACAGTAAAGATATACGTCCGATAGGGCGAAATATATTGTCCACAATAACTTTAGAAAAAAATATAACTTACATGCCGTCGATACAAATATAAAATATGTAGCTAAATTCGCCATTTTGATCGTCTGTGTACATTGTTCTACACGAGTTATGTACAAATACACAAATAGATACTTTCTTTCCATTCGATGAGAAAATGTAATTAATAAGCTACAAGCAAAAATAGCTGATTTAATGTTTGTGATTTATAACGTTAAATAGCTATTGCGTTATAGGTAACTATATGTTACAATTGTATCAAGGAAATGTCGAGGTTTTTGATAAGTACAATAAAACGAAAGCAACGACTGCGAAACCGACCTTATACCCTTGTGAAATACATGAATACAGACCACACTCATCCTTAAGCTCATCCAAATATGTGGATTGGGATAAGCCTATGGATAAAGCAATTTTTCATTTGTGCCCAAAGATCAAAGAGAACATTAATCACTGGATTGTCCATATTGATTTCCCCTTCGGTATTCTCTAGCGTATGTTATAATAAATGTGAGAATACCCATTTACTACTAATAACTGAAATGCAAAAATCCACACAAATATGAGGCCCATTGCGGGAATCTCTCGCCTCCTGTAGGTGAAAGAGTATGTATCAGCTTCTAACGGAAAACACAGCGCTACAAGTATTTCTCGATTTCCCGCTATTAAATATTTTTATCTAAGCCAATTACTACATTTTGTATATCATATTGTATTTGAAGCACAGAAGAAAAAACAAAACCTCTTCACAGTGTCATATGTTGACCCATTTGCTGATATTTATTTAGATAAAAATATTCTTGTGACTATCTTATTGAAATCACGAAAACACTACACAGGTCGACACATCTTTGGATGTCTATCTTGAACTTGAGATCAAAGCACAATATACCAATAATAACACTCGCTGTTATAATATTATTGCGCATTCAATCAGTTTTAAACCGCATCGGTGGCGTAATGGTTAGCGTGCTCGCCTCGAGTGCATAGATCGTTGGTTCGAGCCCCGGTCGAATCAAACCAAAGACTATAAAATTGGTATTTGTTGCTTCTCCGCTAAGCACGCAGTATTAAGGAGAAAGAGCAAAGACTGGTTGGCTCGGAATCAGAACAATGTGTCCGAGTGGAGTGACATGTCTACCGACGGACTGCTGGTTCAGTGAGCTAGCACTATAAAAATCTAGCGCAGCGTGTTGGTCTAGTATAAAGCGGACCTCATCATCATCTCATTGAAAATTAACTTGTTCTCGCCATGATATAGCTGACAAATTGCTGAATTGGCGTAAAGCACTCACTCACTCACTCACTCACTCACTCACTCACTCACTCACTCACTCACTCACTCACTCACTCACTCACTCACTCACTCACTCACTCACTCACTCACTCACTCACTCACTCACTCACTCACTCACTCACTCACTCACTCACTCACTCACTCACTCACTCACTCACTCACTCACTCACTCACTCACTCACTCACTCACTCACTCACTCACTCACTCACTCACTCACTCACTCACTCACTCACTCACTCACTCACTCACTCACTCACTCACTCACTCACTCACTCACTCACTCACTCACTCACTCACTCACTCACTCACTCACTCACTCACTCACTCACTCACTCACTCACTCACTCACTCACTCACTCACTCACTCACTCACTCACTCACTCACTCACTCACTCACTCACTCACTCACTCACTCACTCACTCACTCACTCACTCACTCACTCACTCACTCACTCACTCACTCACTCACTCACTCACTCACTCACTCACTCACTCACTCACTCACTCACTCACTCACTCACTCACTCACTCACTCACTCACTCACTCACTCACTCACTCACTCACTCACTCACTCACTCACTCACTCACTCACTCACTCACTCACTCACTCACTCACTCACTCACTCACTCACTCACTCACTCACTCACTCACTCACTCACTCACTCACTCACTCACTCACTCACTCACTCACTCACTCACTCACTCACTCACTCACTCACTCACTCACTCACTCACTCACTCACTCACTCACTCACTCACTCACTCACTCACTCACTCACTCACTCACTCACTCACTCACTCACTCACTCACTCACTCACTCACTCACTCACTCACTCACTCACTCACTCACTCACTCACTCACTCACTCACTCACTCACTCACTCACTCACTCACTCACTCACTCACTCACTCACTCACTCACTCACTCACTCACTCACTCACTCACTCACTCACTCACTCACTCACTCACTCACTCACTCACTCACTCACTCACTCACTCACTCACTCACTCACTCACTCACTCACTCACTCACTCACTCACTCACTCACTCACTCACTCACTCACTCACTCACTCACTCACTCACTCACTCACTCACTCACTCACTCACTCACTCACTCACTCACTCACTCACTCACTCACTCACTCACTCACTCACTCACTCACTCACTCACTCACTCACTCACTCACTCACTCACTCACTCACTCACTCACTCACTCACTCACTCACTCACTCACTCAAGCAACTAAAGCAAAAACAAAACAACAAGGACAACAAATACTAATAGTGGTAATATAATGAATTTTGTTGATTTTTATAAGCTCAAATATCAAACAATGACGGGAGTCACTAATCTGCGGAAAATGAAAAACCGTAAATATAAAAGAACCGGTATATTTTACCTTATAACGTCTAAGTTCTTCTGAGTGTTACTTTATACAACCTATAAGCACGCACGTATTTCTAATAAAAAAAACTACGTTACAATGTTAATACGGATGACCTGTATATATAAATAGCAAACTCCGGAGAGTTTCCATATCCGCTCCGAATTTGATTTTCTTCGCTAATTACAAGTGAAGAGTATGCGAATCGGAACTGGAATGGAAAGGAGGTTTGTAGAAATAGGTCCTAGTTTCTGTACTGTTGGAACTTCTTCGGAAAGGAAATCTGTTTGTTGTGCGGAAGAAACCAACTACACACCTCACACTTAAAACGGAACGTAAACGAGTGTCTTATGCATGGAGAAAATCACTCCCTTGAATGTAAAGGGCAACTTGTATCAGCTCCTCAGAGAGATAATGTTGATACCATTGTAAGGCAACAATTTTCGTTCTTCTCCGTTTTATTCTCTTTTTACATGTGACAATCTAAGCATTCGTCGATATGCTGATTCCAGTGCCACAATTTTACCGCCATGATTTATTGTTTGTAAACCTGTATGAATATAGATGAAATAATGTTCTGTTGTCATATTAGAGGTTTTGGTGACCTGTGTGTGAATCTGTACATAATTGTTTGAAAGGAAAGTGGTTAGAGAATCGATAGGTTTACCCGCTAGATCTCCAGTCCCAACATTTTATGTACTTATATACAGTCAAACGTGTATACAAAGACCTTTCAATGGAAGCTGAAAATGTGGCCTTTATGAACTTTTATATACAGGTTAAATTTATATGCACTGTTCATTAATGGGAAAAAATGAGACTGCCATTTATAGACAGTGATGCGTTATATACAGGTGCCCTTAACCTTGACCTTGACCTTGACGGTATTATGAATACAGTTCAACATCAACTGTGCACATCAAGTTATATGTGAGGGTTGACATTTAACTCACACCTGGAAAACACGTCCATTACAGATAGCATCCTTTCAATAATAGTGGAGGCTAAGTTCCATAAAACGAGTTGAACCCAGTCACTGTTTATTGAAATGCCTGTACCAAGCCAGGAAAGTGAGTACCCATGGATATATTGTGCTAGGGCTACTGGACCGGTTTTGCATCTATGCTTCTGATTAGGTTTTGGAGTTGTTCTGACTGTGTGATATATATTGATTTTCATTTTAATACCATCTTTAAGAAAAAAGAAGAAACAAATCTTTTAAGGATAAAATGTATTTGCTATTTTTTTTCAAGATGGACGACTCGCATTACCTTAACAGAAAAATGATGATGTCAAAAATATTTTGTTACATATAATCTGTTAATATCAAATGTCTACTATGAAATATTAGTCTTGAATTTGATGGTTTATGTTTCACAATATGATGAATTTGCAACAAAAATAGATCTTAATATTAAAAGATGCTTATTACTATTATTTTTTCTAATTTTGGTATTGTATATATAGGGACAGGTGTGACTAATGTTAAGACAACTATACAATCTATGTTCAAGGGGGTTTATTCAACCAACTCAGAGGGCAACCGAGATATAAACACAACACCAAAACAACATTGAATTTGACAATACGAACCCCCAACAAATTAAAATCACGACTACTAGGTATTTGTACTCGTGTTCTAAGCACGAGACAAGGGGTTAGGGTTTTGGTGTTTAACACCACTTTAATCAAAACCGTCACGATATAACTGAAATATTGATTAAAGTGGTGTTAAACACCATAACCCTAACCCCCTGTCTCGTGCTTAGAACACGAGTACAAATACCTAGTAGTCGTGATATTAGTGTTGTTGATGAAGGAAACCGGAGTACCTGGAGAAAACCACTGATTGTTTCATTCGAGAAGTGTATGTATATATGGTATGGTCAAGTCAAATCAATTATCTTGAAGAATATTCAGTAAACACTTCAAAATTAGATAAACAAATCTTCAATGTGTTAAATAGTAAAAAAAAAGGAAGAAATTTAAATCGTAAAACGAAGGAGAGACAAAATGATGACCTAAATAATGAGGACAAACAGACAACGATCTACAAAACACTACACAGAAAACTAACGATAGAGTAGCACCAGCCACTCAAATGCCTTGGGTGAACTCAGGTGATCCGAAACGATGGACAGTTCCTGTTCCACTAGTTACACCCGTTATTACTTTTAGATATTAACCAAAGAGTAATCAAAATCGTTACACATACAAAATGTATAAAGCTTTCCTTTATAACTCACTGACCGTAATATGGCTTCTATGAAAGCCCTTTTGTGTGTCTTACTTTTTTGGGGAACTTCCTGTTGAAGGAAAATATGCAGAGGAGCAACTATGGATGATCATATAATTTTCTTATTTAATTAACATATGACCGTCCATTGATAAATGTGATTTTTTTCTGCAGTATAAGCACAATATTGATTCAGTGTCAAAAATAGAAACTAGGGGGATGATCGCTTAACAACGACTATGTTCGGATAAACGATGCTCGGTTCGTCTTTACTGTAGTTTAAGTTGTTTGTAGGAGGACTCGTGTCTTATTGTGTTTTTTGTGTATGTTTGCACATAGTGTTGTCCAACACGTTCTGTGTTCCGTGTTGTGATGTCCGCTACAATTTCCACGCACAAATGACGCTCGATTAGTCTATGCCTCCAGTTGTTTGTAGGAGGTCTTATATATTATTTATGTTTGATTACAACACAGCTTATGCTGAGTTTTTGCTTTAGTTTTCTTCGTCTTGTGTACCCTATGTTGCCTATTTATCTGGATTGCCCATTTTTGACTCTAACGTTTAGTTAAGGTTCGTGCATATACATTTTATATTTAAAGATACTACTATCATTACATACATATAATTAATACCAATTACCACTAATATTTGTGAGGTAGCGAGATGTACACGGTACAAAATACTGAAGGTCATTGATTTCTCCTGGTACACTGAGATGTACACGGTACAACATACTGAAGGTTAATGATTTCTCCTGGTACACTGATTCATCCTTGCAAAAAATAAAACAATGCTAATATTTCGTACGCAATAATTTATGTAAATTTCAATTAAATATATTTTTTCTGTTTTTTTTCCTTATCATAGCGATTCATTAGTACAAAAAATAACTGACAAGGTATATGAAACAATTAATAAACAAATACAAAAAAATTGATTATACAAACATTTATTAGAATGCGTTAATAATAAAAATAAAAAAAGACCACTATTTATGATGAGAACTATCCACACTGTCATAATTAATAGTTAATATAAACATATTTTATTGTTCAAAAAGACAAAAGGATTAGACACAAGTTGAACAACTTAGACAGTCTTCTCCCATTAATAGTTGTTCACAGCAACTAAAGCAAAAACAAAACAACAAGGACAACAAATACTAATAGTGGTAATATAATGAATTTTGTTGATTTTGATAAGCTCAAATATCAAACAATGACGGGAGTCCCTAATCTGCGGAAAATGAAAAACCGGAAATATAAAAAAAGCGGTATATTTTACCTTATAACGTCTAAGTTCTTCTGAGTGTTACTTTATACAACCTATAAGCACGCACGTATTTTTAATAAAAAAAACTACGTTACAATGTTAATACGGATGACCTGTATATATAAATTGCAAACTCCGGAGAGTTTCCATATCCGCTCCGAATTTGATTTTCTTCGTTAATTACAAGTGAAGAGTATGCGAATCGGAACTGGAATGGAAAGGAGGTTTGTAGAAATAGGTCCTAGTTTCTGTATTGTTGGAACTTCTTCGGAAAGGAAATCTGTTTGTTGTGCGGAAGAAACCAACTACACACCTCACACTTAAAACGGAACGTAAACGAGTGTCTTATGCATGGAGAAAATCACTCCCTTGAACGTACAGGGCAACTTGTATCAGCTCCTCAGAGAGATAATGTTGATACCATTGTAAGGCAACAATTTTCGTTCTTCTCCGTTTTATTCTCTTTTTACATGTGACAATCTAAGCATTCGTCGATATGCTGATTCCAGTGCCACAATTTTACCGCCATGATTTATTGTTTGTAAACCTGTATGAATATAGATGAAATAATGTTCTGTTGTCATATTAGAGGTTTTGGTGACCTGTGTGTGAATCTGTACATAATTGTTTGAAAGGAAAGTGGTTAGAGAATCAATAGGTTTACCCGCTAGATCTCCAGTCCCAACATTTTATGTACTAATATACAGTCAAACGTGCATACAAAGACCTTTCAATGGAAGCTGAAAATGTGGCCTTTATGAACTTTTATATACAGGTTAAATTTATATGCACTGTTCATTAATGGGAAAAAATGAGACTGCCATTTATAGACAGTGATGCGTTATATACAGGTGCCCTTAACTTTGACCTTGACCTTGACGGTATTATGAATACAGTTCAACATCAACTGTGCACATCAAGATATATGTGAGGGTTGACATTTTACTCACACCTGGAAAACACGTCCATTACAGATAGCATCCTTTCAATAATAGTGGAGGCTAAGTTCCATAAAACGAGTTGAACCCAGTCACTGTTTATTGAAATGCCTGTACCAAGCCAGGAAAGTGAGTACCCATGGATATATTGTGTTAGGGGTACTGGACCGGTTTTGCATCTATGCTTCTGATTAGGTTTTGGAGTTGTTCTGACTGTGTGGTATATATTGATTTTCATTTTAATACCATCTTTAAAAAAAAGAAGAAAACCAAATCTTTTAAGGATAAAATGTATTTGCTATTTTTTTTCCAGATGGATGACTCGCATTACCTTAACAGAAAAATGATGATGTCAAAAATATTTTGTTACACATAATCTGTTAATATCAAATGTCTACTATGAAATATTAGTCATGAATTTGATGGTTTACATTTCAGAAATATGATGAATTTGCAACAAAAATAGATCTTAATATTAAAAGATACTTATTATTATTTTTTTTCCTAATTTTGGAATTGTATATATAGGGACAGGTGTGACTAATGTTAAGACAACTATACACTCTAGGTTCAAGAGGGTTTATTCAACCAACTCAGAGGGTAACCTAGATATAAAAACAACGACAACACAACATTGAATTTGACAATACGAACCCCAACAAACTAAAATCACGACTACTAGGTATTTGTACTCGTGTTCTAGGCACGAGACAGGGGGTTAGGGTTTTGGTTTTTAGCACCACTTTAATCAAGATCGCCACGATATAACTGAAATATTGATTAAAGTGGTGTTAAACACCAAAACCCTAAACCCCTGTCTCGTGCTTAGAACACGAGTACAAATACCTAGTAGTCGTGATTTTAGTTTTGTTGGTGAAGAAAACCGGAGTACCCGGAGAAAACCACTGATTGTTTCATTCGAGAAGTGTATGTATATATGGTATGGTCAAGTCAAATCAATAATCTTGAAGAATATTCAGTAAACACTTCAAAATAAGATAAACAAATTTTCCATGTGTTAAATAGTAAAAAAAAAAGGAAGAAATTTAAATCGTAAAACGAAGGAGAGACAAAATGATGACCTAAAGAATGAGGACAAACAGACAACGATCTACAAAACACTACACAGAAAACTAACGATAGAGTAGCACCAACCACTCAAAAGCCTTGGGTGAACTCAGGTGATCCGAGAGGATGGACAGTTCCTGTTCCACTAGTGGCACCCGTTATTACTTTTAGATATTAACCAAAGAGTAATCAAAATCTTTACACATACAAAATGTATAAAGCTTTCCTTTATAACTCACTGACCGTAATATGGTTTCTATGAAAGCCCTTTTGTGTGTCTTACCTGACTGGGGAACTTCCTGTTCAAAGAAAATATGCAGAGGAGCAACTATGGATGATCATATAATTTTCTTATTTAATTAAAATATGACCGTCCATGGATAAATGTGATTTTTTTTCTGCAGGATAAACACAATATTGATTCAGTGTCTAAAAATAGAAACTAGGGGGATGATCGATTATCAACGAATATGTCCGCATAAACGATGCTCGGTTCGTCTTTACCTCTAGTTTAAGTTGTTTGTAGGAGGACTCATGTCTTATTGTGTTTTGTTGTGTATGTTTGCACATAGTGTTGTCCATCACGTTCTGTGTTCCGTGTTGTGATGTCCGCTACAATTTCCACGCACAAATGACGCTCGATTAGTCTATGCCTCCGGTTGTTTGTAGGAGGTCTTATATATTATTTATATTTGATTACAACACAGCTTATGTTGAGTTTTTGCTTTAGTTTTCTTCGTCTTGTGTACCCTATGTTGCCAATTTATCTGGATTGCCCATTTTTGACTCTAACGTTTAGTTAAGGTTCGTGCATATACATTTTATATTTAAAGATACTACTATCATTACATACATATAATTAATACCAATTACCACTAATATTTGTGAGGTGGCGAGATGTACTCGGTACAACATACTGATGGTCAATGATTTCTCCTGGTACACTGAGATGTACACGGTACAACATACTGAAGGTCAATGATTTCTCCTGGTACACTGAGATGTACACGGTACAACATACTGAAGGTCAATGATTTCTCCTGGTACACTGAGATGTACACGGTACAACATACTGAAGGTCAATGATTTCTCCTGGTACACTGAGATGTACACGGTACAACATACTGAAGGTTAATGATTTCTCCTGGTACACTGAGATGTACACGTACAACATACTGAAGGTTAATGATTTCTCCTGGTACACTGAGATGTACACGGTACAACATACTGAAGGTCAATGATTTCTCCTGGTACACTGAGATGTACACGGTACAACATACTGAAGGTCAATGATTTCTCCTGGTACACTGAGATGTACACAGTACAACATACTGAAGGTTAATGATTTCTCCTGGTACACTGAGATGTACACGGTACAACATACTGAAGGTTAATGATTTCTCCTGGTACACTGAGATGTACACGGTACAACATACTGAAGGTCAATGATTTCTCCTGGTACACTGAGATGTACTCGGTACAACATACTGAAGGTTAATGATTTCTCCTGGTACACTGAGATGTACACGGTACAACATACTGAAGGTCAATGATTTCTCCTGGTACACTGAGATGTACACGGTACAACATACTGAAGGTTAATGATTTCTCCTGGTACACTGAGATGTACACGGTACAACATACTGAAGGTTAATGATTTCTCCTGGTACACTGAGATGTACACGGTACAACATACTGAAGGTTAATGATTTCTCCTGGTACACTGAGATGTACACGGTACAACATACTGAAGGTTAATGATTTCTCCTGGTACACTGAGATGTACACGGTACAACATACTGAAGGTCAATGATTTCTCCTGGTACACTGAGATGTACACGGTACAACATACTGAAGGTCAATGATTTCTCCTGGTACACTGAGATGTACACGGTACAACACACTGAAGGTTAATGATTTCTCCTGGTACACTGAGATGTACTCGGTACAAAATACTGAAGGTTAATGATTTCTCCTGGTACACTGATTCATCCTTGCAAAAAATAAAACAATGCTAATATTTCGTACCCAATAATTTATGTAAATTTCAATTAAATATATTTTTTTCTGTTTTTTTCCCTTATCATAGCGATTCATTAGTACAAAAATTAACTGACAAGGTATATGAAACAATTAATAAACAAAAACAACAAAACTGATTATACAAACATTTATTAGAATGCGTTAATAATAAAAATAAAAAAAGACCACTATTTATGATGAGAACTATCCACACTGTCATAATTAATAGTTAATTTAAACATATTTTATTGTTCAAAAAGACAAAAGGATAAGACACAAGTTGAACAACTTAGACAGTCTTCTCCCATTAATAGTTGTTCACAGCAACTAAAGCAAAAACAAAACAACAAGGACAACAAATACTAATAGTGGTAATATAATGAATTTTGTTGATTTTGATAAGCTCAAATATCAAACAATGACGGGAGTCCCTAATCTGCGGAAAATGAAAAACCGGAAATATATTAAAACAAATACGGTACATTTTACCTTGTGACTTCTACACGACATAAAATATCTTAAAAATTTAAACTGATTTGGAACGATAATAAAAGGATCTAATTAGTGATATAAAATATTTTAAAAAAAGGTCAATATGAAGGCCGGACAAAATAAATCGTCAACTTGGGTACTGAATAATTTCAACTTTGAACTCTTGTCATAGGAATATGTTATAAACTGGGCAAAATCAATTGATGTATTTCTAAAGAGAATTATATAATAAATATTTTGATACCAATTTTATAATAGTTAGATATAAAGAAACTTGAAAAATCGTGGCCGGAAAGGAACTTGATAGTGAAATTTTGAACAAAATTTTTCGTCTTTGTTCTCAAAAATGTTGTTAAAAATTTCACTACAAAAGTTCTTTCCGGTTACGATTTTTCAAATTTCCTTACATGGTTTATGCCTAATTATTATAAGATTAGTATCAACATATTTATTATATAATTCTGGCTGTCATGTTTAAGCCCATCGGTGTTCTTACTCCTCAAAGTTTAAGATTAATTGGCTGTCTATTCTTTTGTCTTTGAGCCTACCCTATGAAGGTTATTATATTAAGTAGGATAGCATAAGCTACTTTGAATCTGATACTCTGCGTTTCAATATACCGTCAAACCTGTATTACGAGGTTACATTTGGGACAAGAAAAAAGTGGTCTTTTAAGACAGGTGACCTCTTAAAAGAGATTCATTTCATATGAAATTTTCTATGACAGGACAAGAAAACGGTGACATTTGTCATTTTAATACAGGCTGTAATTCTGTAATACAAATGTAATCCTTACAAATAATTGTATTTTTGCTTGACCAATTTAGTATTACAATGTCCACTATTGGTTGTTTTTATATACTATATGTGAAGCTTAAGCCAATTTTTCACAACGATCATACTGTTTTTTTTTATTTTTCAAAAAATCCAAAACTTGAATCATATTACCCGAAATTACATTGGTACATTAAGAATATAATTATGGTAATTTTTACTTTTTATATTAGCACCAGTTCACACGATTTCTCCGGTTTTTCCAAATTATTATTTTTTAATGAAAAAATGAAACAAAATCAGAAAAAAGAATTAAATTTGAATTAAATTTACATTTATAAAAGTAAAGGAAATATACCGTATTGTTGAAATTAGCATATTTCAGTATTTAGAGAGAGAACAAAAATCGAAATTATAGGTCTGGGAAAACCAATAAATTAAGATAATAAGTTAAGAAAAAGGTTCATATTTCAATATGGCATATTGAAAACTACTTACATTGAATATAGTAGAATATGCATCTAGAAACTTATAAAAACATAAATTTAATACACAAAAGTAAAAATAAAAATTGACTTGACTATTAGTAACATGGTATTGTCTTATTAGAAACAGATACTGCTTACCTTCGTGAGAACCAATGTACACCTCCGGTTTTTTTGCTAGGATCCGTGTTTCTCATCTTTTTAATTTGATGTGTTATCCCCTTTGCTTGCTATTTATGCCTTCGTTCTGTGTCGTGTGCTTAGTGTTGCCTATATTTCTGGATTGTCCATTCTTGATTGCACCTTCAGTCTTCTCTAACGTTTAATTGAAGCGTTCTCCTTCGTGGCAATGATCCTAAGGTAGTTTGGCTTACATCTTTCTATACGATCAATGTCTGTTATCACAAATGATTTATCGAAAGCTTAGCAGAGTGACTCTAGTGGAGCAAGAACGGTTACCCTTCCGGAGCACCTGGGTTCACCCCGGTTTTTAGTCAGGTTCGTGTTGCTCGATCTTTTCTTTTCTGTGCCGTGCTTGGTACATCATTGTTTGTCCGTTTGTCCTTTTTCTTTTGGTCATTATATTTTGACCGTCTGTCCCTTTTCGATTTATGGCTTCTGATTGCCCATTTGTTATCTTCAAACTTTTCTTAAGGGAGGTTATCAAATAATTTTAACATTAGTAAGACAAAATGACCAAAGATACGAACTGCTTCGTTTTTCACTGTGCTTCTAGTATGCGTAGACATCAGATGGGTAGATAGATATAGTAGATATATGCAGGTTGTTTTAATATGTTTACCACCATTGTATGTATGGACAGTAAATGAACATTTCCCAGTTTACATCACTGTCTAGTATTTTTCACAGGTATCATTTAACATGTGCTACGGTTGGATATATGAGATGACGTAATACATGATTTTTCTCGACCTTAATTAAATAATATATGATGTCTTTGACAGCACTGTTATAAGAGCAGTACATTTTGAAACAGTTAAATACTATATATCATATATATCAATCAAAATCAAACTGCTATACACGACAATTAAATAATAATTATATGGCTTAGTTTTGAAGGTGTTGAATGGAGAAGTTTATGTCAGTTATTTAATAAGACGTGATATAAGATGAAAGATATTCATCAGAAAGTTTCTTATAAATGAATCTTAATAATTATAATAGGTTTCTTGTTTGTCATTTATAATAGTCATGACAACAATTAATGTCTGGCATTTTGATAAGGTCTCACCTTCTGTGTCCTCTTCATTCTTTAATATATACTAGGGTCTGTCAAAACCACGTTGCATGTCATTTGGAAATGTAAATCAACTTTCAAAGTCCATGTTCTGTCTGAAATATAATTTTACGTAAAGGTTTTTTTTTCTAGAATATTATCTTTATCCTTCTTCAACAACAAGAATATATTCATGAACATATACATAGCAATACTAAGGGCTCGGGTGGCTCAATGAGTTAGGTAGTTGGATTACCTAACAACTCATACAAGCCTATCACCAATACGGTGTGGGTTCGAGCCCGGCTTTGTAGATTACAAGAACGGTGCACTCGACTCGCAGCTGCAAGTGATAAAGTTGACCAGTTACTTGCCCATGGTCGGTGGTTCTCTCCGGGTACTCCGGCTTCTTCCACCACTAAAACTGGTCGCCATAATATAGCTGAAATATTGCTGAAAGTGGCGTTAAGCACCAAAAAGCAATCAATCAATAATAGCAATACTACGTACTTCACGATCTACATCTGGACAGAAATGTGCTTTCAATACCCAACAACCACATTCTTTCATAATTGTGCTATAAACCATCAAACACCAACATTCTGTCGATTACGGCCAGTCAACTTTCAATCCCATATTTTGCCGGAAATATACCGTCAATAATCAACTTCGGCATTATGGTCGCACTCCAGTCCCCTTTATGGTTAATCGTGTTGTTCCGACATTTTGATTTGTCTTTGTAAGAGGATCTGTCAATTTTACCGGATCACTTTAGTTCACTCCCCATATTTTGGTGGGTTCGTGTTACTCTATCTTTGAGCGGTGCTTTGTGGACCATTATTTGTATTTTTGCCTTTTTAACATTAGCCATGGAGTTGTCCTCTTTTATTCGGTTTGTAATTTATGATTGTCATGTTGGTATCTTCAAACTATCCTTATTGATATTATTTTCAAGTGATTCAAAGTAATTTTTCTGTGTGGTTGAATGACATGACCACATGTTGTACATTCTAATACCGGGGTATTTGTATCTCCATTAAATGAATCAAACAAAATATACCTTTTAGTGGTATGAAAATATTAAGGTATGCAAGACAAGCTTGAAGATGCCATAGGGGTAATCAGAAACCGCAAATCGAAGGACAGACAACACAATGGCGAAAAGGACATCCTGGCCCGAAACAGGCACTTCAATAAAAAGTATTGGGGTTAAACTAGTTCCAACACCCCCTTCCCATTGAAATGATGCGTTTAGAAACGTTATCAGGCTAGCCACAACTGTCATTTTGACAATGTTTTTTTTAAACAATTAGATTTCACATTTTGAAAAATTAAGAGTTAAAGCAGACAAATTATCTACATTTTGTTTTATTGTGTTAAAAGTTTTATTGTGTTAAAAGTTTTATTGTGTTAAAAGTTTTATTGTGTTAACAGTTTTATTGCGTTAACAGTTTTATTGCGTTAACAGTTTTATTGCGTTAACAGTTTTATTGTGTTAAAAGTTTTATTGTGTTAACAGTTTTATTGTGTTAACAGTTTTATTGTGTTAAAAGTTTTATTGTGTTACCAGTTTCATTGTGTTAACAGTTTTATTGTGTTAAAAGTTTTATTGTGTTAACAGTTTTATTGTGTTAAAAGTTTTATTGTGTTAACAGTTTTATTGTGTTAACAGTTTTATTGTGTTAAAAGTTTTATTGTTATTTAATCTAATGTGTACTTAATTTACTATATCACAACCTCACAGAGATATACATATTAAAAAATAAACGTCAGGGAATACAAGTGGGACCGGTATATTCCGTCCAATATTTTCAAGACACACAATATAAAATAGTCTCCATAAAAACTTCAAGGAAAGGAAACAAATGTCGAGGATAAACATCTTAACTCCTTGACGGTCAACCATATGAAAATATAGTTTAAACAGTCACCAATTCCACCAATATCAACAAAGTGAACAGTGAACAGCCTCTCATCCCCAAACAAAACAAATCTGAAAATATATCTACAACGACACCACAGATATAAATAAACGTTAGAGAATACCGAAGGGACGATCAAGCGATGGATAATCCAGAGAAAATGGCAACATAGGATACACAAGACGAAGTCAAACACAACAAAATAAAATCATAGCACAATCTGTGTAAGAGGCCACTGTACCTAAACACACACATTCGATGTTAACTAGGAATATATTTCAACTCATCCAATCTAGCGTTGATTTCCCTTAATGCAATTCTTCACAACGAAATTTGTATTTATAATAGACTTGCAATGATTTCTTTAATCCGTTGCTGGTAGTCAGATATATTTAGTAAAATGTCTAATACATTCTTTTATATTCACAACTTAAAGGCATTTTTCACTATGAAGTACATGTAGTGTCAGAAGTCTTTTGTTCTATAGACTTGCGTTTTTGGTAGTCAGACATATTTTGTAAACCTATCTATATTAAAGACATTTTCATTAAGTTCCTGTACCAAGCGAGGAAAGTGACAGTTCGTGTATGTGTGTGCGCTATGGGTATCGATTTACCTCCACTTATTTGTAGGAGGGCTCATATCTTATTTGTGTTTGTTGCGTATAGTGGTGTCCAACTGGTATTGACTGTACATATGAAGAATATGGCGGGTGTCTTATCAGTGGCAGGAACTTCTAACCCTTCCTGGGCACCTGAGTTCACCCCGGCTTTTTGGAGGGGTCCGTGTTGCTCATCTCTTTAGTCGTAGGAGTTTTTACATTCTGAGTTCCCTGTTATGATGTCCGTTAGGATTTTAGCATAAAAACGACGATGTTCTGTTCGTCTTTATCCCCAGTTGTTTGTAGGAGGGCTCATGTGTTATTTACGTTACTTGTGGTTGCTTGTGTACAGTGGTTCTCTTGAATTCGTTGTTGGTAGTCAGACATTGTTCATCATTAGATACATGTGTTGTCAGAAGTTTGAAAAGATAAAACTTCTATAACGCTTAGTCATATTGAGATATTATGTAACACTATCTCTAATTAACATTAATTAACAAATTTGTACCTGACATAACTTTCATGGAAATTGCGTCATCCATCACGTTTCTGCTATTATTAGAGTCACATGAAAGACTTCAAACCACTTAATGTTGTATTATTTTTATTGGTAATTAGAAATACGGGATTATTATGGCAAAACCAACCACAAAACATGTGTTATTTGTCAACCTACAAACTCGGTGACAAATCATTGACGACTATCACTTTATTCATGTAGTAGTGAAATATAAACTAATCTGGATTTGTTTGTTTTTCACGTACTTAATGTCATAATATCAATGTATAACAGAGGTACAGAAAGATGAATATTGAAAATATTACATTATATAGAATTTCCTGGGTACTGGTGACTGTATCCAAGGCTTAACGTACAGAGCTGCCTAGTACGTCTCCATGTGTTGGATATGGGATGACCTGTCAATGAGGGTTTTACGGTTATAATACGGAAAGCCTAACCGTGGACTTTAGTGGGTACCGTGTTTTGAAAGTACCACGCTTCATTTGTTGAATACACATATCATAGACATTGGAACGAGTAGACCCTTGTAGTCGATGCAAAAGGCAAATTTTGTCTTCCATACCCATCTCTGTACAGTTTTCCAGTGGCAAGCCAGGTTGTCCTATTTCTCGCCTATGTTGTATAATAAGATATTGTTGAATATACGTTAGGGAAAACCGACAGGACGGACAATCACGAATGGACAATCCTGAAAAACAGGAAACAATGGACACAAGACAAACAAAGCAAAACACAAAATACAAAAAACGAAAAAGATGGGCAACACGGACCCCACCAAGAAAACCAGAGGTTATATTAGGTTCTTATCCTAAATATCCATGAGAAATGTGCTGGACGTTGAGCAACCAATAATCATATATCAATAATTGTATAATTTATAAATTTGCTGTCTAATTTCAATCTTCAGACTACCTGTTATTGTCACAGACAGAACTAATATTTTACCTATAACAACGTATGTGTCACGAAGATTAGATATCTTATGATAAAGTTCCAGACTCTTTTCAGCAACACTGCACTCCCAGCTTTATGTAAATGTTGGCAAATTACTGGCATCGTGAAAACAATTGCATGAACGCATGAGTTCAATAAGAGGGACAGCTTGGGCCTATAAAACTAGTTTAACCCTGACACCTATGCCAAGCCAGGAAAGTGAATGGTCATTTATATGTTCTTTGCCTCTGTTTCTATGATTTCTATTAGATTTTGGAAATGTTGCGACAACGTGGTATTCATTTGTTCTCCATTTTATTTATCAATGAAAAACTTAATAAAGAAGCGTTCCATATCATACAATCTGCAAACTTAGTCTCGAGAGTTATGCTGAGATCATTCGTATTATTCTTTACATAACACACTTGCGACCTAATGTCAATTCCTAAAACCTTCTGTGAATTAATCACAAAACAAAACAGCACCAACGACATATTAAATTTCCATGAGAGAAAATAGTACAAAATACTTCCTGGCTCGTTCATAAAATTTATTGAAGGTTTTTATTAGTGTTGGTACATAGTAAAAGTACTTGCAAATAGCAAAATAACATACAAACAGGTCGTTGTCCTAGCATAGTTATTCATCGTTACATTTTAATATAACCACTTTATTTATGATATACGGAAATACAAAGATAGCCTTTAAAACAAAATAACAAGAAAAAAAAAACCCTGATACAAATGGAAAAGAAATTAAACTATCTTGAACATTTATTGTTATCTTATTTCTTCCCGTCAATTTCCTAAGGAGGTGAATAAAGGGCATAGCGTCAATTTCAAACAATATTTACGCTCATGGCGAAGTGCACTCGATATAACACCACGCTATAAAAGTTCGTAAGTGACTTGCGGTAGGTCGGTGGTTTTCACCATGTACTCCGGTTTCCTCCACCAATAAAACGAACCGCCATGATATCACTGACATATTGCTAAAAGTGACGTTAAACACCACAACCCCCTTCTTATTTACGCTGTTTGTGTTTGTTTGCGTGTAGTGGCGTGCAACACATATTACCTATGTGAATAACGTGGCGGGTGTCTTGTAAGAGGCAGGAGCTGTTTGTTTTCGGTGGGGTCCTTGTTCCTTGTCTTTTTTGTTTTTTTGTTGTGTTTTTTGTTTTGTTTGTCTTTGTCTTGTGTGCCCGATGTTACCGGTTTCTCTGGATTGTCCATTCTAGATTGCTCCTTCGATTTCTCTAGCGTTTATTTATTATCTACAAAATATAGCCACACTGAAAACCGGGGGTGAACTCAGGTGCTCGGGAAAGGTAGGCAGTTCCTGCCCCACTAGTGTTATATGTAAACGTTGTAATAGTACATAGATGTACTACACGTGAAACGTTTTGTACGTCATAATGGCATGTGTATAGTGGAAAGGATCTCTTATTATTTTTCCTGAAATTATAGTAAACGTGAGAGAATACCGAAGAGGCAATTATGGAATATTTGAAATTTTTGAACAGGTTATACTAACCAGGTTATACAAGTATAACCTGTTCACAAATTAAAAATATTCCTTATAATTTAATTTTTACAACAGATTTCAATGATTCCTCGATTTTAATTACGATTATTTTATGTGACTATTTGAATTTGTCGTTGGCGAATGAATACGGTGGTGACGTCACAATACCAACCCAGGTTATCTAAGACTAAGAATCTTTATTCTCAAATAAACCATACATTACAATGGTATAGAGAAGTTACATATAAGAATACAACACAACACATACATGACAAATAAATAACAGATATACAAATACATATACATACAATATTTACATTACAACAGTAGGAGTTAAGTATTAGCCAAGAGAATATCTGATCTGTTGATTTTTCTTATTAATCTACATAACTTTTCTAGTTTTATTTTTTCAGAAGTACACATTATTTGTTTAAATTTTAATATATTTGGCCTTTGAGTAAGATATCTACTTATTAGTTGGGATCGATTTTCAGTAAAAAAATGACATTCCATAATATAGTGGAATTCGTCACCAATAGATCTGCTATTACATTTTAAACACTGTCTATTTTCTCTGTCGATACCATTCCACCGTCCAGTTTCTATCGGTAATTTGTGGTTCGAAATTTACATAGTGTATATATATCTTTGTCTTCCAAAATATTGAAATAATTTTCGAATTCAAAGTTGTCTTTAAATAATCTATAATTGATAGCTTTTGGTGAGTTTTGTATCAGAGAATGCCACTCCTGTGTAAACTGCTCATGGAGACGGTTCCTAATTAAAGCTAAAAGCAGGTCGGAATTTTGAAAGAATTGTTGAGACCAAATGTAGGAATAGCCTGTATCATCAAAAATGTGTTTAACATGTTTAATCCACGAAAAATCCAGATTTTCATCAATAAAAAGGTTATACAAAATTTTATAAGATAAATATGAGAGTTTTGTTTCTTTACCGGTTAACAGTCTTGCCCAATATGATATCATTCTTAATTTTACATCAATTTCAATAGGAAACAATCCAAGTTCACCATATATCATATAACTAGGTGTCGATGTTTTTAATTTCAATAACAGCTTGCAAAATCTAAGTTGTACTTTTTCAAGACATTGAATATTTTTACTAAAACCCCATATTTCTGAACCATATAGTAATATTGGTTTTACCATTTTGTTAAAAAGTTCAAGCTGGCATTCAATTGATAAGTTATGTGTTCTACCTCTTTTCAAAACTTCAAACATTGCTTTTATAGCTTTTTCAGCTTGCTTTTTAATAGCTTTGTTAAAGTTTCCTGTCCTGTTAAACAATATTCCAAGATAATTAAATTCATTAACAATTTCTAATTCAGACCCGTTCAATGTAAATTTTAAATTGGTTGATTGTCTCCCCCTGTAAAAAACTATAACTTTAGTTTTATCAGTGTTTGCTTTTAATCTCCAAGTATTGCAATATTCACCGAATTTATTCAAAATATTTTGTAAATCATCGTGGGTTTCAGCCAGTAGGACAGTATCGTCAGCATATAAAAGTGCAAAAAGCTTTAAATAAATATTCAACTTATCCTCTATGCAGTTTGAAACTGTTTCTAAACCATTAAGACTTGCATTTTCAAAAAACATTTGTAGATCGTTTAGGAAAATGGCAAATAGAAAAGGGGATAAATTTTCCCTTGCCTCACTCCCATATCACAGTTAAAATAATCAGATTTACAATAATTATAGGTTATACATGATTTAACATCTGTGTACATATTTAGAATAATAGTATACATTTTGCCATTTATGTGATTCAATAGTAATTTGTACCATAATGCATCTCTCCATACCGTGTCAAAAGCCTTTTCGAAGTCGACAAAGGCACAAAACAGTTTTTTCTTTTTTCTTTTTAAGATCTCAAAAAACGAAAATAATGTGAAAAAACTGTCCGTCGTCGAGTAAGATTTTCGGAAGCCAAATTGGTTTTCGTTCATCAAGAGAGCTTCTTCCGAGAAACGACATAGTCTTTCATTTAATATAGCTGTGAATAATTTACCAAGGCAGCTAAGGATAGTAATCGGGCGGAAGTTTTTTGGATCAAGTGGATTGCCTTTATTTTTGTATATTGGTTTTATATTACCTACAAGCCAAATGTCGGGCATTACACCAGAGTTAAAAATTGCATTAAATATCTTCTCATAAGTAGGGAGAAACAGTTCTGATGTAGATTTTATATATTCGTTTACAACATAATCTTCTCCACAAGCTTTATTATTTTTTAACTTCTTAATACAGCGAAGTATTTCCTCTTGCGTTATACTGAAATTAATTTCTTCATTTAGGGGACCAATATTAACATTATCAAGGAGATCTGTATCAAAATTCTCTTGTTGTACAAGAAGTTCATCGGGAGCTTTATTCAGGTTTTTGAAAAACTTGAATAAGTCTCCCAAAGGGATGTTGGGTTGTTTTCTATCCCTATCCTTATTCAACAGTTTCCAGTATTCTTTTGGGTCTGATGTTTTTAATTTTTTTATCTTCTTACGCATATCTGCACGATAAATTTTACTATGTTTGTCAAGCGTCTTTTTGTATCGTTTCTCGGCTTCAGCGACATCTTGTTTCAACGCTTCTGTTCGTTTTATTTTTAATTTCCGTTTTAGTTTACGATAATTTTGTCGAGCAACTTTACACTCATAATTAAACCAGGGTTTATCTCCCTTAGGTTTTTTATTACATGTATCAGGTCTGGTTTTATATTTGTGAGTTCCAAAGGTTGTTTTCGCACTGTCAATTAAAAGATTACAAAGTTCACTGACAAACGAATTGACTTTATCTTTATCTATATCATCGATTAATGTGTTCACAATTTCATTATATAATCCATTTAACTTTTCTTTATCTATATTATTATTGAAAGCCGTATGTTTCGACGCGTCTCATTTCTTACCTCTATTATCGGCGAGAATATCATTACTATTATTACTAGTCGATTGATCATTCCCCGCGGCAAGTTTAAATTTGAGATTTGTAATAGTTGGAGAGTGAACATCAGAATACAAACGACAAAAATCTAGTACTTTAAAATTGTAAACAAAGTGTAAAAAACTACATGTACAAATACAATAATCAACAACACTTGAGTTTTTACATGTTAATTTTCCTGATTCGGTTTTATCATCACCAATACGGCCATTTACAATAAATAAATTGTTTGCTTTACAAATGTCTAACAAATTGTTACCAGATCTGCTTTTAATTTTGTCCACATTTTTTCTATTTTTATCTATATTTAATTCATTAAGAGTAGCCAAATCATTTTGTAAAAATTCAGTAAAGTCTTCTTCATGTTCATTTATCTCAAAATCAATAAAGTCTGGTTCTTCTGCAGTTCTACTGTTAAAATCACCAAATAAAGAGATGTATTTATAATTTTGTGAAAAAGTTCGAATTTCATTTTCTATTTGATCAAAAGTATCTGGTTGAAAATAAGGTGAACCTTCTGGGGGAATATACACATTACCAAAAATGACGTCTTCGTTAAGGTTTACTAATTTTGATGAAACTTTGAACCATAAAACATACTTTGATTCTATATCTAACAATTCAATATAATTTTCTAACGATTCTTTATATGCTAATATCATTCCACCAGATTTTCTGCCAATTTTTTTTCTATTTTTCATTTTAAATATGTAACCTGGTAGTTCAATTGTATCCAAATCATCAGTTTTTGTTTCTTGTAAACATATAATATCCTGATTACATACAAGTTGACAAAATTCAGGATATTGCAGACGTAATTTAACACCACAACAGTTAAGACTTAAAATATTGAGATTACATGTATTTTCATAATGACAATTCCTACTAACATTACCTATATCTGTTACATCAGTATCTACAAGTAATGAAGAGTCATTGTTAACATTAGTGTCACTAATCTGATTAGTACTACTAGTATTTAATACATTAAACGATTTATTTACAACACAATCATTTTCAGACAATTCAAGGTCATCAATTTCAATATTATTAGGTATTTTATTAAAGTCAAAATAACTAGCATCACTATCATCAGTCCCAAAACAGTTTTCTCTTTGGCGTCCCTAATCCCGGTTTGGTGTTGATGAGCTAACACGTTGGCGCTTAGGTGGTCGTCGGCCTCCTGTGGTAGCTGGGGTCGCTAATACGTTTTCCGCGGGACCAAAATTTTCTCCAGGCGGATCAGCCAATGAGATTGCAGTATTCAAACCAAATTAAATTATTCAAAAATGGACAATCCAGAGAAACTGGCAATACAGCGCACGCAAGACGAAGACAAACAAAACAAAAACACCATACCCCTATATACGCAAAAACAAAGACACATAACGTAAATAGGACACGAGCCCTCCTACAAACAACTGGAAATGAAGAAGAACCGAACATCGTTGATAAGCACCATTTTGTGTATATATATGAAGTGGGACAAATGTTTTGCCTATATTTCCTCTCGTTATTACTAAATTTACCTGTACTTTTAATTTTATTCAAAGGGAGATAAACTCGTATTTATCATTATTTATCATAATAAATGTGATTTTTGATGAATTTATCACCTGTTGTGTGGGGGTCTGGCTAGTTTAAGATACCTTTTCCGTCATTATGTAATCGAACGTATTGCGAAATCTGAATGCAAAATCAGCGATTGTGTCAATTAAAACAATATTTCTGGAAATTTATGTAGAAATTGGGAAAAACTATCAAGTGCACTTGTTCAATAGCAGGATGTGACATGCTTTTGTAAATGTTAAACATGACAAGCTATTGTCATCATCGAGGAAAAAAAATAAACAATTTATTGCGTTGTGATAATTGTCATCAAAAGAACGAAAAAATCAAACATAAACATCGCATTATACCTTGTCACTTAAATTACCATAGGATTAATAAATTACTTTTCAACTTTACATGCGTCGCTTATTACAATTGGTCCATATAATTAATTTTAAATGAATTTTTATTAACAAGCCTATTAATAAATCAACCTTTCTGGATGTGTAGTGACGTTACATCTCACACTCTATCAACCGTAGACCACGAACCATCGGATTGTTAGCTTGGATTTCAATCATGAAAGAACTGGTATTGGCATGCATAGTTCTTCATTTGAGTTTTATCCATGCCAGTGAGTATTATTTTTACATAGATAATTTTTACATAGATAACAATCCATGTGTATTTTTGTGATAAATTAGAGGGCAAGAGTTATGGTGCTTAACGTCACTTTCAACAATATTTCAGTTATATCGTGGCTGTGATAAATTAGAAGAAGACATAATACTATAATTTAAGTTTTTTGAATTTACCGTTAATTGCTTTAGTAATGTAGTATTTTTAATCCAATATACATTTAAAAAAATGAATTGGCGATTGGGCCCATGAAACTAGTTTAACACCGCCACTTTTTATTTACAGAAGTGTCTGTACCAACCCAGGAAAGTGAGCGTCATGTATATGTGTGTTAGGGGTACAATATTTTGATTAAATTTTGGAACTTTTCTTGTATTTTGTTTATTTTTCATTTTATTTCTATTCAACAATTATTTTGTTTAATTTTGAAAATATGCTATTTTTGTTTTAATTTAACATTTGTTTATAGTTAGTGTAAACAATATTTATTGAATAAATTACATTAGTTATAACAATAGTACATACATATGTCTATAGTTCAAAACTAACCATTTACAATTGTATATTAAAGGAAAGTATATTTTTTTGCTCTTAAATTCTTTATTGCGTGTTCCGTGGTGGCATTCGATGCAGTGATATAACGGTAGTTAGATATACATCTATAACCACTAAAATGATGTGTTCGATTTCTGATCTTGGTTAGGTGCATTAGATACGACATTGAGTGTTAAAGTTTATTAGTGACTTCCGGCAGGACAGTGGTTTTCTCTAGGTACATATGTACTCCAGTTTCCTCAAACAATAATACTGACTGCGAGTATACAGCTGATTTATTATTGAAAATGACATGAACTATTAAATATTCATGACCAATAACATTATCACACTGTCAGAATAATAACTAATCTCTGGGGTCCTTCAATGTTGGTTAATGACTAACATTGCTTTCAAATGATAGGCTAACGTTGCTTTGTCCTCATTCAACGAATCAAGTGCACTACGAATTACAAAGCACTGTATACCCTGCTCATATCGATACTCATTAATTACTCTCTAAATCAGATCGCCACAATATATTGACATATTTATATATATTCAGCGGGGCTTGGTGAAGGTGTTCAGGGTTCAACCAATGTATCTGCTACTTAGTGCCTCTCCATGTGGTAATGGTGTGTGTATGTGTGGGGGAGGGTGGGTTCATGTTATAATACGAAAGCTTAGCCATATACCATAGTGGATAAGATGTTTTATAGTACTACACCCCCGAATGTTAAATACTTCTTTTGCAGACTCCGAAAAAGCGTAGACGAACCATAGCCGCAATAAATTACTAAATTTCTCGTCGTTATCCAACTATCCATACTTTCTCAATGGTAGTAAAAAATTCCTACCTCATTTCTGTTATGTTTATATATTATTGAACTTGCTCTCGTGCGGAATATGCACGAACTGTTTGTCGGTTGACATTAAGCTGCTAACAAGCAATATAGCAATCATATATTGATTCTTTTCATGAATAGGGATTTCCATCCAACACATTGGCATCTGAAGCATTATTGATTGAAATCTTGTTGTTCAATTTTAGCGTTCGAAAACCATGTATTGAAATAGTGTTTGAAACCCGCGTTGCGCTAAATTCTTATTCTGGACCCCTCAAGACCTTTCAAAGGTCAAGTTGCCTTCCGAAGGCTTTTGTTTAACCTTAACCACACTATAGATAATACATTCACTTATTGTATTACATTGTTTATAAAATGAATCATCTGTACGTCTTACTTACATGAAATTAATAAATGTCAAGCAATTCACTAGATGTTGTGATATTTACATATTGAAGAAAACTTAGGGAAATTTATGTACATAAATAAATGACAGAACGTGTAAAATGTAAATTGTGTAACACCCATTATGTCTTAATATAGAAATGTGCTTTTTACATCTCATTCTCCTTCCGAGAAATCTGCTTTAAATAAACGTTGGAGTGAGTCAGTGATTGTTGGTTAAGTCCCAAATGAGCAATTTTGCTTGCAGCTATATCATGACGAGAACAAGTGGCAATCGATGAAATGATGATGATAAGGGACCGACCATTTAACTTGAAAGGGGGGGGGGTATGGTTTTTTGTTTGGTTCAGAATTTTTTTTTCGAACAACACGAGAGTTAGAATATTTATTTTTTTTGTTGCGCAAAGCGCGAATTTTTTCTCTCCAGCATTCAAAATTAGGCTATATGACAAAAACTCTGAATCAGATTATTTTTTTTCCCTCCACCAAAATCAGCATATTTTTTTCAGCAACATTGGGAATCAGAATATTTTTTTTAGAAAAAACCATAACCCCCCCCCCCTTCAAGTTAAATGGTCGTTCCCTAATAATGTCCGCTTTGTACAAGACCATCACGCTTAGCTTGATTTTTATAGTACACAGGTAATAATGTCGTTCCACTCGGAAACATTATCTTGATTCCGAGCCAACCAGTCTTTTATCTTACTCATTAAAAGAAAGTTTGAAGATGCCAGACCGGTAACCAGAAGCCGAAAATCGAAGAAGGACTTTAAAGCTGCGTGCTTCGTGAAGAAGCAGAAAATACAAATTTCATAGTCTTTGGTTTGAGCCGACCGCGGCTCGAACCCACGACATACCACACTCGAGGCGAACACGCTTGCTAATACACCATCGATGCGCTTTGACAAAAGTTAGACGTTAACACATAGATAAACATATGTACAATAACCGCAGGTATATTTAATTGAAGGTGAAGGAATAATCCGTTTGAGGGAAAGAATAGAGAATGTTTAAATGGGCTCAAATTTGTAAGTGGTGGTTTGTATACCACAAAAGCAATATTCCAAGCAAAAAAGCAAAGCATAGCAAATGCACAAATGTCACTCGTAAAATTATATTTTCCAAGAAAGAAAGGAAGCAAATAATGGAAACCAATCTGCGATAAGCTGAAAAACACGAACTGGATACCCTTTGCGAGTACCTTGGTTCCCACCCGGTTTTGTGGTCCGTTTAGCTTATCGTTTTAGCTTAGTTTTGTTTTTTTATTCTGTTAGTTTGCGTTCTGTGTCATGCGCCCAATGTTTCTTGTATCTCGGCGTTTTTCATTCTTGATTGCTCCAGCTGATTACTCTAACGTTCATTTCGTACAGTTGAATATCACTATCAAAGAGTGCAAATTGTATTCATTTCTACCTTGTATAACGGCATTGTAAACAACTTTGTCCTTCAACTTCTTTGACATAAGCGACCATGTTGAGAACCATGCATGACAAATGATCTCAATTTCGACTGACAAATACAACAATCATATTCGTGTTAATGTTACGCCTTATAATATCATAATTGTGTAACAACGTCTTCTAACAAATACCAATTAACCTAGTTCTTATTAGACACGAACATTAAATATATGTCTATACTGATAGACATATCTACATCTAAAATTATTAATCTATATGAAGACATAGCATGACAAATTTAACCTTGGTGTTGATTGGCATGTAAAAGGTGTAAAAACTAATTAATTTCTATATTGGTAATTATTCGAGCCTACCTGGTAATGTTGTCTGAAGTTTAACCTTTCCAATAGGCAATAAGCAAGAACGATTTTGCTCTGACGTTTCGCATGTAAAAGTATACAGATTTAAAAGAAAAAGAATCTACAATCTTAGGTCGTGACTTGGGACACGATATAAAAATGTAGCGATCGTACTATATAAGAAAAACACAAGACAATTACTACACATCTACAAATCTTGGTCATGACTTGGCATATATGTGAAAAATATAACTGTCGTTCAATATCAAACAAACAAAAATGTGTACAAATTACCTTTAACTAAAACAACAATATATTGTGACAGACAGACGACATAGTAACACACACAGACATCACGGTCAATGATTGTTTGAACATCATCAAATTATCTTTATATTATAGCTCAAAATGACAATGTAACACATGCAGACATTAGAGTACAACATCAGAGTCAAATGGATGTTTGTACTTAACAAAAAGAGTTTGAAGATACAAAAAGGGGTAAACAGAATCCGTAAAATTACCTTCACTCAACAACAATATACTGTCAATGAAAAACGACAAAATAACACCGACAGACAGTAGAAAATCAGAGTCAAAGGAATGCTCGTACATGTTAAATAATTATAATACAGACGAACCTCGCTGTGTCAAAGTCGAACGGACCGACAATTTTACTTCGAAATACCGGGTTATTCGAGTTATCCGAATTAATTTGAATTAGATCTAAAACGAACAACGGACGAAATGTTTATCCTATTGTTCTTTTTCTTTTGGCCATTGTTTTGTTTGTCCTTTTACGGATTCTGATTACCCCTTATGTATCTTCAAACTCTTCTTACTTCGAGATATCCAAAAATATGAATGTCCCAAGTACGAGTAAGCGAGGTTACACTATATTACTAATCAGAATATTAAATAATCAGACAGTTTCGAGTGGCCATGTAATAAAACGAGCTTATGAATCCCAATTCAGGGGCGGATCCAGGGGGGGGGGGGAGAGGGGGTGGCGCACCCTGCGCGCGCCCCCCTAAAATCGTGATTTTTCACACTAAAAACCTCAAAAATTTTCGCGGCTCCCTCCGCTCGGCGCAATTTTTTTTAAGTGCGCCCCCTAACTTGAAATCCTGGACCCGCCCCTGCATTTGTAGTGCATGAATGACTTATAGGGGTACATTGTATATAGTCATTTGTGAGAAATTAATTGAGCTGTATTGTTTACAATAGTGCTCAGATTTATTTTGATCTAAACACGTTTGTGACTAAGTTATTGATAATCTAGCTTAACCTTATAATGTTTATTAAATTGCATGAACAAATTTATTATGAACAAAGCATTAAACTGCAGTAATAATGTCATATCGAGCCCACCAATATAGATTAGCCGCCACTTTTGTTATATTTAAGTGTCTGTCCAAAGCCAGAAATATGAATGTTCATGTATATGTTTGCTAGGGGTATTGATTCTACGATTTTTTGATTAGATTTGGAACTGTTCAGACAGTGTAGTGTTCGGAAGAACTATTTTCAACTGTATATCATTAAAGTATTGTTTGCTTGTAGAACATTATTCAAATCTCAATTGCATTGAAATATTTAAAAAAAATTAAAAATAATTTGAGGGTCTTTTGATTATAATTGCTTCTCTATATATTGTAGATCCAAAAAATCTCAATCAGGTTGCAGAATTTTCTACAAAGGGACAAATCGTAGAACAGGAAAGATACGGACTTACTCAAGATGGGAATACACTAGCTGAAATCGATTTACTGAAAGATTACTACCCTTACGCTGGAAATCATATTATAAGGAAACGAAATGTTGGTGAACCCCTTGGTAATCCTGAAGCAGGGACACCTACAAAGCGACGGAGGCGAAGGCGAAGGAGGCGTAGGAAGAAGGTGTCTCACCACAGAGGTCGTCCAAGTTATCCAGATCAATTCAAACCTTCAAATGAGAACGGTGAACGGCCAACTGTTCAGGCAATCTTTGAAGGTACGATTAATGGCCCCATTGACAATATTCTAGATCCTTCTGGTAGTAAGCGACGATCAAGTCGTCGTAAACCAAGACCGCAAGTGGAAACCCCCTTCATAGATGATCTACCAGAGAAACCAATGTTGAGCGAAATCGCTAAAGAGGACACAGATGGATTATTAAGAGCAAAGGAACTTCAGGCAAATTATATAAATACTGATATGATGAGGGCAAACAAATTAAAAGCCGACAGGATAAGGGCTGACAAAATAAAAGCACAAGATGTCATTGTAACTGCAAAAAAAAGCCGACGAAAACGTCCATCAACGAGGGAATATATCCAACCAGAACCAGTATACGAACGAACTGGTACCCAGAGATTTAACTCTGTCGTTGATAGCCCTATTTATGATCCACATACAGTCGCTATACCAGGGAGACAAAACGTTTATGATGCAATGCCTAATAGACCTCAAAATGATCATTCTCAAATTAATAATGAATTTATTCAACAGAGGCATTCTAACAGAGATATACTTTTTCCTCAGCAGGAAACATTTACAAAACGTCGATATGAAGAACCGAACGTCGTTAGTCATACTCTTCCTGTGATGGAGCACCATCCTGCTATTCGGCCGACGGAACCATTACCTGAATTTAGCTCGTCAAAAATTGTGAATAAGTATGCAGGTAAACAGCCAATAATGAGCGAATTTGTAGCAGAGCCACCATCATTCCGATCAAATAATCGACGTTTAGAACGAGAAAAAATAAGAGGCAGAACCTTAGAAAAATATAATCCGTCTACTGACTTTTTCGGTTTTGATAACCCTGATGCTCATTTCGGTACCGGAACAGGAAGTAGTAGGTCACATGACAAAACATCGAAAACATATATTACAAAATCTGACCCCTGGTACTTTAGATAGACAATGATTTAAAAAAAACATTTATATTAACAAATAATTTAATTCGTTTAATGGAACGAGTAACAAACAAATGTCCGTAGTATGAATACAACGAAAGCTTGGAACGAGAAAAAAGATTTTTGTTTTTTGTTTTTTTTTACAAGTCGTGTTCCGGTTATTGATGAAGACACAAATAATATGAATACAACGAAGACGATGTTTGTATTGATATATAACTTTTTGTTGTTTGTGGTTTTTCTAAATTATTTTAAATGTTTTTCATATCATGGTTTGTAAAAAAAAACTTGAAATAAAAATAAAAATTAAAAACGATCTTTATTGAAAATAGCAATTGATTTGAATTGACCTGCTTTAGTGACCACCTTTATTAAGCAATAGTTGTATTTTCTTCACAGTGTATTTGATATATGGGGGGCCTTTTTGCGTAGGTTGTTTGACCTGATCGTAGGCCATATCTGTCCTCATTACAGGATGACACTGAATTCTATATATAAATCATGGTGGTTATGAAACCTGAATGCCCGTGTAAAATACAAATCTGCCCACATTTGAAAGGAATATATCAACCATAACATAATGATTTGAATATGATATGCATAGACTTTTCTACGAATAAGCCATTAGAAAAAAAGAACATTTATTGTAAGATAAAACAATTTTTGTCTGCAAATTTCCTGCATGATTAATGTATCAGTAATAGTATTATTTTTGTTGGTTCAAGAATGGACAGTATTGATTAATTAAATTATCTATGTGGTACATGCATGTTGCATGCGTGATCATGTACATGCAAAAATACCATATGAAAACATACATAAATGAAATAAACTTTAAATATATACAGTTAAACAATTATAAAATAGACAATCAAACTTAATTTGCCATAACAGAATACAGTATAGCCATTCAATTGAAAAGATTAAAATTCTATTAAAGGGTGGTATGTGGGAGGGTTTTCCCGGATAACCAACAAAAGCCTAACAAACATGTTCTCCTAAGCTTTCTGGTCAGGAATTTAATGGCCGACTGATAGCGTGGGTTATTTCTTGCTGTAACCCAGTAACCCCTGTTAGCATTCATCAAGTGACCAATCAGAAGGATGCATGTACATGATCACGCATGCAACATGCATGTACCACATAGATAATTTGATTACTCAATACTGTCCATTCTTGAACCAATGAAAATAATACAATTACTGATACACTAATGATGCTGGAAATTTGCAGACACAAATTGTTTTATCTTACAAGAAATGTTCTTTTTGTCAGCCAAAATTCCTTAGCAAGTTGAACACTAACGACAGACGCCAAGGATACGAAGCTTGATTTGCATTACAAAGAAGACTCAAGTTTGAGTGAAAGGTCATTTATTCTAACCCTAAAATAATACAATTACATGAACGAATATTACATAATATTGCACAACCATTTAAATAAATGACAATACAAGATGCAAAGGTGGGAGCTAAAAGTGCCAAAAATCCCTAAAAGGGATCCCCCACCCGAAGTATCCTGGGCGGAAGAGGAACTTCAACAAAAGAAAGATTGGAAGAGAAGATAAGGATTATAATTACATGGTTAACAACTACCAGAGCAAGCCATGTTGACCTCTGGTGGTAAAAAAAAAAAAAAAAAAAAAAAAATAACATTAAAGAAAAAAAAAACAAAAACAAAGAAAAAAATAACATATATTTACTAATAAGTAGATCAAGCCATGTTGACCTTTACTGTATTCTTACTAAGATCACAAATTGTACAATCTTATATAATGATGGAAAGCATTAAAGCATTGTATTTCCATCTACCTATATGTTGCATCACTGATAAAGGAACTCCCCTTGTGACTGCGGACGTAGCGGCCCCTATCCTAAACCTATGTCCTTTGTAATAGTCTGAACTCAAAACAACTGCCTGCAATAGCAGTTTTAAATGTTGATTGAAATTATATGCAGTAATGGGAATTCCCTCTTGAAACTGAAAAAGAGGACCACTACTATGACCTGCCAATTTTAAATAATACAAAAGAGCTGACACCGGACAAATAACATTACTTTTGTCCATAGTTAATAATAGTGTTTTCGACTGACCATTACAATGTTTGAAATTTCTTTGGTTAACACGAAGGTTTTGTTGTTTATCAGTTCCTTCTTCAAAATGAACATCATTAATTTGAATAACTTTTTGTGTATCATGACGGTTTTTTACCTCAATTTCACCTATTCTCCAAAAACAGTAGTAAGCTAATGACATCATGGCTTTCAAAAGAGATGCATTGTAAAGACTTCTAATAATTGCTGGGACCGCAGCTACAAGTTTGGATAACATATCTTTAGTAATTGGTAATCTGACATCAGAAGACTGTCGCAAATTTTCGGACCCCTTTAAGATCTTTTTCACTAAAAATGAATCTGTAGGGTTTGACTAATCATTGATTTTATGTACAAAACTTATAGCTGAAACATAAGAAGCTATCATAGATGGTTGATAATTTTGGATGAATAAATAAGAAATAAATCGTGAAATCATGATCTGAGTAGATGGAAACCTAGAAACTGAGGGGAAATGTTCTTTACAAATGATACATATGTTTTTACCATCCTATCATAAGAAGAACGTGTGGCGGCTGACAAAGAAGCGCTTAAAAGTTTGTTGCTCATAATGTCAAAAGATGAGATGGCACTGTGACTGGTGTAGGATTTAGCCAGGGGGCAATTTGGAAAGCTTCCTGAAATGACAAACGAGATAAATGATCACAAACTATGTTTGTTTTTCCTGGTATATGTTTCGATCTAAACTGAATATTATATGTCAAAGCTGACAAAACCAATCTGTGTACTAATTTCATAATTATCTTATCCTTAGAAGAGGTTTTATTAATAATAGCTGCTACTGCTGAATTGTCAGTCAAGAATACAATCTTATGATTGGAAAGGAGGGGTCCCCATATATCAATAGCCATAACAATTGGGAAAAGTTCTTTAACAGTAATGTGTAAATCCGTCATCATACTAGGCCATTCATCTGCAAACCATTTATTGCCAAATACAGCTGCAAAACCTCCATGAACTCACGCAAAATCAGACAAAAGTTTTGACAGATCAGAAGATATCCAATCTTTAAACAAAAAACAAAGATTTTCCATTAAAATTTCTAGCAAATTCATACCACATTTTCAGATCTAGTCTTGCCTCAGAATTCAGTGTGATCCTGTAATGAGGACAGGTATGGCTTACGATCAGGTCAAATAACCTACACAAAAAGGCCCTTCCTGGTACAATGACTCCACAAGCAAAATTCAACAATCCCAATAAAGATTGTTACTCTTTTAATGTAAGTTTCCTTTTTTTCTGGCAATTTTGTAACAGAGAAATAATTTTGTCCACTTTGTTTACAGGCAATCGAGCAACCATTTCTATTGAATCTATTTCTATAAATAGTAATCATAGTTGTGGGATATTGTGTTTTCTCTGCTTTGATAGGAACACCTAAGCATTCTGAGGTGTCAGCTTTTCCCACAAAGAAATAATCATCGAGCAGGTGAGAAACTCCCTTTACATTGAATTTAGAGTTTAAAATTCACTGTAATGCTGAAGAAGTAAGGGTAATAACAAAATTACCGAACTCCGAACAATCTTACAAAGGGAAAGTCAAAACTCATAATTATATAAACAGACAAATCAGTCAACAACCGGAAAACTGTGAAAATCGTAATGACCCTAACTTGGGACAGGCATTTCTAAAGAAATGGTGGGTTGAATCAGATTTTAAAGCGCCAAACCTCCCGCTTTCATTACAGCTCAAAGGTTCCGGCTGTCAATGATTCGAACATTTGACAAGAAGAAGAAGCACCCATGGGTAAAATACGAGAATAATAAAATTGACCTTGGCAATGAAAACCCAACAAATGGTGATCATCTTTATGCATAGGCAACAAGAAAAAGGCATCCTGAATGTCACATTTTGCCATTTGGCATTTAGGACCATAAAATTGAACTAATTCCACCGCGGTTTCAAAATTTTGATAATTAACAGATGTACATTCAGAAGGGATGGAGGAATTTACTGAATTGCCTTTTGGGTATGATAGATCATGAATTAAACACAATTGTCCAGGTTCCATTTTAGGAACTAAGCCTAATGGAAAAACAAATTGGAAAAGGGGGTGTATCAAATGGACCTGAAATCCTTAATTTACTCATTTCTTTTTTTAACTTCAAATTTACTGCTGATGGATTGTCACATGCACTCCTATGATTGAGAGGAAAAGAGGTGACATGGCTCTCAAAGCTTGATTTAATTGAAAACCCGAAAGTATACCCGTCAATTAAAAGTTTTCTGAGATTGGTATCGTAACCCTTAAGGACATACTATAATTTAATTGCCTTTATTGGTGTTGGCATTTGTTCGTTTGGTATTATCTCCCCTTTCACCTTCCCTGCAGGTAGTGGAACAGTGTTGTTTGTTGCAATGAATGCATTGATGTTTAAGCTTACATGTTGCCTGTTCAGTGCATACTCCTGATCTACAGAAAGCCCAGCAGAAACCGATGCTGCTGGGCCCTTCTGTGAAAAGGCATACTCTGCGTTTTATTGATTCTATGATTTTTTTTTAGAGCCAATGGTACTTTGATTAAAACTGCTATAAGATGCCGACCGCCACAGTTCATCATTGATTGTACCCGATTCAAAATTCATAAATTTTCTAACCTTACGAAAACTCTCATCATATGACTTAGCTGCTTGAAAACCAAACTGTTTAGCCATGTTTTTTATATTATTTCCATACTTGATCAGATCCAACACGGAATTTGGATGATTTGTCAAATAAATAGACATAAAAATACCATAGGCATTAGCCCATTGCTAAATTGAGAACATATCTTTCTTATTTTTCCTGTTAGAAATGGTCACATTATTATTTTCAAATACAACTTCACCTATTTTGTCTTCATCGTCTTTGTGGGAAGGTAATAAAGAAAAGAAAATCAACATACATGTCTCCGCAAATTAGAGACCTATGCTTTTCATTTACATTAAAACCCAATGGTAAGGAATTTTTTAACAAAGGAACTGATGAGAAATAACAGTTTTGAGTACCTGTGATTGCATTGTCATTGTTCACTTGCAAAAGTTCAGTGTTCGATGTCAGTGGTGGTTGGAAAGTAACTTGTGTTGAAGGTTGAAATATTAAATTGTCTCTTTGAGCAGTGTTCGAAGCATTGCTATGCATGGTACTGAATGTAGAATTAGCAATAGTCATATGTTGACCTGACATTACAGTCTTCTGGTTTTGAGCAGCAGAATCAACTGGCAATGATAAAGGTGCTAGAGATAACCCAGAATTCTTCAGTTGGTTCAATAAAGATGCAGCAATGTCGTTTGCAGAAATATGTGTATTCTGTGATAACGCAACAAGACTTACTAAGTGTTCATTCGATATGTGATTGTCACCAATACCTGATAGTGATTGCGGGATTTGAATCTGGGGCCTAGGGTTGTCTTTTTGTGAGCTCCGTTTCCTGCTTGTTCTTCCATTAGTGCCCGTTCTAGATGTGACATCTTGTCCGTTCTAGATGTGACATCTTGTCCGTTCTAGATGTGACATCTTGTCCGTTCGAGATGTGACATCTTGTCCGTTCTAGATGTGACATCTTGTCCGTTCTAGATGTGACATCTTGTCTCTCTAAAGGAAGCACTGGCTCTCTTAAATCAACAGGAGCAGCTCTTCTCCTTGACCTTGCCTTGGTTTTTGGCATAATGTCTGTTTAAAAGAGAGAAAAAAAACCCCCAACATGAAGGCTGTATTAATAATCCATATAATAGATATACATAACATTTGTACAATTTTATCTTGCACCATAACTTTGAACAACATTTTGCATATACATGTATAACAAAAACAAACCAGATGTTGATCATAATTAAAACATTGACACTTTCATTTAATTCAAATTCCAAATGAAGCATTGTACATACTGTATACATGCATGTTAATTAAAATTATAATTACACATAGCATAGCTTCATTAAGAGACCACAACCCGGCAGATTAAAAAACCATGACTTATATAACCATAGTACTGATGAATGTGTTAAATAAACACAACCATAGCCCTGTGAATAAACCATAAGCTCTAAGTGAAATTGAATAAATAAACTCTTGATCAAGTTTCACATGAGAGCAACCATAAACAATAACATCCATGCCATGTTAGTATATCAGTACAAACCATTATTTGAATAATGCCAAGTTGTGGTCTGAAACAATGTAACAGTAATAATCATAATGTGTAAAATTACATGTACTGATAACATAAGGATTGTTACCATTATCAATATATAAAGGCCAAAAAAAAAAAAAAAAAAAATCGATCTTCAATGTGTATGAAATAAGAGATGTAAAATGACAAATTTTGTCAGTTGAGGATATATCAACTACGAAGTCGACTACCTACTGCTGCTCGGACATTTCTCGCATATATTTCTAGCATATAATTCTAAACCTTCCTGGTCAAGATGTACCAAATTATTGCGTAACAATTCGCGAGTGTTTTGCCATAATCCCCTATGTGACCAATATGTAATGTCATTTCGTATACATAATATCCTTTGAAGTGTATTGTTTGCATCGTAAACTTTTCCATTGTATGCATAATTAACTTTCGGTTCTTCGGAATATCTCGGAAGTAATTGACCTACAACCACGTGACGTACCTGATAACATGTTATTATGTAATCGGCAAAGCTAACGATGTCCCTTGTTAATTTAGCGGGATCTGATTCACCGGCCAAATCGTTACCTCCAATTTGCAGAAATACACAATGCGGCTTAACATCAGAAATTATTTTAATTAATTGATGCCTTTGAATGCATTTAGGGCCCGGTCGAAGCGTTCCACCTCCTTGACCGTAAAATTCAACTTGTATATCTGTGCCATTGAGGCCTAAATTAGACCATCCCCGATGCCGATTATTGAAAGTAAATGAATGTAATCTATGAATAAATGAATGACCAAAGACTAGCGCTCGCTGGACCATGATTCAAAGGCAATTAAAATTTTTAATTAAGTTAAGGTTCACCTATGCCTTCAATATGAATCCAATTCGTCCTGTAACCTCTTCGCTGTTAGACCATTCACCAATTCTTTGATCAGAATTCTTCTTTCGGAATTATAAAGTGTCCAAACAATTTATTTAAGTGTTACTGTGTCAACGACAGCACAAATGTACGTTTTTCCCTGATAACCAATAAAAGTCTAACAACAATGTTCTCATAAACTTTCTGGTCAGGAATTTAATGGCCGACTGATAGCGTGGGTTAGTTCTTGCTGTAACCCAATAAACCCTGTTAGCATTAATCAAGTGACCAATCAGAAGGATGCATGTATATGATCACGCATGCAACATGCATGTATCACATATATAATTTAATTAATCAATACTGTCCATTCTTGAACCAATAAAAATAATACTATTACTGATACATTAATCATGCTGGAAATTTGCAGACAAAAATTGTTTTATCTTACAATAAATGTTCTTTTTTTCTAATGGCTTATTAGTAGAAAAGTCTATGCATATCATATTCAAATAATTATGTTATGGTTGATATATTCCTTTCAAATGTGGGCAGATTTGTATTTTACACTGGCATTCAGGTTTCATGAACGCGATGATTTATCTTAGCTATTGTTGTCAGACACCAATGACATATTTTATCCCATTCTCTATCCAGAATTGTCGTTCCTGCTACGCTACACAACATCTCTGTCAACGCTCATTTTACAAGAATTTTGTAAAATGAACTGATAAAACTACCACATGTAATGAAAATATCACTACACAAAATACTATGTTCTCCCTATGTAATACAAGATCACTACATAACACAGATATTACGTTTTACATATCTGTACTTAATAGGTAATGTTATGTTTTATTTTGATTTACCCCATTGCAGTGCCTCCACATCTCGTTCTATCTATATAAACACTCTGAACAATGGTCATGGTATAGCTACTTTTGCATTTCAGATAATATCAAAAATAATTAACGAGTAACAGAGCAACGCAGTAATTCACGAAGCATGAGTGAATGAATTGTTGCTCGATTACAATTTATTATTATTATTTTTTATTCGGAATGCTAGCGTAGTTATAAACGTTATTTTCAATAAGGGCGAAGCACACAATTTAAATGGTCAAATTGATAAAAAAAAAATAATACAACAGGCACTATTTTAATGTATGTAAAGTTTTTTGTTTCGTAATGATTTATGTATGCATTGTAAGCATAAATCATTACGAAACAAATAAAACAACAACAAAAATTCACGCCTTTGACCGATTTATCATCTGTTGATTACACTGGAATATCCTTATTTGCTATTCGGTTGCTCTGAGGTGTGTGATCTCAGATTGATTTGTAGGCACTATTGATTATATATGATACATCGAAATGCTCGTTTATGGAGTTTTGAGATCAATTCATTGCGGTTTTCCATAATCTTTTATCCTTATATTAATAAGAAGGGAGTTTTGGGCCAATAAAACTAGTTTAATCCCGTCACTATTTTTTTTATTGAAGTGCCTGTACCAAGCCAGAAAAGTGAGCAGTCATGTATTTGTGTTAGGAATATAGATTTTGCTTCTTTTTGCGATTCTTCTTTTGAATTATGGAACTGTTCCGACAGTGTGGTTGTTTTCGTTTTTCATATTCATTATATAACGCCTGTGTACATGAAATTGTATGTAATCAAACTGTGTATTTCACACTAAAGTTATTTACATGAACTGGACATCATATCAACCACAAAAGGAGGGACAAAGGACAGATTTGAATTAATTACTTAAAATTTAAATGTAGAATAAGTTGTATGGTGAAGTGTAAAATTCTAGTCACGTACAGTCATTAACAGAAAAACCATTTAAACATGTTAAACTCTTATAGACAAAAAATGTATTGTGGTTTCCTTATACTGCAGTTAGCTTTAGTTTCAGTTGTTGGAATAACGGCTCTTCTAACAGTTGGTATGTGTTTTTTATTGTTTTGTTCTTGCCTTTGTGTATTCTATGCTGTACATGATACTGTATTTGTGAAATGAAATGTAACTTAAGGTGGTACCAAACACTTCAAGAAAAATTTGATCTGCTCGTTTAATTTTCTTATTTTTTTGGCAGTATGTTTGAATATATCCACTGTAATAAATATTACAATTTTAACAAATTCTAACCAACAGACTCGGAGCTATAAATTCACTAGCCACATAGCAGCTTTTCTATCTGTGGTTTTGATCACCGAGATGCTTGAAATCTGCATACAAACATCATATGCTCAAAACGTTCAACTGATTTTAAAGAGTTATCTCCCTGTAGTGTATGGTACCCCCTTAAAACATAAATTTCAAATTTAGTACACACGACACGTTTCTGGTATAACCTTCGTCAGGTACACTCAAAGCCAAAACAAATTGGAAAGTCAAATAATAGAAAAAATCTTTGCTCCCAAATAAACTAAATAGCATAAACAGGACAGTCAAGACATGATATATATAATAGGTCGACTCTCAATGTTTTTCTATGCGTACTCCTTAATGTAATTCAGTCCGCAGTTGATATGTCACCTGGATGTTGCTGACCAATGACTGAAAATGACATACTACAATGCGAAGCCGTGGGGCGATATGGGTCGTGGGGCGATATGGGTCGTGGGGTGATAAGCAGACCGACACCGAAAATGTCATCTATTTATAAACACCTTTATTTTTAAATCTAAAGCATCTTTATCGTTTGTTGACATTTTATGCATTATGTAAACAGTACAGGTATATTTTCTGCAGGTAGCGATATTTATTTGCAGGGAGCTTAGGATAAGGAGGAATCTGCGATGTTCATAGTACATTATCCCTGTCTCGTGCCGAATAAAAGAATATTTTTATACTGCAGTTTAATATACTATTTAAAATATTTTACAAACCTTTTGTTTGCACAAACAGGGGTAACCTGATGCTTTATTCAATCTGTGTGTAATAATTATGTCCCCTTTGGGTAGGTACTACATGTACCATATAGTTTGCTCGTACACTTTTGGTAATTCATTGTTTGCAATCTTATTTCTACCCTACATTCCCTGAAACATTAAAAAAATTAATATATTTTTAGCAATCTTAAACAACGTTTTCCTCTTTTTGCACATATATTCTCCCATTCCATAGAAAAGTATGTGCTAAAGTTTTTCAGTGACTTGTGGCAGGTCGGTCGTTTTCTCCGAGTATTCCGGTTTCTTCCACAAAGCACTTGACCGTCACGATATAGCTGACATATTGTTGAAATAGAGATAAAATACAATAACTCTAACCGTAACCCCATTGAAATTATATCAAAACATTCCAAAGAAAGACAACCCTTACAAAAATAAAAAATGGAAGATAATACATTCCAAAGATACCAAAGGGTAATCAAAATCCATATATCGAATAAGACCAGACGATACAATGGCCAAAAGAAAAAGCACAAAAAGACAAGCAACGATCTATAAAACATGTGCATAACACTAAAGATCGAGTAACACGAACCCCACTTACAGGGGTTGAAATCAGGTGCTCCAGAAGGGTAGGCAGTTATGGAATATTATACTAGTTGTATAAGCCGTAAGAAAGCATAATGAAATGAAATTCAACGTATAAATGACAGGGTTATTATTCTCCATCATTAACATTACAGATGACAGTATTCAAGTGGACAATTTTAAAAATGGCATTGACAATTCACTTTCATCGAAGAAATATTTTATTGCTGAAAATCATATTTCCCAACCTGAACCTAATGGTCGACTCCTCGACAGACCTCATATAATTAGGAAAAGAAGTACCAACCAATCATTTAGATCGAAAAGAAGGCGAGGCAAAGGACGTAAAAGGAATAAAAGTAAACGTTATCAGGACGACACAAGAAGACGAAAGCAGACGACATATCGTACTTCACGTGACGATCGTCCGTATTCTGCATCATCATCGAATGCACCACGTGATGACCGTAGATATGCTTCATATAAAAAAACAGACGTACCACGTGATGACATTCAATATGCTGAATCAAAACCAGCGAGGGTTCAGTCGACACGCCGTACAAGAGATGGTATTCTTAAAGCGACGGAAGTAACAGCTAACAACATCAATGCAATTTCTATGACAGCAGACTATGTAGTAGCGAATACCATTTTTGCACAGAGAATTATCGGTGATGTCATCACCGTGATGCCAAAAAGAACAAGAGGCCCATCAATGAGTGAATTCATATATAATGGCAAGATTAATAACTTGAATCAGAGAAGTTCGGAAGGATACGATCGATCCCGATATAGATCATCCAAGAATACCAGATCATATAGCGGAAAGGTACAGAATGGAAAATTAAATATGGACAACCATACAAATTATATGGATTCTTCACGGTCTTATAAAGGAAAGGTACAGAAGAAAACATACTTAGCGAACGCATATTCTAATTTACGCAGCATGGTAACAGATAATTACGGAAGGAGTTATAGAATACACAGACAATTATCTCCCCCTAGGCATGGTTTGGATGAAACGATCATCGATACATCAAATCATCCCTTTATTTCTTTTCAAAATGGGTATGTTAAACGAGAAAGAATAAGGAAACCCAATATTGGACTAAAATCAAGGAGAACTTACAAACAAGTGAAAAGGGGAAGGCAAAGAACGCACAGAAGACGCACAAACCACCCAAGCTATTGGAGATAAATTCAATGTGTATGTATTCAAGATTGTCATAGTATTACAACTTAATATTAAGCTGTGTTATGTATTCTCACCACAAAAACGTCAATTTCTATACCTTCTAGGAATTAATTTCATTCAGATAACAAATTTCGTACTTTGATAAGCAATGTTGATGCTGTGGAAGACATACTCTGATTTCTCCAAGAAAAAAAAAAACAAATCCCAGGTTTTTGTTAATGAACAAACCAACTTGAATCTTAATTTTGAATCTAATATGAAATACATACACCATTTTTCTTAAATATTGTAAATATTTTGGCCGCAAAAGCGTTTTCAATAACGGGTCAATATGAATATATATCCAGTGTATGTATATACAATGGTATGATTGTAAGAAAGTAGTGCAATACACAGGCAAAATATACGGAAGACACGGACCGAAAAAAAAGAAATAAGAAAAAAATACAACACAGAAAACTAAAAGGTTGAGCAACACGGATCATACCATAAAAACAAGAGACTAACCCAGATACTCGTGAAGGGTAAGAAGTTCCTGTAACTCAAGAGACGAACCCAGCTACTCGTGAAGGGTAAGAAGTTCCTGTAACTCAAGAGACGAACCCAGATACTCGTGAAGGGTAAGAAGTTCCTGTAACTCAAGAGAGGAACCCAGCTACTCGTGAAGGGTAAGAAGTTCCTGTAACTCAAGAGACGAACCCAGCTACTCGTGAAGGGTAAGAAGTTCCTGTAACTCAAGAGACGAACCCAGATACTCGTGAAGGGTAAGAAGTTCCTGTAACTCAAGAGACGAACCCAGATACTCGTGAAGGGTAAGAAGTTTCTGTAACTCAAGAGACGAACCCAGATACTCGTGAAGGGTAAGCAGTTCCTGTAGCTTATTGTCATGTCCAGTAAAAGTAATGGCAGTGATAGAGGAAAGAACATATTTACGTAAATGGGAAACGATCCATTACCATTTTAGAAATGGATACTTATATGCGGCCATCCAATTAGTAATGACGTCGCATGATTTTTGTTGCGATATCTTTAACTCAGAAGCACCACGATGAAGGTTATTCTAGAAACACGTTGTATACACTCACTTAGATATGTATGTTGTTATTTGAGTATGACAGAGGCGATATAAAAAAGGAATATAGCGGCAAAAAAACCCACTGAAACTACCTTTTACATGTAAAAAGATTGGTAGAACTGTTCTTGTTTGTTACTGCCTTTGAGATAAATGTTTTTCAAATGAGAAGTTCGTGCTGTTGTAGTTATTTAATATTGTGTCAACTAGTACTGTGCAGGCTCTTATTTTGAATAAACAAAGAAAGATAAAATTGCAATTTTATATTACTTTTCAAGATAACTAGATTCACATTGGGGAGACCAACAATTCGTCACCTTTTTGTCCGAATTAAGTGGGAATGGATGTGAAGAACAAACAATATTTAAACATACCCTAAAATCAGGTTTTACTAATATCTAATTCTAGATGTTACTTATAGGTATGTCGAATTATGCATATCCACGAGGAGGCAGTTTCGATGATTTAGGGACTCTATCAATCCACGAATTTAAAACTGAAACGAAGATTAATATTTTCTTTCCATTTACGGTAGTATCACTGTTAAATAACACAACACTTTTTTGTGTTTTTTTTTACTTTCGAAATCCACGAAATTAGGAACTCATGAATATTCCTGATACGCACAATCCACGACAATTGATGTCCACAAATGTGAGTTTTTTTTCATAGTATATGAACAAGTCGTCATTTTCAATTCTGTCGTCTGTTAGAAAAAACTTACAAAGATTCACTTTTATTAAATTGTTGGTATATTTTGCCTGATTGGCAAAGCAAAGTAATATTTGAAATAAACATGAAACCCAGTAGTAATCAATACAGGCAAATCACCATGGATACAGCCAATCACCTAAAATTGCTTAAAATCGAAAAGACGGAAATGCTACTCAGTTTCTTCACCATATTTCCTGTTAAAGTACGCAGTAATTAGTGACGGCAAATCACTATAGATACTACCACTCACTTAAAATTGTTTATAATCGAAAAGACGGAAATGCTACAATGTTTTCACCATGGTTCTTGCCAATGTACGCAGTAAGTATTTAGCATATGCACTTATACCGACAATTTTATACGCCAAAGTCATTTACAAATTGATTATTCTTAATAAACGTTGAGCCAGTGGCAAAAGGATCATAATCTAATACTTCTTTCGGTCTTCTGGAGATATATTTTGGTATTGGTTCACGCCTAACTGCACCAAACGGGCCATTTATATGCATAATTCCTCTACGACGAGCTGGATAGGATTTAGAGGGAGTTCCCCACAAAGCCTTAAATGTGGGAATCTTCCTTTTTACAGAAAAATCGGGTCCAGGATACTCGAAATGCGCCAATTTAGGTTTTTTGCCCCTTGATCTCACTATTATAAATTTTGCGTCAATATTGTTGCTCTTGATAGCATCTGCACGAATTATTTTTGCCTCTGTATTCAAAGCACTGATACTTCCAGATCTGATTTCTTTTGCTTTTAAAAGCCCAGCGTCAGAATTGTCCGAAGATGACTTTGATGGATCTATTTTTTCATTTATAACTCCAATTTCTTCCATTTCTGACATTTTTGGTAGTCCCTTAGGAAATAAGTCTTTAAAATTACGACCACGTTTTCTCACAAATTTGTTGGATGCATACTCAGGAGACTTCCTCCTAGATTTCATAGACGAAATGGCCTGACCATGTCTACGACGTTCAGATGTTTTGTGATTATCGGTCTTCTACCGTGAATTGTCTCTCACGAAATTAGTTTCAGATATACCTGACGATGGACCATGTATGAAATGACTCAACTCAGGTTTCGAAGACTTTGTGTGCTCAGATGAAGGCTTTTTGTGCTCAGATGAAGGCTTTTTGTGCTCAGATGAAGGCATATTGTGCTCAGGTAGTTTGTTTTCTATCGCATTTTTTATGTTAAACTCATTGTGTTCGATTGCATTCGATGTATGAGAATGGCGATTGCCTGATTCTTGTTTCTTTTTGTTTCGAATGTCTCTGCTGACGTATACACTGTCAGCAATAATGTTGTCACCTAATATTTTGTCAGCGATCACGTTTTTGCTTTTAATGTAGAATGATTTAATTAGGCCTGCCTTAATGTTTTTAGATTTTAGCCATCCCGCATTTTTATCAGTAGCCCTCTTGACTCGATGGTCGTCATATCCAGCACTAATACTGATATCATTGTCGCTCGGAATCAACAGCGTATCAATAAGAGTATGATCACTTATTTGTCCAAGCTTTGTCAACCTTTTCAGGTAACCACGTGGAACTGAGGCGATATCTATAATACTAACCGGAACTTCATGTTTGGTTCTTTGCTGTGGTACAACATTGTAGGGTGTTCTGTCAACTAATGCAATTGAACCTGGGAAAGTAAAAAGATATATATGTACTTAAATAAAATATTAAGCCCATACACAATCTGCATGATAATATCATCGTACCTATGATGTATCCTTAAGATGTCATTGTTTCAAACTGGATTATTATTATCAATCATAAAATAACTCTTATGTTATAAAACACCACAAATATTTTCCATGAATATTTTTAATGCAGAGATCAAATGCATTCTATTACCATGTAATACAAATACATATATTTACCAATATTATGCAAATTAATATATTTTAAACAAATAATATTTATGATATACACTTCATATAATTGAACATATTTTGTAAATAGGTTAGGAATGTGTATTTTTTATTCTGGAATACTATATATTTTGAATTATTCCTCATAATTTATGTGGGTTCTTCGTGGTCGTGATAGTATGGTAGTTGAATTTAAAACTAGCGTTGTGATTTCGAACCCACTCAGGAAAGGTGTATCGATACAACATAATGTGATAAAGTTTGTCAGATACTTGCGACAGATCAGTGGTTTTCTCCGGGTACTCCGGTTTTATCCACTAATAAAACTGACCGCCACGATATAACTAAAATATTGTTGAAAGTGGCGCTAAACACCGTAAACCAACCAAAATTATGCAAATTAATACATTTGTTAACATACTATTTATAAATTACACTTCAAATAATTTAACATATTTTGAAAATAGACTAGGAATGTGTATTCTTATTCTTGCATTCTATATATGTTTAATTAATCCTGATAATCTAAGCGTAACTAGTATATCTCATAATGTCAAAAGGACCCATTGTTGTTCCAATAAAAAAAACGTTCTGCGATTCATTTCTGTGAAGCAAAATGCCTTGAAATATGAAGATTATGTTCAGTTATCTTGCCGATTATGAGGGGTGGGTAGGATTATGGTGTTTAACGTCGTTTTCACAAATATTTCAGTTATAAGGTGGAGGTAAGTTTTATTGGTGGAGGAAACGGGAGTACCTGGAGAAAACCACCGACCTGCCGCTAGCCACTGACAAACTTTATCACATAATGTTGTATCTAGTACACATCGCCTGAGTTGGGTTCGAACTCACACCGTTAGTGGTGATAGGCACTGATTGCATAGGTAGTTATAAATCCAACAACCATACGATCACGACCACTTTCCCCTGCTGATTTTGGAGAATCAAACAAGAAAATGATACTCGCACTAACATGATGCATGGAATCTAAATACACATCCTAATAGATGTTTTATGTCATATTTACTGGTTAAAAATATATTGTCCTTCCGACACGTATTTTAGGCTAGACTTTACTCTACATCACTATATGACTAACCTCCATCAAGATTATACAGAAAGACACGTACACATTATAAATAGCTAACTATTTGTATTTAAATGTGAAAAATTGCTATTTTCTGGCATATTTGTTAATTTTCATCCAGACAAGAAGAAACATTTATATTTGAGATAATCGGTAGATGGTCTCACGTTTTGTTCACTTTGGGAGAATTGTTGACCATCAATGTTTAAACTTTCTTTCAAAATGTCATTACTGAGAACAATCACTGACTCTGGTGGGGTCGTCATGGTCGTGATCTTATGGTAGTTGGATTTACAAGTATCTGTGCAATCAATGCCTTTCACCAATAAAGTTGTGAGTTTGAACCCCGTTCATGGCAAGGTGTACTCGATACAACGTTATGTGATAAAAATTGTCAGTGAATTGCGACAGGTCGGTGACTTTCGTTATGTGATAAAGATTATCAATGACTAGCGACAGGTCGGTGATTTTCTCTGAATACTCCGGTTTTCTCCGCCAATAAAACTGACTGCCATGATATAACTGAAATATTGTTGAAAGTGGCGTTAAGCACCATTAACCAACCTGACCCTGATATTGTACTGTCCGCTATGTTGTTGTTTCCATGAAATATAATTGACCAAAAAGGAGGTTCCATTCATCTGTGGAGTTTATGGCGTGATCAAATTGGCTTCTGACACTACTTGAATGACGATTTACATGTCTATGCCTACCCAAAGACAGGTTATATATTACAGCCAGCTTCTGTCTATGTTCTGTTTGTGGCCAAGGGAGTGTTTTGTGTATTTTCTGACGTACATATTCGATATCTGAACATTTGCCTGCTATCCATAATGATCAGAACAATTAATATTTGTCTTTGTTCTAATCAATTATCTAACTTTAGAAGTCAAACCAGTATAAAATAGTAATCCGTGCTTATAAAATAATGGTCAGGCGCTGATATCAAATGAAAAGAAAAGATGGTAGATACCAAAGATGTAACAAAAAGACGTAAATCGAAGAACGACAGACAATGCAATGACGAGAAGAAAAAAAGGTCAAAAGAACAAACATTCTTCGTAAATGGCCGTTTTCGGGTTGAGACGACCGAGTTAAGACGAGTGCACGTGCACTCGTCTTTACTCGTTGTGACATCCAATCAGAACGCCTCTAACAAGAAAACAATCGTTTATATATATATCTTAAGTCGGGAATGTCACATTATAGCTGATAGCTGAATAACAGATATATTACGGATTTAACCATTTTTTTTTTTCAAATACAGACTCCAACCGTATTAGATATATTCGTGTCTTTTATTTTCATTTTTTCGTATTTCTAGATATATAGGGTATAACACCGGGAGAGGTGCAAGATAGTAAAATCTGTGACACACGAGGGTAAGATTTAAATCGTATCGGACGAGGCTTGTCCGAGTCTGATATGATTTAAATCTTACCCGAGGGTGTCACAGATTTTACTATCTTGCACCTTTTACGGTGTTTGACTCTTTTTCTCGCCCATTTCTACCGTGTCAATATTTGTTTACTTTTTGTGTAGTTTGGCGCATTAATTTGCGAACCGTATCACAGGACCAAAATGCCACGTAATAAAATAACACAAGATTTTCATTTTACAACTTTAAAGAGGTTCAAAATAATAAAGTTAACAAACTTGTGATAGATTCTACAATAACAAAATCTTGCACCTTTTACGACGTGTGCCTCTTTTTCTCATCTCTTTCTATCGTGTCAATATTTGTTTACGTTGAGAAAATATTGAGTGCTCTCCCTTGTTAGGTAACTAAAGTAAATAAAAATAATTTCCTCCCTTTGACCAAGGTCAAATAACATTTTTACAGGCATTTATCGCTGTTGTAGTAGCATTTATAATATATCTATAAAATAAATTTTGTATTTTATTGTGAAATACATTAAAAATACTGCCAAGACACTATAAATCGACAATTTAATTCAACAATGGAAAACAATTTTGCGGGAAAAACGGCGTGTAGCTTGTCTTACCCTGGAGCCGGGGTAAGATAGAAAAATCTTTTTCACCTAAATTAACGGACTACTTTTTCCAAGGGGTGAGAAGTCCCTTTCCGTACCTTTGACGTCATTCTTCAATGACGTCAAAATATGTGTCACGTCATATTTCATGTATGGGGTTTCTCATGAAGGAAAATACTGTACTTACAACAGGTCGTCGGCATACCAATGGGTACGAATTGTGCCCCTCTTCTAGCCGATTTATTTTTATACTCATATGAGTCGGAGTTTCTTCAAAAGCTTGTAAAAGATAAGAAGATTCATGAGGCTAGAGCCTTTAATTTCACATACAGGTATATTGATGACGTTTTATCTATCAATAATTCTAGATTTGCAGAATTTCTTCCATTGATATATCCTCCAGAGCTGGAAGTTAAAGAGACCACCGATACAGCTTCGTCCGCATCATTTTTGGACTTGTACCTCGAATTTGACGACAGTGGTCAACTCAGTACTAAAATGTATGATAAACGGGACGACTTCAATTTTAAAATCATAAATTTTCCAAACATGTGCAGCAATATTCCAGCTTCTCCTGCATATGGTGTTTACATCTCGCAATTGATTCGCTATGCAAGGGCCAGTAGCAATTATTCTGATTTCCTGAAACGTCATGTTCATCTGAGAAACAGGCTACTGGACCATGGCTATTAAAAGATTCGCCTTATTCGATCTCTTGAAAAGTTTATATTTCGATACCAAGATCTTGTCGAAATATATTCCGTCTCTGCAGAAACGATTATAGGGATGCATTTTCATATAGTGAAAATGTATAAAGATATAGAAGTCAAGAAAAATGTCAAGGATATTTTTTTAACAATGTGTGACTTAAAAATATTTTTGACATTTACGCCACCGAATATGGTACTGCTTTGACAACTATTTTACCTATTTTGTTCCTGTATTTAAATACTGTTATAGTGACAGCCGGAACCTTTGAACCGTAATGAGAGCGGGAGGTTTGGCGCCTTAAAATCTGATTCAACCCACCATTTCTTTAGAAATGCCTGTACCAAGTCAGGGTCATTACGGTTTTCACAGTTTTCCGGTTGTTGACTGATTTTGTCTGTTTATATAATTATGAGTTTTGACTTTCCCTTTGTAAGATTGTTCGGAGTTCGGTAATTTTGTTATTACCCTTATTTAGTGAGAAAAGCTCAAATATCAGTAGAAAGCTACTTAGTATATCAATCGGTGTCACAAAAGTCAATTTTATGTGATGTGTATTTCATAGCGCTCAATTTTATGATATTGATCTGATAATTTATGCAAATTAGTTACTGATCAATTGAGGGGGGTCTCTAGGAGTTCGCGATAGTGAAAGTTGTTGGTTTACGGAAGAAATAGGTACTTGCATGCGTTGTTGGGAAAGCCCGGATGATCTTCCACTCGTGATAGAAATTTTTGTTTCTTTTCCACTCGCGAAAAGACATAAAATTTCTGTCACTCGTGGAAGATGACCCGGTCTTTCCCAAGAACGTATGTAACAACCTATTAATCATCTCCAAAACATTAAGCAAACAACTAGATATTTAGCTATGCGATCCCCAATAAAATCCAGGAGTGAACCCAGGTACATCGGAGGAGTAAGATATTCCTGGTCCAAATACAACAACCGTTGTGTCCAAATTGGGGTTAACGGTGATTAAATAAAATTGCGTTTTTTCTGAAAAAAAAGTCAACGATATGATTTCATTTACGTTCACTCCAAATCAAGATCTTATCTGTGTTTCTACGATTTTTTTTTAGATTTTGGTCTTTTCTGACTTTTTGTTTCCCATGTTATTACTCAATTTTCTGACAGTGTGGTGTTTCGTTTTTAATTAATTAGTTTTCAGACGTTTTGCCTGCGGTCAATTATTCATATACTCTCTATTCAAATAAATCTCTCTGTTAAACCGATATGCTTTAACTTTATCCGTTGTTTTTGTTACTCCCACTTAATCCAGCTTCCTTGTGGATAAATCCAGCTTCAACACCAATCAATCCCTCATTACCATATAATTAGCATATATGCAAAATGATTTCCAGTTTTGATAATCCGCCGTATAACGTAAAATGCAGGTAGCGCATCACTTCCAAAAATGGATGAAATAATGTTAATGTCACAATGATGATGTAATGATAAAAAAAATCCCAATGTATATTACAACATTAAAATTCAACGGTATCATACTCACAATTTAGTAAAGTTCCAAAAATAACTACCAAGAATATTGTCCTTCTGTCTAATTCCAACGCCATATTGTTATCAACCAAACAAACCAAAATGAATTAAACAACAGTCACACTACGTTGAATACTCCTATATATTATACATACAAATGTATCTCAAAATAGCAACATCATACGCTTATCTATCCTCTAAATTATATAATTCATCTTCACCCGAATGTAGCAAATTCCATGTCATTAATATTTTTCCGCCTTTCAAATATTAACTATCTAATGTATCCAGGTAAAAGAAGCAGACGACGAAGAGTTAGATCAAATTTATATAAATAAAAACAAGCAATAAATACTATTTGTGGTTGTTTGTGGCAAGATAAGTATGTAATGTATATTTATTTCTTCCGTTACATCAAGGAAAAGATGACCTTGTTTGATGACGTCATATCATATGAAACAAAACCAATCTTATATACATTGATTGAAAGCTACTGTAAAGGTATATCGTGTCGTGACATCTGCTCGGTCATGCAATAAATATATATATCATATATTTAGATTAAAATACAGTTGTTTTGTATATGCATTATCAATGATTGTTCCAAGCCTATATCGTTTATACCCTATATCGCATACCCTATATCGCATACCCTATATCGTATACCCAAAAAATTAAAAAAATTAAAATTTTTCTAAAATTTCATAAAATTCTAAATTTTTCAAAAAAAATTCAAAATTTAAAAAATTTCAAATTCTCAAAAAAATAAAAAAATTGCTTTGGTCCTAGGGGTATTTGTCCAGGGAGTTTGCTGTTTCCACTAAGATTATGCAGATATTCGTGAAGGGTAAGAAGTCCCTGTAGCGTATTGTCATGTCCAGTAAAAGTAATGGCAGTGATAGAGGAAAGAACAGATTTACGTAAATGGTATCCGTTGCCAGTTTAGAAATGGATACATATATGCGGCCACCCAATTAGTAATGACGCCGTATGCTTTTTGCTACGATAACTTTAACCCAGAAGCATCATGATGAAGGTTATTCTAGAAACACGTTGTATGCACTCACTTAGATATGTATGTTGTTATTGGAATATGACAGTAGCGATATAAAAAAGGAATATAGCTGCAAGAAAAAACCACTGAAACTACCTTTGACATGTACAAAGATTGGTAAAACTGTTCCTGTTTGTTACTACCTTTGGGATAAATGTTTTACAGATGAGAAGTTCGTGCTGTTGTAGTTATTTTATATTTTGTCAACTAGTACTGTGCAGGTTCTTATTTTGAATAAGCAAAGAAAGATAAAATTGCAATGTTTTAATGCTTTTCAAGATAACGAGATTCACATTGGGGAGACCAAAAATTCTTCATCTTTTTGTCCGAATTAAGTGGGAATGGATGTGGAGAACAAACAATATTTAAGCACACCCTAGAATCAGACTTTACTAATATCTAAATCTAGCTGTTACTTATAAGTATGTCGAAATTATTGATATTCGTGAGGAAGCAGTTTTCGCAGATTTAGTGTCTCCAAACAATCCACGAATTTAAGACTCCAACGAAGAATAATATTTTCCCTCCATTTACGGGAGCATCGATGTTAAATAACAAAACATATATTTTGGGTTTTTTTTTTACTTTGAAAATTCGAAATCCATGAAATTAGGAACTCGTGAATATTCCTGATACGTACAATCCACGACAATTGATGTCCACAAATGCAAGTTTTGTTTTCATACTATATGAACAAGTCGTCATTTTCAATTATGTCGTCTGTTAGAATATGGGGTGATAAAACTTACAAAGATATTTCAATTCACTTTTATTAAATTGTTGGTATTTTTACCTGACTGGCAAAGCAAAATAATATTTTAAAATAAACATGGAATCCAGTAGTAATCAATACAAGCAAATCACCAATCACATAAAATTGCTTTTAATCGAAAAGACGGAAATGCTACCATATTTCCTGGTAAAGTACGAAGTAATTATTTACGCAAATCATTATAGATACAACCACTCACTTAAAATTGTTTATAATAGAAAAGTATGCAGTAAGTATTTAGGGCATGGTCTTATACCGACAATGCTATACACCAAAGTCATTTACAAATTTGTTATTTTTAATAAACGTTGACCCTGTTGCGAATGGATCATGGTCTAATACTTCTTCTCGTCTTCCGGGTGTAGATTTTGGTATTGGTTCACGTCTGACTGCACCAATTGGGCCATTTATATGCATAACTCTTCTACGACGATCTGGATAGGATTTAGAGGTAACCCCCCACGAAGCCTTAAATGTAGGGATCTTCCTTTTCACAGAAAAATCGGGTCCACGATATTCGAAATGCGCCAATTTGGGTTTTTTGCTCTTTGATCTCATTATTATAAATTTTGCGTCAATATTGTTGCTCTTAATAGCATCTGCACGAATCCTTTTTGCCTCTGTATTCAAAGCACTGATACTTCCAGATCTGATTTCTTTTGCTTTTAAAAGCCCAGCGTCAGAATTGTCCGAAGATGACTTTGATGGATCTATCTTTTCCTTTGTAATTCCATTTTCTTCCATTTGTGACATTTTTGGTAGTCCCTCAGGTAATAAGGTTTTGAAATCACGACCTCGTTTTCTCACAAATTTGTTGTACGCATACTCAGGAGACTTCCTCCTAGATTTCATAGACGAAATGTCCTGAACATGTCTACGACGTTCAGATGTTCTTTGATTATCGGTCTTATGCCGTGAATTGTCTCTAACGAATTCAATTCCAGATATACCAAGCGATGGACCATGTATGAAATGGCTCAAATAAGGTTTTGAAGATTTTGTGTGCTCAGATGAAGGCTTTTTGTGCTCAGATGACGGCTTTTTGTGCTCTGGTGAAGGCTTTCTGTGCTCAGATGAAGGCTTTTTGTGCTCGGAAGATGGCTTTTTGTGCTCAGATGAAGGCGTTTTGTGCTCAGATGAAGGAATATTGTGCTCAGTTAGTTTGTTTTCTAACGGATGTTTTATGTTAAACTCGTTGTGTTCGATTGCATTCGATGTATGAGAATTTTGATTGCCTGATTCTTGTTTCTTTTTCTTCCGAATATCTCTGCCGACGTATACTCGCTCAGCAATAATCTTGTCACCTAATATTTTGTCAGCGAGCACGTTTTTGCTTTTAATGTAGAATGATTTAATTTGGCCTGCCTTAATATTTTTAGATCTTAGCAATCCCGCATTTTCATCAGTAGCCCTCTTGACCCCAGGGTCGTCATATCCAGCACTAATACTGATATCATTATCTCTCGGTATCAACAGCTTATCAATATGGGTATGCTCATTTATTTGTCCAAACTTCTTCAACCGTTGCAGGTAACCACGTGGAACTGAGGCGACATCTATAATACTAAGCGGAACCGGAATTTCATTTTTGGTACTTTGTTGTGGTACAACATTGTAGGTTGTTCTGTCAATTAACGCAACTGAACCTGGGAAAATTAGAATAAAAAGATGTACTTAAGTAAAATATTAAGTCCATACACAATCTGTATTAGAATACCGTTGTACGTATGACGTATCATTAAGATGTCATGGTTTCAAACTGGATTATTATTTATCATCCATAAAATAATTAAAACTCTTATGCAATGAACCACCACAAATCTTTTCCATGAATATATTTAATGCAGAGATCAAATGCAAAATCACCGACCTGTCGCAGGTCACTGACAAACTTTATCATATAGTGTTGTATCGTGTACACATCATTACCTGAGCGGGGTTCGAACTCACACCGTTAGTGGTGATAGGTACTGATTGCATAGGTAATTATAAATCCAACTACCATACGATCACGACCACTTCCCCCTGCTGAATTTGAAGAATCAAACATGAAAATGATAGTTTCACTAGAATTTACGGTCAGATGCGTGGAATCTGTATACTCTGGATACTCCGGTTTCCTTCCACCAATAAAACTGACTACTACGATATAACTGAAATAATGTTGAGAGTAGCGTTAAGCACCATAAACCAACCAGGCAAAACTCTGCTACGGTTACATGTGTCCCAGAAAGATTAATTAGCACAAAAACAATGTAAGTTTCTCCATTGTATTTAACGTTGTTTTTAATTTTCTATTTTTATTACCATTTAAATAATATGAGACAGGCACAACCTGTTTGAAGGACGAAGTACACAACCTGTTTGTAGGACGAAGTCCTATAATTTTAAGAGGGAGGGGTGAGAAGGGAATGTATTATTATTTTTCAAGTACTCTTTAAAGTTTTTTTTTAAATTATTTGGATACAGTTATCTTTCTTTGACTTATGGCTGTTCCGTTCATTTTATCTACGCCGCCCTTCCGCCGAGAATCTCGTAGAAAGAAAAAATTTAATTAGAATTTTATTTCAAGTTTATTTCGATTTTGCATAGAGTGAATAATTAAAGAAATGGGAATTTTTCATTGAAATATATATTTTTTGCGTATCTAAATATCCATTGATCTATTTTTAAAACTTCCGGTGAAAATATATTTGGCTATGAATAGATAGAAAAGAGGAACAATCGTACAGCCTACAGCTAAAAGGACTTTTATTTTACATATATAGTCCGAACCTATGGTATCGCAGGATCTATGGCAGTGTGTATTCACGTGCTATTTCAATCAGTTTTGGTCGCCACATATTGTACTGTCTGTTAGTTTGTTGTCTCCATGGAATCTAATTGACAAGAAAGGAGGTCCCATTCATCAATGGAGTTTATGGCTTTTGATCACACCATGCTGGCTTCTGACACTACTTGAATGACGACTTATATTTATATGCCTACCCTAAACCACTATATATATTACAGCCAGCTGCTGTCTATGTTCTGTTTGTGGTCAAGGGAGTGTTTTGTGTATTTTCTGTCGTATATATTCGATATCTGAACATTTTCCTGATATCCATAATGATCAGAACAATTAATATCTGTCTTTGTTCTAATCAATTATCTAACTTTAGAAGTCAAACCAGTTTAAAATAGTAATCCTTGCTTATAAAATAATGGTCAGGCGCTGATATCAAATGAAAAGAAAAGATTGTAGATACCAAAGATGTAACTAAAAGCGTAAATCTAAGAACGACAGACAATGCAATGACGAGAAGAAAAAAAGGTCAAAAGAACAAACAATCATCTCCAAAACATTAAACAAGCAACTAGATGTTTAGCTATACGATCCCAATCAAATCCGGCAGTGAATCCAGGTACTTCGGAAAAGTAAGATATTCCTGATCCAATTGCGACGACCGTTGTGTCCAAATTGGGTTTAACGGTGATTAAAGAAAGAAAAGAAAAAGTCAACGCTATGATTTCATTTACGTTCACCCCAAATCAAGATCTTGTCTGTGTTTCTACGATTTTTCTTTTAGATTTTGGTCTTTTCTGACTTTTTGTTTCCCATGTTATTACTCAATTTTCTGACAGTGTGGTGTTTTGTTTTTAATTAGTTAATTTTCAGACTTTTGCCTGCGGTCAATCAATAATATACTCTCTATTTAAATAAATCTCCCTGTTAAACCGATATGTTTTAACTTTATCCGTTGTTTTTGTTACTCCCACTTAATCCAGCTTCCTTGTGGATAAATCCAGCGTCAACATCAATCAATCCCTCATTACCATATAATTAGCATATATGCAAAATGATTTCCAGTTTTGATAATCCGCCGTATAACGTAAAATGCAGGTAGCGCATCACTTCCAAAAATGGATGAAATAATGTTAATGTCACAATGATGATGTAATGATAAAAAAAATCCCAATGTATATTACAACATTAAAATTCAACGGTATCATACTCACAATTTAGTAAAGTTCCAAAAATAACTACCAAGAATATTGTCCTTCTGTCTAATTCCAACGCCATATTGTTATCAACCAAACAAACCAAAATGAATTAAACAACAGTCACACTACGTTGAATACTCCTATATATTATACATACAAATGTATCTCAAAATAGCAACATCATACGCTTATCTATCCTCTAAATTATATAATTCATCTTCACCCGAATGTAGCAAATTCCATGTCATTAATATTTTTCCGCCTTTCAAATATTAACTATCTAATGTATCCAGGTAAAAGAAGCAGACGACGAAGAGTTAGATCAAATTTATATAAATAAAAACAAGCAATAAATACTATTTGTGGTTGTTTGTGGCAAGATAAGTATGTAATGTATATTTATTTCTTCCGTTACATCAAGGAAAAGATGACCTTGTTTGATGACGTCATATCATATGAAACAAAACCAATCTTATATACATTGATTGAAAGCTACTGTAAAGGTATATCGTGTCGTGACATCTGCTCGGTCATGCAATAAATATATATATCATATATTTAGATTAAAATACAGTTGTTTTGTATATGCATTATCAATGATTGTTCCAAGCCTATATCGTTTATACCCTATATCGCATACCCTATATCGCATACCCTATATCGTATACCCAAAAAATTAAAAAAATTAAAATTTTTCTAAAATTTCATAAAATTCTAAATTTTTCAAAAAAAATTCAAAATTTAAAAAATTTCAAATTCTCAAAAAAATAAAAAAATTGCTTTGGTCCTAGGGGTATTTGTCCAGGGAGTTTGCTGTTTCCACTAAGATTATGCAGATATTCGTGAAGGGTAAGAAGTCCCTGTAGCGTATTGTCATGTCCAGTAAAAGTAATGGCAGTGATAGAGGAAAGAACAGATTTACGTAAATGGTATCCGTTGCCAGTTTAGAAATGGATACATATATGCGGCCACCCAATTAGTAATGACGCCGTATGCTTTTTGCTACGATAACTTTAACCCAGAAGCATCATGATGAAGGTTATTCTAGAAACACGTTGTATGCACTCACTTAGATATGTATGTTGTTATTGGAATATGACAGTAGCGATATAAAAAAGGAATATAGCTGCAAGAAAAAACCACTGAAACTACCTTTGACATGTACAAAGATTGGTAAAACTGTTCCTGTTTGTTACTACCTTTGGGATAAATGTTTTACAGATGAGAAGTTCGTGCTGTTGTAGTTATTTTATATTTTGTCAACTAGTACTGTGCAGGTTCTTATTTTGAATAAGCAAAGAAAGATAAAATTGCAATGTTTTAATGCTTTTCAAGATAACGAGATTCACATTGGGGAGACCAAAAATTCTTCATCTTTTTGTCCGAATTAAGTGGGAATGGATGTGGAGAACAAACAATATTTAAGCACACCCTAGAATCAGACTTTACTAATATCTAAATCTAGCTGTTACTTATAAGTATGTCGAAATTATTGATATTCGTGAGGAAGCAGTTTTCGCAGATTTAGTGTCTCCAAACAATCCACGAATTTAAGACTCCAACGAAGAATAATATTTTCCCTCCATTTACGGGAGCATCGATGTTAAATAACAAAACATATATTTTGGGTTTTTTTTTTACTTTGAAAATTCGAAATCCATGAAATTAGGAACTCGTGAATATTCCTGATACGTACAATCCACGACAATTGATGTCCACAAATGCAAGTTTTGTTTTCATACTATATGAACAAGTCGTCATTTTCAATTATGTCGTCTGTTAGAATATGGGGTGATAAAACTTACAAAGATATTTCAATTCACTTTTATTAAATTGTTGGTATTTTTACCTGACTGGCAAAGCAAAATAATATTTTAAAATAAACATGGAATCCAGTAGTAATCAATACAAGCAAATCACCAATCACATAAAATTGCTTTTAATCGAAAAGACGGAAATGCTACCATATTTCCTGGTAAAGTACGAAGTAATTATTTACGCAAATCATTATAGATACAACCACTCACTTAAAATTGTTTATAATAGAAAAGTATGCAGTAAGTATTTAGGGCATGGTCTTATACCGACAATGCTATACACCAAAGTCATTTACAAATTTGTTATTTTTAATAAACGTTGACCCTGTTGCGAATGGATCATGGTCTAATACTTCTTCTCGTCTTCCGGGTGTAGATTTTGGTATTGGTTCACGTCTGACTGCACCAATTGGGCCATTTATATGCATAACTCTTCTACGACGATCTGGATAGGATTTAGAGGTAACCCCCCACGAAGCCTTAAATGTAGGGATCTTCCTTTTCACAGAAAAATCGGGTCCACGATATTCGAAATGCGCCAATTTGGGTTTTTTGCTCTTTGATCTCATTATTATAAATTTTGCGTCAATATTGTTGCTCTTAATAGCATCTGCACGAATCCTTTTTGCCTCTGTATTCAAAGCACTGATACTTCCAGATCTGATTTCTTTTGCTTTTAAAAGCCCAGCGTCAGAATTGTCCGAAGATGACTTTGATGGATCTATCTTTTCCTTTGTAATTCCATTTTCTTCCATTTGTGACATTTTTGGTAGTCCCTCAGGTAATAAGGTTTTGAAATCACGACCTCGTTTTCTCACAAATTTGTTGTACGCATACTCAGGAGACTTCCTCCTAGATTTCATAGACGAAATGTCCTGAACATGTCTACGACGTTCAGATGTTCTTTGATTATCGGTCTTATGCCGTGAATTGTCTCTAACGAATTCAATTCCAGATATACCAAGCGATGGACCATGTATGAAATGGCTCAAATAAGGTTTTGAAGATTTTGTGTGCTCAGATGAAGGCTTTTTGTGCTCAGATGACGGCTTTTTGTGCTCTGGTGAAGGCTTTCTGTGCTCAGATGAAGGCTTTTTGTGCTCGGAAGATGGCTTTTTGTGCTCAGATGAAGGCGTTTTGTGCTCAGATGAAGGAATATTGTGCTCAGTTAGTTTGTTTTCTAACGGATGTTTTATGTTAAACTCGTTGTGTTCGATTGCATTCGATGTATGAGAATTTTGATTGCCTGATTCTTGTTTCTTTTTCTTCCGAATATCTCTGCCGACGTATACTCGCTCAGCAATAATCTTGTCACCTAATATTTTGTCAGCGAGCACGTTTTTGCTTTTAATGTAGAATGATTTAATTTGGCCTGCCTTAATATTTTTAGATCTTAGCAATCCCGCATTTTCATCAGTAGCCCTCTTGACCCGAGGGTCGTCATATCCAGCACTAATACTGATATCATTATCTCTCGGTATCAACAGCTTATCAATATGGGTATGCTCATTTATTTGTCCAAACTTCTTCAACCGTTGCAGGTAACCACGTGGAACTGAGGCGACATCTATAATACTAAGCGGAACCGGAATTTCATTTTTGGTACTTTGTTGTGGTACAACATTGTAGGTTGTTCTGTCAATTAACGCAACTGAACCTGGGAAAATTAGAATAAAAAGATGTACTTAAGTAAAATATTAAGTCCATACACAATCTGTATTAGAATACCGTTGTACGTATGACGTATCATTAAGATGTCATGGTTTCAAACTGGATTATTATTTATCATCCATAAAATAATTAAAACTCTTATGCAATGAACCACCACAAATCTTTTCCATGAATATATTTAATGCAGAGATCAAATGCAAAATCACCGACCTGTCGCAGGTCACTGACAAACTTTATCATATAGTGTTGTATCGTGTACACATCATTACCTGAGCGGGGTTCGAACTCACACCGTTAGTGGTGATAGGTACTGATTGCATAGGTAATTATAAATCCAACTACCATACGATCACGACCACTTCCCCCTGCTGAATTTGAAGAATCAAACATGAAAATGATAGTTTCACTAGAATTTACGGTCAGATGCGTGGAATCTGTATACTCTGGATACTCCGGTTTCCTTCCACCAATAAAACTGACTACTACGATATAACTGAAATAATGTTGAGAGTAGCGTTAAGCACCATAAACCAACCAGGCAAAACTCTGCTACGGTTACATGTGTCCCAGAAAGATTAATTAGCACAAAAACAATGTAAGTTTCTCCATTGTATTTAACGTTGTTTTTAATTTTCTATTTTTATTACCATTTAAATAATATGAGACAGGCACAACCTGTTTGAAGGACGAAGTACACAACCTGTTTGTAGGACGAAGTCCTATAATTTTAAGAGGGAGGGGTGAGAAGGGAATGTATTATTATTTTTCAAGTACTCTTTAAAGTTTTTTTTTAAATTATTTGGATACAGTTATCTTTCTTTGACTTATGGCTGTTCCGTTCATTTTATCTACGCCGCCCTTCCGCCGAGAATCTCGTAGAAAGAAAAAATTTAATTAGAATTTTATTTCAAGTTTATTTCGATTTTGCATAGAGTGAATAATTAAAGAAATGGGAATTTTTCATTGAAATATATATTTTTTGCGTATCTAAATATCCATTGATCTATTTTTAAAACTTCCGGTGAAAATATATTTGGCTATGAATAGATAGAAAAGAGGAACAATCGTACAGCCTACAGCTAAAAGGACTTTTATTTTACATATATAGTCCGAACCTATGGTATCGCAGGATCTATGGCAGTGTGTATTCACGTGCTATTTCAATCAGTTTTGGTCGCCACATATTGTACTGTCTGTTAGTTTGTTGTCTCCATGGAATCTAATTGACAAGAAAGGAGGTCCCATTCATCAATGGAGTTTATGGCTTTTGATCACACCATGCTGGCTTCTGACACTACTTGAATGACGACTTATATTTATATGCCTACCCTAAACCACTATATATATTACAGCCAGCTGCTGTCTATGTTCTGTTTGTGGTCAAGGGAGTGTTTTGTGTATTTTCTGTCGTATATATTCGATATCTGAACATTTTCCTGATATCCATAATGATCAGAACAATTAATATCTGTCTTTGTTCTAATCAATTATCTAACTTTAGAAGTCAAACCAGTTTAAAATAGTAATCCTTGCTTATAAAATAATGGTCAGGCGCTGATATCAAATGAAAAGAAAAGATTGTAGATACCAAAGATGTAACTAAAAGCGTAAATCTAAGAACGACAGACAATGCAATGACGAGAAGAAAAAAAGGTCAAAAGAACAAACAATCATCTCCAAAACATTAAACAAGCAACTAGATGTTTAGCTATACGATCCCAATCAAATCCGGCAGTGAATCCAGGTACTTCGGAAAAGTAAGATATTCCTGATCCAATTGCGACGACCGTTGTGTCCAAATTGGGTTTAACGGTGATTAAAGAAAGAAAAGAAAAAGTCAACGCTATGATTTCATTTACGTTCACCCCAAATCAAGATCTTGTCTGTGTTTCTACGATTTTTCTTTTAGATTTTGGTCTTTTCTGACTTTTTGTTTCCCATGTTATTACTCAATTTTCTGACAGTGTGGTGTTTTGTTTTTAATTAGTTAATTTTCAGACTTTTGCCTGCGGTCAATCAATAATATACTCTCTATTTAAATAAATCTCCCTGTTAAACCGATATGTTTTAACTTTATCCGTTGTTTTTGTTACTCCCACTTAATCCAGCTTCCTTGTGGATAAATCCAGCGTCAACATCAATCAATCCCTCATTACCATATAATTAGCATATATGCAAAATGATTTCCAGTTTTGATAATCCGCCGTATAACGTAAAATGCAGGTAGCGCATCACTTCCAAAAATGGATGAAATAATGTTAATGTCACAATGATGATGTAATGATAAAAAAAATCCCAATGTATATTACAACATTAAAATTCAACGGTATCATACTCACAATTTAGTAAAGTTCCAAAAATAACTACCAAGAATATTGTCCTTCTGTCTAATTCCAACGCCATATTGTTATCAACCAAACAAACCAAAATGAATTAAACAACAGTCACACTACGTTGAATACTCCTATATATTATACATACAAATGTATCTCAAAATAGCAACATCATACGCTTATCTATCCTCTAAATTATATAATTCATCTTCACCCGAATGTAGCAAATTCCATGTCATTAATATTTTTCCGCCTTTCAAATATTAACTATCTAATGTATCCAGGTAAAAGAAGCAGACGACGAAGAGTTAGATCAAATTTATATAAATAAAAACAAGCAATAAATACTATTTGTGGTTGTTTGTGGCAAGATAAGTATGTAATGTATATTTATTTCTTCCGTTACATCAAAGAAAAGATGACCTTGTTTGATGACGTCATATCATATGAAACAAAACCAATCTTATATACATTGATTGAAAGCTACTGTAAAGGTATATCGTGTCGTGACATCTGCTCGGTCATGCAATAAATATATATATCATATATTTAGATTAAAATACATTTGTTTTGTATATGCATTATCAATGATTGTTTCAAGCCTATATCGTTTATACCCTTTATCGCATACCATATATCGTATACACAAAAAATTAAAAAAATTAAAATTTTCTAAAATTTCATAAAATTCTAAAGTTTTCAAAAAAAATTCAAAATTTAAAATATTTCAAATTCTCAAAAAAATAAAAGAATTGCTTTGGTCCTAGGGGTATTTGTCCAGGGAGTTTGCTGTTTCCACTAAGATTATGCAGATATTCGTGAAGGGTAAGAAGTCCCTGTAGCGTATTGTCATGTCCAGTAAAAGTAATGGCAGTGATAGAGGAAAGAACAGATTTACGTAAATGGTATCCGTTGCCAGTTTAGAAATGGATACATATATGCGGCCACCCAATTAGTAATGACGCCGTATGATTTTTGCTACGATAACTTTAACCCAGAAGCATCATGATGAAGGTTATTCTAGAAACACGTTGTATGCACTCATTTAGATATGTATGTTGTTATTGGAATATGACAGTAGCGATATAAAAAAGGAATATAGCTGCAAGAAAAAACCACTGAAACTACCTTTGACATGTAAAAAGATTGGTAGAACTGTTCCTGTTTGTTACTACCTTTGGGATAAATGTTTTACAGATGAGAAGTTCGTGCTGTTGTAGTTATTTTATATTTTGTCAACTAGTACTGTACAGGCTCTTATTTTGAATAAGCAAAGAAAGATAAAATTGCAATGTTTTAATGCTTTTCAAGATAACGAGATTCACATTGGGGAGACCAAAAATTCTTCATCTTTTTGTCCGAATTAAGTGGGAATGGATGTGGAGAACAAACAATATTTAAGCACACCCTAGAATCAGACTTTACTGATATCTAAATCTAGCTGTTACTTATAAGTATGTCGAAATTATTGATATTCGTGAGGAAGCAGTTTTCGCAGATTTAGTGTCTCCAAACAATCCACGAATTTAAGACTCCAACGAAAAATAATATTTTCCTTCCATTTACGGGAGCATCGATGTTAAATAACAAAACATATATTTTGGGTTTTTTTTTTACTTTGAAAATTCGAAATCCATGAAATTAGGAACTCGTGAATATTCCTGATACGTACAATCCACGACAATTGATGTCCACAAATGCAAGTTTTGTTTTCATACTATATGAACAAGTCGTCATTTTCAATTATGTCGTCTGTTAGAATATGGGGTGATAAAACTTACAAAGATATTTCAATCCACTTTTATTAAATTGTTGGTATTTTTACCTGACTGGCAAAGCAAAATAATATTTTAAAATAAACATGGAATCCAGTAGTAATCAATACAAGCAAATCACCAATCACATAAAATTGCTTTTAATCGAAAAGACGGAAATGCTACCATATTTCCTGGTAAAGTACGAAGTAATTATTTACGGCAAATCATTATAGATACAACCACTCACTTAAAATTGTTTATAATAGAAAAGTATGCAGTAAGTATTTAGGGCATGGTCTTATACCGACAATGCTATACACCAAAGTCATTTACAAATTTGTTATTTTTAATAAATGTTGACCCTGTTGCGAATGGATCATGGTCTAATACTTCTTCTCGTCTTCCGGGTGTAGATTTTGGTATTGGTTCACGTCTGACTGCACCAATTGGGCCATTTATATGCATAACTCTTCTACGACGACCTGGATAGGATTTAGAGGTAACCCCCCACGAAGCCTTAAATGTAGGGATCTTCCTTTTCACAGAAAAATCGGGTCCACGATATTCGAAATGCGCCAATTTGGGTTTTTTGCTCTTTGATCTCATTATTATAAATTTTGCGTCAATATTGTTGCTCTTAATAGCATCTGCACGAATCCTTTTTGCCTCTGTATTCAAAGCACTGATACTTCCAGATCTGATTTCTTTTGCTTTTAAAAGCCCAGCGTCAGAATTGTCCGAAGATGACTTTGATGGATCTATCTTTTCCTTTGTAATTCCATTTTCTTCCATTTGTGACATTTTTGGTAGTCCCTCAGGTAATAAGGTTTTGAAATCACGACCTCGTTTTCTCACAAATTTGTTGTACGCATGCTCAGGAGACTTCCTCCTAGATTTCATAGACGAAATGTCCTGAAAATGTCTACGACGTTCAGATGTTCTTTGATTATCGGTCTTATGCCGTGAATTGTCTTTAACGAATTCAATTCCAGATATACCAAGCGATGGACCATGTATGAAATGGCTCAAATCAGGTTTCGAAGATTTTGTGTGCTCAGATGAAGGCTTTTTGTGCTCAGATGACGGCTTTTTGTGCTCTGATGAAGGCTTTCTGTGCTCAGATGAAGGCTTTTTGTGCTCGGATGATGGCTTTTTGTGCTCAGATGAAGGCGTTTTGTGCTCAGATGAAGGAATATTGTGCTCAGTTAGTTTGTTTTCTAACGGATGTTTTATGTTAAACTCGTTGTGTTCGATTGCATTCGATGTATGAGAATTTTGATTGCCTGATTCTTGTTTCTTTTTCTTCCGAATATCTCTGCCGACGTATACTCGCTCAGCAATAATCTTGTCACCTAATATTTTGTCAGCGAGCACGTTTTTGCTTTTAATGTAGAATGATTTAATTTGGCCTGCCATAATATTTTTAGATCTTAGCAATCCCGCATTTTCATCAGTAGCCCTCTTGACCCGAGGGTCGTCATATCCAGCACTAATACTGATATCATTATCTCTCGGTATCAACAGCTTATCAATATGGGTATGCTCATTTATTTGTCCAAACTTCTTCAACCGTTGCAGGTAACCACGTGGAACTGAGGCGACATCTATAATACTAAGCGGAACCGGAACTTCATTTTTGGTACTTTGTTGTGGTACAACATTGTAGGTTGTTCTGTCAATTAACGCAACTGAACCTGGGAAAATTAGAATAAAAAGATGTACTTAAGTAAAATATTAAGTCCATACACAATCTGTATAAGAATACCGTTGTACGTATGACGTATCATTAAGATGTCGTGGTTTCAAACTGGATTATTATTTATCATCCATAAAATAATTAAAACTCTGATGCAATGAACCACCACAAATCTTTTCCATGAATATATTTAATGCAAAGATCAAATGCAAAATCACCGACCTGTCGCAGGTCACTGACAAACTTTATCATATAGTGTTGTATCGTGTACACATCATTACCTGAGCGGGGTTCGAACTCACACCGTTAGTGGTGATAGGTACTGATTGCATAGGTAATTATAAATCCAACTACCATACGATCACGACCACTTCCCCCTGCTGAATTTGAAGAATCAAACATGAAAATGATAGTTACACTAGAATTTACGGTCAGATGCGTGGAATCTGTATACTCTGGATACTCCGGTTTCCTTCCACCAATAAAACTGACTACTACGATATAACTGAAATAATATTGAGAGTAGCGTTAAGCACCATAAACCAACCAGGCAAAACTCTGCTACGGTTACATGTGTCCCAGAAAGATTAATTAGCACAACAACAATGTAAGTTTCTCCATTGTATTTAACGTTGTTTTTAATTTTCTATTTTTATTACCATTTAAATAATATGAGACAGGCACAACCTGTTTGAAGGACGAAGTACACAACCTGTTTGTAGGACGAAGTCCTATAATTTTAAGAGGGAGGGGTGAGAAGGGAATGTATTATTATTTTTCAAGTACTCTTTAAAGTTTTTTTTTAAATTATTTGGATACAGTTATCTTTCTTTGACTTATGGCTGTTCCGTTCATTTTATCTACGCCGCCCTTCCGCCGAGAATCTCGTAGAAAGAAAAAATTTAATTAGAATTTTATTTCAAGTTTATTTCGATTTTGCATAGAGTGAATAATTAAAGAAATGGGAATTTTTCATTGAAATATATATTTTTTGCGTTTCTAAATATCAATTGATCTATTTTTAAAACTTCCGGTGAAAATATATTTGGCTATGAATAGATAGAAAAGAGGAACAATCGTACAGCCTACAGCTAAAAAGACTTTTATTTTACATATATAGTCCGAACCTATGGTATCGCAGGATCTATGGCAGTGTGTATTCACGTGCTATTTCAATCAGTTTTGGTCGCCACATATTGTACTGTCTGTTAGTTAGTTGTCTCCATGGAATATAATTGACAAGAAAGGAGGTTCCATTCATCAATGGAGTTTATGGCTTTTGATCACACCATGGTGGCTTCTGACACTACTTGAATGACGACTTATATTTATATGCCTACCCTAAACCACTATATATATTACAGCCAGCTGCTGTCTATGTTCTGTTTGTGGCCAAGGGAATGTTTTGTGTATTTTCTGTCGTATATATTCGATATCTGAACATTTGCCTGATATCCATAATGATGAGAACAATTAATATCTGTCTTAGTTCTAATCAATTATCTAACTTTAGAAGTCAAACCAAAGATGTAACCAAAACCCGTAAATCGATGAACGACAGACAATGACGAGAAGAAAAAAAGGTCAAAAGAACAAACAATCATCTCCAAAACATTAAACAAGCAACTAGATGTTTAGCTATACGATCCCAATCAAATCCGGCAGTGAATCCAGGTACTTCGGAAAAGTAAGATATTCCTGATCCAATTGCGACGACCGTTGTGTCCAAATTGGGTTTAACGGTGATTAAAGAAAGAAAAGAAAAAGTCAACGCTATGATTTCATTTACGTTCACCCCAAATCAAGATCTTGTCTGTGTTTCTACGATTTTTCTTTTAGATTTTGGTCTTTTCTGACTTTTTGTTTCCCATGTTATTACTCAATTTTCTGACAGTGTGGTGTTTTGTTTTTAATTAGTTAATTTTCAGACTTTTGCCTGCGGTCAATCAATAATATACTCTCTATTTAAATAAATCTCTCTGTTAAACCGATATGTTTTAACTTTATCCGTTGTTTTTGTTACTCCCACTTAATCCAGCTTCCTTGTGGATAAATCCAGCGTCAACATCAATCAATCCCTCATTACCATATAATTAGCATATATGCAAAATGATTTCCAGTTTTGATAATCCGCCGTGTAAAGTAAAATGCAGGTAACGTATCACTTCGAAAAATGGATGAAATAATGTTAATGTCACGATGATGATGTAATGATAAAAAAAAAATCCCAATATAAATTACAACATTAAAATTCAACGGTATCATACTCACAATTTAGAAAAGTTCCAAAAATAACTACCAAGAATATTGTCCTTCTGTTTAATTCCAACGCCATATTGTTATCAACCAAACAAACCAAAATGAATTAAACAACAGTCACACTACGTTGAATACTCCTATATACTATATGTACAAATGTATCTCAAAATAGCAACATCATACGATTATCTATCCTCTAAATTATATAATTCATCTTCATCCGAATGTAACAAATTTCATGTCATTAAAATTTTTCCGCCTTTCATATAATAACTATCTAATGTATCCAGGTAAAGAAGAAGACGAAGTGTTAGATCATCTTTAAACAAATCAAAAACAAACAAATAAAATCATTTTGTGGTTGTTTTTGGCAAAATAAGTATATAATGTATGACAGTACACTCGAATTTCGTCGAATGTCACACGAATATGAATAATTGTAAGTCAACAATCAATCCATAACAATTAATGATAACAATAACATCCGTTACGTTTTTGCTTTTGTAAAAATCCATTGATGTCTTCAGGAATACATACCTTAGAAACTGTATAATACTAGCGCTTTACCGGAAGCAGATTGGACAGGACTGACGAGACATTCGTGTTGGAAAATTACTTGTTTATAGATTTTAATAAAAAAATACAACCATTCTGCACCTCGATTTTGTGTCTTTCTTTGCATAACTGAATGACCCTGACCCAACTTCCTCTATGCCACACCACTCGAATTTCGACGATGCGCAAAACATGCCATGAAAATAACAAACGGGAAAAAAAATTAACGTTGCTTAATGAAATATATTGAAGAAAAATCACTTACCTTTATGTCGGGTTGTCCACAAAAATATTCATCATATATTTATTTCTTCCGTTACGTCAAGGAAAAGATGACCATGTTTGATGACGTCATAGCATATGAAACAAATTATATATACATTGATTTCCTCCACCAATAAAACTGACCGCCACGATAAAACTGAAATATTGTTAAAAGTGGCGTTAATCACCATAAACCAAACCAAACCTATATACATTGATGGAACGCTTCTGTAAAAGTATGTCGCTGGCTTTTAATCGTTGGACAAACACACCATCTTCCGGTTTTTCGTGCATTACGACATTTCTTAAGATTCAATGGTATTTATTTTTTTACAGTTTCTAAGGTATGTATTCCTGAAGACATCAATGGATTTTTACAAAAGCAAAAACGTAACGGATGTTATTGTTATCATTAATTGTTATGGATTGATTGTTGACTTACAATTATTCATATTAAGCACAATTGTACAAAACTAGCTTTCCTTCACTCATAAAGTGCTCAAGTGCTTGTTGCTTAACGCCACCTCAGCAAATTTTTCCGCTACATTATGGCGAGAACAAGTTAATTTTCAGAGATGATGATGAGGTTCGCTTTATACTAACACGCTTAGTTGGATTTTTATAGTGCTAACTCAATGAAACAACAGTACACGGATAGACATGTCGCCACACTCGCACACATTATCTTGATTTAGAGCCACCCAGTCTTTGCTCTTTCTCTTTTATTCTGCGTGCTTATAGGGGGAAGCAACAAATACACGAGCAACACGAACTCCACTAAACAGCGGGGTGAACTCAAGTACTCCGGAGGAGTAAACAATTCCTGGCACCCATCGTATTACTCTTGCTTTTGTCAGGGAGCTTTTGTCTGGGCGAGGGTGGGGGTGGGGTGTCCTGTTTCCACTAAGATTATGCATTGCGTTAGCAGTTTTGCAACACATGATCTACGCACAGGACAATAATGGGAAGCTGTGTTAACATGTTCCGAGTGAAGCCACAATCGTATTGCAGAATAAAGCAATCACAAACAAACAATATCACACGGTCAGAACAGTTCGTTCCAATATTCCATCGAGAATCTTTGAAACAGAGGCAAAACAGTTAACGTTTATTTATTAAATGTTGATTGGGAGAGTGATTGCTTTATAACACCAAATGGGCGAGAACCAATTACATTCGATGAGATGATGATGATGTTCGCGGATACACGTGCCGATCCTGACACATTATCCTGAGTCCCAGCCAACTAGTTTTTGATCTTATTTCTGAATGTTATGTGCTTGGCGGGGAAACAGCAAATACCAATATCATAATTGTTGGCTTGACCCGACCGGGGCTCGAACCTATGATGACGAAGCGGGCACACTAGCCATGCACACCACCGATGCGGTCTACAAACTGGAAATGATTGTAACGTCATAAATTAAAATATGGGATTGTATTTTACTCTAAGATGTCTAAATAACAGATACACAACGTAAGTGTACTGACCAACGTTGTAAGTTATCACTGATGGCTGGTCCTTTGACATGATACAAGATTCTGATTTATACTGTAATATTCCTGCTATATAATAAGACAAAATACATTCCTTTACAAGGTTAACAACTATATTAATCTGCCTTGTCCATGTAACAAGTATGGTGTTATGTTAGTCTGACAATATATTAGATAAGTTACAAAATGGTCACTATACTGATAAAAACGTAGATATTAAATTTAGTGCACAAGACGCGTTTCTGGAATAACCTTCATCAGGTACGCTGAAAGCCAAACTCTGTGAAAACCAAATATTTTTAATATCTTTCGGAACAAGAGAAAGAAAGGGTCTAAACAGAATAGCCAAATAATCAGCTAAGGTCACTTATAAAACAAACATAATATTCGGTTATTGATCGGCACAGTCGTCTTAGCATAGACACACATATAAAGTGTATGTGAACCCCCCTCCCTCATGACTAGTTCTACAAACGCACATATTCATGTTGTCCATTAATATGGAAAATAATAGGGGTCGCCGTGGGCGTGATCGTACGGTAGTTGAATGTACAACTACCTATGCAATCAGTGCCTATCACCACTACTGTTGTGAGTTCGAATCTCGCTAATGGTGATGTGTGCTGGATACAACATTATGTGATAAAGTTTGTCAGTGACTTGCGACAGGTGTGTGGTTTTCTCCGGGTCCTCCGGTTTCCTTCACCAATAAAACTGACTGCCATGATATAGCTAAAATATTGTTGACGGTGACGTTAAGCACATTAATCCACCAACCAAAGGAAATCACAAAAACTGACATTAATTAAAATTCGAATAAACGATAAAACAACAAATCTGAATGAATAAAAGGTAAAGTTTATACTTCCATTTAGCTATGGCCACCAAGTGTTATTTATGATATTTAATAGAGTGAGTGGGTGATTGTTGTTTAACGCCAACTCAGCGCAATTTTTCAGCTATATCATGGCGAGACTAAATTAATTTTCAATGAGATGATTATGAGGTCCGCTTTGTACTAGACCAACACGCGTAGTTGGATCTTTATAGTGCTGGCTCACTGAAACAACAGTCACCGGATAGACATGTCGTCCCACTCGGACAGATTATCCTGATTCAGACCCAACCAGTCTTTGCTCTTTCTCCTTAATGCTGCGTTCTTAGCGAAGAAGCAACAAACGCCAATTTTATAGTCTTTGGTTTGACCCCACGATCTACCGCACTCGAAGCGAGCACGCTAACCATTACACCACCGATACGGTTTATATTTGATAGAAGATCCAGTCTTATTAGTGTGCATAATTCTGATTGCTAGTAACGTCACGATAAATACCAAAAATGTAATAACCATTGAGTTACTAGCAATCATGATTATTTGCTTATTATGCGTTCCACTTTCAGCAATTTTGCAGCTATATTGTGATTACCAGATTAATTCTGAGATCTAAGCACGGGCGGACATAACGAACTGGCCGAACTAGCCCCAAGCTTTGATTACTTTTCTGGAAGCGTTAACACTTGAGATGGGTATGGGGACCTGAACTCACGTCAGATTTTAGATCAACCAATCAATAAACAGCTGAACAAGAAAACAACCAATAAACATGAACATAAATGAGGAGGTGACGGCTGTTCGAAGCACCTTGGTATTGCTTTTGGTTTCATTCAACATCTTCTGGTTGTCCCAAAATTGTTTTATTTTATGTAGGACCAATAATTGTTGTTTTTATCCGATTGTGATTGTACTAATATGTTTGAAGCTAGACGACAACATAGGGGTGATAAGAAGCTAGACGACAACATAGGGGTGATAAGAAGCTAGACGACAACATAGGGGTGATAAGAAGCTAGACGACAACATAGGGGTGATAAGAAGCTAGACGACAACATAGGGGTGATAAGAAGCTAGACGACAACATAGGGGTGATAAGAAGCCGTAAATCGGTGGACAGACATTGCAATAATCAAAAGAAAAAAGGACAAAATGACAATGAACGATCTGCAAAAACTATGCAGAAAACTACAGGTCGAGCAACATTAAACCACCGAAATAAAAAAGAAGAAAGAAAAACAAAGAAAGAAAGGGATATATTTTTGCCTTTATTAATCTAAACTATTTGATAAAGATACATTCATGCCATTCACCATAAAACTATTAGCAATAGGTCAACAAAATAAATTTGTATATTTATATTTAATTACTTTTGACTGACATTGTACACTGCATGTGTATATAACAAAGAAAATAGGTGATTTGTTTTGTGGGATTTACACATGACAACATTATATTGTGTATATACAAGGTAGTAAGAAAACAAACAATTTATCTTATACACAGACTGACTGTGGTTGTAAGGAAAAGTGTTATTCGTGACAAGTTTTGTCTACCTGTCTTGTTTTTCTTTTTTTCCCAACTAATAGTCGAACAGGCGTTACTGCTGACCATCATAAAGAGGCTTTAGAAGAGTTTGAAGGTACCAAAAGGCTAATTGAAAAACTAAACTCGAAGACGGAGAGTCACTACAATGGCCAAAAGAAAAAGGACGAAAGGACAAGGGACGATTAAAAAACATCACACAGAAACCTAAAGATCGGGCAATACGAATTCCACCAAAACCAGGGAGAACTCAGGTGCTCCGGAAGGGTAAGCACATGTGGCACCCGTCGTGTTACTCTTGTTATAAACCGGGTGCCAAGTCATGCATGAAGAAAAGACCGGATTGTGATTACGACAAGCGGAACATACCCGTGGTCACGTGTGACACAGATTCTACGTAACGGTTAACCAAATCATGGTGACGTAACAATGGTAACCTAGAATAAACCAACAGTGAATACAGTCTTCACTACCTATGTCATTTGAAACAGAGAATGGCATTGTACAATTCCTGTATACACAAGTTATTAAAAAAAGCCATCAACACACAATTAATCATTAATCATTAAAGGTTTGGGGCAGCCACTACAAAAGACATTTCCATATTTATAAATAATTACTTTTGTCTGACATTGTACACTGCATGACCTTTTTTATTGTGTATCTAACAAAGGAAATAATTCATTATTGTTACGGATTTCACACATTACCACATATTTTTGTATGTTTACAAAGTAGTAAGAAAGCAAACAATTCATCTTATAAAACCACTGACTGTGGTTGTAAGGAAAACTGTTATTCGTGACAAGCTTTGTCTATTTGATTTTATGTCTTGTTCTTCTTCTTATTATATATATATATATATAAGGGTAATAACAAAATTACCGAACTCCGAACAAGCTTACAAAGGGAAAGTCCAAACTCATAATTATATAAACAGACAAAATCAGTCAACAACCTGAAAACTGTGAAAACCGTAATGACCCTGACTTGGTACAGGCATTTCGAAAGAAATGGTGGGTTGAATCAGATTTTAAAGCGCCAAACCTCCCGCTTTCATTACGGCTCAAAGTTTACGGATGTCACTATAACAGTATGTATAACAATACTTGAACAAAACAGGTAAAACAGTTGTCAAAGAAGCAGCATATTTATATTTGAACAGACGTTACTCGTGGTAATCACATTCACATGCTACAATGGTAATAAACTTTGTTTTTAAATATCTGTCATTTTGAACATAAGACAGGACATCACATAAAAAACATAATGGAATATCTAAATACCGTATATTTCCAAGTCTTTTTATTGAACTTACTGAAGTTTGAAGATCACAAAAAGGGTAATCAGAAGTCGTAAATCGAAGAAAAACAGACAATACAATAACAAAAAGGGAAAAAACAAAAGGACCAAAACAATTATATAGAAAAAACTTAAGATTGAGTAATATGAACCACTAAATACCGCGTGTGAACTCGGATGTTTCGGAATGTTAAACAGGAATGATGCCGTACATATCCAGTATGCAAAATAAAAAATAGCCACACTGACGGAACCGTTTCAAAATTCAAAAGAAAACCAGTAGAAACAGAAGCAAAATCGAAACTTCCAACGCAAATATACATGACTGCTCACTGTCCTGTCCCGACAGAGGTACACCAATAAAATATGGTGGGGTTAAACAAGCTTACTGGGACCAACCTCTTCCTCTCAGTAAACCGATGCAGTCATGCAAGCAACAATATATCTCCCCACAACGCGAACCCTTCCGCTGCACATCTCAAAATCATATGCACAGAATTATCAACACTAGAAGGTGTTAGGACAGACAAAACAAAGTGGCATAGCAGGACATGACTGGATAATGCTGCTTAAGTCTTCTTTGCTCATCATAATTGATAATAAAATAAAAGGATTGAGACTAAGGTCATGTAAAGTCAAGTCGCTTAAATTCACGTAAAGTCGTGTAAAGTCAAGGTGCGTAAAGTCGTGTGCAATCAAGTAACGTAAAGTGGTATTAAATTAAGTCGTGTAAAGTTGTGTAAAGTCAAGTTGCATAAAGTCGTGTAAAATCAAGTCATGTAAAGTCAGGTAAAATCAAGTCGCATAAAATCGTGTAAATTCAAGTCACGTAAAGTCGTGTAAAGTCGTGTAATGTCAAGTCGTGTAAAGTCTTGTATAGTCAAGTCGCGTAAAGTCATGTAAAGTCAAGTCGTGTAAAGTCGTGTAAAGTCAAGTCGCATAAAGTCGTGTAAAGTCAGGTCGCATAAAGTCGTGTAAAGTCAAGTCGCGTAAAGTCTTGTAAAGTCAGGTCGCATAAATTCATGTAAAGACAAGTCACGTAAAGTCGTGTAAAGTCAAGTCGTGTAAAGTCGTGTAAAGTCAAGTCGCTTAAAGTCGTGTAAAGTCAAGTCGTGTAAAGTCGTATATAGTCAAGTCGCATAAAGTCGTGTAAAGTCAAGTGGCGTAAAGTCGTGTAAATTCAAGTCGCATAAAGTTGTGTAAAGTCAAGTCGCGTAAAGTCGTGTAAAGTCAAGTTGCGTAAAGTCGTGTAAAGTCAAGTCGCGTAAAGTTGTGTAAAGTCAGGTCGCATAAAGTCGTGTAAAGTCAAGTCGTGTAAAGTCGTGTAAATTCATGTCGCATAAAGTCGTGTAAAGTCAAGTCGCATAAAGTCATGTGAAGTCAAGTTTAACATCAACTCTATCGTAACAAAGGTGACGTGAAGACTGCGTCTTGACGATAAACCCCCTACCTCCAATATCAGTACTCGAATGTTGTCATTTAAGCACTGCATTCAATGTCATAATCATAGAGATCGGATTGTAGATGTTGAAGAAATTTCCATTGCAAGCATATAGAATACTATTGCGAAACTCATACTCTAAGCATTTGTGACAGTAAGACATGGCCTAATTTTATGTTCCATTTATGACAACAATAATGAATTCACAGTTATCGAATTGCGCTTAGAAGCAATGGTAATCTCGTTTGATCTTTCTTGCGACTGTTTAGGTCCTTTGCTTAATTTTCTCTCAGAGATCTTTAAATAAACGTTGTTAATCTCGTTTGTTAAACTCATTGTAAGTAGAAAGTTGTATAGCTTAATAACCCTTCATGACCTTGCAAATAAACGTTAGAGAATACAGAAAGGACAATCAAGAATTGACATATCAGAGGCACTGGCAACGTTGGGCACACAAGACACAAGACGCAGACAAAATAAAGAAGAAAAAACCCCAAAAACACACACCTACACACAAAAACCGCAACAAAAACACACACCTACACACAAAAACCGCAACAAAAACACACACCTACACACAAAAACCGCAACAAAAACACACACCTACACACAAAAACCGCAACAAAAACACACACCTACACACAAAAACCGCAACAAAAACACACACCTACACACAAAAACCGCCACAAAAACACACACCTACACACAAAAACCGCAACAAAAACACACACCTACACACAAAAACCGCCACAAAAACACACACCTACACACAAAAACCGCAACAAAAACACACACCTACACACAAAAACCGCAACAAAAACCACAACACAGCACAATAAAACTACAAAGATGAACAACACGGACACCAACCAAAACTCGAGAGTGAATCCAGGTGCTCGCGAAGGGTAAGCAGTTCCTGCTTTTCATAAGACACCAGCTGTATTACACACGTGAATAGTTCAGTCCCATCAAATTATTGTTAGTGATAGTGAAAAGGACAAATCTACGTAAAGAGGAAAAGATCCATTGTCATTTGAGATACGAATATTTCGTAAGTTATTTGTCTTCCCATTGTCTTGACTACGAGCGTACCGGATAAAGATTACCCAAGAAAAGCGTGGTGAGCACTACATTAGATTATGTCGTTAAAATTGGTGGGATGTGTACGGTGATACGAATAACCAAAATAACCCTGATTAACAGAAATAACCTGTTAATAACCAAAATAATGTGTATGAGTAAATTGAATCAGCATATCACCACAGACAGGGGCATGGGGTCGTCTTGGTCAATGATGCTATCACGATAAGATTAATAAGAAATGATATGGATGTAAAGGAACATGACATGTTGTTTATTTAATTACTAATCAAATCATTGTTTTATTATGTTGTTTACTATTGTCAACATGCAAAGCTAAATATTTCTTAAATTGTTTGGACACTATTCAACAAATTAATTAAATACATCCAACACGTTTTAATTATTGAAAAATTAAAACTGTCTAGTACAGTTGTGTTTTGTACCAGTAAATATTTACCATTGATACGAAAATAAAAGAATCCGCTCATCAATAAAATTTAAACTTTACATCTATTAACCAAAAATATTAATCTATATTAATACATAATTTTTATTTATTTATTTTTTTTTTATTTTATTTTTTGGGACCGATTTGACTTTCATTTTGAGGCCGATTTGACTTGGGGCCGACTTGACTAGTGCCGATTTAACTGGGGCCGATTTGACTAGAAATCACATACTACCGGGTATTTAATAATACGGCAGAAAGCTTTAGGACAGATACAACAAACAAGCGTACCAGAACATGACTTGAGAATAATTCTGTTTACGTTTTATCATTATAGATAAGAAATACCGAGACAGAAAACATATAGAGTCAAACCTGTATTAAGTGGTCACCTTTTTGGCCTTATAAGACAGGTGACCTCTTAAAAGCGGTTCAATTTATATGAAATTTTCTATGACTGGATAAGCAAAAGGTGACCTTTCAATACACGTGACTGCTTAATAGAGGTGACCGCATGGGCAGGTTTGACTGTATATGACAACGAACATAATGAAATAAAGGAAGAAACACACGAGCTAAAGTTAGGACAACATCAATTTTAGCGACACAAAGGAGAAGAGAAAACTACGCCTTGATGACGGAAAAAAAACGTTGAAAACACCATAAGTGTTTTTCCCGGAATTTATTTTATACAATATAATTATGAGATTGAATACATTTTTTCATAATTACTTATTAAATGAATGTTTACTCCCTCAGATATATATGACCTTATCAGATTTTGGCTATCCTGTTTAGACCCTTTGGCTTACTTGCTCTCAAAGATTTTAAAATTATTTGGCTTTTGATTATAAGGTGAAGGCTATTCCAGAAACACGTCGTGTTCAATAAATTAGATATCTACGTTTTTAATAGATATCTACATGTATGTTATGTTATTAATATTTGTGGGGTATGCATGATTGTGTAAATTGAATCAACTTGCTACCACATGAATGTTGGTCGTCTTGGTCGATGAGACTTTCATGTTAAGATTAGTAAGATAGGATAAGAATGTAAATAAACATGAAAAACTATCTAATTGTACACTTAAAGAAGAGTTTGAAGATACCAAAGGGGCAATCAGAATCCGTATATCGAAGCAGAACAGACAACAGAATGGCCAAAAGAAAAAGTACAAAAGGACAAACAACGATCTACAAAACATATATATAAAACTAAAGATCAGGTAACGCGAACCCCACTAAAAACCGGGGGGAACTCAGGTGCTCCGGAAGGGTAGACAGCTCCTGCTCCACTAGTGACACCCGTCTTGTTAATCTAGTTACAAAACCGGTGATAAGTCATGAACGAGGAAAGGACCGGGAAGTGTTTACGACAAGTGGAACATATCCGTGGTCATTTGTGACACAGATATTTCATAACGGTCAACCAAGCAACAGTGTTTTTATTGCTGGTCTGAATTTCACAATTACAGCTTGGTCTTCAATAATGAACATATTGCATCTTACATAATATTTCACTATTTGAAACAACATAAATATTTTCAATAGAATCAGAATGTACTCAAGAGACCTTAATTTTGTAATGGATATTCGATAAATGAGTAAGAAAGTGTTTGTTGTTTAGCGCAAAATGAGCACTTTTTCAGCTATATAATAGCGAGAACAAGCTATGTGATGATGATGATGATGATGATGATGATGATGTCCGCTTTGTGCTAGACCACTCGGACATATTATTCTGATTCCGAATCAAACTCTTGCTCATTGTTACTGCGTGCTTAGCAAAGAAACACTAAATACCAGTTGTATGGCTTTTGATTTAACCTGACCTGGGCTCGAACTCACAATTTACCGCATTCGAAGCGAGCATACTAAATATTACAACACCGATGCGGTTTCGAGAAATGATGACATTACTTTTGATTTAATATATTATTCTGATGCACTTTAATTACATAATAACATTGACATGAAGGTCGTTTCAATAACAGTTACGTACAAAAAGTTTAAATAAAAAACGAGAATGTTCTGACTAATTTATGCAATTTCGTGATTTAAAGCATTACATGTATATATCTGGCCTACTAACATCCGATTTAGTCACATATGTACTACGGTTCAAACCTTAGAAAATAAATCACGAAAAGAAAAAAAAAAAAAAAACTAGAAATAATTAATTATTAAATGTTAACTGAGTTATCGTTCTTGCACGACCCGGAAAAACGATCCTAATATTAAATGTCATTGTAATATAAATAACCCTTTTACACTTTTGATGTCTTTGTGAAATATTCAGCTTAAAAATGTGTTTGTAGAAAACCATGGTTTATTATCTAGAATTGACACTGTACCATACTCAATAAACCAGCCATCAAAACATTCGAGTCCAAATCAAGTGAAATGGGAGGGGCTTATGCCATGGTGCAGCATGCAGGTCTGAATGTTGTTCCATAGCTTAAGCTACGTGCCAAATATCAATAATGTTATTTCTGTTACTAAGCATATATACCACATGTCTTACTCATGAACTCATTTAAACAAACTCATTCTCCGAATTCGTTTGTTTTTAGAAGTTAATTCGTAAAAACCGTTATCTATTTATTTCTTATTTAAACTATTAAAATGTTAATACGTGTTATCCCACTTGTTACATAACATCATCATTTCGTTGGTAGTGGAGACTGCGAGGAAACATGAGTACCCGGAGAAAACCACCGACCTGATGCAAGTCATTGATAAACTTTATCACATAATTGTGTATCGAGTACACCTCGCCATGAGCTGGATTCGAACTCACACCTTTAGTGGTGTTAGGCAATGATTTCACATGTCGTTTTAAATCCAACTACCACGAGTGTCCCATTCCGACATTACAGTTATAATCACTTAATAAACGTTAGAGAATACCGAAGGGGCAATCAAAAATGGACAATCCAGAGAAACTGGCAACATAGGGTACACAAGACCGGAATCACTTCTTACAATGATGATGAATGCGTCATTATCTCCTCCTTGTTGAAGAGGATTCTTTTCAGTTTTTGATATTTACATTTATTTGTTTTACGATGTTCTGTATACATTCAAAGTAGCGATGACGCCATCTTTCATTGAAATGTATGTACCAAGCTAGGAATGTCAGAGCTCATATATATGTGTGTTCGGGTCAGAGCTCATATATATGTGTGTTCGGGTCAGAGCTCATATATATGTGTGTTCGGGTCAGAGGTCATATATATGTGTGTTCGGGTCAGAGGTCATATATATGTGTGTTCGGGTCAGAGGTCATATATATGTGTGTTCGGGTCAGAGCTCATATATATGTGTGTTCGGGTCAGAGCTCATATATATGTGTGTTCGGGTCAGAGCTCATATATATGTGTGTTCGGGTCAGAGGTCATATATATGTGTGTTCGGGTCAGAGGTCATATATATGTGTGTTCGGGTCAGAGGTCATATATATGTGTGTTCGGGTCAGAGGTCATATATATGTGTGTTCGGGTTATCCATTTTGCCTCTTTCTACTATTTGTCTATTTATATAATAATGTGGTCTTGTCCAGGTAATATGTCAAAATATTACCCAGTTCTGAGAGACATATTACCCTCAGGGTCGGGTAATATATCTCTCAGAACTGGGTAATATTTGGGCATATTACCTGGACAAGACCACATCCAGGTAATATTTCGGCATATAACCTGGACAAGACCACATTACTATCATTATTATACTGAGTGTCTAATTGTCCAGGTAATATGCCAAAATATTACCCAGGTAATATGCCAAAATATTACAGTACCAAATATCACTACAGAAGCTTACACGAAGTATAATAATGGATTGTAGTACTGCTACGACAGTGTGGTATATTTTTTTATTTCTTATTTTATTACTTGTCGATTTTATTCAACAGTTTTCAAGAATTATTTATTTGTATAAGAATAGTTAACATAAAATGTTATTTATCGACTTTTCTTTTCTGTCTTTTTTCTGTTTTTTTTTTTTTTTTATTTTTCTTTGATATTTCAATTCATTTTAAAACATTTTAAAGAAAATAATGATTTCTGATGAATTTGTTATTCCAACCGATTAGTGCAACTATATATATAACTCCATTCGATATTCTATGATTGATTGGTGCCTAACACCAATTTTTGCAGTATTTCAGCTATATCGTAGCGTGCAATATTTTATGTACAATGTAATGAAATATAGTTATAGTAATAAATATATCGCACACAGATCAAAGTCTTCAAGGCTTTACATGTGCATTGTAAAGATTTATATTATTAATAAATTGTACGCCATTTTAAATGACATTAAATTCAGATCACGTTCTTCATAATGACTAGGAAATTAGACAATACTATGTTGACGTCGAATTTATGTTTATTTTCATAAAAAAATGTGGATTTAACCAAAAAAATTCTTATTGAACACAAAATAATGAAGAAAACATTGGTTATATTTTTCTTCATTCAAGTCTTACAGATTTGTAAGTATATTTTATTCTTTATTGAATTATATTTTCATGAACATTTGCCTATTCTGTCATACGTGACATATAATACATTTTATCCATTACATAATTAAATTAGTTACTTTTAATGTATTTATTAAGATGAATTATTGTCCTCCATTTTGTCACGATACTGTCTAGTATAGTCATGTAACATTGGGGACGTGTATACATAAAATTAGAAAATAAATGTGGTAGTTATTGTTATGGTGTTTAACGCAACTTTCAACAATATTTTAGTTATATTGTGGCGGTCAGCTTTCTTGGTGGAAATAAATGTGGACACGGTTTAGCTTAAAGGTGTAATACCATTAAAAGAATTCTCCATAGCCTTCTATGTTAAATAATTTTATTTTGAGATTTCATACAGGATTTACCTTAAGTTTAATCTAAGTGACACTCATTTCTCATGGAAGGGGTACCTAAAAGAAAGCTTAACTCCGAAAATCAGCATACCGTCAAAAATCCTACTTTCACTTTCGATTTAACATAAATTCAGGTAGTTCCTTTCCAATGCAATCAATTTTTTACTTAAAACCGCAAGGACATCAAATATGGGCTTAAAATTATCCTAAAATCTGTAGGTTTCTGCTGACATTCAGTATTTTGCAGTATCTAATAGGGTTTATGTATTATCCAACAATGTACGAATCCATTTGGTGTTTACGTACTACATTCCCTATACGTTCTTTTCGACTGGTACCCATGTTTAGTGGTATTACACCTAAGAGCAATAAAAGCTTGTTTCTCTAACCTTTTCCTGGTCTTATTTATATTCCTATATCAATATCCAGTCACAAAAACTATATCAGATACATGGCAGTCCAATATTTGCAAGAATTAATGTCCATATACAAAGGTACCCCAATGAAGCTTTTGATGAAACAATCTGATTTTTCAGCTGTTGAGTTCAGATTGTGAAATAACACAACAATGACTTTTTATCTTAATATATTACAGTTATTTTTTTTCAATATCACAGATTTTATTTAGTAAATATCTTGTTACATTTTTACTTCAGAGTCCAAGTTCCTCTGAAGTATCCCTGTGAAATTCTGTTTTGAATATCCAGGGAAATACTCAAAACTATAATTACATATAAAACTATTTTATTCTAATATATTCTATTGCATAAGTTATGATCACAGTTTATTTAATATATGATTGAACAATGAATTCATTCATAGTAATTTATTTTCCTTCATTTTTATATTACAGTTATTAAGCTGATTTTCAACACAATAAGCATCGTAATTACGCTTCATTTGTACATTTAACATCTAATTAATATGATTTTTTTTATTTTAAGCTGACATCCCCCCTCTTTTTTTGTGGCCTCATAGAAATGATCTCACAGTATACTAAACTATGTTAATTCATGCTGTGTTCCCATTAATAATGCATTTTAAGACATTAAATAAGACCTAATTCCTAGATATTAAGCAAAAATTACTTCGAACTGCCCCAAATTGGTAAAATTATGATTGTTGATTTTCAGGTTTCTGTTATTTCTTATGATCTGCAACTATAATTTCCCTCAAAACTCAATAACTGTATGCTTCTTGACAACTTTTGTTATGTTTCTTGTTAGCCGGATGCACAAATGTACATTTACAGTCAATTTATACTCTAAAATATAAAATCCACATTGACAATTTGAAAAATTAACAATAAATGTCCAGTGACAAATGCAATTTTCCTGGGATCACTAAAATTACCTGAATTTAAGTACATAATTCTTAAATAAAGCTGCTTTCTATAGCCTTATATTGTTTCATATGGATATTTTGCATGTGTTCTAACTATAACTACCAAAATATATGAGGAAAAATAAGCATCATTAGAAAATTTTCAAAAATGGTATCACCATATACCATATTTGAAGTCGACTAAATGCCGCAACATGAAATTGTTAAATTTCTTAATTTTAGCAATTTTTTTCAACATCATCTGCCCATTATCTACAAAAGCATCTTTAAATCTACCATTCTCAATAATTGCAAAGTCATAAATAAGTATAAAATTATATTTCAATACCCTCTGTGCATGTACATCTAGTGCATGGGGAAAATTTTCCAAAATATTGCATAATATTCATATTGAAGCCGTAACACGACACCTTGATGTATTTTGTAACATTTTGGTGTGGAAAATGCCAAACTGGGTATGCTGTGTGACTGTCCAAAGCCAATTTGAGTGTGGTACCATCAAAATTAAATATCTTGTTTTTTGCCTAAAAGGTGTAATACCACTAAAGAATTCTCCATAGCCTTCTATGCTAATTTTTTTTTTGAGATTTCATACAGGATTTACCTTAAGATTAATCTAAGTGACACTCATTTCTCAAGGAAGGGGTACCTAATTGGAAGCTTAACTCCGAAAATCAACATACATTTAATTGCATATAAGAAAAAACAGGCAGTCCGAAGATGTCTACCGTCAAAAATCCTACTTTCACTTTCGATTTAACACAAATTCAGGTAGTTCCTTTCCAATGCAATCAATTTTTTTTATTTAAAATCGCAAGGACATCAAATATGGGCTTAAAATTATTTTCGACTGGTACTCATGTTTAGTGGTTTTATACCTTAAACATATCTTTATTAATTAATAAATAATATTGTACAATTAGATCAATTTCAACATGATATAATACATATGATTAACAGAATTCGAAAACAAAGACATTTGCAATGCCTATCACCATTAACGTTGTGCATTCGAATCCCGCTCAGGCACTTGCGACTGGTCGGTGATTTTCTTCGGACACTCCGGTTTACTCCACCAATAAAACTGATCGTCACGATATCACTGAAATACTGTTGAAAGTGCCGGCATTTAACACTATAACCCTAACCACTAAACAAAGTTTATAGACCTACATATTTACCAATCCGCCTTCCTGATAGGATTTATAGGTAGTACTGTAACATTGATGTGTCATGGCTGACAATTGTGGGCGATTCATAGTGCTTAACGTCACTTTCAACAATATTTCAGTTATACCGTGGCAGAGAAACTGGACTACCAGAGAAAACCCTCGACCGTCGGAAGTCACTGTTAAACTTTATCTCATCATGTTGTATCGAGTACACCTCGCCATGAGCGAGATTCGAGCATAGTTAGAGGAGATAGGCATTGACGTTTAATGTCAAGTGAAAAAATTGCAGGTACATTTGTATGGCGAGCACAATATGTTTTTGATGAGATAATGGAGATATCCGTTTTGTACAATATTGACACCCTTAGCTGAGTTTTTATAATATTAGCTCACTGAAACAACAGTCCTCATGTAAATATGTCGATCTAACCGAGCATTTTTGGCCTTACCCCTAAATGCTATGCATATAACTGGAACTTATTATTTAAACTAGCTGTTGCTTTTTTGCAATTGATGTAGGGTTATAACACAGATATTCAATTTTATTTTAGGTAACAGTGAAGATGAGAATCTTACAAATCACAATATTGCTAAGCGAAGCATCATAGTTGTAAATAAAAACAATCAGGGACACCGAGGACAGAAACCTATGGTTAGCAATAGTTTCATGAACAAATTAAGATCGGTTTTGTTTAATACGTTGAAATCATTGAATCAAGTCAATAGTAGGCTTGCTCGCTATTTCGTTCAACACCATCCTTCACTGAACAAAGTTTATAAGAAAATGACGGGACACTCGGTAAGACCACTCGTGGTAACCACAAACCGTATTGCTGACCTTAGACATAAAGACACAATACACACAACAACTAAAAAAAATCCAAAAGTAGTGAAAATTACGCATAAAGCTATGACTAACACCGTCCATCTTTTGCCCTCTGGGAAAATAAAGCCGGAAGTGGAAAATAATGTTACTCATGCATCAGATCTTCATACTGAATCAAAACCTACTTTAGTGGAACTATCAGAGTTTGCAAAGCAACAACCAATGCAGAATAAAAACCCTTTAATGAATGTGGGAAATATTACAACTAGATCATTGACTGCGAACAAGGTATCTTCAAATGCTATAAGGGCTAATAAGATCATTGCCAATAATGTTGTTGTTAACCGGAAGAGGAAGCAAAATAAAAACACATTTCAGTACCAGGATCAAACTAAGCCGAAGAATGAAAGACGGATTCAACCTGTATCATTTTCGTTCCGAAACAATGATGTTAGAGGAAGTGGCTTTGGACTAATCCGACCACAGCCTATTATTTATTCACGCAGTTTGTTTGATAATACTAAGCAATTTGACCGACGAAACTTTTTTCCACCTCGACACAATACAGACCATAGCAACAATTACCTTGGTTCTCGTACGCTGTTAATATCACAACCTCGACAGATGCAACCAGTCCAGCGTAATTTTAATATGCAATTACAAAATATGAATTCACAACCAAATTTTCAAAGACAGCAATCATTTAGAAATAATGTTGCAACAGTTTCAATGGGAAATAGAAACCCTGATCCTCAATTTAGTTTTTCTATGCCAAAGCAAAGGTTTACACAGCAACAAAGAAGAATGCCAACTCAAATCCGAACTCAACCAACAAACCATCATAGAAAGCCTTGGTTTGATTCGTGGTCGGACTTTAGTGATTCAGACGATGAGTATTACGATGACGAATACGAGGAAAGCTCGGTTGAAACAGCCAAACAGTCTATTCTCAGAGGAACGAATATTAACGCTGGGGCTATTAATGCTCACAGTTTGGTTGCAAATTCAGTTAAGGCTGACATAATTGATGTACATAAAGTAATTGCAAACGATGTTGTTGTGTCGGCCAGATACGGAAAGTAATGAGACAAAGAAGGTTGTCGTATCATGTTGATACGAAAGTGATTAGACAAAGGCTTTTGTTGTAACAACAAGATACAGAAAGTAATGAGACAATAACAAAAAAGTGTTGTATCAACGCGATACGGAAAATAATGAGAGGTATAATGTAACTCGAGACATTAAGAATAACGGCAGTTTTGAAGGTCGAGACAGACACTACCACTAAAATCGCAGCAAGTCCGAAAGTGCGAGTTGTGATATTAGTAATAATGGATGTCGAGCCCTTCAAAACGGACGTTATTGTTTTTATGTAATGTGATCGCACTGATCGATATTTTTCTGCATTAGCGCAACTAAGTTGATACTGACAAAATAACCCAGTGAGATCAAAGAAACTATTTCCATTTTACGGATAAATTTATCTAACGAAATTCTTTTTTGAAATTGTGTTTCCATGACGACAAACTCCACGGTTATCTGTCTAATCTGAACACCTGTCAATTATGAACTATTAAGAAGACCACAAAGGGTGTTAAACTTACACATGCTATGTAGTATTTCCATGATTATTATATGAATTAGTCTTTAGATACAAATATATATGATAGGGTTCAGGATTACAACTTTGAGCAGCCGATTATATGTGGGGGTCAGAATTTTACTTACTAAAAAACATTAGAATGACCGGATCATTTTACTCTGAGAGGGTTTGGGATCCATGGAAAACTAGCTAACCCCGCCACTTTTTATTGAATTGTCTGTATTAAATTAGGAGGGCATACACGATGCTATAACTACAACAGAATGATGCAGTCCCAACACAAACATCCCGTGTTAGTGAAATGATGCGGTCATACAAGTGCGTTCCACGTGGGAATAAAATGCATTTCATTAGAAATAACATATATTGTGTAATATCTGTATGCGTTGTCACAAACTGTTTAGCATATAATATATCAACAATAATATGTCTTCGTTGAGTTTTATTGCCCTATTATTTTCCGATTTAATATGAAATGTAAACCATTATGTACTAGGCTCTGTATATATTTATTTGTGACATCATACATTAAATCATCCACCATCAAGAAGAATTGTGTTAATAAAACCGTATGCAGTCAAACCTGTGTAATGTGACCTTCCAAGGGAACAGTCAAATATGGTCACATTAGACAGGTGGTAGCTTAATACAGGCTTAATTGATATTAAATGCACTGTGAAGGGAAATAAAAATTCAGGTCACATAATACAAGTTATTGCTTAGTAGAGGTGTCACTAAAGCAGGTTCGACTATGTATCTAATTTAGTGTGTGCAATGCATTTCTGGAATCAAGTTCGCTCATAATCAAAAGTTTGGAAAAACAAGCAACTTAATAGACTTTGGTACGAGATAAAACCCAAAAGGGTCTAAGCATGATATTCAATAAAACCATAGATGTCTAATCTAGAGGGAACAATGAGTTTATGGAACAACCTGCATCGCATACGTTCATTGATAAACGCTTGGAAAGCCAATAAATTTAATAGTTCTGGGAGCGAGTAAGCCAATGGGCCCAAATATGGTAGTCAAATTAGGCTTGCCTGAGCTATGCATGAGGGTGGAGAGTTTAAATGATTACATTATTTAGGAACTGTAAATTTCGAACAATATATATCTAAGAAACCAGTACCGAGGCACAGGGCGGATGATATCCCATGGAACTAATAGTCTACCAGCAGAGTTATCGACCCTGTGTTAGCAATAAATACATAGATATCTAATTTACTGCGCATGACCATTTTTCTGGTATAACCTTCATAGTCATAACATTGGAAAGGCAAACAATTGGCTACTGGGCGTATGATACACTCGGGGACTAAATTATCAGATTATTTTGCACCGGTTTCATCATTCACCCTTCATGTCTTTATAAGGATCTGAAGATACCAAAGGGGTTATCAGAATTCCTAAATCGAAGAATGACGCAATAGCCAAAAGGAAAAGTACAAAAGGACAAATAACAATCTACAAAACATTACACATACAACTAAAGATCGAGTAACACCAACCCCACTCAAGTGCTCCGGTGTTTTTATATACTGTTGAAGTTACCATCCTGAATATGCATGCAATATTAGCCACTGGACGCAAAGCAACCCGTAGTCAACCAAACAACCATCAGGTTATTGAATATGCACCACGAAAGATTGTTGGTACTGTGTTGAGGACAACATATAGTGTCGGTCGTTAAGCAATATTTTATTATTTGGATTGAAGCAAGTTAAGGTTATGGTTTCTGGTATTTAACGCCACTTTCAACAATTTTACATAAAACCACCGACACTCCGCAAATCATTGATGATCTTTATCAATCACATAATGATGTATCGAGTACACCTCGCCATGAACGGGGTTCGAACTAACAACTTTAGTGGTGATAAGCCCTGATTGCATATGTAGTTGTAAATCAAACTACCATACTATCACGGCCACGACGGACCCTTGAAGAAGGTTAAGCTGCCACGTTACATCTTAGTTAGCTCACATCGCTTACACAATGTTACACAAGTAACATACTTTAGATAGTGGTATTTGTGACGAGCATAATCTCGAAATACTACCACAATCTTTAAAAAAGATGTATGTTTCAATATTTAATATGCTACAGATAAAACTTAGGACGTATTTGTAGAAAGAAGGTTTGAGCCCATGACACTAGTTTAACCCCGTCACTTTTATTGACATGTCTGTACCAGACAAGGAAAATGCGCGGTCATATATATGTGTGTTAACGGTATAGATTTTTTTACGATTTTTCAATTGGATTTTGAAACTGTTATGACAGAGGGATACATTTTCTTTTTTTTATTGTATTATAATATTTATTTCTGGTGATTGCAAATTTTATTCATAGATGCAACGTTCCTTTTGTAAATCAAACTGTCAACGTCAAAATACCCAAAAAAATTATATATTATAAATGGTACATACATTAATTAATATGATTCGTTTCCGATATGCATGCATCAGACAAATCTATCATTATATGTGAAAAAAAAAACAATTAGGCATAAATGCAAGGTTATGAGAACGATTGGTAATATGTGTCAATCATATTTTTAACATTTCCTCGATTTATATTATGAGACAGGCACAACCTGTTTGAAGGACGAAGTTCCATAATTTTAAGAGGGAGGCGTGACAAGGGAATGTATCATTTTTTTTCAAGTACATTTCAAAAGTTTTTTTATGGCTGGAGTTATCTCTCTTTGATTTATGGCTGTTCCATTCATTTTACCTCTAACCCGCTCTTCCGCCGAGAATCTCGTAGAAAGAGATGTTTTAATTAGAATTTTATTTCAAGTTTATTTCGATTTTGCATAGAGTAAATAATTTAAGAAATGGGAATTTTTCATTGAAATATATATTTTTTTGCGTTTCTAAATATCAATTGATCTATTTTAAAAACTTCCGGTGAACAGATATTTGGCTATGAATAGATAGAAAGGAGGAAAAATCCTACAGCCTACAGTTAAAAGAACTTCGTCCTTTAATATTTTACATATATAGTCCGAACCTATGGTACCGCAGGATCTATAAGCGTAATAACACAATTATCGAATTCCGAACAATCTTACAAAGGGAAAGTCAAAACTCATAAGTATATTAACAGACAAAATCAGTCAACAACCGGAAAACTGTGAAAACCGTAATGACCCTGACTTGGTACAGGCATTTCTAAAGAAATGGTGGGTTGAATCAGATTTTAAAGCGACAAACCTCCCGCTTTCATTACGACTCAAAGGTTCCGGCTGTCACTATAACAGTATGTATAACAATACTGGAACAAAATAGGTAGAATAGTTGTCAAAGCAGTACCAAACCCAGTGAAGCAAATGTCAAAAACAATTTTTGGTATCGGAATATAAAATTTTTAAGAGATCGAAAAAGCCAATCTTTTCATAGCCCTGGCCCAGTAGCCTGTTTCTCAGATGAAGATGACGTTTCAGGAAATCAGAATAATTGCTACTGGCCCTTGCATAGCGAATCAATTGCGAGATGTAAACACCATATGCAGGAGAAGCTGGTATATTGTTGCACATATTTGGAAAATTTATGATTTTAAAATTGAAGTCGTCCCGTTTATCATAAATTTTAGTACTGAGTTTATTTCGATTTTGCATAGAGTAAATAATTTAAGAAATGGGAATTTTTCATTGAAATATATATTTTGTGCTTTTCTAGATATCAATTGATCTATTTTTAAAACTTCTGGTCAAAAGATATTTGGCTATGAATAGATACATAGGAAAAATCACACAGCCTAAAGTTAAAAGGACTTCGTCCTTTATTAAATGTTAAATTCAATATTAAAATCAACATAATGGCACTTATTAACATGAAATATATTTTATATTAATTTCTCCATTCACAGTTATTAAATATTTGTTTCATGCTAATAACCGTTTGTATCACATAGATCGTTCTTTCAAGATATGGTAGTTATTGTTTACAAGCGAAATGAAGACGTTTTTGCATCAAAAATACAATACATTATTGCACACTTATGTAAATCATTGTATGTCTTTTTTCATTTGGTCATCGTGTTGTCTGTCCTTTAATTTACGTCTTCTGATTGCCCCTTTGATATCTTCAAACTTCTATAACTGGTTCATGCTTATATTCTACATTTCCTTGTACATGAACGATTTGAATTGATGGATATGTCATTTCATTTCCCTACGGAGATTTACAATTACGTGGTCGCCATCTTTGTTTCTAACAGATACGCTGAGCTTCTTACCACGCTTCTTTAATTTTGCCTCTATGTTTTAATAAGAACTTCCAGTTGATTGATATCTCAGTGTTGTGTTTTGTGAATGTAATATGATTACGTTTTCTTACGCATTCTGATTACCCTCGTTTTCTCTTAACAGTGTAACATGCGGGTTAAAATTAAGAAAACGTCCTAATAGTTGCACACAGGTAAAGCTTCCGGCATAGAAGGATACCTTGCATTCGACACCATTGCTTTTATTGAAGTAGAATGTACAATTGAAAATGATACCAACAGAACTTTCATATATAAGTTCCATTTTTTCTATTTCCAAGTAATACGTCCAATAAACAAAGACGAAATGTAGTTATCGAATTCATTGTGTACTACGTGTTTCTGGAATAACAATCATCAGGTACGCTGAAAGTCAAACGATTCAGAGCCCTAATGATTTAAAAGTCTTCGAAAGAGTTGAATCTGATTAACATGAAACACATTATTTAGGAAGAATTTGAAGATACAAAAGGGGTAATCAGAATTCGTAATTCGAAGGACAGACAACACAATGGCCCTAAGAAAAAGGACAATTGGACAAACAACGATCTACAAAACACACAGATAAAACTAAAGATCGAGTAACACGAACCCCTCTAAAGACCGGGGGTGAACTCAGGTGCTCCGGAAAGGTAAGCAGTTCCTGCTCCACTAGTGCAAAGAAACTAACAAATTGACCTCGATCTACAAGAATCAATCCAATTATTTAAGCAAATATATACATATACGCTTTAGAAAAAACGAATGAATAAAATCTGACACGCGTTTTAATTATTCTGCATATTTACATGTCAAAATGTACATGGTTTTCAAGAGTTCATTATGTTAATTTCACTTTTATTTTTGTCGCATGTATATTTCATTTCTATCGTTTTCAGGTACACGAGAAATGTATATACTATTTGTCATCATAATAGATGTATGACTCACTATTATCCCATTCACGTGAATCTGAGTCAGAGAAATATTCAAAGTACTCACTAGAGTAATTATTTTGAAAATAGGTTTTTCTTTTAAAGTTCTTATTATCTTCCTTTACGCCAGTTTTTAATTTGTTCCGAATATTAAATTCATCTGAACTATCTGAACTTTCCCAGTCATAATATTCAAAACTGTCAGAGTCTGACCAAATACGCCGAGGAATTGATGGCTTAGATTCATCTTGTTTTATTTTATCGGGTCCATTTTGTTTACTGTGTTTTTCAAATCTGTTGTGGTAATCGGGTGAATCCGATTCATATTCATGCGAACAATCACTGTCACTATCACTATCGTCACAATCATCGATCCAATCGAGTGAATCCGAGTCTGAATCAGTCGTAAAATATCCTCCCCTTTTATTGTTCATCTTTGTTTCACTTTTCACATCTACAAATGACACAGAAGGTTTATTTTTGTGTCTTCTATATTCGGATAAATCCGAATCTGAATCAGACATAACATATCCCCCTCTTTTATTGTTAATGTTTGCTTCACTTTTCACAGAGGTTTTAATTTGTTGTCTTCTATATTCCAATGAATCCGAGGAATCGGACGAGTCGGACGAATATTTATAAGCACATTCGCTCTCTGATGAATCACAATCGTCAAAACTCTCATCAGACCATGACCAAGTGTCGGAGCTTAACACATCTTGTTTATTTTGCTTTGTAATATTCTTTTCGGTTGTAGCAGAAATTGGCATAAACTTCCGTCGTCGATTTTGAAAAAACTTTTGTCTTGTTAATATTATATTAATGTTAACTTTGCGTGGCTTCGCTCTGAGATATCCGTTGTCGCTGCCATAGCAATCGCTACTATCAGAATTACAATCAGAACTATCAGACCACTCATCACCAAAAGTAAAAATACTTTTGATGCTTTTTCTTTTCTTTTGTTTCTTTGCTACTTTAGGCTTTGGCCTAGCTGGTTCTGAATCACCACCATCAATTTTTCCTGGTTGTTTCACATTCGACCAGGCCGTCCTTGACTTGATCTTAACTTAGCAGTATCGGACAAAAAATCTACCCTTGATTCTATTTGGTCCTCGTTTCCACCATTGGTAGATCTTGTACCCTCACCTGACTCTTCGATTGCTAGACGCGGACCTTTTCGTTTTCCATTTCCCCCATTACCATGTGTACCTGCAGCAGCTCCGTCCACGCCATTAAATCCATTTCCTCCATTCCCACTTGCACCCCCAGCAACTCCGTCCGCGCCATTAAATTCATTTCGTCCAGCCTCACCAGCACCGTTTACCCCTTGCCCATTTGTACCTCCAAAAGCTCGGACTATTTCGTTAAATCCAATTCCACGTGTGCCGGAAGAAGTTCCGCTTCCGTCATTCCTTATGCGTCATTTTGTCTTGGGATTATAGTTACTTCCCCATTGCCGTTCTCTAAGAATAATGGTAAAACTTTTTCTAAATTTTCAGGTTTTCTTTCAAGGAAGCTACGTCTTCTATGCTTTGCATTTCCACTATTTGTTTTTGATTTTCTAAATGGAGTTGGATTCCCATTATAACGACTAGCAATAGTGTTTCCGTTCTGTTCTGGAGCGTCATCTTTTTGTAACAAGTTTTTCGATAGAAAATATACTGGTATCTTTTCTAAATTTTCAGGTTTACGCTCAAGAAATGGTCGCTTTCGAAGTTTTCTCTGGCGATAATTTTTTTGTTTCCTAGAAACTGAAAGACACAATATATATATATATATATGGCAATTATTTTCAGAATTGATTATTTCTGCATGTAACGTGAAAAGCATAGGAATACATATAAATAGTCAAACTGATTGTTCATTGTATTTTTTAACTGTTTGTAGCTAGAGTAACACGACGGGTGCCACTACCAGGAACTATTTATCCTTCCTGAGTTTTGCAGATGATTGTTTGTCCTTTTGTTCCTTTTCCTTTGGACATTGGATTGTCTGTCCTTCGATTTACAGCTTTTGATTACGCCTTTAGTATCTTCAAACTCTTCTTAAATAAAGGTAATAGCAAAATTACCGAACTCCGAACAATCTTACAAAGGGAAAGTCAAAACTCATAATTATATAAACAGACAAAATCAGTCAACAACCGGAAAACTGTGAAAACCGTAATGACCCTGACTTGGTAAGCCATCTCTAGCAGAAACAATCAGTTGTACAGTTTCTTCTCTTGTATAAATAAACGTTAGATAATAAATGGACAATCAAAAATGGACAATCCAGAAAATTGGCAACATAAGGTGGACAAGACGAAGACAAACAAAGCAAAATATGTGTTGGACACCACTATGCATAACCAAACCAAAAGATGTGCTGGGCACCACTCTGTGCTAGCTAACACAAATACCATAATTAAGACATGAGTCCACCTACAAACAACTGGAGGTAAAGACGAACCGAAAATCGTGCTTATGCGGAAATAGTAAAGGACATCACAACTCGGAAGTCAGAACGTTAAGACACATAATAGGACAACACACAATTTGTCAAAGATTAAAAAAGATGAGCAACACAGACCCAACCGTAAAACCGGATACTCGAGAAAGGCAAGCAGTTGCTGCCTCTTATATTGAACATATGGGATTAGTACATTATAAATATAAATCAACTATAGTATTTTGTAGAATATCTAAATGATATATGAAACTCTCGTCATCTTATATCTATCCTTAGTTTTATGTTATGCTTTGTGATGTCCGCTACGATTTCATCATACACACGATGTTCGGTTCCTCTTTACATCCAGTTGTTTGTAGGAGGAATCACGTTTCACTTACGTTATTTGTGTTTGTTTGCGTAAAGTTGTGTCCAACATGTCTTGACTAAATGACTAACTGCTAACCCAGCGGTTTTTGTTGTGGTAGGTGTTGTTAATACTTTTTGTTTTCTGCGTTTTGTTTTTTTGGTTTGTTTGTCTTCTGTCTGTGTCGTGTGTACCCTATCTTGCCACAGTCTCTGGATTGTCAATTCTTGATTGACCTTCAGTTTTCGCTAAGGTTTATTTGAGATTAGGACAACACTGTGTTCTTTACACATATACCACGCTGCTAACTCAGTTATATGTGAGAATCGATTTGTAACTCACATGTGGAAAACACTTGCATGACCACATGATTTCACTACGCAGACCATAAAAACATTTTAATCTCCTCATTTATTAATTGAAGTGTCTGCACCAGACCAGAGGAATACGTGGTCATGTAAATGTGTGCTAGGTGTATCAATTTTGAATTATTTTCAAATATATTCCGATTGGTTTTGATACTGTTAAGAAATAGCGTAGAACGTATTCTACTTCTTCATGTGAAGCATGTTGTTAAATGCATATCTCTCAATCAATTTTACGCGATATTTTGTGTGGTTGCTTCAACGAAAATATAAATTACAATCCTGTTCTTTCTTCATTCTTGACTTATCACTGGATTGGATGTCCCCTCCCACTGACTATTCTGGAGTCCGCTCCCACTGATCATTCTGGAGTCCCCTCCCACTGACCATTCTGGAGCACCCCCCACTGACCATTCTGGAGCCTTCTCCCACCGACCATTCTGGAGCCACCTCCCACTGACCATTCTGGAGCCTCCTCTCACTGACCATTCTGGGGCACCCTCCCACTGACCATTCTGGAGCCTCCTCCCACTGACCATTCTGGAGCCTCCTCCCACTGACCATTCTGGAGCCTCCTCCCACTGATCATTCTGGAGCACCCTCCCACTGACCATTCTGGAGCCCCCTTCCCAAGTTTAGTTGTGTTCGTGTTGCTCAGTCTTTAGTTTTCTGTGTAGTATCATGTTAACCATTGTTTGTGGTTTTGAATTTTTTCTCGTTGTTATTGTATAATTTGTTCTTTTATGAAATAACGATTTTGAATATCACTTTGGTTGTTTGTAGGATTGCTCATTTCTTGTTTACGTTATTTGAGTTTGCATGCGTATAGTGGTGTCTAACACATATTGTGTTTCGTTTTTATTTTGATTGTCTTCGACTATGTTGCCAGTCTATCTGGTTTGTCCATTATTTTTGACACTTGGTATTCTCTAGCGTTTATTTAATTGTCGATGAAAATGCCATCATGGATTAATATTGAATGCAAGAATAAATTTTGTGAAACATAGTAGCATGTATGAAAGGATTTTTTGTTCTATTAATGACAACATAAAGCATACATTTAGGTGGAATAATAAACACTAGAGAAAACCGAAGGGACAATCAAGAATGAACAATCCAGAGATACTGGCAACATTAAGTACACAAGACACAGAACGAAGAAAAACAAAACATAACACAGAAAGTTGAGCAACACGGGCCCACCAAAAACAAGGGAGTGAACCCAGATACTCGCGAAGGTTAAGCAGTTCCTGTATCTTAAAAGACACCTGCCATGCTACGCATATAGTCAAGTCAAAGGCTAGATCGTTTATCATCTGTATCATGTATATAAGATTTGATAAAGTCATGAAAATGTTGGTAAATAGTGGTTGGCACACATTGCTGCCGCCGTTTCGTAAATTGACCATTATGTTCAGATGTGAAAGAGATAAACAGTCTACGACAAATGCATGTTGAATTAATGTGCATGTATATTCCTGATGCATTAGCAACAGCAGTTCAACTGGGACTGTAATTACTGCAAATGTGACATATCCGTGGTAATTTGCAACCTTTGAATGTTGAAATCTATTCGTAATTGCGCTCAATTAAGACTTGATTCCATAAACATATTTTGCTAAGATTTAGAACAGTAATGGTCAACAAATCAATCACTTATGACGTCAAATTATCGAGCACAATTAAGTACCACGACATATGGCGATGGAAATCAAGATGCTGGCTTCAGACAGGTACAAACATTTGGGGTTGTTAAACCGGTTTATAGGATTCAAACCCCTTCTAGATTATTGGATCGCCAATGATAACTCAGATTTTAATAAACCATAAGAAAATAAAACTGCACAGATTTGCTAGCACTCAAAAAGACACACATATCACAAAACTATTCTCTAACATTTATTTGGTACTTACGTTCATGTGTTGTTGGAATATACAAAATAACCAAACATAATGATGCAATGAACGCTCCCCTCATTGTTCAAAATTATACAATATTTCTATTTACATCTACTCAGATGACCATTAGTGAAGATGGTTACTGTTTTTACTTGTGTAATAACATTTTAACAGAATGTCACGAATACTAATTAGTAAAACATTTTAAGACTTAATTTAGGTTAGATGAGATATGATTATAAAAACAAAAATCATTTGTCTAGACATATAGAGAACAGAAGATGGAACAATCGGAGAAGGAGACAAATTCGGAAACCCATTACAAAAATACACGACCTTTCACCTTCCTTTTCTAGCTTGGTACATGTACTTCAATAGAAAGAAAAGGTGGCGGGGTTAAGCTAGTTGTATGAGTCAAAACCTCCCCTCTTATTGAAATGATTGATAGAAGTGTAGTCCACATGCGAGAAAAAATTCCATCCTTCACATATAACTTGGTGAGAATTATTTTTAAGAAATCTCAAACTTTGCTCATACATGTGATATATTTAATACTCATGACACAGAATTTGCCACATGTATAATGTCAGTTCTATGAAAAGAGAGACGATAGCCTGAATCATCAATATTAGGTATTAAAAGCATATTTATTGCTATGAAAAATTATTATGTTTTATTTCATAACAAATCCAATAAATTATGCTAAAAATAACAAAACAATCTACGTATACCACATACGAGTCATATTTGACAAAATACACATGAATTAAAGGATTTTGTTAAATTAAGATTTTATTGTACAACCTTGCCAGTTAGTGTAAAGTGAAATTGAATTGGAGATAGCAATAAAGCATTCATTGATAAGTAGATTATTTAACAATAAGGACTCATCTACTGTTAGCTAATAGAAACGTAGATATCAAATTGAGTGCACCTGACACGTTTCTGAAATAACACAATCCAAAGAATTTAAAAGTGTTTGGGAGCAATAAAACCAAAGGGCATACACAGGGTATCGAAAATCGTATAAGGACCGTCCACTTCCTAAGTAATGCAATTAGCATTAAAACAAAGGCAATCTTTTATTTCAACGAATTTAAAAATGCGACATGTATGTTTCAACTTTTAATATGTTACAGATAAAACTTAGGACGTATTTGTAAAAGGGAGATTTGAGCCCATGACACTAGTTTAACCACGTCACGTTTATTGACGTGTCTGTACCAGGCTAGGAAAATGTACGGTCATATATATCCTCGTCTGACAATAAGTCGGGCAGTCATTGGATAATGTTTGATTATTTTTTTCATGTTTGAAAAGTAAACATTTTTTTCTTTTTAATTATGTTCCTGATCTATTCTTGCTCACATGTGTAAAGTTCCATGGAAAAAAGATCGATAATAATAACACACGGACCCATATTTGTTTACTACCCTTTTTCCAAATGGCGTCCTATTACGTCACATAAAGTCGGTCAAAGGTCAATAAAGCACATGATTTTGTCATAGGCCAACCAAGCTTAAAAGTAAACCAGATTAAGAAAGGTTCAGTATTTTAGCTTTTTCAGTGTAATTGTTTTGTCTAAAAAATTTCAAAAGTTGTATTTTTTCAAATAGTTTGAAATTGAAGTTTTAAAAATTAATTATTTGATGGAAATATTAAACTTGCTTACCCACATAAAATGTATTTAATCCAGTGAATTTGGTGTTTTTGCTTTTGTCAATACAATCTATTAGACTGACTACATCCTGCCATATTGTTTTAAACAATTAATGACTGATTTCAATTTATTTTAATCACATTTATTATCACAGAGTGGTAACAATACAGTTTTATTGATGCTATTTGTAATAATGACAGGTTTTTTTTACCCAGATAATCTCATTTTTCTGTCTGGTTTAATTTAATTTTCTGTTCAATTTATGCTATAAATTTTGATTATTGCCGTGAAATGAATTCTTTTTCTATCTTCTCTGTGAATTTCATTTCATCACCCCAAGAAGTAAGGGGTATATTTGTTATTAAATCAGCAGTGGAAATGCAAAATAATCTGCCATTTTATGACTAATAGTAGCGTAGATGATGACTGAAAAGATGCATGAATTCGGAGTTTGATGTACCGAAATAACATATGGATAAAACTATGGTCATTCGATAGAAAAATGTCTATATTTTCAAATTAAGTGGGTCGTAAAAAAATGGTAAGACAACTTTTCTTGGAAATTTTGGTTTTCCGAAGGTACCCAACTGATACATAGTTGACCAGGTGAAAATAAAATTTCATATCTATAACACGTGATCGTTTATCGATAAAAAAGATATATTACTCAATTAAACAGACATTTAATTGTATTAATAGATGAAAAAGAACAGTTAATTCTCGTCTGATTTAATATAACTAGCCTCTCAAAATACCTCTTATTTTGATGGAAAATAAGACAAGTTTTCTCTTTTAGCAAATTTATTTTGTATTTACCGTACATTTTTAGTATTGATAAAGTAACGTTACATTAGGCAAAAAATGCAAGCCAAATTTCATATCATGGATACTTGCAGATACGCAGAAAAATGCTATTTTTTGTTTGTTTCCTCTCTCATTTAATGCCTTTTATACGCGGAAATTTGATACGCCGTTTCCGATTATATAAATATAGTTCGACTGATCTTCGAATCATTAAATAGCACGTTGTCTTCTTTGAATGAAATGGCTTAGTTTCTGATTTATTTCATTGTTAAGTGTTCGGCTTTTCGCACAATATTTACTGAGGTTTTCAGACTTCATTTGGCGTTGTTTTTGTTGTTTGTTTGTCGATAATTAGTGTATTTTGTTGATTAGTAATTAGGTTATTGTAGTACCAGAATTTAACCGGACAGACACGTTCATATTCCGTATGATGGCATCGTTCGGTAGTCCTTTGAAACTTTCTCCTTCTAGTCCAAAAAGGAGAAAAGAAACGTTGAACTGGGAGCAATGCATTATATGTCAATGTTCCAATGCAGAACCTGTGATTGGTATGCGAGATGTAGGCAAAGATAGTTTTGTAAGATCGATGGAAATTAAAAGAGATGAGGTGTATTCTCTTATTTTGCAGGAAATGTCCACAATGGACAATTTTATATCACGTAAAATTAAAGTTGTTTACCACCGTAATTGCTATAGAAAATATACAAGTAAGCAAATCTGCAGTGTTTTCAAAACAGATCAGATAAAGTTTTACAAGTACTGAACAAGTTTCAACTATGTCACAAACAAGTGTTGTAACACGCTCCCAGTACGAACCCATTCAGTGGGATTTTTGTTTCATTTGTTAAAATAAAACATTCAAGAAAGATTTTAAAGTACATAAAATTGCATCCGGTGAACGTGTGAGCAAGTTGATGGAGTGCGCATTGAGTCAAAATGATGATAAGACTGGTTCGCGTGTTGAATTGTGACGATTTTGTTCTGAAAGGAGTTTATCACAACGAGTGCATGACTAAATATCTGTTAAAGAGTTCCCCGATTCTGATCTTTCTAGTAATGAAATCGTCTTCCAGAATTTAATTCATGAAATCAACGATGATTTAGTCGTTCACAAAAAGGTTTTTCGAATGACACAATTACTTGAAAAATACAAAGCATATCTACCCGCATACACCGGTACCTACTCATCTGCCATGTTACAAGACAGGCTAGTTAAACATTATGCTGATTCTATAGTTATACATACTCAGCGGGGCCAAGGAATGTCAAATCTTGTCTTCAGTGACAAGCTTTCCTTAGGCGATGCTATAAATACAAGTCCAAATTTAAAGCCTCTGAGTTGGAAAATGATTTTCAAGTTGATGTTGAAGGTATTTCTGATGAACAAATTTTACACTCTACTGTATATATCTTAAGACGTGATATTGAGAAGCTGAAAATCTCAGTTGAAGACTATCCAAAAAGCCAAACTACGAGCAGATTACTCTAATCTCAATAAATTCAGAGTTCGACTTGCAACAAAAAAAAGAAGCAAGCCTGGCCAGGTTACCACCATGCGAAGCGACATTCCATCAGCATGTACTAAGAGCATCTGTGCAGACCTTTATCTGGAAATCCTCATAAAAACCGCAGTCCCCTGTTAGGTATCCTTTAATGTTCGGATGGGAAAACAAGGTGGTCTGGTACCTGTCTTCTTCCTGGGACAGATGTCATCACACTTCCTGCAGGATCTCGCGTGCAGTTGCAAAGGCAAATCAATTTGTTCCAGTAGCTGTGTTTGTTTTGAACATATTATGTCGTGCACAGATCTTTGTCCCTGTTATGGTAGCGACATATGTAAAAATGCCATAACAAAGACTGTTACCTTACTGTAAGACGATGGTCATGATGTCTGAAATTTAGTAGATTTTTACAAGGCTTTGTTGTTGTGGACAAAATTATCTGCCAAGTAATGTCGTGACAAATCCACAAGTCATTTTGTAGTTAGATAGCGATGTTGTTCTGTCATTTGATTTGAACCAGGATAGTCCTATTTATACTGACTAATATAAATGTGTTGCTATCGACTTATATGCTTATTTTGGTGTTTTATGACCTCTTTAGGTTATACAGCATTCGTAGTAACGAACGCGGAGCAAAAACATTGATTAAGAATACCAGACAGTCATATCAGTGACAGGAACAAGAACAATGATGGTTATGTACTAGTGAAGGACGCCCACCTCCCCTTTTTCTATACGCCAGAGAATTGTTAATTTGTGAAATTGAAGTAAAATTTCGTTGTAAAAAATAGTATCAATGTTATCATCAACTGATTAAAGCACATTCAGGTCAAGACGTTTCCATACAAAGGCCAAGGTCAGGTCCCTATTGGCGACATTAAAAATGTGAAGGAAACTGACTATGTCATCAAAACCTACAAAAATACACATTTTTTTCACAACTAAACCTTAAAGTCTATATGAAAGACTTAATAGTGTATACCAAATTTTGCAAAAACGATAATTTCATCCCTTTGTGGGAACTGAATTCAAGGGGAGCAACTCAAAAGTTATAACTCATATATTTTCTTAAAATTTTGGTAGAACGATTATCTCCCTTTTTAAGGAAATACAACCAGTTCCCGTTTTTACGACCCGACTATCTGGATAGAGTATGAATTCTTCTTTTCAAAGATATATAATTTAGGTATATGTTCGGTGGGTACATTAAAGTAAAACATTTCGTTCCCCGTCTACCACACTATAATGGAGATGTATTTTCCCGGTAAAATCGGTTATTTTCTAGAAATTGGTGGAATCTGAATGATCAATCATCATATTTTCAAAGTATTTTAAAATACAATTTGCTTGGCCTACATTCCAGAAACGGTCATGAACTGTGATGACGAGAATGTCAACAAACCGTAAAAAATAAAAATGCTTGGGGAATACCATCGATGGAAACATATTTAGCAAGCATAATAATCAGTAAAAAAAGACATTAGTAAAAAGGATCTTTTTTACTTGCATGGAATTTATTCAATTCAAACTTTTCTGTTTTAATCTCATCTTGTAATTTTGACATTGAAAAGAATTCCCTCTGTGTTTATGTACGCTATGAATATACAGAATGACGTCATTGGTCTCGTGCTGCGCGAGAATTGCAAGTCAAAACAAGTGACCGACTTTATTGCATGACCGAGCAGATGTCAGGTTAGGATATCTGTGTTAACGGTATAGATTTTGTCTAAGTTTTTACCATTTTTCAATTGGATTTTGAAACGTTTCCGACAGAGGGATACATATATTTTTTTTTATTGTATTATAATATTAATTTCTGGTGATTGCAATTTTTGTTCATAGATACAACGTTCCTTTTGTAAATAAATCTGTCAACGTCAAAATACAAAAAAAAAATGAAATATATTATAAATGGTACATGCATTAATTACATATGATTAATTTCCGATATGCATGCATCTGACAAATCTATCATTATATGTGAAGAAAATACCAATTAGGCATAAATACAAGGTCATGAGAACGATTGTTAATATGTGTCAATAATATTTCTAGCATTTCCTCGATTTATATTAAATGTTGAATTCAATATTAAATTCAACATAATGGCACTTGAAATATAGTTTATATTAATTTCTCCATTCAGAGTTATCAAATATTTGTTTCATGCTAATAACCGTTTGTATCACACCAATCGGTCTTTCAAGATATGATACCTATTGTTTACAAGCGACATGAAGACCCTTTTGCATCAAAAATACAATACATTATTGCAGACTTATGCTAATCATTGTATGTCCTTTTTCTTTTGGTCATGGCGTTGTCTGTCCTTCAATTTACGTCTTCTAATGGCCCCTTTGATATCTTCAAACTTCTATAACTGGTCCATGCTTATATTCTACCTTTGCTTGTACATGAATGATTTGAATTGATGGATATGTCATTTCCTTTCCCTACGGAGATTTACCAATACGTGGTCGCCATCTTTGTTTCTAACAGATACGCTGAGCTTCTTATCACGCTTCTTTAATTTTGTCTCTATGTTTTAATAAGAATTTCCAGTTTATGCATATCTCAGTGTTGTGTTTTGTGAATGTAATATGATTACGTTTTCTTACGTATTCTGATTACCTTCGTTTTCGCTTAACAGTGTGACATGCGGGTTAAAAGTAAGAAAACGTCCTAATAGTTGCACCCAGGTTAAGCTTCCAGCATAGAAGGATACATTGCAATCGACACCATTGCTTTTATTGAAGTAGAATTTACAATTGAAAATGATACCAACAGAAATTTCATATATAAGTTCCATTTTTTCTATTTCCATGAAAAAAGTCCAATAAGCAAAGACGAAATGTAGTGAACTCAGGTGCTCCGGAAAGGTAAACAGTTCCTGCTCCACTAGTGCAAGGAAGCTAACAAATTGACCTCGATCTACAAGAATCAATCCAATCATTTAAGCAAATATATACCTATACGGCTTTAGAAAAAACAAATGAATAAAATCTGACACGGATTTTAATTATTCTGTATATTTACATGTCAAAATGTACATGGTTTCTAAGAGTTCATTATGCTAATTTCACTTTTATTTTTGTCGCATGTATATTTCATTTCCACCTTTTTGAGGTACACGAAAAATGTATATACTATTTGTCATCATAATAGATGTATGACTCACTATTATCCCATTCAGACGAATCTGAGTCAGAGTAATATTCAAAGTACTCACTAGAGTAATCATTTTGAAAATAGTTTTTTCTTTTAAAGTTCTTATTATCTTCCTTTACGCCAGTTTTTAATCTGTTCCGAATATTAAAATCATCTGAACTATCTGAACTTTCCCAGTCATAATATTCAAAGCTGTCAGAGTCTGACCAAATACGCCGAGGAATTGATGGCTTAGATTCATCTTGTTTTATTTTATCGAGTCCATTTTGTTTACTCTGTTTTTCAAATCTGTTGTGGTAATCGGATGAATCCGATTCATATTCATGCGAACAATCACTGTCACTATCACTATCGTCACAATCATCGATCCAATCGAGTGAATCCGAGTCTGAATCAGTCGTAAAATATCCTCCTCTTTTATTGTTCATTTTTGTTTCACTTTTCACATCTACAAATGACACAGAAGGTTTATTTTTGTTTCTTCTATATTCGGATGAATCCGAGTCTGAATCAGTCATAAAATATCCCCCTCTTTTATTGTTAATATTTGCTTCACTTTTCACAGAGGTTTTAATTTTTTGTCTTCTATATTCGAATGAATCCGAGGAATCGGACGAGTCGGACGAATATTTATAAGCACATTTGCTCTTTGATGAATCACAATCGTCCAAACTCTCACCAGACCATGACCAAGTGTCGGAGCTTAAAACATCTTGTTTATTTTGCTTTGTAATATTCTTTTCGGTTGTAGCAGAAATTGGCATAAACTTCCGTCGTCGATTTTGAAAAAACTTTTGTCTTGTTAATATTATATTAATGTTAACTTTGCGTGGCCTCGTTCTGAGATATCCGTTGTCGCTGCCATAGCAATCGCTACTATCAGAATTACAATCAGAACTATCAGACCACTCATCACCAAAAGTAAAAATACTTTTGATGCTTTTTCTTTTCTTTTGTTTCTTTGCTACTTTAGGCTTTGGTCTAGCTGGTTCTGAATCACCACCATCAATTTTTCCTGCTTGATTCACATTCCGACCAGGCCGTCCTGGACTTGATCTTAACTTAGCAGTATCGGACAAAAAATCTACCCTTGATTCTATTTGGTCCTCGTTTCCACCATTGGTAGATATTGTACCCTCACCTGACTCGTCGATTTCTAGACGCGGACCTTTTCGTTTTTGCTTAGGGATATTTATACCATTGCCATTGTTACCTGCTGCAGCTCCGTCCGCGCTATTAAATCCATTTACCCCATTCCTATTTGTACCTGCAACAGCTCTCTCCGCGCCATTAAATTCATTTCCTCCAGCCTCACCAGCACCGCTTACTCCTTGTCCATTTGTACTTACAAAAGCTCGGACTATTTCGTTAAATCCATTTCCACGTTTGCTGGAAGAAGTTCTGCTTCTGTCATTCCTAATGCCGCTATTTTGTCTTAGGATTATATTTTCTTCCGCATTGCCGTTCTCTAAGAATAATGGTAAAACTTTTTCAAAATTTTCAGGTTTTCTTTCAAGGAAATTACGTCTTCTATGCTTTGCATTTCCACTATTTTTATTTGATTTTTTAAATGGAGTTGGAATCCCATTAATACGACTAGCAATAATGTTTCCGTTCTGTTCTGGAGCGTCATCTTTTTGTAACAAGTTTTTCGATAGAAAATATACTGGTATCTTTTCTAAATTTTCAGGTTTACGCTCAAGAAATGGTCGCTTTCGAAGTTTTCTCTTGCGATAATTTTGTTTCATAGAAACTGAAAGACACAATATATATATATGGCAATTATTTTCAGAATTGATTATTTCTGCATGTAACGTGAAAAGCATAGGAATACATATAAATAGTCAAACTGAGTGTTCATTGTATTTTTTTAACTGTTTGTAGCTAGAGTAACGCGACGGGTGCCACTAGCAGGAACTATTTATCCTTCCTGAGTTTTGCAGATGATTGTTTGTCCTTTTGTCCACTTTCCTTTGGACATTGGATTGTCTGTCCTTCTTCGATTTACGGCTTTTGATTACGCCTTTAGTATCTTCAAACTCTTCTTAAGCCATCTCTAGCAGAAACAATCAGTTGTACAGTTTCTTCTCTTGTATAAATAAACGTTAGATAATAAATGGACAATCAAAAATGGACAATCCAGAAAATTGGCAACATAAGGTGGACAAGACGAAGACAAACAAAACAAAATATGTGTTGGACAGCACTATGCACAAGCAAACCAAAATATTTGCTGGACACCACTATGCGCTAGCTAACATAATTAAGACATGAGTCCACCTACAAACAACTGGAGGTAAAGACGAACCGAAAATCGTGTTTATGCGGAAATCGTAAAGGACATCACAACACTTAAGTCAGAACGTTAAGACACATAATAGGACAACACACAATTTGTCAAAGATTAAAAAGATGAGCAACACAGACCCATCCGTAAAACCGGATGCTCGAGAAAGGCAAGCAGTTCCTGCCTCTTATATTGAACATATGGGATTAGTACATTATAAATATAAATCAACTATAATATTTTGTAGAATATCTAAATGATATATGAAACTCTCGTCATCTTATATCTATCCTTAGTTTTATGCTATGCTTAATAGGTCGGTGTTGCTAATACTTTTTGTTTTCTGCGTTGTTTGTCTTCTGTCTGTGTCGTGTGTACCCTATCTTGCCACAGTCTCTGAATGGTCCATTCTTGATTGACCTTCAGTTTTCGCGAAGGTTTATTTGAGATTAGGACAACTCTGTGTTCTTTACACACAGACCACGCTGCTAACTCACTTATATGTGAGGGTCGGCTTGTAACTCACATGTGGAAAACACTTGCATGACCACATCATTTCACTACGCAGACCATAAAAAAAACCTTTAATCTCCTCATTTATTAATTGAAGTGTCTGCACCAGACCAGAGGAATACGTGGTCATGTAAATGTGTGTAAGGTGTATCAATTCTGAATTATTTTCAAATATATTCCGATTGGTTTTGATACTGTTAAGAAATAGCGTAGAACGTATTCTAATTCTTCATGTTTAATGCATATATGCATATCTCTCAATCAATCTTACGCGATATTTTGTGTGGTTGCTTCAACGAAAATATAAATTACAATCCTGTTCTTTCCTCATTCTTGACTTATCACTGGATTGGAAGCAATGGTAACACGGCGGATACCACTAGGCTATTGTACCCTTCCGAAACACCTGAGTTTATGACCGTTTTTTTATGGGGTTCGTGGTGTCCAATCTTTAGTTTTCTGTAGAATGTGTTATCGACCAGCTGCCCTTTTGCCCATTGTGTTTTGGTCATTGCATTGTCTGTCTTTCTACGATTTGGAGTTTCTGATTATCCGTTTGGTATTATCAAACTTTCCTATAGTTACTAATATACAATTACCTCTAAATGTGTTGGTCTGACTACTTCGATATTGTATGTGTTGGGTAGGAGAGCTGTATGTTATAATTCAGGTCCTGTCCTGGTTCATGACTCAACTCCGGATGTGTAACAAGAGTAACACGATAGGTGCCACTAGTGAAGCAAGAAAAACTTACCATTCTGGAGCCTCCTCCCACTGACCATTCTGGAGCCTCCTCCCACTGACCATTCTGGAGCCCCCTCCCACTGACCATTCTGGAGCCTCCTCCCACTGACCATTCTGGAGCCCCCTCCCACTGACCATTCTGGAGCCTCCTCCCACTGAACATTCTGGAGCCCCCTCCCACTGACCATTCTGGAGTCTCCTCCCACTGACCATTCTGGAGCCTCCTTCCACTGACCATTCTGGAGCCCCCTCCCACTGACCATTCTGGAGCCTCCTCCCACTGAACATTCTGGAGCCCCCTCCCACTGACCATTCTGGAGTCTCTTCCCACTGACCATTCTGGAGCCTCCTCCCACTGACCATTCTGGAGCCCCCTCCCACTGACCAATCTGGATCCCCCTCACACTGACCATTCTGGAGCCTCCTCCCGCTGACCATTCTGGAGTCCCCTCCCACTGACAATTCTGGAGCCCCCTCCCACTGACCATTCTGGAGCCCCCTCCCACTGACCATTCTGGAGCCCCCTCCCGCTGACCATTCTAGAGCCTCCTCCCACTGACCATTTTGGAGCCCCCTCCCACTGACCATTCTGGAGCACCCTCCCACTGACCATTCTGGAGCCCCTTCCCACTGACCATTCTGGAGCACCCTCCCACTGACCATTCTGGAGCCCCCTCCCACTGACCATTCTGGAGCCTCCTCCAACTGACCATTCTGGAGCCTCCTCCCACTGACCATTCTGGAGCCCCCTCCCACTGACCATTCTGGAGCACCCTTCCACTGACTATTCTGGAGCCCCCTCCCACTGACCAATCTGGAGCCCCCTCCCACTGACCATTCTGGAGCACCCTCCCACTGACCATTCTGGTGCACCCTCCCACTGACCATTCTGGAACCCCCTTCCCAGTTTTAGTTGTGTTCGTGTTGCTCAGTCTTTTGTTTTCTGTGTAGTATTATGTTAACCATTGTTTGTGTTTTTGACTTTTTTCTCTTGGTTATTGTATAATTTGTTCTTCGAATTAAGGCTTCTGAATATCACGTTGGTATATTCAAACGCTACCTCCAGTTGTTTGTAGGAGTGTTCATGTCTTATTTACGTTATTTAAGTTTGCTTGCGTATAGTGGTTTCTAACACATATTGTGTTTCGGTTTTATTTTGATTGTCTTCGACAATGTTGCCAGTTTATCTGGATTGTCCATGATTTTTGCCACTTCGGTATTCTCTAGCGTTTATTTAATTGTTTATGAAAATGCCATCATGGATTAATATTGAATGCAAGAATAAATTTTGTGAAACATAGTAGCATGTATGAAAGGATTTTTTGTTCTATTAATGACAACATAAAACATACATTTAGGTAGAATAATAAACACTAGAGAAAATCGAAGGGACAATCAAGAATGAACAATCTAGAGATACTGGCAACATTAAGCACACAAGACACAGAACGAAGAAAAACCAAACACAACACAGAAAGTTGAGCAACACGGGCCCACCAAAAACAAGGGAGTGAACCCAGATACTCGCGAAGGTAAGCAGTTCCTGTATCTTAAAAGACACCTGCCATGCTACGCATATAGTCAAGTCAAATGCTAGATCGTTTATCATCTGTATCATGTATATCAGATTTGATAAAGTCATGTAAATGTTGGTAAATAGTGGTTGGCACACATTACTGCTCCTTAGCCATATTCCGCCGTTTCGTAAATTGACCATTATGTTCAGATGTGAAAGAAATAAACAGTCTATCTATGATAAATGCATGTTGAATTAATGTACATGTATATTCCTGATGCAATAGCAATAGCAGTTCAACTGGGACCGTGATTACGGCAAACGGGACATATCCGTGGTAGTTTGTAACTTTTGAATGTTGAACTCTATTCGTAATTGTACTCAACTAAGACTTGATTCCATAAACATATTTTGCTAAGATTTCGAACAGTAATGATCAACAAATCAATCTAATTAACTACACAATAAGCACTTATCACGTCAAATTATTGAGCACAACTAAGTACCACGACATATGGCGATGGAAATCAAGATTCTGGCTTCAGACAGGTACACACATTTGGCGGTGCTAGACCAGTTTATAGGAATCAAATCCCTTCTAGATTATTGGATCGCCAATGATAACTCAGATATTAATAAATCATAAGAAAATACAACTGTACAGATTTGCTAGCACTCAAAAAGAAACACCTATCCAAAACTAAATGACAACATAAACATGGACAGTGTAATGTTGGGTTGTGTCCCATATTTATTTACAAACAGTGCAGTAGTAGGGTTATTACTTACGTTCATAAGTTGCTGAAATATACAAAATAACCAAACATAATGATGCAATGAACTCACCCCTCATTTTGTAATGTTGGATAGTCTCTCATGTTCATCTATATCCATATCCTTTCATACAGAGAGTACAATAGCAGGGTTAGTTGATTGCTCTTTTGATATTCTCTAACATTTATTTAGTACTTACGTTCGTGTGTTGTTGGAATATACAAAATAACCAAACACAATGATGCAATGAACGCTCCCCTCATTGTGCAAAATTATACAATATTTCTATTTACATCTACTCAGATGACCATTAGTGAAGAAGTTTATTGTGTTTACTTGTCTAATAACATTCTAACAGAATGTCACGAATACTAATTAGTAAAACATTTTAAGGGTTAATGTAGGTTAGATGAGATATGATTATGAAAACAAAAATCATTTGTCAAGACATATACAGAACAGAAGATGGAAAAATCGGAGAAGGAGACAAATTCGGTACCCCATTACACAAATACACGACCTTTCACTTTCCTTTCAGGTACAGGTACAGGTACAGGTACAGGTACAGGTACAGGTACTTCAATAAAAAAAAGGTGGCGGGGTTAAGCCAGTTTTATGAGTCAAAACTTCCCCTCTTATTGAAATGATTGATAGAAGTGTAGTTCACATGCGAGAACAAATTCCATCCTTCACATATAACTTGGTGAGAATTATTGTTGTAAGAAATCTCAAACTTTGCTCATACATGTAATATATTTAATAATCGTGACACAGAATTTGCCACATGTATAATGTCAGTTCTATAAAAAGAGAGACGATAGCCTGAATCATCAATATTAGGTATTAAAACGCATATTTATTGCTATGAAAAATTATTATTTTTTATTTCATAACAAATCCAATAAATTATGCTAAAAATAACAAAACAATCTACTTATACCACATACTAGTCATATTTGACAAAATACACATAAACAAAGGGATTTTGTTAAATTAAGATTTTATTGTACAACCTTGCCAGTTAGTGTAAAGTGAAATTGAATTGGAGATAGCAATAAAGCATTCATTGATAGTAGATTATTTAAAAATAAGGACTCATCTACTGTTAGCTAATAGAAACGTAGATATCAAATTGAGTGCACCCGACACGTTTCTGAAATAACACAATCCAAAGAATTTAAAAGTGTTTGGGAGCAATAAAACCAAAGGGCATACACAGGGTATCCAAAATCGTATAAGGACCGTCCACTTCCTAAGTAATGCAATTAGCATTAAAACAAAGGCAATCTTTTATTTCAACGAATTTAAAAATGCGACATGTATGTTTCAACTTTTAATATGTTACAGATAAAACGTAGGACGTATTTGTAGAAAGAAGGTTTGAGCCCATGACACTAGTTTAACCCCGTCACGTTTATTGACGTGTCTGTACCAGGCTAGGAAAATGTACGGTCATATATATCCTCGTCTGACAATAAGTCGGGCAGTCATTGGATAATGTTTGATTATTTTTTTCATGTTTGAAAAGTAAACATTTTTTTCTTTTTAATTATGTTCCTCGTCTATTCTTGCTCACATGTGTAAAGTTCCATGGAAAAAAGATCAATAATAATTACACACTGACCCATATTTGTTTACTACCCTTTTTCCAAATGGCGTCCTATTACGTCACATAAAGTCGGTCAAAGGTCAATATAGCACATGATTTTGTCATAGGCCAATCAAACTTAAAAAGTAAACCAGATTAAGAAAGGTTCAGTATTTTAGCTTTTTCAGTGTAATTGTTTTGTCTGAAAAATTTCAAAAGATGAATTTTTTTAAATAGTTTGAAATTGAAGTATTAAACATTAATTATTTGATGGAAATATTAAACTTGCTTACCCACATAAAAAGTATTTAATCCAGTGAATTTGGTGTTTTTGCTTTTGTCAATACAATCTATTAGACTGACTGCATCCTGCCATATTTTTTTAAACAATTAATGACTGATTTCAATTTATTTTAATCACATTTATTATCACAGAGTGGCAACAATACAGTTTTGTTGATGCTATTTGTAATAATGACAGGTTTTTTTCTACCCAGATAATCTAATTTTTCTGTCTAGTTTAATTTAATTTTCTGTTCAATTTATGCTATAAATTTTGATTATTGCTGTGAAATTAATTCTTTTTCTATCTTCTCTGAATTTCATTTCATTACCCCAAGAAGTAAGGGGCATATTTGTTATTAAATCAGCAGTGGAAATGCAAAATAATCTGCCATTTTGTGATTAATGGAGATCTATTTTCCCGGTAAAATAGGATATTTTCTAGAAAATGGTGGAATCTGAATGATCAATCATCATATTTTCAAAGTATTTTAATATACAATTTTCTTGGCCTACATTCCAGAAACGGTCATGAACTGTGATGACGATTATGTCAACAAACCGTAAAAAATAAAAATGCTTGGGGAATACCATCGGTGGAAACATATTTAGCAAGCATAATGATCAGTAAAAAAATACATTAGTGAAAAGGATCTTTTTTTATTTGCATGGAATTTATTCAATTCAAACTTTTCTGTTTTAATCTCATCTTGTAATTTTAACGTTGAAAAGAATTCCCTCTGTGTTTATGTACGCTATGAATATACAGAGTGACGTCATTGGTCTCGTGCTGCGCGAGAATTGCAAATCAAAACAAGTGACCGACTTTATTGCATGACCGAGCAGATGTCACGTTAGGATATGTGCGTTAACGGTATAGATTTTGTCTAAGTGTTTACGATTTTTCAATTTGATTTTGAAACGGTTCCGACAGAGGGATATATATTGTTTTTATTGTATTATAATATTAATGTCTGGTGATTGCAATTTTTGTTCATAGATACAACGTTCCTTTTGTAAATAAATCTGTCAACGTCAAAATACAAAACAAAAATGAAATATATTATTAATGGTGCATGCATCAATTACATATGATTAATTTCCGATATGCATGCATCTGCCAAATCTATCATTATATGTGAAGAAAAAACCAATTAGGCATAAATGCAAGGTTATGAGAACGATTGTTAATATGTGTCAATAATATTTCTACCATTTCCTCGATTTATATTAAATGTTAAATTCAATATTAAATTCAACATAATGGCACTTGAAATATAGTTTATATTAATTTCTCCATTCACAGTTATCAAATATTTGTTTCATGCTATTAACTGTTTATATCACATCAATCGGTCTTTCAAGATATGATACCTATTGTTTACAAGCGAAATGAAGACGCTTTTGCATCAAAAATACAATACATTATTGCAGACTTATGCCAATCATTGTATGTCCTTTTTCTTTTGGTCATGGCGTTGTCTGTCCTTCAATTTACGTCTTCTAATGGCCCCTTTGATATCTTCAAACTTCTATAACTGGTCCATGCTTATATGCCACCTTTGCTTGTACATGGATGATTTGAATTGATGGATATGTCATTTCTTTTCCCTACGGAGATTTACCAATACGTGGTCGCCATCTTTGTTTCTAACAGATACGCTGAGCTTCTTATCACGCTTCTTTAATTTAGTCTCTATGTTTTAATAAGAATTTTCAGTTTATGCATATCTCAGTGTTGTGTTTTGTGAATGTAATATGATTACGTTTTCTTACGCATTCTGATTACCTTCGTTTTCGCTTAACAGTGTGACATGCGGGTTAAAAGTAAGAAAACGTCCTAATAGTTGCACCCAGGATAAGCTTCCAGCTTAGAAGGATACCTTGTAATCGACACCATTGCTTTTATTGAAGTAGAATTTACAATTGAAAATGATACCAAGAGCAATTTCATATATAAGTTCCATTTTTTCTATTTCCAAGTAATACGTCCAATAAGCAAAGACGAAATGTAGTTATCGAATTCATTGTGCACTACGCCTCTCTGGAATAACAATCATCGGGTACGCTGAAAGTCAAAAGATTCAGAGCCCTAATGATTTAAAAGTCTTTGAAAGAGTTGAATCTGATTAACATGAAACACATTATTTAGGAAGAATTTGAAGATACAAAAGGGGTAATCAGAATCCGTAAATCGAAGGACAGACAACACAATGGCCCTAAGAAAAAGGACAATTGGACAAACACCGATCTACAAAACACACAGATAAAACTAAAGATCGAGTAACACGAACCCCTCTAAAGACCGGGGGTGAACTCAGGTGCTCCGGAAGCGTAGGCAGTTCCTGCTCCACTAGTGCAAGGAAACTAACAAAATGACCCCGATCTACAAGAATCATGTTCAATTATTTAAACAAATATATACATATACGGCTTTAGAAAAAACAAATGAATAAAATCTGACACGCGTTTTAATTATTCTGCATATTTACATGTCAAAATGTACATGGTTTTCAAGAGTTCATTATGTTAATTTCATTTCCACCTTTTTCAGGTACACGAAAAATGCATATACTATTTGTCATCATAATAGATGTATGACTCACTATTATCCCATTCACGTGAATCTGAGTCAGAGTAATATTCAAAGTACTCACTAGAGTAATCATTTTGAAAATAGTTTTTTCTTTTAAAGTTCTTATTATCTTCCTTTACGCCAGTTTTTAATTTGTTCCGAATATTAAAGTCATCTGAACTATCTGAACTTTCCCAGTCATAATATTCAAAACTGTCAGAGTCTGACCAAATGCGCCGAGGAAATGATGGCTTAGATTCATCTTGTTTTATTTTATCGGGTCCATTTTGTTTACTGTGTTTTTCAAATCTGTTGTGGTAATCGGATGAATCCGATTCATATTCATACGAACAATCACTGTCACTATCACTATCGTCACAATCATCGATCCACTCGAGTGATTCCGAGTCTGAATCAGTCGTAAAATATCCACCCCTTTTATTGTTCATTTTTGTTTCACTTTTCACATCTACAAATGACACAGAAGGTTTATTTTTGTTTCTTCTATATTCGGATGAATCCGAGTCTGAATCAGACAAAACATATCCCCCTCTTTTATTGTTCATTTTTGTTTCACTTTTCACATCTACAAATGACACAGAAGGTTTATTTTTATGTCTTCTATATTCGGATGAATCCGAGTCTGAATCAGACAAAACATATCCCCCTCTTTTATTGTTAATGTTTGCTTCACTTTTCACATCTACAAATGACACAGAAGGTTTATTTTTATGTTTTCTATATTCGAATGAATCCGAATCTGAATCAGACAAAACATATCCACCCCTTTTATTGTTCATTTTTGTTTCACTTTTCACATCTACAAATGACACAGAAGGTTTATTTTTGTTTCTTCTATATTCGAATGAATCCGAGGAATCGGACGAGTCGGACGAATATTTATAAGCACATTCGCTCTCTGATGAATCACAATCGCCAAAACTGACGGAGCTTATAACATCTTGTTTATTTTGCTTTGTAATATTCTTTTCGGTTGTAGCAAAAATTGGCATAAACTTCCGTCGTCGATTTTGAAGAAATTTAAGTCTTGTTAATATTATATTACCGTTAACTCTGCGTACCCTCGTTCTGAGATATCCGTTGTCGCTGCCATAGCAATCGCTACTATCAGAATTACAATCAGAACTATCAGACCACTCATCACCAAAAGCAAAAATATTTTTCATGCTTTTTCTTTTCTTTTGTTTCTGTGCTACTTTAGGCTTTGGCCTAGCTGGTTCTGAATCAGCGCCATCAATTTTTCCTGCCTGTTTCACATTCCGATCAGGCTGTCCTTGACTTGATCTTAGTTTAGAAATATCGGACAAAAATTCTACCCTTGATTCTATTTGGTCCTCGTTTCCACCATTGGTAGATATTGTACCCTCACCTGACTCGTCGAATGCTAGACGCGGACCTTTTCGTTTTTGATTAGGGATATTTATACCATTGCCATTGTTAATTACACCATTGGACCTTGGATCATCTACGCTGACGCCATTAAGCCTATTTCCATTTGCTCCTTGATCATCTATTTGTTTACCGCTAAATCCATTTCCGGATTTTGGTACGCCAGCGCCATTCCTACCATTGCCGTTTAATACTTGAGCATCTGGTGGCTGACCGCTAAATCCATTTCCGGATGTTCCGACATCAACACCATTTCCACCGTTACCAATTCCATTTCTGAAAGATACAGAATCTGTTGCACCGTTTATGCCATGTGTATCTATGGCGTATGAAAGACCACTAGCACCATTCATTCCGTTGCCAATTAATGCTACGATGGAGACTTGTTGTCCATTCTCATTTGTACCTGTAGCAGCTCCGTTCACGCCATTAAATCCATTTCCCCCATTCCCATTTGTACCTGTAGCAGCTCCGTTCGCGCCTTCAAATCCATTTCCCCCATTCCCATTTGTACCTGTAGCAGCTCCGTTCACGCCATTAAATCCATTTCCCCCATTCCCATTTGTACCTGTAGCAGCTCCGTTCGCGCCTTTAAATCCATTTCCCCCACTCCCATTTGTACCTGTAGCAGCTCTGTTCACGCCATTAAATCCATTTCCCCTATTCCCATTTGTACCTGTAGCAGCTCCGTTCGCGCCTTTAAATCCATTTCCCCCATTCCCATTTGTACCTGTAGCAGCTCCGTTCGCGCCTTTAAATCCATTTCCCCCATTCCCATGTGTACCTGTAGCAGCTCCGTTCGCGCCTTTAAATCCATTTCCCCCATTCCCATTTGTACCCGTAGCAGCTCTGTTCACGCCATTAAATCCATTTCCCCTATTCCCATTTGTACCTGTAGCAGCTCCGTTCGCGCCTTTAAATCCATTTCCCCCATTCCCATTTGTACCTGTAGCAGCTCCGTTCGCGCCTTTAAATCCATTTCCCCCATTCCCATGTGTACCTGTAGCAGCTCCGTTCGCGCCTTTAAATCCATTTCCCCCATTCCCATTTGTACCTGTAGCAGCTCTGTTCACGCCATTAAATCCATTTCCCCCATTCCCATTTGTACCTGTAGCAGCTCCGTTCGCGCCTTTAAATCCATTTCCCCCATTCCCATTTGTACCTGTAGCAGCTCCGTTCGCGGCTTTAAATCCATTTCCCCCATTCCCATGTGTACCTGTAGCAGCTCCGTTCGCGCCTTTAAATCCATTTCCCCCATTCCCATTTGTACCTGTAGCAGCTCCGTTCGCGCCTTTAAATCCATTTCCCCCATTCCCATTTGTACCTGTAGCAGCTCCGTTCGCGCCTTTAAATCCATTTCCCCCATTCCCATTTGTACCTGTAGCAGCTCCGTTCGCGCCTTTAAATCCATTTCCCCCATTCCCATGTGTACCTATAGCAGGTCCGTTCGCGCCATTAAATCCATTTCCTCCATTCCCACTTGCACCCCCAGCAACTCTGTCCGCGCCATTAAATTCATTTCCTCCAGCCTCACCAACACCGTTTACTCTTTGCTCATTTGTAACTGTAACAGTTCCGATTATATCATAAAATCCAATTCCACGTGTGCCGGAAGCAGTTCCGGTTCCGTGATTTCTAATACCGCCATTTTGTCTTGGGATTATATTTACTTCCCCATTGCCGTTCTCTAAGAGTAATGGCAACACTTTTTCTAAATTTTCAGGTTTTCTTTCAAGGAAGTTACGTCTTCTATGCTTTGCATTTCCACTATTTCTGTTTGATTTTATAAATGAAGTTGGATTTCCATTATAACGACTAGCAATAGTGTTTTCTTTCTGTTTTGGAGCGTCATCTTTTTGTAACAAGTTTTTCGATGGAAAATATACAAAATTTTCAGGTTTACTCTCAAGAAATGGTCGCTTTTTAGGTTTTCTCTGGCGATAATTTTGTTTCATAGGAACTGAAAGACACAATATATATATATGGCAATTATTTTCAGAATTGATTATTTCTGCATGTAATGTGAAAAGTATAGGAATATATAGCAAATAGTTCATGGCACTGAGGGTCATATGGCAATATATGGACCGGTCAGTCACCAAAAAAATATTATATGGACCGAAGCTTCTAAGGTCCATATAATATTGTTTTGGTGACGGACCGGTCCATATACTGCCATATGACACGAAGTGACATGAACTATTTGCAATATTATACTTTTTATCTAAAATAATGCAGGTACCTGGCCGGTCCATATGCTACCGGTCCAAATAACAAAACAGTGACCGGCTGCGCTAACAAAGACAAATAGGGAAAATAAAAACCTAAAGTGTAATATATGTAAATAGTCAAACTGAGTGTTCATTGTATTTATTAACTGAGTTTTGCTGATCATTGTTTGTCCTTTTGTCCCTTTTCCTTTGGACATTGGATTGTCTGTCCTTCTTCGATTTACGGCTTTTGATTACGCCTTTAGTTTCTTCAAACTCTTCTTAAGCCATCTCTAGCAGAAACAATCAGTTGTACAGTTTCTTCTCTTGTATAAATAAACGTTAGATAATAAATGGACAATCAAAAATGTACAATCTAGAAAATTGGCAACAAGACGAAAAAAAACAAACGAAAATTGTGTTGGACACCACTATGCACAAGCAAACCAAAATATGTGTTGGGCACCACTATGCGCTAACAAACACAAAAACAACTGGAGGTAAAGACGAACCGAACATGCTTATGCGGAAATCGTAAAGGACATCACAGCACGGAAGTCAGAATGTTAAGACATATAATAGGACAACACACAGGTATTAAAAAGATGAGCAACACAGACCCATCCGTAAATCCAGAAGCTTGAGAAAGGCAAGCAGTTACTACCTCTTATATTGAACATATGGGATTAGTACATTATAAATATAAATCAACTATAGTATTTTGTAGAATATCTAAATGATATATGAAACTCTCGTCATCTTATATCTATCCTTAGTTTTATGTCATGCTTTGTGATGTCCGCTACGATTTCATCATAAGCACGATGTTCGGTTCGTCTTTACCTTCAGGTTTTTGTAGGAGGGATCATGTCTTATTTACGCTATTTGTGTTTGCTTAAGTAAAGTTGTGTCCAACACGTCTTGACTAAACGACTAACTGCTAACCCTTCGCGAGTACCTGGGTTCACCAGCTGTTTTTGTTTTGGTCGGTGTTGCTAATACTTTTTGTTTTCTGCGTTGTGTTTTTTTGTTTTGTTTGTCTTCTGTCTGTGTCGTGTGTACACTATCTTGCCACTGTCTCTGGATTGTCCATTCTTGATTGACCTTTAGTTTTCACTAACGTTTATTTGAGATTAGGACAACTCTGTGTTCTTTAAACATAGACCACGCTGCTAACTCAGTTATATGTGAGGGTCGGGTTGTAACTCATTTCACCACGCAGACCATAACAAAGTTTAATCTCCTCATTTATTAATTGAAGTGCCTGCACCAGACCAGAGGAATACGTGGTCATGTAAATATGTGCTAGGTGTATCAATTTTGAATTATTTTCAAATATATTCCGATCGGTTTTGATACTGTTAAGAAATAGCGTAGAACGTATTCTACTTCTTCATGTGAAGCATGTTGTTGAATGCATACATGCATATCTCTCAATCAATCTTACGTTTGGTAGGAAAGATGTATGTTATAATTCAGGTCCTGTCCTCGTTCATGATTCAACTCCGGGTTTGTAACAAGAGTAACACGATAGGTGCCACTAGCGAAGCAAGAAAAACTTACCATTCTGGAGCCACCTCCCACAGACCATTCTGGAGCACCCTCCCCAGTTTTAGTTGTGTTTGTGTTGCTCAGTCTTTAGTTTTCTGTGTAGTATTATGTTATCCATTGTTTGTATTTTTGACTTTTTTTCTCTTCTATTGTATAATTTGTTCTTCTTCGAATTAGGGCTTCTGAATATCACTTTGGTATATTCAAACGAGACGTCCAGTTGTTTGTAGGAGTGCTCATGTCTTATTTACGTTAGTTGAGTTTGCTTGCGTATAGTGGTTTCTAACACATATTGTGTTTCGTTTTTATTTTGATTTTCTTTGACTTTTGTACCCTATGTTACCAGTTTATCTGGATTGTCCATGATTTTTGCCACTTCGATATTCTCTAGCGTTATTTAATTGTTGATGAAAATGCCATCATGGATTAATATTGAATGCAAGAATAAATTTTGTGAAACATAATAGCATGTATGAAAGGATTTTTTATTCTATTAATAACAAATTAAAGCATACATTTAGGTAAAATAATAAACACTAGAGAAAATCGAAGGGACAATCAAGAATGAACAATCCAGAGATACTGACAACATTAAGTACACAAGAAACAGAACGAAGAAAAACAAAACACAACACAGAAAGTTGAGCAACACGGGTCCACCAAAAACCGGGAGTGAACCCATATACTCGCGAAGGTAAGCAGTTCCTGTATCTTAAAAGACACCTGCCATGCTACGCATATAGTCAAGTCAAAGGCTAGATCGTTTATCATCTGTATCATGTATATAAGATTTGATAAAGTCATGTAAATGTTGGTAGATAATGGCTGACACACATTACTGCTCCTTAGCCATATTCCGCCGTTTCATAAATTGATCATTATGTTCAGATGTGAAAGAGATAAACAGTCTACGATAAATGCATGTTGAATTAATGTACATGTATATTGCTGATGCAATAGGAACAGCTGTTCAACTGGGACTGTGATTACGGCAAACGGGACATATCCGTGGTAATTTGTAACTTTTGAATGTTGAACTCTATTCGTAATTGTACTCAATTAAGACTTGATTGCATAAACATCTTTTGCTAAGATTTCGAACAGTAATGGTCAACAAGTCCATCAAATTAACTAAACGAGAAGCACTTATAACGTCAAATTTTTGAACACAACTAAGTACCACATGTGGCGATGGAAATCAAGATTCTGGCTTCAGACAGGCACACACATTTGGCGTTGGTAAACCGGTTTATAGTAATCCAACCCCTTCTAAATTAATGAATCACCAATGATAACACAGATATTAACAAACCATAAGAAAATAAAACTGCACAGATTTGCTAGCACTCAAAAAGGCACACTTATCTCAAAACTAAATGACAACATAAACATGGACAGTGTAATGTTGGATTGTGTCTCATATTCATTTACAAACAGTGCAGTAGTAGGGTTAGTACTTACGTTCATATGTTGCTGGAATATACAAAATAGCCAAATATAATGATGCAATGAACGATCCCCTCATTGTGTAATGTTAGATCTATGTAGTCTATCATGTTCAGTTACATCCATGTCATTTCTTACAAACAGTACAACAGAAGAGCTAGTACTTACGTTCATCTGTTGTTGGAATATACAAAATAACCAAACATAATGATGCAATGAACGATCCCCTCATTGTGTAATGTTGGATAGTCTCTCATGTTCATATATATCCATATCCTTTCATACGGACAGTACAATAACAGGGTTAGTTGATTGCCCTTTCGATATTCTCTAACATTTATTTGGTACTTACGTTCATGTGTTGTTGGAATATACAAAATAACCAAACATAATGGTGCAATGAACGCTCCCCTCATTGTGCAAAATTATACAATATTTCTATTTGCATCTACTCAGGTGACCATTAGTGAAGATTTTTACTGTTTTTGCTTGTCTAGTAACATGTTAACAGAATGTCACGAATACTAATTAGTAAAACATTTCAAGACTTAGTTTAGATTAGATGAGATATGATTATGAAAACAAAAATCATTTGTCTAGACACATACAGAACAGAAGATGGAAAATTTTTCTTCAGACTATAATTATATACAGTAAAATTTCTGCTTCGATTCAAAATTAAATATTGTAAAACATAGCAATGTATTATTGAATAAAATGAAACACAAAACAATACTGCTCTCTCGGAACATTTCTAAAATCTTCATTGGAAAATTGTAGAGACGAAGGTAAAATCTATACCTCAGCATACATGTATAGACTTGAACACTGATTGTGTTTGCTTGGGTCATTACGGGTTTCTTCTGTTTATATACTTATGAGTTTTGACTTTCTCTTTGCAAGATTATTCGGAGTTCGGTAATTTTGTTATTACCCTTATTTGATAAAGGCAAAAACGTGGCGGGTTAAGTAAAAGTTGCATTGGACTAAATCGCTCCTATTGGTGAAACATGCGGTCATGGAATTATTGTCCACATGCGAGAAAAATAACAATCCTCACATATAATTGGATGAGCAGCGATTTTGTAATAAAATGGAAACAAAAAATACCACACTGTCAGAGCAGTTTAAATTCCAACAGAAAAATCGTAGGAGACAAATTCAGTACCCCATTACACAAATACACGACCTTTCACTTTCCTTTCCTAGCTTGGTACATGTACTTCACAAAAAAAGGTGGCGGGGTTAAACTAGTTGTATGAGTCAAAACCTCCCCTCTTATTGAAATGATTGATAGAAGTGCGAGAAAAAATTCCATCCTTCACATATAACTTGGTGAGAATTATTGTTGTAAGAAATCTCAAACTTTGCTCATGCATGTGATATATTTAATAATCATGACACAGAATTTGTCATATGTATAATGTTAGTTCTATAAAAAGAGAGAAATAACCTGAATCATAAATATTAGGTATTAAAACACATATTTATTGCTATAGAAAATTATTATGTTTTATTTCATAACAAATCCAATAAATTATGCTAAAAATAACAAAATAATCTACGTATACCACATACGAGTCATATTTGACAAAATACACATAAATTAAGGGATCTTGTTAAATTAAGATTTTATTGTACAACCTTGCCAGTTAGTGTAAAGTGAAATTGAATTGGAGATAGCAATAAAGCATTCAGTAGATTATTTAAAAATAAGGACTCATCTACTGTTAGCTAATAGAAACGTAGATATCAAATTGAGTGCACCCGACACGTTTCTGGAATAAAAAAATCGAAAGATTGGAAATCCAAAGAAATTAAAAGTGTTTGGGAGCAATAAAACCAAAGGGCATAAACAGGGTATCCAAAATCGTCTAAGGACCGTCCACTTCCTAAATAATGCAATTAGCATTAAAACAAAGCACTCCTCCCTCAAGCACAGGTAACCTTAATCCGCTTTGTCTGCCATGTTTATGTCTTTTTGGTTTTTGGTTTTTGGCTTTGCGGTCTTTTCAAGTCTACCCGATGAGTGTTTTTCTAGAAAAAAAAGTTATCCACACTAAATTTGAAAACTACGTTTTTCTTAGTCTAATTTGTTTTAGCATGTTCTGGTTATTTGAGTCTTAGAGTTCGCAAAAAAATGACATTTTTGTCAACTCAACCTTTTGTCATTACTAACTGTTAAAATATATTAGTTGTCAAAAAATACATATGTTTCATACTGTTACATTGTTGTACTACATTTATATTGGTCATGGAAGAATTATCACGTGTATTTATTGTTTCATTTTCATTACATTCGTATTCTGCCATCGCTGGATTACGATATTTCTCTACTCAGTATTGTCGACTGAAACGAAATTTGCGGAAATTAAGCCATCGTGGTTATCAAAAATAGATTGAAAACTTAACCAACTGGTTAAACACGTGAAAAATATGAGCAAAGCATCATCTAATTGTCAAAATATATTTCAACATAATATCAAATGTAATGTATTTCTGCTGCTTGAAGCAGGCGTCAGATATCATAAAATAATTTAACCATTTAATCGAAAATTTGTAGAAACAATCGATACCGTAATATACATGAAATATACATGAGCGTTCACTTTCCTGGTATGGTACAGGCACTTAAATAAAATATAGCAGAATAAAACTAGGTTTATGAACAAAACAAGTAACGTCTTACTTAAAAATTAAACAAAAAACTAAATGTGAATGTGTTCAAGATTGCATCGTACATTATTGACAACCTTATACAATTATATGGGGGTCGCTTTTTATTACCATGATTCGTCCTCCCATTCTTCGTCACTACTTTCACCAGTTTTTCCCTGGCGCTCTTTTTGCTTTTTACCACGTCTTACTTTCTTTCCGCTGTTATTGCTGGACTCACTGCTCCAACTCCAGTCGTCATCATCAGCTCTTCCGTTTCTTGCTAAGGCGTACCTAACACGATTACGAATAAAGTTTCTTTTCTTATCTTTGTTGTTTTGGTTGGTCCTTGTTTTTCCATTTCTTTTTTGGTTTTTAGCTATTCTATTTTCGTCAGATTCATCTTCATACTCATATTCATCGCTATATTTAAATAAATCACTGTCATCTGAAAAATATCCAAAATCATTTGATGTTTTCCGTTGATACTTTTTGTTGCGAGACGTGTTGATCCTATTAACTTGACTGTCCTCAAAACTACTGGAGTAAGAGTCATACCCGTCTGATGCCTTCCTAGAGGACAATTTTCGTTGATACCTTTTGTTGCGAGACGTGTTGATCATATTATCTTGACTGTCCTCAAAACTACTGGAGTAAGAGTCATACCCGTCTGATGCCTTCCTAGAGGACTTACCGTTATCTGATCTGAGCCTCTCATCTTTGTTATTTTTTGATGAAATTGCATTTGAATTCAACCCATTTTGTCGCCGTCCATTTGTTGTAGGTCTTATTGTATTGAATTCATCATCACTATCAGAATATAATTCATTTGAATCAAAAATTCGTTTATTAGTGGTATATTTCTGCCCATTATACTCACTATCTTCATCACTGTCAGAGTAAAACTCATACGAACTCGATGTTCCTCTCGTGATTTTTTTTGATCGACGGCTACTACCTCTATTGTTATCCTCATACATTTCTTCTGAACTGAACAATCTGGAGGAGGACTTATTATGTTTTAACCGGATTCCATTGTCGTCACTACTGTCTGAATAAAAATCATACTCGGAATCAGAATTATCTCCCCATGAAGAATCACTATTCTTGTAATTTCTTGATTTGTCTTTTGTCCCAACACCATTATTTTTCCTGAGTCGATTTAATTGTGACAAAAACAACATACCGGAATTACTGATGCGATTGTTTGGTTCACTACTGCTGTCCCATTCATCACTGTATTCAAAATCATAATCATCGTCACTGCTTTGTTTCATTTTGAGTCCTTTCCTTGAAGTCTTTGACAGTTTCGACCTATTTCGTCTTGCGATATCTGAAGAGAAGTCGCTATCGTCTTCATAATCACGACGATTTAGTCCTTTCCTTGAAGTCTTTGACAGTTTCGACCTATTTCGTCTTGTGATATCTGAAGAGGAGTCGCTATCGTCTTCATAATCACGACGATTTAGTCCTTTCCTTGAAGTCTTTGACAGTTTCGACCTATTTCGTCTTGCGATATCTGAAGAGGAGTCGCTATCGTCTTCATAATCACGACGATTTAGTCCTTTCCTTGAAGTCTTTGACAGTTTCGACCTATTTCGTCTTGTGATATCTGAAGAGGAGTCGCTATCGTCTTCATAATCACGACGATTTAGTCCTTTCCTTGAAGTCTTTGACAGTTTCGACCTATTTCGTCTTGTGATATCTGAAGAGGAGTCGCTATCGTCTTCATAATCACGACGATTTAGTCCTTTCCTTGAAGTCTTTGACAGTTTCGACCTATTTCGTCTTGCGATATCTGAAGAGGAGTCGCTATCGTCTTCATAATCACGACGATTTAGTCCTTTCCTTGAAGTCTTTGACAGTTTCGACCTATTTCGGCTTGTGATATCTGAAGAGAAGTCGCTATCGTCTTCATAATCACGACGATTTAGTCCTTTCCTTGAAGTCTTTGACAGTTTCGACCTATTTCGTCTTGTGATATCTGAAGAGAAGTCGCTATCGTTTTCATAATCACGACGATTTAGTCCTTTCCTTGAAGTCTTTGACAGTTTCGACCTATTTCGTCTTGCGAAATCTGAAGAGAAGTCGCTATCGTCTTCATAATCACGACGATTTAGTCCTTTCCTTGAAGTCTTTGACAGTTTCGACCTATTTCGTCTTGTGATATCTGAAGAGGAGTCGCTATCGTATTCATAACCATGACGAGAAGACCTTTGGTCACTGATTCGTTGAAATAAATCTCGGATCTTACCTTTAAAATTGTATACAGTGTTAGAAAAATCAGAACTGTCGAAATCAGAATAATCACTACTGTCACTGTCACTGAACCACCACTTGTCTATTGATTTTGATGTTGTTGTTTCTTTTCCAGGTTCTTTTGTCGATATATCACTTGGTGTTGTCGTTAGCTCACTTGGTGTTGTAGTTAGCTCACTTGGTGTTGTAGTTAGCTCACTTGGTGTTGTAGTTAGCTCACTTGGTGTTGTAGTAAACTCACTTGGTGTTGTAGTTAGCTCACTTGGTGTTGTAGTTAGCTCACTTGGTGTTGTAGTAAACTCGCTTGGTGTTGTAGTTAGCTCACTTGGTGTTGTAGTTAGCTCACTTGGTGTTGTAGTTAGCTCACTTGGTGTTGTTACTGGTTGATCAGATGTTGTATCAGGGCCTATTGTAGATTCTGAATCAGTAGTCATAGCCATACTAGTATCAGGTGTCATTATATCTGTAGTTATGTCTGGTGGAGGAGTTGTTGATACAGGAAGGTCGGAAGATGTTGTAACATCCGGTGGTGTATCCGTAAATTCGGATGGAGATGTCGTAAAATCGGGTGGTGTTGTCGTAAACTCTGTAGGAGATGCCGTATTGTCATCTGGGGATGATGTCCCATAATATTCTGTTGTGGTAGGTTCCCCTTTAATCATGGAATATGTAGCTGGGGGTGTAACATCGTGGTTAGTTTCTGCTAAAATATTGACACCATACCTATTATTTTTATTTTTATTGTTTATGTATTGGACATATTTGGGATCATATTTATTTTTTCCTCTTCCACTGGATTTTTCAGGAGTTCGGTAGGAGTAAGACTTAGGTTTCCTCCTTCTCCTCCTTCGTCGCCTCCTCTTAGTGTCTGGTTCCTTATATAAACTTTGTGAGGTTCCTTTCATATAGGCTACTCTGTCATATATCGTAGGCGTTTCCTTGATTCCATAAATATCCTTAATAGATTCACCTTTTGATTTCAGTAAACTGTCAATATTGAAAGTACTGACGTGACTCAGCTTAACTTTGGAACTTTTAGACGATGCTGAAATAAAAAAAAAGATAATTTGTTTTAGTATTTTCTATTTATATTGGCGTCATGTGGTATTGTGGTAGTTAAATTGAAGATATGTAAAATATTTTTTAAATGTAAAATAAAAATAGAAAAAAAACAGCGCCAATGACACTGTAAAAGGTACAAACGTACATTGTTGTTGTACTACGAAGAGTTTGAGGATACGTAAGGAGTAACTAAAACCCGTAAATCGAAGAAGAGCAGACAATACAATGGTCAAAAGAAAACAGGACAAAAGGACACAACGATCTACAAAACAATACAAATAAAACTAAAGATTGAGTAACACGAGCCCCAATAAAAACTGGGGGTGAACTCCGGAAGGTTAATTAATCTTTCTCGTACACAGGTAACCTTAGTAACCGAGGGTATTATCCGCCCAGTAATCAGTGTTTCGGCACTCACCTCGTCTTTTGATATATTCATTATTAAAATTTACAGTTCCTAAAAAATGTAATTATTATCGAAACTTCAGTTTTCCTCTCTCGTCATTGGCTATCCTGTTTAGGTCCCTTGGTTTTATTACTCTCAAATAGTCTTAGATTATTTGGCTTTCGAGTCTTCGGGTTTGAGCGCACCTGATGAAGGTTATTCCAGAAACGCGTCATGCACACTAAATTTGATATCTACGTTTTTATTTAGACAATGAATGTAACTGATGAAGGTTATTCCAGAAGCGAGTCGTGCTCACTTAATCATATATTTATATCTATTCATATTTAAATGCAAGTCAAGTGTCACTCAGCAAAAAGTACAAGCTACTTTAAGCGTCTTTCATTTAAGCCGCTGAAATTCCTATTAACCCAACAAATACACAACCATTTTTATAAAGATTGCATATTTTCAAAGAAAATAGTAAATAAAGAAAAAAACTTAAATGATAATTGTCATTTCGAGCTTACGAACAAGAATTCGTATTTACGATTATGGAGTGAACATTTAAATTTAGTGCACACGACGCGATCCTAAAATAACCTCCATCAGGTACGCTCAAACTGTAAATAATTGAAAAATCAAATGATTTAAACGTCTTTGCAAGTAAGAAAATCAAAGGGTCAAAACAGGATAGACAAAATCTGCTATGTTTGAAGGATGAGAACATTAGGTTTAATAATAATAATAACTATTTAGGAATTGTAAATTTCAATAATAAATATATCTAATAAACCATGTCAGTGCCTAAACACTGACAAAAAAATAGCCACGAGGACTAGTACTCCACCATCAGAGATATCACACCAGTGATAGTAATAAAATGTAGATATCTTAATATTGGCAACGGGTCACTCTACCAGTTTGAAGCGATTTTTCGTGGGAGTGTGATTTAGTGTGTACGACTCGTTACATTTTATTTATGAAGACTAGTGATATCTCAATATGGAAGCATATGTACATACCCATTACATACATAGTGTGGTGGTACAAGACTTTGTATCAGGTCGAGTATGTTGTGTGAATCAGTAACACTACGAGTCGCGATAGCGACGAGTTGTGATGCGGTTAATTCACGCAACAAAACAGTCTTGTACCACCACACTTTGTATGTAATAAGTTTATCTAACATTTCAATAAAAACGAATTTTAAACAAATAGCAAGGGTTGAATTAAAATTGTGTGTATGACGTCACGTTATTTTTTCCGTTCATTCACCAACGTCAGGTTACTGTGTTTTGTCTCACATTCCAATGGTATGACGTAATGTCAACGTAGTTCGGCAGAGAACGTCTCGTGCAACGTCGCGCCATTCTTTTATCGCCACAGTGTGGTGATACAACATCTTGTATCAGACACCTTGTATCAGACAGGCGACTTTCGTTAATTTCAAAGGAAAACGTATATAATGTTAGATAAATATATTTTATTGAATTGCTTATCAGATTATCATACTTTACAACAAAAAATATATATATTGTTCAAGAAAAAGAAAGAAAGATTGACTTACATGTAAAACTTAACTTTATACAGCATAATAAAGTCAACAAGCTGAAGAAAGTTAAAGTCATCCCAACCGGAAGTTCCATGCTAAGTGATGTTATACAAGCAAACGTGATCTATACTACAGATAAGAAGATCACTTTAACGACTGTCATTTAATTATGTTAATGTGATGCGCACGACATCAATAACATATTGCAACATAATTATACATTTATTAGAACAAACGTCTGACAGATGAAATAATTGGTGGTTAAAATTAATGAAGTGGTGTAAAATCTTTCTTTTTTTCCCCGGATACTGCTAGACGTGATGTACATGATCTACTAAGGTTATTTGTAGTTACAAAACAATTAAAAAAATATCTTATCATTTATCTTTCAGCAAAGAAAAAACAATAGTAAATAAATAAATAAATAAATACATGTAGAGTGAAAATGAGTTTTTGCAAGCATGTGTCCTTAAATTTAAATGTAATGTGTGACTTTTAAGGGTTAGGGTATGGCATTTAACAGCATGTTCAGCAATATTTCAGCAATATCGTGGCGCTCAGCCTTATTGGTGGAGGAAACTGGAGTACCCGTATAAGGAAATATATTAGGAACAACAATGTTGGCCCAGTAATACTAAAAACAGAAAGTTAAGAAATAGAAGAAAAGAGAACAAAGGAAAAAAAAATATATAAAAATAAAAAAAAATACATAAAATTGAAATAAATCAAATCAGGGAAAATAAAGGAAGTCTTTGTCAACACGAACTTCCACAAATGACGGATGAATATTTTTTTTTCAGAAATATTAAATGCTAGCTTTCTTGAAGTTAGTTTTGTCATGTTTATAGTTGACATTAATAATGATTAATCATTCTAGTTATTGTATTAATTTTGTGCCAATCTATTGTCATTGACAACACATTGTATTCGTTTTCAATTAAAAAAAGTTTTGCGCCTGTACTGATTTAAATAAATGTTAGAGAACACCGAAGGGGCAATCAACAATGGACAATCCAGAGAAACTGGCAACACATCTTATACAAGACGTTGACAAACAAAGCAAAAACACAACGCAATATGTGTTGGACACCACTATGTGCAAAACAAACACAAATAACGTAAATAAGGCATTAGCCTTCCTACAAACAACTGCAGGTAAAGACGAACCGAACATCTCTTTTTTGCGGAAATTGTAACCGAAATCACTAAACGGCACTCAGAACGTAAAGACACATATTAGGACAACAACAAAAGATAAAAAGATGAGCAACATAAAATATTCGCTACTTCAGATCAATGCTATAATAGAATTCACGCGTCACTAACAGAGTAAAAACTGGAGCTTGCATGAGCATATTTGCGGAATTAATGGGTATGGGAGATAATGTATGCCTTGGAACAGAAAGTCACTGGCTACATGTACTTCCGGCAATATTTCCTCGTTAATAGTCTCTATACAGGATCTTATGATCCGATCGTGACAGGCTTTGTCAAAGGTTACCATATTATCCACGTTATGCATGAATATGGCCTTAATTTGTTGTTGGTTATTCATTATTATGTATTTTTCTTGTTACTATAGAAACTATTGATCACTTTACAAACTTTGACATCTATTTTAAAGATGCTTTAGTTTTTGCTGGTTAATTTTCACAATATGATGATTAAAAGTTAGCAAACAATTATTGAGTATTGAAAAGATAGATAAAATTATCTAATATAGTGTCCACGTCGACTGTCTTGGATAAGTTTCATCAGGTACGCTCATAGACATAAGATTGGAAGACCAAATCAATTAAAAGTCTTTGGGAGAAATACAACGAAAGGACCAAACAGAATAGGAAAAATCTAGACATAAAACATATCTGCCGTTGGTCGGATAATGAAGAATTACTAAGAGAATAAGATTTAACGAACGAACCAGTAACCTTCGTATTTAGTTAAACTGACGATATTTGTCAATATTTATAGAAAGAAATAATGTGTATCATACATAAAGCAACAATATTATTAAATTACTATTGAAAAACGTTTTATCTGATAACAGACTATCAGATAAGTAAGTAAAGATACGGGTGCCACTAGTGGTGCAGGAACTGTGTACCCTTCCGGAGCATCTGAGCTCACTTTCGATTGTACGTTGAGTTATCGTATGGCATACAGTTTTCTGTGCAGTGTTTTTTTTTCACAATTTTTGTTTTGCAAGTGTATTATATGTTCATCTTCGATTTACTGTTTTGACCCCTCCCCATGGGATTCTTAAAACGTTTTTTTTAAATCGTCTTAAAAATGTCTTGATTGCTTTCGAGTTGGTTTTGCTATATCGTAGAGTCACCTGTTCTCGATAGTTACCAGTTCTCGATAGTTATGCGCGTGAGAGTTTTGACATAAATCCGGAAAACGCACGTGTCTTCTCTTCGCCAGGATTTTACCTACGGACCACCTCCTCTCTTTGCAAGAAGTAACAAATGGCTATGCTACGTATCAAGGTATGTATGAACATAATTTTTATAGTCTCCGATATTTATGCACATTTTCTTATTCCAAAAATAACTCTAAATTCACCGGGTTATTGCTTAAAATATACGTTTGTGATGTAAGCAAAACTTTGCTGTCAATGAAGGTCAAGAACGTATACGTCATACAAAACCGGAAATATACAGGTGGCACTGTTCAGAAAAAAATTATTTGGAACACCGTTCGGGTCATATCTTATCAGTTTTATCTTTATATCAACGTTATTTCTGTATTGTGTAACCCTAATGGAACACTTTTTTAAACATGTTTAATTTTACATGTATGTTTAAAATCAATAATCTTGGTGTTTACAAATGTCTTAAATACATTTTTTTCTTTTCTTCCTATAATTTTTATTAGTAAACATGCCATCCATAATTGATTTTACAGGTTTTTTTTCGAGAACTGGTGTCGTAATACACAAAGTGTCAGAAATAAGGTCATACACAAAAATTATGTTTTCTCCGTAACTTCTAGGAGTAGAACTTTTAGGTTTGGTAGAAATAAAGAACTAGTTTTGAAAAACAAACAAAAACAATTTTGTAAACAATTATTGTTTCTAAGGGACACACGGGAGAAATGTTTCTTACGCTATCGAGAACCGGCAACACTAAGATACTTTACCGGCGACAATTTCTGTAATTATTGAGCGGCTTAGGTAAAGAGTATCATGCTTTAAAACCTACATTACGTGCAAACGACACATTTTTCAACATCGACAGTTCTTTCCGAAAATAATTGTGTTTTTAAATATGCATATTCACAGGTGGGATTATGTATCAATTATATTATGCAATATATACGACAGTTGTAATTAATCACGAGGTGTGTCTTTTATTAATATTAATGAAGTATAATTGTCTGATTTATTTATTTGATAGATATACGTCATAGTCTACTTTATAATAACAACTTATATATCTAATTTAGTGTACACAACTCGTTTCTGGAATAACTTTCAACTTTTACTTCTACCGCTGAGTGGCCGCCATCAAATATTTGATTATTTTGCCACTTTCCGGTGTGCGCATAAAAATAAATTACACAAAAATTTCATCAGAGTGCTGTACATTTAACGAGGTGAAAATAAAAACAAGGCTCCTGTTATTACGATCGGAGCAGAGTCTTGATCAGGTATGCTCAAAAGACTCGAAAACCAATTAATTTAAGTCTTTCAGGGCAGGTAAACCAATGGGCCTAAACAGGAGAGCAAAAGTCGGCTAATGGAATACTCGTTACGCTTAGTGGAACTGGGTTGTCTTGTCTCCGGCCACAAGAGATAATAAAAAAGAAGAAATAAATTCCATGATTTTGCAATATAACAAAGACATCATAGCATAGATGGAATCCTTATACCAAGACATTTTCTATATTCTAGACCGACGTTAATGAAGGTTATGGAGATAATATAACGAACAAACAAAACAATGCCACACTGTCTGAACAGTTCTAAAATACAATAGAAATATCTCAGAAAGAGGCAAAATCGATACCTCTAATACAATAGGTTCTTTGTTACAAATTTACGAGAAAGACCAAATATTCTTAAATTCAAATAAATTATGAGTGCTTATCAAAAACAAAATTTAGAAAAATTTTGTAAATTTATACGAAATATAAATAAATCTTTTATTCTCTAGGCTGTCTCACACCCATGTCTTTGTTGTATATGCTGTATATATGTTTATATCTATTCTGTATTTGTCATTGTATATGTATGTCTTCTTTGTACCGTTGTATATTTATGTCTTCTCTGTACCGTTGTATATGGTTATTAAGAATAAAGATAAGGAAGAAAGAATACACAAATACACAACCGTTCACTTTCCTGATCCGGTACAGCCACTTCAATAAAAAGTGGAGGAGTTAAGCTAGTTTTATGCAATGCACGCAATACTCATCCCCCACTTGTTAGTGAAATGATGCTTTAATGGAAGTGAATATGTCTAATCTAACTAGACAGTCACATTCAAAGATTAGAACCATGATGTCTGGAACACATGTGAGAAAACAATGTGATCATTCCAAAATGTGCAAGTTTTTTTTGTAACAAATCGCATGATTGACCATTACACCAATCCACTCAAGGCACACCATAGATCATTGTGTGAAGGATTACCAGGAAATGGACTATATCAGTGAGAGCGGGTGTCATGTGTGATCATTCAAGTCTGCATTGTGTGAAGGATTACCAGGAAACGGACTATATCAGTGAGAGCGGGTGTCATGTGTGACCATTTAAGTCTGAGTATAACAACAAGTAATTTAGTTACATGTACGTCCTATTGAATGGATTTGTTTCATTCGCAGCAATCTATGATATTTGCGAATGAAATGATCAAGACTGAATGTAACAGAATCATAATGTCAGAGAACGGTAGCATATCAATAGATATGATATATTAAAGGTGTGTAAATTAGGTTCCAAGAGATAATAGGTCTTGATCTTTTTTGTGTTCAGTGGTTTGAGGTGATAGATGGTTGCTCGTTTTGTTGAGAGGGCCCGGGTGGCTCAATGTGTTTGGTAGTTGTAGGGCCCGGGTGGCTCAATGAGTTAGGTAGTTGTAGGGCCCGGGTGGCTAAATGAGTTAGGTAGTTGGATTGCATAATAACTCATACAAGCCTATTACCAATACGGCCTGGGTTCGCGCCCGGCTTTGTAAACTACAAAAAAGGATGCACCCGACTCGCAGCCACAAGTGATGAAGATTACCAGTTGCTTTCCCATGGTCGATGGTTCTCTCCGGGTACTCCGGTTTCCTCCACCACTAAAACTGGTCGCCATGATATAGTTGAAATATTGCTGAAAGTGGCGTTAAACACAACAAATCAAATCAAATCAATTCGCTTTGTTGATATTGGTAGAATTGTTGGCCTTTATTGTTTAATCTTTCTTTTCATAACATCACCATATAGTCATATTAAAAGAATAAAAGTACCAAACGAAGTTTTCAATGACAGCGATGTTGTCACAAAATATTTAAACATTATACAGGTAAAAAAAAGTTGAGGATGTCAAAAGAAGTAATCAGAAGTCGTAAGTCGAAATGGGACAGACAATACAATGGTAAAAAAAGAGACAAAAATCAAACAATGGTCTACAAAGCATTACACAGAAAACTAAACATTGAGTCAAGCGAACCCTCTTAAAACGAGGGTAAACACATGAAATATAAACAGTTCCAGCTCCGTTGATGACACCCGTCGTGTTACTATAGCTACAAACTCGGTGAAATGTCATGAATGATGACAGGACGGGATTGTGATTACGGCAAACGGAACATATCAGTGATAATTTGTCTCAAAGATATTCCGTAACTCTCAATAACTAAGTCATGGTGGCGACCGTAAATGACTTTTGAACACAATACTTGCGTTTTAATGATAACCAATCCCTCGTTGCCAGTACAATAAAATGGTGGTCTTAGGGATGGGTGAACTAATCAAAGAGTTTAGCTCAAAACAAAGCATGGTATTCACCAAGGATGCAAAGACTCATTAAATCAATACATTTGTCAATATTTATTTCTAGTAGACAAAATCCTTTCCATAAACAACTTAAATACATGCAATTCGTCAAGTCTTGGAGTTACGTAAGTCAACTTTGATGGATAAAAATACAATCAAACGTGTATATAAAGCTTGCTGAATGGAACCTGAAAATCTGTCATTCATGAACAGTTGTCCTTTATACACAGATTAAAATTATAAACGTTATTCATAAAATGAAGAAAATGAAACTAGCCATTATAGACAGTGATTTGTCATATACAGGTGCCCTTTCTAGACAGTGATTTTTCATATACAGGTGCCCTTTATAGACAGTGATTTGGTATATACAGGTGCCCTTTCTAGATAGTGATTTTTCATATACAGGTGCCGTTTATAGACAGTGATTTAGCATATACAGGTTCCCTTTATAGACAGTGATATGGCATATACAGGTGCCCTTTATAGACAGAGATTTGTCATATACAGGTGCCTTTATAGACAGTGATTTGGCATATACAGGTGCACTTTATAAACAGTGATTTGGCATATACAGGTGCCCTTTCTAGACAGTGATTTTTCATATACAGGTACCCTTTCTAGACAGTGATTTGTCATATACAGGTGCCCTTCATAGACAGTGATTTGTCATATACAGGTGCTCTTTATAGACAGTGATTTGGCACATACAGGTGCCCTTTATAGACAGTGATTTGTCATATAAAGGTGCCCTTCATAGACAATGATTTGTCATATACAGGTGCCTTTTATAGACTGTGATTTGGCATATACAGGTGCCCTTTATATACAGTGATTTGTCATATACAGGTACCTTTATAGACAGTGATTTGGCATATATATGTGCCCTTTATAGACAGTGATTTGGCATATACAGGTGCCCTTTATAGACAGTGATTTGGCATATACAGGTGCCCTTTATATACAGTGATTTGTCATATACAAGTGTCCTTTAGAACAGGCTTGACTGTATATATGATGAATAATATCGTCTCAAATCCCTCAAGTCCAAGCAAATTCATTTTTATATTATATATAAGATATATTTATTATTGACATCTACTGTTCATAAATAATGTAATTATTATTAAATCTAAAGTTCGTCTCCCTTAGGCGTGTACTCGATACAACATAAAGTTTGTCAGTGACTTGCAGTAGGTCGGTGGTTTTCTCCACCAATAAATCTGACAACCACGATATAGCTGAAATATTGTTGAAAGTGGCGTTAAACACCATGACTCTAACCCATCTTAGGCATAGATTTTTGATGGGCTTCAATTGTGTTGCTCAATCTTTAGTTTTCTGTGTAATATTTTGTCAACCATTGTTTGTCATTTATCCTTTACCTTTAGCTATTTTATTTTGTATTGGATATTTACAGTCCCTTCTTACTCCTTTCGTACGTGCAAACTTTTCTTATCCCATTTTTGCTATCGTGTTTACGCCCTTTGATGTACACGCTCATAATCACTTTTCATTTTTTTTTTACTTTCCAAGTTGTTGACTTTATATGATCCATAATTGCTATATGGAATAATTTCTATTTCACAATGCATTTTCAAGCATATGTGAGAAGCTACTTTGTGCAAACACAGCTCTATTTTCTTCATTATTTATTGGGGTAGGGGAGTTAACTGTTGATTGCAAAAATGATAATGTATAGCTGATGGTGTCAAACTATTGGACTCTAAAATGTTGTTTTGAGAAGTAAAGAAAAATGCACATTATTTATGGATTTAACAACATATGCGAGAAATAAAAATTGCATGACGCTGTCAGGATATAATAGATATTGGGATTTAAATAAAACTAGTGTTGGTACAGTGGACATATCTAGATCAAGATGTTAGTAGCTTCTTTTAAGATATAGTTAGATGAGTAATTAGAGTAGATACCATGCTACTTTATTTGTTCATACTAATCGTCATCACTGGTAAGCCGTTACGAAATATACATTTCTCAAATGTTAATGTATCTTTTCTCTTTTACGCAGATTTGTTTCTTTCTCTTTAAACTGATAAGACTTCTATTGGACTATAATATGAGTACCACTGTGGGTGTTTTATAAGAAACAGTAAATTGCTTACGATTCATGAGCACCTGGGTTGACCCACGGTTTTATTGGCGGGGTTCGTGTTGCTCATCTGTTTAATTTTCGGTGTTGTGTTGTTGTCTTGTTTGTCCTCGTACTGGTGTTGTCTGTGCCTATGGTTTGTCCAGTTTTGATCGCCCCTTCGGTTTTTTCGTGTGCAAGTCGTATTTGACAACTGTAGGCAATAATCTTTGCATAAATAGAAACCACATCGGTGGTGCTCGCCTCAAATGCGGTAGATTGTGGGTTCTAATCCTGGTCGTGTCAAATCAAAGACCATAACATCGGTATTTGCTACTTTTCTGCTAAGCACGCAGCATTAAGGAGAAAGAACAAAGACTGCTTGCTTCGGACAATAACCCATTCATTCACTTAAAATCAGTTTAACATTGTTCTTGAATCTTTGTATCCCAGAATTCATCATTATTGGCAGGATGCACTATCATATATCACCTGTAAATACAGAACAATATGACTTCTAAATAAAAGTTGTCAATCTATTATAAACATTCCTAATAAGTATGCATATATCTATATTTCTTAACGTCAAGGAAGCAGTATTCCGAATGAATAAAAGTTCAACACTAAAACAAACTATATAAAAATATTTTCCCTAATTCTATTCATTTAGAAACGTAATACTAGTATATGAGAGTGAATCCAACAGATATCATTTTCAAAGTTCGATATATATATATATCCTAAAAGAACAGTTATTTAAATATCAAAGGGGGTGTATATGTTTTTTAAAACAATTATCTGTGTTATAGATGAAATACCTTAACCTAAAAGATGCACAAAAAACCAAACAAACAAACAAACAAACAAACAAATAAATAAATAAATAAATGAACAACAAAGTAAATAAATGAACAAAAAAATAATCTAACCCTACAAGTTTCAGCAAGTAGCTTTGTTAAAATTTTCAGATAAAATACTGATATTACAGGTAAAAAAATAATCTGAATTGTGCTTCGTATGAAAAACAATTCTGGCTTCCGGGGAACTATAGCTCCTCCCCTAAAAGTTAAATAGTCTGACCTCGAGATATGCACTTTAAGGTATGTGAACAAATGGCTATACAAATAGAGTGATATTTGTCTTCGTTTGACCGCAAGGCTATAAATATCACGATTCTAGTGTGTTATTAATTTGTCTCTTATTTGTTACAACAGTTGTACCGGAGATATCTTTGCTATATTTATTTATTCACATATGAAATAGTCAAAACAAGGTTAACCGCATCGGTGGTGTAATGATTAGTGTAGTCGTCTCGTTTGCGCTAGATCGTGTATTCGTAGCATTGTATGCATCATTCAGTGGTCACATAAAACACCGGTTGGCTCGGAATCAGGATGATGATGATGATGCGTGGTATCTTTTCTTGTAATACACCCACAATCATAGTTCACTGGCGGTAAGCTGATCGTGGTAACTGCAGTTACGACAATCACAACATGGCGGAGGTAGAAATAGGTAAGATCGTTTTATGCTAATTTCTCCATTCTAACGTGTTGTTGTCAAGAATTACTCAGCCGCAAGATTGATCGTAACTCCAAAAGAAGATAATCTATTTTTATATATTATAATTTATTGAGTTACGATTATCTTCCTTAAATTTCCGACGGCTATTATCTTGGCAACTAGACCACATATGGTATCAAGAACACACACATACAACAAAATCGTACAGATCAACCTTGCGGCTGAGTAATTCTTGACAACAACACGTTAGAATGGAGAAACTAGCAGAAAACGATCTTACCTATTTCTACCTCCGCCATGTTGTGATCGTCGTAACTGCAGGTTTGGCGCTTTAAAATCTGATTCAACCCACCATTTCTTTAGAAATGCCTGTACCAAGTCAGGATCATTACGGTTTTCACAGTTTTCCGGTTGTTGACTGATTTTGTCTGTTTATATACTTATGAGTTTTGACTTTCCCCTTGTAAGATTGTTCGGAGTTCGGTAATTGTGTTATTACCCTTATTTAATGCCAGTGATAGTTGCATTTTTGAGTTGCTAGCTCAGTCCTCATCCACATGTACAGGTAGACATATTTCCGCGGTCACATCGTGACTTCTAGCCAGCCATTCTTTCCATTTGCTCCACGCTATTGTGTGCTTAGAACAGTGCCGATTTAGATAAAGAGAGGTCCTAGGCTATTCCACTTGTGAAGTATGTTTAATCAATTTCAATAAAGGCAAAGATGTTTAAAATTCTGCAATATTCCGAAATGGAGTGCAACTGTGTAAAGAAAATTACTGAAGGATTGTTTAGAAAGTACAGAACGTTATGACAGTATAAGTGTGAAAGTCCAATAACAGTGTTAAAAATATTATACACCTTGGTCGGAGGACCCCTAAATTTTGAGGCCCTAGGCTTCAGCCTGTCGAGCCTATAGGTAAATCCGGCACTGGCTTAGACAGGTCAAGCCACACTAGTGGCACACGTCGTGCTACCAACATTTAAAATCTAAAAAATAGTCTTGAATGAGCAAGTGTATTGTGATAAGGGAAATCGATCTTACAATCAATTCGTGTTTGCGACTAAAAACCTTTTGAAGGGCGAACAACCGGAGGTACAGAGAATTTTGATTAATGACTACAACATTTTAATTAAAAAAAATCTTGTATAGAAAATCACGATTCAACCACATTTATGGATAAGGTAAATTTCGGTAAAATATTATTACGTTAAGATGTTAGCGTAAAATCCTGTTCAAAAAAATATATATCCTGTATCGTGCCGTGAGTGAATAAATTTGATTATTTCCTTGTCTTCTAGGCAATTGCACATTCTTTTCTTCTACTAACGAATCAATTAAATGACTACCTTTACATGATGGTTATCAGAGCGATAATGCAAAGGTAGTCACTTTATTGATTGTTTATGTCAATTGTTATCATATACATGTATCTGTATTCTCTAAAAGTACATGTATGAAGTCAGGAAAGGGATCACCCATGTATTGGTGTGTTAGGGGTCATGTGTATGTGTGTTAGGGGTCATGTATATGTGTGTTAGGGGTCATGTGTATGTGTGCTAGGGGTCATGTGTATAGGTGTGTTAGGGGTCATGTGTATTGGTGTGTTAGGGGTCATGTGTATGTGTGTTGGGGTCATGTATATGTGTGTTAGGGGTCATGTGTATGTGTGTTAGGGGTCATGTGTATGTGTGTTAGAGGTATCGGTTTTGCCTCTGTTTCTAAGATTTTTCTATTGGGTTTTGTGATTGTAAAATAAAACCAGCTGAGTGACGATTAAGACCTATTAAATAATAAAACATTGCATATAACAGAATGGAAGGACAGACAATATAATAACAAAATCAATAAGCCAACACATAAACAATGACTAGCACAAAATTACACAGAAAACTAAAAATTGAGCAACACGAACCCCAATACTACCCGACGGTGAATTCAGGTGTTCCAACGAACCCCAATACTACCCGACGGTGAATTCAGGTGTTCCAACGAACCCCAATACTACCCGACGGTGAATTCAGGTGTTCCAACGAACCCCAATACTACCCGACGGTGAATTCAGGTGTTCCAACGAACCCCAATACTACCCGACGGTGAATTCAGGTGTTCCAACGAACCCCAATACTACACGACGGTGAATTCAGGTGTTCCAACGAACCCCAATACTACCCGACGGTGAATTCAGGTGTTCCAACGAACCCCAATACTACCCGACGGTGAATTCAGGTGTTCCAATGAACCCCAATGCTACCCGACGGTGAATTCAGGTGTTCCAACGAACCCCAATACTACCCGACGGTGAATTCAGGTGTTCCAACGAACCCCAATACTACCCGACGGTGAATTCAGGTGTTCCAACGAACCCCAATACTACCCGATGGTGAATTCAGGTGTTCCAACGAACTCCCATACTACACGACGGTGAATTCAGGTGTTCCAACGAACCCCAATACTACCCGACGGTGAATTCAGGTGTTCCAGAAGGATCAGCAGCTCCTAACTAATAGTGACATCTTTCGTGTTATTCAGGTAAAAAGGGGTTATATGTCATATTGTGGGATAAGTGATGAACAAAGGAAGGACGGGATTTGTGATACAGCTATTCCAGAGCGAACTCAAGACTTCATGTTGACAATTTAAGCTCCGGAATATCGTATTAATTGGGATGTTACTTCAGCTAGTTCATAGAACATTTAGGTCAATATATGAATAGTGGGTTTTGTCATTTTCATAACAGAAAGTAAAGATGCAAATAAACGTTAGAGGCAACCTAAGGGGAAAATCAAGAATGGACAATCCAGAGATACAATCAACAGTGAGCATGAGACAAAGAGCGAACACAAAACCGACACGGAGGAATACAAATATGTACCACACAGATCCCATCACATCAGCAGCTTCGTCCTAGAATAACATATTAGTAGTGAAAATTAAGTCCGTACGCTGGTAATGGAATAATGCTGCTGATGAATGGGAAGTTGGCTGTCGAAAACGTGAAGGTTTTAATCTTCTTCCGTTGTTGATTTCAAGGTAAGATCAGCGTTGATAGAATTCTTTGCTTCAACCTCATTTGGATAGATAAAATGCAGATACTCACCAAATCGGGGATTTTTCAGTGACATCACCTATATAGCGGAAACTAGGATTACAGGTTTTGGGCAATAAACAAACGTTATAGAATAACGAAGGGGCAATACAAAATTGATAATCCAGAGAAAATGGCAACATAAGGTACACAAGAAAAAGAAAAAGAAAACAAAAACACAGCAAAATATGTGTTGGACAGCACTAGACACAAACAAACACAAATAGCACATATTTTGTAGTCGCATCACTAGCAATAACATATCATGGGATGCACATTTTTTAGATTACGTGATTTATTTTCAATATGTGTTTGTAGTGTGATTTGCTTCATATTACAAGGCGAAACAATGTTGTCAAAATAGTCAAATATCTTAAAGTATTTCAGTTTACTACGTTAAGGGAGATAACTGTCATTTGAATTGTGAACTGCAAAATGATGTATCTTAAAACAGACATACGTCTATGTCTAGTGTGAAAAGCAACTTTTATTAACTTTGTTTTATAATTACATTCTTTTATTTAGAAAGGGTGAAATATAACAGTCCTAACTCATCTCCGAAACAGATTTGAACTCTGCCACTCTATATTGAAGTGCAACCACAAAGCCAGCAAACTGAAAGCTCTTTCTGTGACGTTTCTATTGGATTGTGGAACTGTTCCGACAAGTGTAGTATTTTATGTTTTAGATTACGTCATGGTGGAGAACATAGTTAACCACAACACGAAGCACTTCAAGTTAATGGATATGTAACTCTTGACATGGAATACATACACATATATACAGTCCGACAAAAGTTAAGCACCACCTGACTTGTTTCAATAATATCTTTTCTAATAATGAACTTATTTCAAATCGGTTTGCTGTTTTCGTTACCTGTACACACATACTTACTTACCTGGGAAACAGGTTATTGATCGATTTTTATTTATGTGTATATGACAGGGTGTGTAAAGTGCCACGTGTACTTTTCACCATTTGTGTTTGCGAACGAAAGCTGATTTTTTTTGTGTAGAGTTTTAAGTTTCATTTTCTATTGGTTTGGTATGGTGCGGCGAAAATTAACCATACCAGAAAGATGGCAAGCTGTTGGCATGCATAACGGTGGTTTTAGCCATAGAAGGGTAGCAGACCACTTCAGGGTTAACCATTCCATCATTGTACGACTGATACAGCGTTTTCGTCAAACGGGGAATGTTACTGACCCTCCACGTGCAGGTAGACCTCGCAAAACGACGCCGAGAGAGGACCTGCTCATATCCAGACGGGCGCGGCAACGGCCGTTCAGTACAGCTGGTGCACTTCGTGGTAATTTAGCGTTTGGGGGCCACATTAGCACACGCACTGTAATCAGACGCCTCCACCATCAGGGAATGCGAGCGCGATGACCCATAACACGTCCACAGTTGACATTACGTCATCGCCATGCTCGATTTGACTGTTCACATGATCATTTGGGGTGCACTATTCGCACATGGAGACGGGTCCACTGGTCTGATGAAAGTCGTTTTTTGTTACGCCCTACCGACGGTCGTGCAAGGGTTTGGCGCCAACGAAACACTTCATTTCAGGACAACCACATTTTGGGCACAACTGCTTTTGGGGGTGGGGGTGTAACTGTCTGGGGTTGTTTTTCCTTTGACTCTAAGTTGGACTTGTACGTTCTTGATGGTAATCTGACAGTCCAACAATACCGTGACAATGTGCTCGCTCCACGCGTAGTCCCCCATTTCGACAATCATGCGTTGGCTGACAGGCCAATGTTCATGGACGACAACGCTAGGCCACATAGAGCCCGAATTGTACAACATTTGTTTTACAGCAAGAGGCTGTTCAGACAATTCCATGGCCTGCGATGTCGCCAGACATGAACCCTATAGAGCATGTATGGGACTTTATTGGCCGAAAAATGTCAAAATATTGACGAATTAAGAACTGCTATCTTACAGGAGTGGCAACAGTCCCCCCAAGAACGGCTTAGGCGTCTTGTGCAAAGCATGACGAGGCGTGTTACAGAACTTCACAATAAAAGCGGTGGATATACTCGTTATTGATTGTTATGCCTTACACATACGCACAATCGATGCATTTAAAAGTTCTTAAAATCTGAAGACTCTGCATTTTAATGCAATGTTAGAAACCTCCATCAAAGACAAACTGGTTTTACGTTTTTCCAGCGCCTGTTTTGAAACCCATTTTTGCCACGTCATAGTTACGTCTTTGAGGATGATAAATACTTGGTAGATTGGTAATTTTAGAGCCCTTGGTGTAGTCTTTTAAGAAGTGGAAGAAAAATGGTGATATCTATTTTATTGTTTTAACAGTATTGATGTAAAAAAATATATCGATAAAAATATAGGGTGGTGCTTAACTTTTGTCGGAGTGTATATATATAGATTGGAGAGTTGTAAACGGGTTAGGGTTATGGTGTTTAACGCCACTTCCAACACTATTTCAGTTTTATTGGTGCAGGAAACCGGAGTACCCGGAGAAAGTTACTGACAAACTTTGTCACATAATGTTGTATGGAGTACACCTCGCAATGAAAGGGATTCGAGTTGTAAACGGACAAAGTTTTTAATATCAATTTAAAGACAAAATCTACCCAATGTGAATAATTGTAATAATTACAAATTGCAGGGCAACTTTCAGGGACCGACCATTTTAATAGGATCAGGTTATTTTTGGACATGAAAAATAAGTATTTTTTCTTCAAATTGTACAAAAATTTCTTGTTGAAAACTGTCGGGTCAGATTATTAATTTTTTACATCTTTCAGATTAAGGTTTACTAGATATATTCCTTATCGATATTTACAGTTCACTAAATTGTGTAATTATTGTTAAAACTAAGGTTCTCCTCCACCAGGCAGAGGTGACATTAGCCGGTTTTTTTGCTGTCCTGTTTGTGCCCTTTGGTTTTCCTGCTCCCAAAGACTTTTAGATTATTTGGCTTTCAAATATTTTGAACGTACCTGATGAAGATTATTCAAGGAACGCGTCGTGCGCACTAAATTTGATATCTCCGTTTTTATTGCTTTATATAAAAATACATAGCCCCGACCGAACAGTTAATCTATACAAGACGCGATACTGGTTACTATATATATTAAGAAATTCTACACTTCCCTCTCGAAAAATTATAATTTTAGCTGTCCACTACATTGAACAGTCCACTATGTCTTGTGTGTGTTTCTTCTGGTTTTCGTCAAGTAAAAATTGAGGGGACAAGACTTTTCTTTCATTGAGTTAGACAAACAATGAGGCGAACACTTCTTTTCTTCTGAATGTGCATCACCAGGTCTTAGATACTGTTTTGACGTGAGAGGAGGATTGGGACCCCGTTAACTAGTTTAACCCTGCCACATCTTTGTGCCTGTGCGCAGCCAGGACCTGAGATTCCAACGTCATATGTCATGCTCTATGTTTGTGTGCAGTGAGTTCAGTTATGATGAGAGGCGATTGTTCGCGTTGTTGATATTGGTGGAATTATTGATCATCACTGACTTGCGGCAAGTCGGTGATTTTCTGCGAGTACTCCGGTTTCCTCCACCAATAAAACTGACCGCCACGTTATAGCTGAAATATTGTTGAAAGTGGCGTTAAACACAATACAATCAAACCAAAACAAACTTGATCATCCATCTTTAAACTTTCCTTTCATAATGAAAGTCCCCCCCACCATAAGTGCAAGTTATCTTGGTACATAAATAGATATTGTACGTGACAGACACTCTAATGACAGGAGGTTGATTTGGTGGTGACACAAGACATTATAATAAAAGGAGGAGTCTATATAAACTATATTAGTCTTATACGTGTGGTGTCATTTGCCGAAAACCAAATTGAGGACCGTCGTGGTCATGATCATATGGTAATTTGATTTACAAAGAACTATGCGATCAGTGCCTATAACCACTGAAGTTGTGAGTTTGAATCCTGCTCAGGCGAGGTGTACTCGATACAGCATTATGCAATAAAATCTGTCAGTGACTTGCGACAGGTCGGTGGTTTTCTATGGGTACTCCGGTTTCCTCCACTGACCGCCACGATATAACTGAAATAGTGTTGAAAGCGGTGTTACATACCCTAACCCTAACCCTAATCCGAAAATCAACTTTAATTTGAGTAGTCAGCTGAAAAAAAAGATGTAAAATGAAAATTTATAATTTCTATATTTGAAAGTTGTAAGAGAGTTAGGTAAAAACCCGAGGAGTTTGATAATGCTTCACCAATAGCAAGTAGTTGGACAAGTGAAATTCTGGGTGGCGGGGCCCAATTTGTTGTGATATCACGAGTAGTTGGACAAGTGAAATTCTAGGTGATGGGGGTCAATTTGTTGTGTTTTTATTGGTATGGTAGCAACAGGTGACAGCTTTATTGCTCTATGTGTCTACATTAAGCGTACGGACCTACAGCAATGGGTCAAATGTCTTTCCACACTCAAATAATTTTCCATAACTTTCATAAAAAATATATGATGAGGTCATTTCATTAAATAATTCTAAGCTTGGTGATTCTGTTGATCGGGTCTATGCTATTAAGCTTGAAATAAAGGATAATACATATACAACTAGATCTGCATCATACATGGACATACACCTCGAAATTGAAATTGAGGATCGGTTAAGAGCTAAACTATACGACAAAAGAGATGATTTCAATTTCCCCATTGTGAACTTTCCATTTATGTGTAGCAACATTCCAGCAGCACCCGTATTTGTAGTATATATCTCACAGTTGATCTGATATTCCAGAGCATGTGGTTCTTATCATGATTTTTTTGATAGAGAGTTGTTGGTAACACGGAAGTTACTGAACCAAGGGTTCCTAGTGATTAAGTTGAAGTCATCACTTCGAACGTTTTACGGTCGCCACCATGACTTGGTTAACCATTACGGAGTATCTGTGTCACATGACCATGGCTATGTTCCATTTGTGGTAATCATAATCCTGTCCTTTCCTCATCAATGGTTTATCATCGGGTTTGTGATAAGAGTAATACGGCGATTATCTAAGAAATAAATCATGGAAGCCAGAATGTGTTGGGAGTTTTAACATGGATTGGCGGATATTAGTATTTTATCCCGAACCAGAAGCGTAGGATAAAATTTACTAAAATCCGCCAATCCATGTTAAAACTCAAAACACATTCTGGCTTCCATGATTTATTTCGATTCTGATATGTCTTAGAGTACAAATACGGTAGTATACTTTGATTGGAATACGGTAATTTATATTTACGTTTGCGGAAAATGTCGCACACAATTTATGCTCCCAATGGAAAAGTCAATCACATTCACCGGCGCAAGTGCTAATGAGATTATACCGAATGGATTACTCGCTCGTTTGTTAACAAAGCGAAAGAAGGAGGTTCTGTTAGAATATTATATAATCAATATTTAATCCCAACATATTCATGACCTCTTTATTCTGATCATCAACTATCCAAAGACCATTAATTTTGTGCTAGCTCACTGAAACAGCAGTACGCGGATAAACATCTCGTCCCACACGGACACTTTATCCTGATTCCGAGCCAACCAATCTTTGCTCTTTCTCCTTAATGCTGCGTGCTTAGGGGAGAAGCAACAAATACCAATTTTATATAATCTTTGGTTTGACCCGATCGGGAACTCGAACCCACAATATCCGCACTCGAGAAGACCCCGCTAACCATTACACCACCGATGCGGTTTAGAAGAAATTTAAAAAAAAATCATCTTGTTTTATTGTTTGTAAATCATAATTTGATTATCAGTTTTGTTAACATTTACTGTCCAGGAAAAAAAGCCCCACGTCGTATTGTCTTGTTTTAGGTGGTATTCATAGTAAATGACATGACAACATAATTGCCACCATCATATTTTGACAAATTTAATGGAGTGAGTGATTGATTGTTGTTTAACTCCGAATTGGTAATGCATCAACTCTATCATGGCGAGAACAAGATACATCCGCTCAGTAGTTAATGCTTCGGTACTGCCATGGTTAACTAGATTTATTATTTCTTTATCAAAATGTACAGTTCCAAAATCATGTAATTATTATTAAAACTAAGGTTCTCTCCCCTCTCAAGCATTGGTGACCTTGACAGATTTTTGCTATTCTGTTTAGGCCCTTCGGTTTTCTGGCTCACATAAGCTTTTTAAATTATTTGACTTTCCAATAATTTGATTTTTGATTGATTTTGATTGTGTTTAACGCCACCTTCAGCAATATTTCAGCTATCTCATGGCGACCAGTATTAGTGGTGAAGAAGTTGGAGTACCCGAAGAGAACCACCGACCATGGGCAAGCATCTGGTAAACTTTATCACTTGCGGCTGCGAGTCGAGTGGACATTTTGTTGTAATTTACAAAGCCGGGCGCGAACCGACGCCGTATTGGTGATAGGCTTGTATGAGTTGTTAAGTAATCCAACTACCTAACTTATTGAGCCATCCGGGCCCTTCCATTAATTTGACATTGAGCTGACCGGATGAAGGTTATTCCTGAAACGCGTCGTGCGCACTGAATAACATATCTACGTTTTTATTCAATTCGAAGAGATGATAATGATGCCCTCTTTGTACTAGACCGATACACTTAGTTGGATTTACATAATGAACCAACAATGTGTGTGTAGAACATATCGCCCTACTCCGACACATTACCCGAACTCCGACCAACCAGTCGTTGCACTTTCTCCTTAATCCTGCGTGCTTAGCAGAGAAGCAACAAATACCTATTTCATAGTCTTTGATTTGAGCCGATCGGGCTCGAACCCAAGATCTACTGCACTAAAGGCGAGCACGCTAACCAATGCACCACCGATACGGTTTACATTTACTGGATAATTTGTACATGATTGTCAATTAATCGTATTCATCTTCTAATAGTCAAATACATTCGAAGTCTGAAAGTTGTTTTCTTTGATAACTCGAACTAAAACTAAAGACCCTCCCCTGTAGTAATAATAACTTCTATTTACCTCCCATAACTCGAATACCCGGTAATTTCGAATCAAATTCGTCAGTCTAATTAACTTTGACATAGTGAAGCTCGAACTCACATGTAATGATTTTAGTAAACATAATAAATTCATGTACAGTTTCTAGGATTTACCATTACATAGTGTCTAATCGCTCCAAAATAGAGGAAGAACTTTGCTTCGGTCTTCTCGGTTTTGTGTCCCATATTTGCGACAATAACGCAAAAGATCAGTACAACAACGTAGTTAAAACGATAGTGAAAGACAGTAATTTATATAATATAATATCATATACTTTTTTAAAACATGAAAGGTTCGTTTATTGTGTTAATAGATTTAGATGTACCGAATGATTTATAAGTGTCACTGACGTATTCTGTGTTACCAACGGAAGGGTCAACTCGATCGAACATAGATGGCGGTTCACGGACAAAATTCTGTTCAATTGCAATTGATTGCGGTGCTGGATCCGACGGAACGTATCGAGATTTACTTTCAAAACGATATTTGAGTGGTTGTTTGATCACAGGCTGTTCTACATACATTTTGCGTTCTGGTGTGGTTAAGCTGGAGATTCCTAGCATTTCAAGATTTGGGGGAATTTCGTGTTGTTTTGATTTACTATTGCTAAACCGGTCTAGACGAACGCGGGAAAGAAGTCCCTGTGTTGGTATGGCATCACGTGTCATTTGTGCAGAACGGTCACGCCCTCTGTATAATTGAGATTCAAATGGATAATTGTCTACCGCTGACTGTAAGTTATCAACTGTTCTATATCTCGGACGTGTTGGTTCAGCTAGTCCGCTGACAACGGACCCACTACCGGTAAGATCTGTCATCTGTGTATTTCTTCTTGAAGGCACACGATTATCAAATTCATTATTTATATTTGGGGCTGAATTCTTAGGATAAACAAAGAACGCCAATTTGGCAGCACCACCTTCATTTACACGTAAATGTTTAGAATTTACTCTCTGACTCTGAATTTGATCAGCGGTAATGGTGTCTGCTTTCATTGAACCAGTTCTAATGTCACCAGCTGATATATCATTTGCTTGCAAAAGTCCTAACTCGGACGGCTGCTGCTCATACATTGATTGGGACTCTAGAGGCTGCAACGAAAGGTCCCTGGCATCTAACATCGATCGGTCTCTCATAGCAACTGGTGCTACTGCTTCTCTAAAACCAATATTATCTAGTTTTCTTCTGGATTTTCTTTTACGAGATCTTAATAATCCTTGTGGATTACCTTGCAGGGTATCTAAATTTCTCACTGCGCTATTTTCGTTTGGTGACACAAGTTTATCAATAATTGAATAACGAGGCGATTGTATGTCACCGAGTCCTCCTCTCCTTCTGTCATTTATTTCAAAAGGAGGTCGTCTATTTTGTAAAGAATTAGGATCCTTGTCTTCTGCTGGCAAGTGAATATTGATACGTACAGGCTGTTTGTCTGGCTGAATCAGTGCCTTAGGTCGTCTTTCTGCTGGTCGCTCTTCAAATGATCTAGATTCAACTCTTGGTTGAGGGCGCCTGCGGAGTGCTGTTACCACAATTGTGTCTGATATGATAGTGTCACCTTTGATACGATCCGCTTTAACCCTTCTTGCATTTAGCGTTCCAGCTTTTAACTGCTTTGCTTTAATTTGTTTAGCTTTCAATAGACCATCTGCAGAACCGTTGTCATTCCTTCGTCGCTTCCTCTTCCTACGTCGAGAAGAAAATTCATCAGTGCTACGTTTCGTAATCCAATGGTTAGACCCCAGTGTGCTCAGCGGTACAATATTAACAGATATTGGAACCAACGTCCTATTTCTCAGTTCAAACACTCTTTCCAGAGCCATAGCGGCATCACGACCCGATTGTTGAACTGCACCATATGCGCCTGAAATACATAACACATATGTCTTGATGTTCCATGCTTAATTCAACTGACATTGATATGACTATCCAATATTTAATATAGTTGTAAAACCATGTTAGTCATTTACCTCTGATTACGTTCGGTGATTGACTATAGGTATCAGTATAACTGTAAAACCGTGTTAGTATTTAAGCACATTTCATGTTCTGTGATTTACTATAGGTAGTAAGGGGCCGTCGTAGTCGTGATAGTATGGTAGTTGGATATACAACTACCTATGCAATCAGCGTATATCACCAGTAATGAATGCCGCTCAGGCGAGGTGTACTCAATACAACATTATGTGATAAAGTTAGTCAGTGACTTGCGACAGGTCGGTGGTTTTCTCCTGGTACTCTGGTTTCCTCCACCAATAACACTTACCGCCACGATATAGCTGAAATATTGTTGAAAGTGGCGCTAAACACCATAATCCCAACCCTAACCCAATATTTAGCATAATTGCAAAACCCTGTTAGTCTTTTACCACAGACAATGTTCGGTGATTTACTATAGGTAGCATTATAACTGTAAAGCTCTGTTGGTGTTAGGCAGGGATTTATTATTAACGCCAAAATGAGCACATCTTCAGATATATCTTGGCGAGAACAATTTGCATTCAATGAAATGATGATGGTGATGATGATGATGGCCGCTTTGTATTTCACCAACACGCTTACTTGGATTTTAATAGTCCTAGCTAACAGTCCGCGGGTAGGCATGTCATCTCATCCCGACAAATTATCATCATCCCGGCGAACAAGCCTTTGCTCTTACTCTTTAATGCATGGAATACCAATTGCATAGTCTTTGGTTCGACCGAACAGGGGCTCGAACCCACGATCAACGGTACTCGAGGCGAGCACTCTAACCATTACACAACCGATGCAGTTATCATGTACAAAGAATGGGTGACAATGGAAAGACAAAAAAAAACAAAAAAAACCCCACAAACCCCCACAACATTACCGAATGAATATAACATTGTACAACATCACAATCCAGATAGAATAGACAAAAAATTTAAGGAATAGTCAATTCATTTTTTAATCTCAAAATGGAAAAAAAAGTTATTTAATGAAACATGGCATAGGATAGATTTTTTTTTTTTAATCTAAAAAAAAAAAAAAATCGCTACTGAATCATGATACAAAAAATTATTACAGTATATCGTATAACTCATATACAATGTATACATAATATATTTGTTTTGGATAGAGCACGCATCCACAGAGGTGTGGAGACGGAAGGAAAGTAGCGTATATGTCCCCTCTTTCAAAACTATGTTATTGCCTTCCCCACTTTTGGGGCAAATGTTTAGAAAAAGTTTAATTGGAAGTCTGGAATACAACAATAAGTCAAGAGATAAAAGGGCATGTTGGCAGCCAAATAATGTTTATCTTTATTTCTATATTGCTTGTCAGTTTTAAAAGCTTCCCACCGGAAAGTAATGTTTGACCCCCCCCCCCCCCCTTTCCAACACACACACACTTTCGAATCTGATTGAATTGTATAATAACGATGCCTATGAGGGTTAGGGTTGTCGTGTTTCAACATTATTTCAGTTATATTATTATATCATGGCGGTCAGCTTTGTTGGTGGAGGAAACCGTCGCAAGTCACTGAGAAACTTTATCACATTATGTTGTCTCACGACGCCTATGAAGTTATTATGTATATATGAACATATACATCAGACTGACAATGCCGGTTCATTTGTTTTGATGTCAAAAAGGAGCAAAATACTATTAAACAAGATGGAGTCTAACACGATTGTCAAAATACCTCCATTAAGTCTGAAGTTGACAAATAATTGTATCATAAAGAATGATAATAGCATTTGGTTTATACGTACATACATTGTATCATATATATATATATATGCATTTACCATGTCATATTTGATAGGAGTCAGCAAAAGGGATATTAAATTCTCCGTTTCTGTGTGTGACCTCTCCGAATAATTATACGTATGGGACTTTAAAGATATTTATATTATTGAACTGGCTGTACCAAGCCTGGAAATGGCCAGGGTCGTCAGCATTTTTGAAAGTCACAAATAAAAAGAACCTCGTTTTTGGAATCAATGATATTTATTTTCAAGAAAAATGGATATCCGATATTTATAATTATTCTAAAGGTATAATTTATAGATTATTGAAAAAACATTTTGAATTTAAATAACGCTAAGATAAAGCTGAAATACTGCCTAAACACCAATCACCCAATCAATTAATTTGTAAATTTTATCAGGACATGCAACAATAGACTGCCAATTCAAATATGACGTTGGCAATGTATTGAAAAAAAAAAAAATCATAAAAGTTGAAAATGATGTAATGTAACAGAAATAGGCGACGTACACAAATGTAGTGTGAGGGTTTAACGTCCGGCTCACCTGTTAAGGTATTGCAGACACAAATGTATACCACTATTATATTTCAATATCCAACATTGAAAAACAAGATAAAACAATTTTTAGGCAAAATATAGAAATAATATTTTAATATTTGTTAATCGATTAAATTATAAAAATAAACCTAAAAAAAAAACTAAAAAAACTTTGTAAATTAATCAGAATAGTTTTAGTAAAAGCGTTTCTTCCAGGTTAAACACCTGTCTCTTGGAACATTGGGTGATGATTAATATTTTTGATAATAATGCATTTACTTGTTTTCATTTATCTTGTCATGTAATACTGAATGTGATTTATGGGTTGTATTCTCTCTGTACCATTTAATATTGTCATTTGCTATGGGTGATGAGAAAAAAAATTCTTCCACATGGGAAGTTTGTTTTGACAAATGGCTCATTTTTAATATTTATATGACAGGAAACAAACGTTAGCTATTTAATAGCGTGATTTAACGTGTGTAAATATCTAAATATACATTTTATATACAGATAAACCAACATGTGACAAAACGTTATAAATTAAGCAAAACGTCATAACAAAATAGACCGAGATAAAAGTGCCTTATTTAACCCACAATTGTGACTGACTTTTCTAACATAATCTTGGTGGTCCGTTTCATCAGAAACTGGTCCCTTTTAAATATATTTTACAATTTAAGTGAGCCAAATATTGCCGGAAAATGCTTGTTTTCGTAACAAAAATGTCCGCTCTATTGATATGCCAATCTGTGCTAGATTGGTAATGTGATCTGTGGGTCATACATTGCCCCCCGCCCCCATCATTATACATACTTTATCTTTTCACACGATTTTGTAGAGTTGGTAGATGCATACAAAATGCAACAAAGTGTCTAACTGGAATAGGAAACCCCCAAAAAATCATTAGAATCGAAAAAGAAAATAGGAGCGCACAATGAAATGCCTTATGTAAGAATCCATGAAACTGTCATTGAAAACCAGTCACTGGTTTCAAAAATAGCTGGCGTGGGTTTCCTACAATCATATAACAGGAATAACAATGTCCATTGTTTGATATGGGAAATCCCAAAAAACATTACGATCAAAAGTTAAAGTTGGTTTGTTAATAGTGCTTAACGCCACTTTCAACAATATTTCAGTTATATCGTGGTAGCAAAAAATAGGAGGCGCACAAGGCCATGAATTACTAATGAAATCCAGGAAGTTTAATTGAATTCCAATAGCTGGTTGCAGATCAAGGTGCAAACAAACAATTAAATGTGCAGAAAGACGAGCGGAACTCCTGAATACTATAACCCTCCTTCCTCCTCCCTCCTTCACTCAACACATACATATATAAACACACATCGTAAACAGAGAGAATGAAAAAAAATAAAAAACATATCCTGCGTTTTACCCGTTATTCTGTATGTTAAACAGTTTGTCCAGATCTATTCGGAAGTTCATTTATATACTCTGCATAAAAGGAAACGCATAGGTCCGATTAATTTTTAAAATAAAGTTGACAATAAATAAATGAATATTAAAGAATTAAACATTTAAAAATATAGAATGCCGGTACGAAAAATTTGGTAACTCAAGACCTTAAAATGAAGGTTGCAGTTACTTGTTGTTAATTCACCAATGAAACTATCGTGTATAAAACTCGGGTGTTAAATAGTCAATTGTCATTGCTGTGAAATGCCACTATGCCAATATTAGACCCTTTTCCACGTAACAACGTCATCTGCCATCTACAGGCTGGACAAACTCACATTGAAGTCGCCCGACAATTCAACGTTTATCAGAGCACAATTTCACGTCTTTGGCAGAGATTTAATCAAACTGGATCAGCTCAAGATAGCTTAGAAGAGGTAGGTCACACATCATTACTACAGCACAACATCGATATATCCGGGCGTTCCATCTACGTAATCGATCAATCATTGCTGCTGACATCCCAGGTTTACGGAAAAGTTTTGTCCCGACAGTCCATAACAGGGTTCTCCAACGCGGAATTCGGCCAAGAAGCGCTTATGTTGGAGCAGTTTTGACCCAGGGAAACGCTAAGCTACGCTCAATCACTGGGCGTAGCCAGTCAATCATTGCAACATGAATGGCAAATCATACCATAGGTCCGAATACAAATTTGATTTGATCCATGCCAAGGAGATGCAGAACAGTGTTAGCCGCACATGGTGGTCACAATAAAAACTGGAAATTGACCCAAATTATCTTATGCGACTGTTTTTTTCCCAAATCTTTGTTCAGTATCATATATTACATTCGTATGTGAAATATTAGCTCAACATACCAAAGAATTAATGTGCAAAAATCGATTTGAAGTACACAGAATAAAATTTTGAATAACAATTATTATGCGCTCCTTTTTTGCAGAGTATATAAAAAGCGTACCTGATGATAGTTATTCCAGAAACGCGTCGTGTGGACTAAATTTGAAAATCTCTGTTTTATAATATAATATTGCACGATATAATAATATTTTTCCGATGAAATACACATTTCCGATTCATATATCTACATTAAAATGTACGTTTAGCTTTAAAGATAATACATCCTACTTTTCCCAATGTGATTATCCAAAATATTACCCTCAATGTGATAATCCAAAATATTACCCCCAATGTGATTATCCAAAATATTACCCCAAATGTGATAATCCAAAATATTACCTTTAAAATGACGGATAACTAACTTTGAAATAATTAAAATAATTATCAAATGACGAATACACGAAATTGTATAAAATTTGAATGAAATTTGTGAATTTCATAGAATGACCATGCATATTCATATTCGTTATTTTGATAGACATTTGAATATTATAATATTAATATCCTTCGTTACGTGTGATGGTGCGTTTGCAATATTTACCTCCAACAAACAGAATCAATGCCACAGACAAAAAGACGAAACTCTTCATTTTAAACAATTTCACAAGTCGTCCAGTTTGTCACACATCTAGAAAAGAATGTTCGGAACTCACCGGAAGTAGTCCGAACCACTTCACAATACCAATGGATATTAAGTCTAGACCATTATGACAAAATAACTTTTGTATAAATCAAGTATATATCTGTAGATCCTGAATAATTGTTTACCTGAATAGATGACAAATTATGTTATGTATAGGTAAAAATGCTACCTGTATTTATTTCTTTATCATAAATCAATGTTGATTGTCCATTTTGATTGACAGGTAAGTCTAAGACTATAAAATCACACCTTAAGAGCTTTGTCCCAATATATTAATGCATTTATGTAGATTTGTATGGCAATAATCATATGTCAATACTATCCAAATAACACGTTTTCTTGTTTTAAATAGATGATTTTTTTGTCATTATGGTTTGGGCTAAGATTATGGTGTTTAACGCCAGTTTCAGCAATATTTCAGCTATATCGTGGCGGTCAGTTTTATTGGTGGAGGAAACCGGATAACCAGAGAAAACCACCGACCTGTCTCAAGTTACTGACAAACTTTTGTCTTTTAGAGTTGTGTAATGCTCTTAATGGGCAAACGAGCTGTGTAATAAAAAACCTGAATAATTTATGAACTACGTAAAATGTAATCTGACCATAATTCGAAGATTAAAATCCATTCTTGTCTTCCAGGTCTGATCCAACCACTGGTGTATTTCATTGAACTTCTGATGTTCCCATCCCGTCAGTTGTATGTACAGTTACATGTCTGATCAAGATTCTACTTCACGACAGTTATTACTGTTTGAGAAGTAAATAATCACCTCCTTTAGGGAGTTCGTGTCGGTAAGCTCTATTATTATTATTATTATTATTATTATTATTATTATATTATTATTATTGTTCTGGTGGTATGGTTATTTTTGTTTTACATTTTATTCCTATTGTTTAGTCTTATTGGATCGAAGTCTTAATTCGCTATCAACTTTATGGGAGGATTTAAAAAAAATCTTATTAACGCCACTATGTACCACTATGTAGCTGCAATACTGCTAGAGTTGGCGTTAAGCGCCAATCAACCAATCGATCAATCTATCAAATATATGGATAGGTGTACGGAAATTGAAATAACGTATACAAATACGAATAATTAATGCATACAATCGTGTGAATTAATATTACATGGTCACCATCTTTGCTTACCTTGCTTCGTTAAAGTTGCCTCAATGTTTTCAATAACAACTTTCTGTTTTTCTGAGGTATGTTTTTAGTTGAATATGACAATGTTGTCTTATATCGTCTGCTAATCTTTCGGCTTTCATATACCTACCAGTTGATATTAAGAAGAATTATAAGGACGTCCGACCAAGTGCACCCATTTTACACTTCCGCTATAAACAATGGCCGAAAACTCTATCTTGTATCTTCTGTGATACGTGAACAAACACGTGCATTCGAGACGATTGCAATGAAGGATATGTCAATCTGGGTTTTATGCTGCACAAAAAATTAATCTCTCAAATGCACTTTAGTTTTATGCATCGCGGTAAATAATTGAAGTAATCACTTCGAAAGATTTACGGTCGCCACCATGACTTGATTGACCGTTATGGAATATCTGTGTCACAAATGACAACGGATATGTTCCACTTGTCGTAAACACTTCCCGGTCCTTTCCTCATTCATGACTTATCAGGGGGATTGTAACTAGATTAACTGCTACCTCTTCCGGAGCACTTGCGTTCACCCCCGGTTTTTAGTGGGGTTGATGCTACTCGATATTTAGTTTTATGTGTATGTTTTGTAGATCGTTGTTTGTCGTTTTGTCCTTTTTGTTTTGGCCATTGTGTTGTCTGTCCTTCGATTTACGGATTATGATTACCCCTTTGGTATCTTCAAACTCTTCTTTCATTTCCGACCGTGACACAGAGTATAAAGCTATTCAAAATTAACTAAAATCAAATAAGAATAACCATAAAATAAATAAACGGAAATAAAACTAGAGGTACTATTGATTTGTCACAGGTGCCCTGCTGGATTGTTTAGTGAACTAAAACATATGTTTCCCTTTCACTTGTCCCCATGATTCTGTCATTGATAAAAATAACTCATTTGAACTTGACATGTAAGATGCATACGCACGCGACACTCCGCCATGTCCTAATATACATACACAGTATGAAAGCACTGCGCTTTAAGACAAAGCAGTTCTACCCTGGACAAGATTGTATTAAAAGAAGCGAATTCGAAGTAAAACAATATGTCTCCATTCGGTGAAGGACAGATATAACAAGCACAAAATAATAAGAAAAAAATAAACAAAAAGAACAAATTATATAGTTAGTCTGCAATGTTGGTAGATGGTATAGTATACATTTATGCATAATAAATAATGTTGGAACAGTTGATTGATTTATAGTATAGTGGTCGGTCATTTCTGACAAGATTAACCTGACTGTTAAACTAATCATAAAAATCTAAAACTTTAGTGTTTGTGTGACAGTGTTACGGGGTATGAGGAAAATGATCTACTTTCTCCGCTATGACATATAAGCCCTCCGAAAAATGAGTTCGATCGATTTGTGGTACGAATCAAATACGTCACCCTCTTTTAGGACAGGCCGTAACAAGTGTATTGTGTACGGAGAATGTCACTCTCCTAGCACTCATGACAACTTGTAGCTGCTCTTCATGAGCAATAGCTTGTTTGGATTTGTCATTTATGGCCCGTAAAAGGCAACACATGTCGGTATAGCCCAATATATATTCTCTTTTTCCTTGTGGCAATCTAGTTTTCCGCTCACAAGCCAATTCCAGTGCCTCTTATTTACCTACATGATTGTATTTATTTGTTTGTAATGTTTGTCATGGATGTAGATGTTGATTCTTTGATATTAAACAACAATAAATCAATTCATCAATCGTGTGAAGTAATTTTATCAATATTGTGGGATACATTCGACAATTACATGGAGTATATATCTCTTAGTTGATCCGATAAACCAGAGCTTGTGGTTCCTTTCAGGATATCCTGACTAAATGTTGGTACTTACAAGAAAACTACTGAACCAAGGTTTCCTATTGGTCAAGTTGAAATCATCACTTCGAAAAACTATGACTCTTCGTTAACCGTTTCGGAATGTTTGTGTCACTAATGACCACGGATATGTCCCACTTGTCTTAAGCAATTACCGGTCCTGTTCTTATTCTTATTCTTATTCATGACTTATCACCGGGTTTGTATCTAGAGTAACACGGCGAAAGAAACTTGTGGAACTGGAACTGCCTACCCTTCCGGAGCACCTGAATTTCCGTCGGTTTTTAGTGGGATGCGTGTTGTTCGATCTTTAGTTTTATGTGTAATGTATTGCTGATTGATCTTTGACCTTTTTCTTTTGGCATTTATGTTGTCTATTCTTCTTCGCTTTACGGATTTTGATTACCCTTTGGTAACTTCAAACTCTTCTTGTGTAATCATATTTTCTACTGAATTACACGTATTGCTTTGAAAATATTTCATTTTTTTTTATTTCATACATGGATAGCATACCAGTAGAAACCTCGGGGAATAGAAATATGATCTACTTGTCTGTCTTTCTTCGATTTACGGTTCCTGATTACCCCTTTGATATCTTCAAACCTTTCTCAGAGATATGTCTTCTCTGGTTGTGCTGGAATCATCGTATACATGACTCATCATTTGAACGTATGAATGTTAAAAGATGCTGAAAGAAAGGTTTGACTATACCAAAGGGGTAATCAGAAGCGCATATCGAAGAAGAACAGGCAATACAATTGTCAATAGAAAAAGGACAGGCAATACAATGGTCAATAGAAAAAGGAAAGGCAATACAATGGCCAATAGAAAAAGGACATGCAATACAATGGCCAATAGAAAAAGAACAGGCAATACAATGGCCAATAGAAAAATGACATTCAATACAATGCCAATAAAAAAAGGACAGGCAATACAATGGCCAAAAGAAGAAGGACAGGCAATACAATGGCCAATAGAAAAAGGACAGGCAATACAATGGCCAATATAAAAAGGACAGGCAATACAATGGCCAATAGAAAAAGGACGGGCAATACAATGGCCAATAGAAAAAGAACAGGCAATGCAATGGCCAATAGAAAAAGGACAGGCAATACAATGGCCAATAGAAAAAGGACAGGCAATACAATGGCCAATAGAAAAAGGACAGGCAATACAATGGCCAATAGAAAAAGGACAGGCAATGCAATGACCAATAGAAAAAGGACAGGCAATACAATGGCCAATAGAAAAAGGACATAGGGCAAACAATGATCTGCAAAACATTACACAGAAAATTAACATTAGCAAAACGTAATTAAAATCCATATTGAGCTATTGTATTTACTTGGGCATATTACTTTCTATCATATTTGACTAGCGCTGTGAGTCATGAATCCCGCTCATGCGAGGTGTACTCGATACAACATTATGTGATATAGTTTGTCAGTGACATGCGGCAGGTCGATGGTTTTTTTCTGGGTACTCCGGTTTCCTCCACCAATAAAACTGACCGCCACGATATAACTGAAATATTGGTGAAAGTGGCGTTAAACACTATTAACCTATAAATCCCATTCGAAGTGAGGGAGACTTTATATTTCGCTCCGTTTCTTATCATTATATGTAATTTTCAAGTTAAAAGATCAATTATATTTCAAATATGTTAAAGACGAAAGCTCTTTAACCAAATTATTTTATCTTTTCGGATGTACATCGGTATTCATGATTCTATTTCTGTTCGTATATTTGCCACCAGTTAGCGGAACCTTATTTTCCTCTTCATCGTAATATTCGTAATCATGATCATCGTAATATCCATCCTCATCGTCACTGTAATATTCATCATCGTCGTAATACTCATATCCGTCACCTGTAACAGGTCTTTTATTAGAATTAGGTAAATTATGCTTATGATATTTTTCAGTCTGAACCCGGCTGTGTGGTCGTGTATCAATTGGATGTATTTTATTTACTCCTGGCACGGAAGGATGTCTGAAATTTCGTGTCTGATAATGATATCTGTTTCTATTCATGTGATGTTTCAAACCCATATTTTCGCGCCATTTATTTAAATCGTATCTCACGTGATTTAATCTGGCTTTTTTTATTTGGTCGTTATTTGACCTGCCACTCCACATTTTATTATATCTTGTATCGATGCCGTTTACATTCCTAATATTTTCATAAGCGCCATGTTTATTTCTATAATCATCATAATTATCTTCATCGTCAGCATCATCGTAATCCTCATCTACATATTCATAGTCGCTCTCATCTTCATACTCATAATTATCATCGTAATTCTTTTGAAAATGTTTCCTCAATGTTGTAAGCTTTGAAAAATCATCGAGTAGTGTTGATTTAGACGTACCTGTTTCTTGCCGGTTCGGCGTCAACTGATTTCGTTTTGATTTTTGTAAAGGTGATAAAAATAACAGACCTTTGATTCCGCTTGCGCTATTTCGTTCATCCAGACTTTCATGACTTTCGTAAGAAAATTCATCGCCGTCGTAATCATCGTAATCGTTGTAATCATCGTAATCGTCGAAATCATCGGAATCGTCGTAATCATCGGAATCGTCGTAATCATCGGAATCGTCGTAATCATCGGAATCGTCGTAATCATCGGAATAGTCGTAATCATCATAATCACTGCCATGATCAACTTCGTAATCACTATCATCATACTCATAAGAATAATCATCGGTCATATTTAAATGTGAACTAAATTTTGCAGTTTGATGACTCGGGGTATACACCCGTTCCTTCCTATTTAACGAAATGCTGTAAAGGTTAGCTTCAACCCTCGAGTTATTCAATGCATCCTCTGTTTTTGAATAATCAACATAATTATGATCCAATGGGATTGCATCGTCAAGTGCTGTTGTTTGTTCATTTAAAAAATTGGAGCGGTGAATTAAATGTGGGTAGAAACTTGCATTATGTCCAGGACTAGCTTCAAGTGTTGATATTGGTCTAAGGCTTAAATTATCCAATGTTTCTCTTTCAATTAACATATCTGTTGATGATTTTGAATTTGCTAAATCATCCAGTGTATCTTTTTCTATTAATATATCTGTTAATAATCTTGAATTTGATAACTGGGTTACGTTAGGTTTGTCCGTTATTTCAGTATTTTTTGTAGGTGTTTCCGTTGTCATCACATCTTTCCATTGTCTTTCCATATTCGAACGAATAATGGAATGTTGTACATCAGGAATAGGCAAAGGGCTCATGATAATGCGACTATCAGTACTTTTAGTATCAGGTATTGCATTAGAATCGAGCGATGTGACTGTAACCTGCAAACCTGCTTGTGTATTAGGGATACCTGTAGAAAAAGGTGTCGGGTATAATTCACTTGTAGTTCTTACATCTGTATTTGTTCTTTCCGTTGGACGGTTCACATTTATCAATGAATCAGTATCTTGCCATTGTTCATCTTCCTTTAAAGTTTTAGTGTCTTCAAATGGGCCCAAATACGCTGTTTTAAATTTCGATCTACCAATATTACTCATAAGTTGCATTGGTGGTATAGTTAGATCATATTCAGTTCGTTTCTGTGTTGTCATTGGCGGTAAAGTTAGATCATATTCAGTTGTTTTCTGGGTTATCATTGGCGGTATAGTTAGATCATATTCAGTTGTTTTCTTGGTTGTCATTGGCGGTAAAACTAGATCATATTCAGTTGTTTTCTGGGTTGTCATTGGCGATAGAATTTTATCATATTCAGTTGTTTTCTCTGTTGTCGATGGCGATAAACTTAGATAATATTCAGTTGTTTTCTTGGTTGTCAATGGCGGTATAATTAGATCATATTCAATTGTTTTCTTGGTTGTCGATGGCGGTAAATTTAGATCATATTCAGTTGTTTTCTGGGTTATCATTGGCGGTATAGTTAGATCATATTCAGTTGTTTTCTTGGTTGTCATTGGCGGTAAAACTAGATCATATTCAGTTGTTTTCTGGGTTGTCATTGGCGATAGAATTTTATCATATTCAGTTGTTTTCTCTGTTGTCGATGGCGATAAACTTAGATAATATTCAGTTGTTTTCTTGGTTGTCAATGGCGGTATAATTAGATCATATTCAATTGTTTTCTTGGTTGTCGATGGCGGTAAATTTAGATCATATTCGGTTGTTTTCTGGGTTGTCAATGGCGGTATAATTAGATCATATTCAATTATTTTCTCGGTTGTCGATGGCGATAAACTTAGATCATATTCAGTTGCTTTCTGTGTTGTCATTGGCGGTAAAATGTGATCATATTCAGTTGCTTTCTGTGTTGTCGATGGCGGTACAATTATATCATATTCAGTTGTCGTCTGGGTTTTCATTGGCGGTAAACTTAGATCATATTCAGTTGTTCTCTGGGTTGTCGATGGCGGTAATATTAGATCATATTCGGTTGTTTTCTCTGTTGTCATTGGCGGTAAAATTAGATCATATTCGGTTGTTTCCTTTGTTGTCATTAGTGGAAAAATTAGATCATATTCAGTTGTTTTTTGTGTTGTTTTAGGCCTTCCTAAAAATGTAATTGAGTCATGAGTTGTTGGACTCGTGCTTGTTACCAATGGTAATGAATCTTTGACAGCATCACTTGCATTTGGAAAGTTCGATAACTCTTCATTCAAAAGTGTGTTTATAACAGTGATTGACTTTGGATTTGAGGCTACATTAGTAGCTAGACCAAATGGTGCTGACTGCAGGCCATCTAGCGATCTTCTTGGGATAAATTTTGAGTCGGATTTTCTTATCCAATATTTTTCTCGTTTTCGTTTTCTAAAATTTCCATTTTCACCTTTAAATATCGATGCCGCGATACTTAAGTCGTAATCAGCGATATTATTGGTCGTTGCTAATGATGACATATCATTGATGTCAGTGATTACATTTTCAACACCAGTCGATACATCGCGTAAGATTATAACAGTATTTTGTGGCATAGGTGTAAATGAGTTTCTAGCAAAATTTTCGCCGCCAGGAATGGCAGTTGTTGTATCCATTAAATAATTGACCCAACTCGGTAATGCATTATTGGGTTTTGATTGTAGTTGATATAGGGATCGCTCCTGGCGATAATTACCGTTTAATTGTATGTTGTTATCAGCACGATTTCTTGGATAATTTTCAAAAACTTGTCGGAAAGATGGTTGCCCAATAGAATATTTTTTCTTGGAATTTGAATATTTGTTTTCTAAATTCTTCATATTTATTTGATGTATATTGTCTAGTTGAATTTGTCTTTTTGGATCGTCTTTCATTGTCATGAAATCGATGTTGATTTTTCTTTTACGAGCAAAGCTAGCTTTGGTTTTGTATGCGTTGTATAACATTTGAACGTCGTCATTGCTGAATAAAAGTAATGTATTATTTTTGCCGGAAAAATTACCAGCGTTCAACGTTGTGGGAGGAGGATAAATAGAATTGTCCCGTTGTATTATGGGGAAGGCAACAACAGTCACAGCTGAAATAGAAAAAAAGTCATCACATATCACAAAGAGGAGTACAAATAATAATGATAATAATAATAATAATAATAAAAATAATAAAAATAAAAATAATAATAATAATAAAAAAAAAAAAAAAAATAATAATGATAATGATAATAAAAAAAAAAAAAATAATAATAATAAAAATAAAAAAAATAATAATAATAAAAAAAAAATAAATAATAATGATAATAAAAAAAAAAAAAAAAATAATAATAATAATAAAAATAAAAAAAATAATAATAATAAAAAAAAAAAAAAAAAATAATAATAATAATAATAGTATAACAACAATACCCCCCCCCCCCCCCCCCCCCAATAAAGTTTTAGCATTGCAGATTAAGATAAGATACGATAGATAAGTTTTATTTAAAGTCGGCATGTCAAAACAACGAATACAACACAAGCTCTAGTGAGCTTTTGACCGACATAAACAGCACAAAAATAAATAACAGTTAAAAACAACACATATTTGAAATTCATCAAAAATTGCTATAAATGTGGTATAAATAAAACAAAACATCAAACAATTAATGAAGCATGACAGAATGGATGGCAAATTCTGTAATATGTTTGTTTATCTGTTTATTACCAGTTTTTTGTGTGTTTTCGTTGCTATTTTTGTTTTAGCATCGTCACGTCACCTGAAAATAACTTTGTTAGTGTATGCTCCTCGTGGTTTGATTCACAACATTAGATGGCAGCCTATACTATTTAAAAATTATCTAGCAGAGGTTAGGGTTATGGTGCTTAACGCCACTTTCAGCAATATTTCAATTATATCGTGGCTGTCAGTTTTATTGGTGGAGGAAACCAGAGTACCCGGAGAAAACCACCGACTTGCCGCAAGTTCCTGACAAACTTTATCACTTAATGTTGCATAGAGTACACCTCCCCTATGCAGGGTTCGAAGTTACAACTTTAGTGGTGGGAGGTACTCATTGCACACGTAGTTGTAAATCCATCTACTATCCGATCACGACTACGACGGCCCCTTGCAGATCAACTATACTAATTGTGAATTATCTGGCAAAAATCTCTTCGATGTCGATTGATTTAAAGATAGATTATTGTCAATTCTAACATGACGTGCTTCATTGGCTATATAGATATTAATAAAGCTATCGATGCATTTTAATTCGCACATGCGTATTGACGAACAAAATAATAAACATAATTCCTGAGTGATTTCATGTTTTCATACAGGATCGTGATCAATACAAACATAAAAATGCTCGTTTTGTTTCTTTACATATTAAATATTTCCCGAAAATAATACTAAAGACAACCATCTATCGACTTCGACTTTTGTTTTTTGTCGTCTTCCGGTAATATGGTTTAAGGAACGCTGGTGACATTGACACAAGCTGGTTACTCATTTATTTTAAGATTTTATGAGCATTTTTCTTGTTTCAGTTGCTAAAATCAAAACGCCATTAAATTAGAAAATACCAGTAACTTAATTGCAATAGTTATCAGTATAAGAAACACAACTCTAAGCATGAATGGTAGTGGACTTTGTTATGACAAGCATTTCCATTACTGACTTCCACTTAAAAAATAAGTTATATTTTTCTTACAAGAGTCGAAATAATTCATGGAATAACATGGGTTAGCAACACTATTTTCGTTGGATTTTACAAAAATAATGTTACCCATGTTAAAACTGGATACAAATTATGGCTCCCATGAATTTTTTTTTTTCAATATACACAATTGAAGTGAACACACGTTTTACAACTATATAAAGTCCTCTCAAGTCAATCGATTGAATCAAACGATTGAGTGCTGTTGGATGCACAGTGTTTAAAGATGATTCGTGTATAAAAACACATATTGTGAGAAAGAAATAAAATTTGGGAGTTTGTTGAATATGGCATAGCATGATTGAGAAACATGGAAGTAAGATATATTGTTTTCAAAGATATGACAAGAAACATATGATATGAAACGGGTGACATTAGTGGAGCATGAACTGTTTACCCTCCCGGATCACCTGACTTCACTTCCGCTTTTAAATGGGTTTGTATTGCTCAATCTTCAGTTTTCTGTGTCGTGTTTTCTAGGTCATCGTTCGTCATTTTGCATTTTTCTTGTTAGTCGTTGTATTGTCTGTCCTTCGATTTCGGCCTCTGATACCCTTTTTGGTATCATCAAGCTTTTCTTGTACTCAAACAAAACACCAGAACAGATGATTTCCCAATACTAACAAATTGGGGAAAAAATATCATATATGCATAGTATTATTCTCATACAGCTGATGCATCTTTTCGTGATATGGTAGACTATTGGTTACATTTCAAATGCTATTTGGATTGAGGTTTATGGTATTTAACTCTACTTTCAACAATATGTCAGTTATATCGTGGCGCTGAGTTTTATTGGTGGAGGAAACCGGGGTATACGGAGAAAACAACCGACTTACCGTAAGTCACTGACAAACTTTATCCCATAATGTTGTATCGAGTACACCTCGTCTGAGCTGGATTTGAACTCACAACGTTAGTGGTGATAGACACTGATTGCATAGGTAGTTGTAAATCCAACTACCATACGATCACGATCTCGATGGCTCCAAGTTGAGATTGAATTATGCATACCACCTGACAAATACATTCAATTGACAGATAATGTAGTGTCCGCAACCTTTAGAAAACGGTTTGTCTTTACATAAAACGATCATTATTAGAGTTATAGTGTCAAAGTGCAATATTATGACTCGGCGTTTTTGACACTGCTCACTCAGTTATGTGCGAGGATCGCATTTTATTCACGTGTGGAAAACCATGGCATGGCGCAATATTTTCACTGATAGGGGAAGATTGCGTCTATAAAACTAATTTAACCCCGCCACTTTTAAAAAAAATTAATTTAAGCTTATTTTATTGTCAAATTTATACAATAGGATTGAACACAAGTCTTACAAGTTTTCACCAGTATCATATAAACATAAGTCTGACAGTGAGCATGACGGATAATAAATATCTATAAGCATTTATCATATAGAAAAAAAATGATAAAGCATAAGTAAAATGGGGGTGGGCGTTATGTTCCTTCAGTGAATCGCCCATTGTTCTTAATGCATGTCTGTACTGCTTTTGTTAATAAAATAATTTGAGCCTGGTCTTTTTGAGAGTCTCAAAATAATAAAGTTCTAATATCTCTCCGAACGTCATAGTTGTGTGAAGTGGCAGTACCAATCTGGGAAAGTGAGTTGTCATCTATATAGGGGCTTTCATTTTGTCTCATTCTCTATGATTTTTTCTATTAAGATTTTGAACTGTTCTGACGGTGTAATATGCTTTGCTTTTCTTTTACGTGGGGTTGAATACCAAAAAACCCCTGACCCTACCCAGTATATAATTAAGTAAATTATCTAAGCAGAAATTCTCGGTTATATCACTTGTCGATCTGATCAGCTCCAATACACAACATGTCGTTGTAAATTTAAGAAATAATTCATGGCAGGCATAGAGTTGTGGACATTTACACATGGGCTGGGTCTTTATATTCGAATTTTACCCCGAGCAACAGCGAGGGGTAAAATCTAAGAATATAAAGGCCCAACCCATGTGTAAATTTGCACAACCCTATACCTCCCATGAATTATTTCGATTCTAATAGGACAAATACGGTAATTTTTAACCTTTCGTGAACTGTATACACACGGCATTTGGTGGCTGTTCCATTTACCTCCTTCGGAAATTTTAAATTGATTTTGAATTATTTGTTTTTGAACGAGATATTTTAAAACAAAGATATGGATGTTAATATGAAAAACATATTTATTGTGTATTTTCCAACATAGATTCGATCGAACAATTCTTGCGTAAAAATATTTAAAAAAAAGTCGGAGTTCATTCGTTCATCATTTCGAGCGCTAACAAGATGGCGGATCGGAGTTGTCAAACATAATATCGAACACTTGAACAGTTGTTAATAATCGACAATTATTGTTAGATATGAAATAAAAAAATAAATGTCAATGAAAAAAAAAGCTTGTATTGTTGACATATAAACAAATTCCGGAAAAAATACTTAAGACAACCATCTATCGACTTTGACTTTTGTAATATATCGTCATCCTGTGACGTTGTTTACAAGGGACGCTGATTGACACAAGCTGGTTACTGATTTATTTTACGATTTTGTGAGCATTTTACTTGTTTGAGTAGCAAAATTCAAAATGCCATAAAATTGGAAAATATCAGTAACTTAATTACAACACCGTCTAGCTATCAATGTATACGTAGGAAAACAAGGTTAGTGCATTTTGTTATTCATGGCCGACACATATCAATGGGATGTATGTGTGCGTACTGGGGATCCCCAAATGTAAATTTTCAAAACAAATGATAAAAAAATACTTACTTACAGAATATTTATTTATAACTGAGGGGGAATTTTTATTTTAAGGACTTTAAAAATACGCTATATGCCGGTGTTTTGTTTGTTTACACTCGGTCGTCACGGTTATTTCACAGCGGGAGTCACATGGAACAGCCATATTTGTTGTGTACTGCACTTGCGCTAAATATAGAGTTGTTGAGTAATATCGTGTGTGCCGTTTTATAGACGTCATATTAGAATGAATGTTAATTTCTTTCTGTTTTTCTTATTTTCAAATAACGAAAATATAATCACACAGATATTATCAAGCCATTGCTATATTTATAACTGATTTAACCTCGCCACATTCTATGCCTGTCATATATCGTTGCCTATTTTGTGTTCTGTGAGTTAATATAAGGTGAGAGGTCATTGTTCGTGACAATCAAAGATTAAACTATATTTTATAAAATAAAAACAAAAACAAAATATTTTGAAATTTGATGTAAAAAGTAGAATTTACTTACGTATGAAACAAACACATCCAGACAACAGATAGCAGATAAAATACGGAATACACATAATTCTTTAAAATAGCTATACATCAATCTGACAATGAAATTTTAATTTCTTAATTAAATTAAACATTACAATAAGCTAGTACACTATATATTACGAGGTTTTTACCTGTTAATACAATGTACATATAAATCATATATATTATCTATTTTTATTAATTTTATTGCTGTCTTTTATATAACAGATTTTAATTAATAGATTTTAATATGAAAATGATTGTTAAAAGCTATCATACTCTCTCTCTCTCTCTGGATTAATTGGTCATTTTTAATTGGCCCTTCGTTTTTCTCTAACGTTTATATACGAGATAGCAAGGTATTTATTATATTGCATTTTAGATGACATCCTTCTCTCTTGTTAGTGAGTGATTGAGTGATTGAGTGAGATTGTATGGGATTGGAAATTCACAAAAACTGGAACAACTTCAACTGGAAGCTGCCAGGATTGTTACAGACTTACCTATTTTTACCAAAACTGAAATTTTATATAGAGACAGGTTGGGAATTACTATCTGTGAGACGGAAGAGAAGGAAACTTCAACTTTTTTATAATATAGTTAATAAAAATACCCCTAATTATCTTTGTACATTGAACACACTAATCATTACACCATCGATGCAATGAACACGATATACCTATATACCTTGTATATTTAATATTGAAATCTGTTTTTAGTACATGTATGTCAATGAATAAAAGTTATTATCGGCCATGCCAACTATTAATGTCGATGTTACCATCTGTCGTGTACATGAAACATAAATAATTACGCTGCCTATCATTTTTTATATCCCCATCGGGCTGCTCAGAAAAATGAATTACATTTTATGAAATTCATTTGAATTTTTGTTATTATCTTTTATGCTAAAAGAAGAAAAATGCAGTGTGTGAAAATTGCTGAGGATATCCTTGCTCAGAATAGTGAATTACATTTTAAGAAATTAATTTGACTTTCTTATACTTTTTAATGCTTTTAGAATAAATATATATAAAGCAACTTTTACGTTAAAGAAAAAAAAAGAAAAGAGAAATGCGTTGAACAATCCATTGTAACGAATGTTGGGAGAACAAAATTTGAATAAAGTTGAAGCCAATTTTTATATTTGTTTGTTTGTTTGATGGTGATTAACGCCACTTTCAACAATATTTCAGTTATATCGTGGCGGTCAGTTTTATTGGTGGATGATCCGGAGAAAACCACCGACCTGTCGCAAGTCACTGACAAACTTTATCACATAATGTTGTATACCTCGCCCTGATCGAGATTCGAACTCATAACATCAGTGGTGATAGGCACTGATTACATAGGTAGGTGTAAATCCAACTACCAAAGATCACGGCCACGACGGCCCCCAATATTTATAAGCTCTGAATATTCTAAGCAGTGATTTTAACATCTTTGCAGAATGATGACTGATTTAATATTATTATTTGACTATGCCTGGAGAAAGAACAACAATGACGTTGAATTATATACCGGATTCAATTACAATGTAACTGGTATAACTCCTCCGCCACATTTTTGTGCCTGTCTCAAACTATTACCAGGATTTCCAATGTATATAGTTGCCCCGCCTTTTTGTGCTCAGTGAATTAAGGTGAGAGGTGATTGTTCGTTTGTTGATATTGGTGGATTTATTGACCGTCATTGTTTAAACTTTCTTTTCCTAATAACATTGCACTGAAATCCAAAGAAATTCTTATTTTTCTTGATGTCTCTTCTTTTCTTGAATAATGCTCATTTGCGCTTACTTAACATCTTATAAAACTGTTGAATATTTATATAATTCACGTAATAATAAACATGTCTATAATGTTCGTTTTTATGTGACGAGTGTGTATTGTACATGGCCTAAAGCGGTACATGTTAAAACTACCTTCGCTAATACATGGAGTTGTCAATTGTGATCCACAAGTGAAATATTACAATCTTGACACCTTCGGTGTGAAGACAGACATTTGTAGTTATGTATATCAAGACAATACAATATTGTAGAACAAATTATTTTTATAGTTAGTTTGTTCATTAAAATGTCGAATTACATTCGGCACCTACCATTTTCTGATAGAGGGGGAGAAGGATAATGTATTGCATGTACAAATATATTTTGTCTACAGTCTGGACTAAGAAAAATCCAATATCTCCGTTTGCCTTTTGTCCTTATTGAAATTTGAAGGGAAACAACTACGTCGACCGAAAGAAGAAGAGTCTGAACAAAAGATCTCAGCCACACCCCCAGATAATGAAATGGTTGCTTCCTCACTTGTTGTCCTTTGCAGTGACAGAAGAATATTTAATAATCTGTTGCTGCATACATTGGAATCGCTTAAAATAATACAATTTCCTTTTAGTCTCATAGTGCAGGTTGTTTCGTTTATAAATTTAGATTGTATAAATATGCTAAGAATATAACATAAAACAAGCATAGGCTAGATAAGATTATTTATGAAAACAAAAAGTCAACAGTGATGGTCAACAATTCCACCTATATCAACAAGACGAACAACTATATCTCACCTCAAATAATTTAACACAAAACAGAACACGATACAGTGTATATGGCATTAAAAATCCACGCCTTGGCTTGGGACAGACACAGAAGTGGTTCATGGAATCCCATCCCACGAATTGTATCTTCAACGACAATATAGATAGCTATGGATATATCGTGAGGCTGTATGAGAGGGTTTGGATAAGAAATTAAACCAAACACGTTCAAGAGGAGTTTTTGAGCTGATAATTTTTTTTATTCTCCCTTGATGGGTTCGAACTCACGCCATTAATGCACTACGTATACAGCACTAATCGCTTAGCATTATGACCACTTGGCCACATCCGCTATAAATATAAATAGACAATAGACACACACACACCACAATGTCTAATAAAACGTAGATATCAAATTTAGTGCGCATGACGCGTTTCTAGAATAACTACATCAGGTATGTTTAAAATTGAAAGATTAGAAAACCAAATAATTTAAAGTTTTGTGAGCAATAAAACCAAAGGGCCTAAACAGGATAGTCAAAACTGGCTAGGTTACCTGTGCCATTTCATTATATTACAAAAGCTCATAAAAATAACACCAGCCTCAGTTTTTTTTTATATTAGAAGTTGCAAACAATTAATCAAAATATGTTGTATACATTTTACTCATTAAAGAAAACAGTAACTGTTAGTTGTTTTTCTTTCACAATCTAATTAAAATTAGCTCTACGCACTTGCCCCCCTTTTTTGTCGCTGCGTGGTAAGGGGGGGGGGGGGAGGGGGGTAGGGAGCAAGTCCGTAGAGCTAATTTTAATTAGATTGTTTTCTTTCATAAAATTTAATTATTTTTTTATTGTTAAGTTAAAGAGACGTAGATATCCAATTTAGTGCGCCCGAAGCGTTTCTGGAATAACCTTCATCAAGTACGATGAACCGCCACGATATTACTGAAATATTGTTAAAAGTGACGTTAAACACCATAAACCACCACGTCAATATTGTGTACTATTCTTATTTTTCTCAATAAAATATTCATTCGATTTAATTTGTTCTTTATTAATAGACATCCTTCTGTATCCTCTAATTTTAGAATTAGATGCAGAAGCGCAAATTACCTAGTCAAAGGGGAATAACTCGAATAAAAAAAGCGTAACATATCAACCAGTAGACGTGCATTTTCGCGCCACTTAGTTCTATTTCTTACATGCCTGGAAATTCAAATCGCTCAAAATAGTTTTTGGCCGAAAATACAAAAACGACCAAAAATATTTGAGCAACTTTTTAGGTGGATTAGTGTTACTCGATCTGTAGTTTTATGTGTATGCTTTGTAGATCGTTGTTTGTCCTTTTGGCCATTGTGTTGTCTGTTCTATTTCGATTTAAGGATTCTGATTACCCTTTTAGTATCTTCAAACTCTTCTTACATTTCAAAGCTAATAATTTGCAATAATATATTTTATAAAGTAAGGCGAGTGATAAAATTTTTCTCAAGAATATTTTTTTCTGTTATACCGTATACCATGTGCCATGGCGATCTTGGCGGAAGTTCAAATTTTCACAGAGCCAAAAAGGATATAACGGATAGGGTCGGCGCACTTTGCCTTGCAAGGGGTAACCAACGACAACTCCTAAGGGGCTGTTACTCATTAGTAACTTCTAGAGGGGGTTGGGGGTGTTATAACCGTTGGCTAGCGAAGCTGGAGATAATTAGTGTATTAAACAGGATACATGCTGATAAATAGAGTATAGAGGGAGTGATTGTTGTTTAACGCCAACACAGTAACTTTCAACTATATTATGGCGAGAACAAGTTACATTCAATGAATTGATGATGGACCAACACGCTGAGTTGGATTTTTATAGTGCTATCTCACTGAAACAACAGTACACGGGCTGACATGTCGTTCCACTCGGGCACATTATCCTGATTCATCGCCAGCCAGTCTTTGCACTTACTCCTCAATGCTGCGTGCTCAGTGGAGAAGTAATAAGTACCAATTTTATAGTTTTTGGTTCGACCCAATCGGGTCTCGAACCCAAGATCTACCACACTCGAGGCGAGCGCGCCAACTGATGTTACCATCGGATTGCATGGATATGAACACGAAAACGTTAAATAAAAGAAAATGAGATGAATAATATAAGGAAATTTATTGAAAATAAATATTCAAACAGAAGAAAGTTAGAAAAAAACAGTGCGGCATAATTCCATTCCTGTATCTAAACACTTCAAATTCATCATCGGTTGCAAAAGAAAATATTTAACCCTGTAAGCACAGCTTAATAAGATTGGACATACAAAAATGCATGTAATTTCTAAATAAGCTAAGTAATTATTAGAAATTAAAAAATTAATTGAGTGTATAAATGTCCTAAAAATAATCGATAGCAAAATTTTAAGAACGCTTCAGTGTTCAGGGAGCTAGTAAAAATAACCTCATAGTAGTCGCTTCCACGAAAAGGAACGGAAAAGCCGAATCACTGACCAGGAAATAAATTAAGAACAACATTTTTTACTGGGGATTACCAGTCACACAATAATGAGATAGATAAAGATACACACTCGTGTGTAAATTTACAGCAGTATATTTTTGACGTTTTGCTTCGTGAGTATGCACTTTTTTTTTAAATAATTTCTTTTACGGTATATATTTTAGGATGCATTACATTTTATTTCATGTTATGTTTGTTTTAATTTTGAAAAAATTCTCTAAAATTTAAAATTTATATTGAAATACGATTGGTTTTTGTTTTGTTTTTTCACCAAAGGCAATCCCATTTTACACTTTCATAAAAGAAAAAAAGGGAAAAATGAGAAAAATAAAAATAAAAAAATAATTGAGTATCAAAAAGTCAATATCGAATTATACATCCTTAAATAAATAAAATGAAACAAGGTCACTATGAATATTCATAGAATACCCTCATGCCCGGGGTACTGGTGAAGGCTCCCAGGGCTAAAACCCCCACATAGCAGCTCAGCACGTCCCCGGATGGGTGGTAGGGGCAACCCTCTCGATGGAAAGCTTGACTGTTGACCATATGAGAGTGTCATGCTCCGTCAACTCTAGAAATCTCTCTTTTGGATTTCGAAAAGGAGTAGGCCCCCTGTAGCCGTTACAAAAGACAATTGTTTTCGCCCCTACCAAACTCTCCATACTTTTTGAGTGGCAGTAATTTCGTTGATCCGGTTGACCTATCCTTTTCCTCATTTCTACATAGTCTTTATACATTATTGAACTTGTTCCTGTTCTGTATACAGCTGAAATAGTGCTCCCTGGACGTTAAACAATAATTAATCAGTCATGCCATTCAATTATCAAAATGTATCTAAAACAACAATAAAATATTTATTCTTGTTCGCTTTGTTGATATTAGTGGAATAGACTACCATCACTTTCTTTTCATAAACCGAATATATGTATCCAATGAATAAATTTCACAAACAGATTTTCAAATTCGAAAATTGAAACAGAAAGGAAGTTAAAGAAAAGAAATATGTCTTCACGAAACTTTCAAAATTTTACAAACAAATATTGAATTTTTTTTAGCATGTCTGTTCCCAAAATCCAAAGTTGTAGTCATCTCCTGCTGGAGGAATAATAATAAACAGGAGCAGCTTACCATTCACGAACACATGGGGTCAATTCCGGTTTTTTCGGATGGGTCGGTATTGCTAATTATTTTGAATTTCTGAGTTTTGTTATTTGTTTCTCTTTGCTCTGTGTCTTTTACCCAATGTTGTCCGTGGATTGACCATTCTTGATTGTCCCTTCAGTGTTCCCTCTAACGTTTATTTAATACAACAGCGAACTGTACATTCAAACATCTAGACAGCAGACATCTTTCCAGTTTATAATAAAGGTGATGGTATTTTTTAAATATCATTTTCCATAATTAGCCATGGCCTCGCTATTATCCTGTGTTGGCTGTTAAGTGTACAGTTTGATACATTGCTCTCGATTCGGGTCTAAATACCTGGACTTCAACACAAGTAGACCATTTATGGGGTTAGGGTCATGGTGTTTAACGCCACTTTCAACAATATATCAGTTATATTGTGGAGGTCAGTTTTATTGGTGGAGGAAACCGGATTACCTGGAAAAAACCACCGACATGCCGCAAGTCAAACTTGATCACATAATGTTGCATCGAGTACACCTCGCCTGTGGAAGATTCTAAATCACAACTACCATACGATCACGAGCACGGCGACCACTGACCAGTTATGTTAAATATTGACTTGTATCTGGATACCAAATACCACCATTACTTTTAAATATTTTTTATTGTTAAGTTAAAAAGACGTAGATATCAAATATAGTGCGTAGAACGCGTTTCTGGAATAACCTTCATCAAGTACGATGAAGCGCCACGATATTACTGAAATATTGATAAAAGTGGCGTTAAACACCATAAACAATCACGTCACTATTGTGTACTATTCTTGTTTTTCCGTTTAATTTGTTCATTATTAATAGACATCCTTCTGTATCCTCTAATTTTAGAATTAGATGCAAAAGCGCAAATTATTGCGTATTCTAACGAAAATAAAATTCTATTTTACTTGAAGCCAAGTCAAAGGGGAATAATTCGAATGAAAAAAGTGTAACACATCCACCAGTAGACGTGCATTTTCTCGACACTACGAGGGCTGTCCGTAAAGTTCGTGGACAGGTCCCAATTTTCCTAAAAAGCAACGTGTTTTTTAATTTTTTTTGTGATATCTGTATTCCGTAATCAAATGCGATGTTAGATATAACAAATCTGTGTCAGATTTTAATTTCCTAACTTAATTAAATCGATTTTGTAATGTCTGTCATAGGGTACCTGGAGCACAGTATACATTACGTGTAACTTCTATGTAGTTACTTGTGGTTGGCCATGATTTTTTTTTCATTTGATCGCGCAAATTTGAATTAAATTTGTACTGTGACGTTGATAGTGCTCTCGACGTCACATCTGTAAAATTTGAATCGGAAGTATTCTCAGATGGCTGCGGAATCCAGTTTTCAAACCTTGAAGATGAAACCTTCTTCATCGGAAAAAACTATGCAATTGGATTTCTGGATAGAATAATAACCACAGATGAAATATGGTTTCATTACTATGACCCGGAAACAAAGCAACAATCAAGTCAATGGAAAAATGTCGACTCTCCTCGGCCAAAAAAAGCAAAAGTGACAAAATCTTTAGGAAAAAATATATACAGCCCGGACTTAGCACCAATGGACTTTGCAGTTTTCCCCTACATCAAATCCTTCTTACGGGGAATTAGGTTTGACAATTTAAGTGAATTAAGACAAGCCGTAATGAATGTAATATTTCACATGAAAACTGATCAGTTTGTGCAAATTTTTGATGACTGAGTAAGACGACACAAGAAATGTGTGCAACTTAAAGGTGACTACGTCGAAAAAAGTTAAATTGGTTTGAGCGTTTGAGCGTTTGACGTCGCTTAACGTAAAAAACTTTTACCGCTGTGCTCCGGGTGAGTATGCTAATTTATAAGATCGAGAAAAATTCATACTTGTAGTTCATTTTTATTTGCAAAATGTTGTTCACTTATTGAGTAAACTCTACTATAAATGAAAATTGCAATTTTTTTTCAACAAATTAAATAACAAAATTACAGAGATTGTCCACGAACTTTACGTAGTTCTATTTCTTACATGACTGGAAGGCCAAATCGCTCAAAATAGTGTTTTGCAGAAAACATAAAAAGGATCAAAAATATTTGAGGAAGTTTTTAGTGGGGTTGGTGTTACTCGATCTTTAGTTTTATGTGTAATGTTTTGTAGATCGTTGTTTGTCCTTTTGTACCTTTTCTTTTGGCCATTGTGTTTTCTGTTCTTTTTCGATTTACGGATTCCGATTACCCCTTTGGTATCTTCAAACTCTTGCATTTCAATGTCAACAATTTGTAATAATATATTTTAAAAAGTAAGGTGAGTGATAGAATTTAACTCAAGTTTTTTCTTTCTGTTATACCATATACATAAAATGTATCATGACGGAAGTTTAGATATTAACAGCGAAAAAAGGATATAACGAATAGGGTCGAATACATTCGTCTAGCAAACAGGCCACCCACAACCACTTCTGTAACTCACTATGAACTTCTAGAGTGTGTGTGTGTGGGGGGGCGGGGGGGGGGGGTCGTAACCCTCGACTAGCGAAGATGGGAATAATTAGTCTATTAAACAGGATACATGCACTCTTATTTACCTCGTGGATAAAAAGAATATAGAGGATAGGTACATGTAAGCTGGCATAAGGAGACGAACACGTTAAACAAAGGAATTGTGTTGAAAATTACTTTGTAGAACACTTGATGGTTTATGGTGTTCAACGTCACTTTCAACAGTATTGCAGTTATATCGTGGTGATCAGTTTTATTAGTGAAGGAAACCAGAGTAACCGGAGAAAACAACCGACCTGCCGCAAGTCAGTGATACTTTAAATTCTTCATCGGTTGAAAAATATTTGAATCGAATTTAGAGGAAATAGTTGACCTTGTCAGTAGTTGAATTAAATTGGACACACACAAATAAATGCAATTTATTAATAAACTAATTCATTATTAGAAATTAAAAAAAATTGTCTGTATAAAAGTATTAAAAATGATGCAAAATGTATATTGCCAACTTTTGAAAAAGCTTAAGTGTTTAAGAAGCTAGTTAAAATGTCCGCCTAGTAATCAGTTCCACGAACAAGAACGGAAAAGCCGAATCACAGACCAGGAAATAAATTAAAAACACAATTTGACATAGATAAAGATATAAACTCGTGTGTAAATTTACAGCGGTATAATTATGACGTTTGTTTTGTGAGTATACACCTTTTTTAAATATATTTTCTTTTGATGGGTATATATTTTAGGTGGCATTACAATTTATTTCAGGTGATGTTTGTTTTAATTATGAAAAATTGCTGGAAAATCTAAATTGAAATACGAATGATTTTTGTTTTGTTTTTTCACCAAAGGCAATCCCATTTTACACTTTCATAATAGAAAAAGAAAAAAAAAAGAAAAATACTTTAGTATCAGAAAGTCAATATCGAACTATATATCCTTAAATAAATAAAATGAAACAAAGTCAGTATGAATATTCATAGAATACCCTCATGCCCTGGGTACTGGTGAAGGTTCCCAGGGCTCAAACCCCACATAGCTGCTAAGTGCGTCCACGGATGGGTGGTAGGGGCAACCCTCTCGATGGAAAGCCTGACTGTAGACCATAGGAGAGTATCATGCTCCCTTAACTCTAGAAACCTCTTTTTTTAGTTTTCGAAAAAGAGTAGGCCCCCTGTAGCCGTTACAAAGACTATTTTTTTGTCGTCCCTACCAAACTCTCCATACCTTTTGAGTGGCAGTAATATGTCGTTGACCCGGTTGACCTATCCCTTTCCTCATTTCTACATTGTTTTTATAAAGTTATGAACTTGTTCTTGTCCTGTATACAGCTGAAATACTGCTCGCCAAACGTTAAACAATAATCAATCAATCATGCCATTCAATTATCAAAATGTATCTAAAACAACAATAAAATATTTATTCTTGTTCGCTTTGTTGATATTAGTGGAATAGACTACCATCACTTTCTTTTCATGAACCAAATATATGTATCCAATGAATAAATATCATAAACATATTTCAAATTCGAAAATTGAAACAGAAAGGAAGTTTTAAAAATAAGAAATATCTCTCCACGAAACTTTCAACATTTAGCAAACCAATATCGAGTTGTACATGTATTTTATAACGTGTCTGCATGTTATATGCTAATCCAAAGATTTAATCAACTCTTCCTGAACAAAAAATAATAAAGAGGAGCTACTTACCATTCACGAACACATGGAGTCAACTCCGGATTTTTCAGTTGGGTTGGTATTACTAATTATTTTGAATTTCTGAGTTTTGTTATTTGTTTGTCTTTGCTTTGTGTCTTTTTCCCAATGTTGTCTGTGGATTGACCATTCTTGATTGTCCCTTCAGTTTTCCCTCTGCGGCTCCAACGTTTATTTATTACAACAGCGAACCGTACATTCAAACCTCTATACAGCAGACATCTTCCCAGTTTATAATAAAGGTGATGGTGTTTTCTTAAATATCATTTTCCATAATTAGCCATGGTCTTGCTTTCACCCTGTGTTGGCTTTAAGTGTACAATTTGATACGCTGCTCTCGAATCGGGTATTAATACCTGGACTTGTACACAAGTAGACCAGCTATGGGGTAAGGGTTATGGTGTTTAACACCACTTTCAACAATAAACTAGTTATATTGTGGCGGTCAGGTTTATTGGTGAAGGAAACTGGACTACCCGAAAAAACCACCGACATGCCACAGGTCACTGTCAAGCATTATCACATAATGTTGTATCGAGTACACCTCGCCTGTGCAAGATTCAAAAACACAACTACCATACGATCACGACCATGACGACCACTGACCAGTTATGTTAAATATGGACTTGTATCTGGATACCAAATACCACCATTAATGTGTTAAGATCGTTATTACCTGATTTCAATGAATCGTGTTCAGACATGTTGCCTATTGTATAAATGAACCCCAGGTACAATGCAAATAGAGTACTTACAACGGGTATCATGCAGAGAGAAGAATCATGTTATCCTTTTGGAACACGTAGTTTTATTTCATGAATCATACACTAAGAACGACAGCTTTTTGTTTTATTTATATATGTTCAATTTTAACAGAAATGTAACTTTTTGGCCCACACGCACCTTTTACGTCGTTTGGTCCAATTGTAAAACACCGGTGGCAGATTAGTTCTACCAATTGTTTCAATGAGCTAGCTCTATAAAACCACAACTAATCGTGTTGATCTAGTATAAACAGAAAAAACGTCATCTCATTGAAATACAACTAGTTTTCGACACGAATATAGCCGAACAATTGTAATTTTTTGTGCTAAGCAGAAATCACACACTCTATCAGTCTTCAAATTGTTATTTTATGTTCCACTATTATTGTTTTGTTTGCATGGATCTCGATATTTCTGTACTGTTATTTTATTTTTCATTGGTGTTGTGTTGTCTAACAGAGTTGTCATTTTTGCACCCTTCACCCTTCACTATTTTACCTCATTTGTGTGTTTGTTCTATTCGAATGGTAAATATTTTGTATTATTATACCTTACATTAAACAATTATTGCCTTCAATGGATGTAAGCATCCAGAATTGTTAACCTGAAGGGGGTTGTTTTCCCGAGGGCTTTAGCCCGAGGGAAACAACCCCTTGAGTGTTAACAATTCTGATGTTTACAATCCATTGAAGGCAATAACTGTTTTATTATACCGAACAACAGACCAAGGATTGGGCATTTAAATAATACAGTTATCTAAACAAAATGTGTGTTTAATAACTTTTGACAAATATTTGAAAAATGTTAAACTATTTCATGTTTAATTTAAAGTTCACAACACAACCAATGATATAGGGCACAAACCGGCCATCAGTAATAAATAATGTCATTTTCGTTAGCCTGTCCGAATCTAGAAGTAGAAGAATTGGCGACTGCCATCCTGCTGGTCCGATCAAATTGTAAACAAACAGACGACAATGTAACTTCGTGAAAGAGTTGTTTCCCTTTTGAGGCACGCAATGGGTTGTTTACCGGAGAACAATAGGGTTGTTACCCGGTAAACAACTAGTTGTTTCCTGTTTGTGTTAATGTTCACAAAACATTAAAATTGTTTCAGATCATGTGATTTAATTTAAGCCAATGAGAAGTTAGTGAGGTATAATAATATATATTATATATAAAATAAAAGTGATGTTTTCACAAAATTGGTACCCCAGGGAAACATCACTGTTGTTCACCGGTTGACACATATGTGGTGTTCCATGTCTGTCCGGAAATGTATCCGTTTTTGTATTCCGGAATTACAATCTTGACCGGAAGTTAAAAACACAAATATGAAGTTTATGAAAACACAAGATAAAAACACACAAATAAGTGTTTATTGCATCTAACATTATTGTAAATAGAGTTTCGGTATAATAAAACAATTATTGCCTGCACTTGCGGTGAACATCGGGAAAACAACACCCCTCGGGTGAACAATTATGATGTTCACCTTAAGTGCAGGCAATAATTGTATAATGTTCATCATTCTGTTATTTAATTTGTTACCATTCTTTTTTTGTCTATAAGGTTCGGAATATTTTTGTTGTATTGTTTCTTCATATTGCGATCTTATGTGTTATCAGTATTATCTATTCGAATTGTCATTTTTGTAATATTTCCCAGGTTTAGGCCAATAAAACTAGTTTGACACCAGTGAAAGTGAACGGTCGTGTATTTGTGCTAGGGGTATCGATTTGGCATCTTTCTATGATATTTCTATTGGATTTTGGAACTGTTCCCACAGTGTGATATTTTATTCTTATTTTTCATTTTATTCCCCGTATGGTACTTGTTTTGTTTTGTCCTCTCGGATTATGATTTTCCTACTGTTTCCTATAGTTTTATTTGAGCTACTTTTGTAGTTTCGTAATGTAATGTTTTGTTCCTGTTTCATTATTTTGTTATTTATACGTTTCAGCTGTTTTGTGTATCCGGTTTGTGATTGCATGTACTGTTCCCTTATATAAGTAATTAAGGATGATTTTATGATAACAAAATGTGATACAAATGTAACCCGGTTGTGATTTCATGTGATGTTCCCTGATATTTAAATTTAATAATGAGTAAATGATGACAAAATGCGATAAACCAGTCGGATGAAATTGTAACAAGTCTAGAATGTATTAAGATTGAGATTTGTACTAAAAATGTTTAAGTTAATATTCATCAGAAAAAAAGCGATACCTAATGAATGGTCTGATACATTACAAGCTCAAAACTCTATCAAAAGTGTTGTAAATTTTCAAAAAGATAAGTTTATAGTAAATGGAAAATGTATAGACCCTTCACAACTGTCCAACAAATATTTTTATAATGAATATATTAATGTAAAATTTATGAAACCAGTAGGTATAAATACATGGTTAATGTACTTGTCTATAAATGAAAAACCAAACATGAGTCAGCTTTACTCCTTCCTTTTTTTATTATTTAGAAGAAAATAAGCTAAAAATATTCAGATGGAAATTATTGCAATATATAATTCCTACAAAGAAACTATTAATGAAATGGAGAATTGCTATTAATAGCCAATGTAATTTCTGTGGTCAAGATGAAGACTATCTACATTACTTTATTTCTTGTCCCTATCTGAAAGAATTTTGGGTGAAAATACAACAAATATTGAAAAAACTAATATAGAAAATTTTGTCACATTAAGACATATTGTTTTTGGGTATAAGATATTTGATAAAGATTATTTTTATTTCAACTATTTTTTATCAATTTTAGGATTTTCTATATACAAAACATATTATGTATCTGAACAAAAGACTAAACTAGTAAACATATATTCTTTATTTGTGAGAGAATATATTACGAGAATAAGCCAGGTGCAAAAACTCCAAAATAGTAAACTGTTAGCAAAAATAAGGGAAAATATTGAAATGTAAATATGTATGCATTGTATATATGTATAGGTATATTCAATTAAAGTCTGATCCTCATCAGTTATATTATATTATTTGAAAGTATTTTAATAATATAAGAAAATATTAATATGAAATACTTCATAAGTAGCTTGGGCTTTTGAAGTAAGAATGTAACAAGCATTTTGAACAAAAATATATTGTTGCTAAAAAAAAAAAAATGTATTCATCAGAAAACACTTTACAGTAAACCCAGTCTTATGTGACCTTACAAGGGAAAATTAAGAAGGGGTCACATAAGACAGATAGTCACTAAGTACAGGTTTAATTAATATGAAATGTATTGTGAAGGGAAAATAAGGTCACATATAATACAACTCATTACTTAATTAAAGTGGTCACTAAAACAGGTTTGGGACTGTCGTGTTAGCGATCGTATGGTATTTGGTTTAACCACTACATGTGCAATCAGTGCACCAAAGTTGTGAGTTCGAATCCCGCTCATGGCGAGGTGTACTTGATACAACATTATGTGATAAAGTTTGTCAATGACTTGCAATGGATCGGTGGTTTTCTTCTGATATTTTGGTTTCCTCCATCAATAAAACTGACAGCCACAATATAACTGAAATAGTGTTGAAATTGGCGTTAAACACCATAACCCCATAAACCATGTTTTACTATAGTTGTTGACAAAGTATAAAGACAACTTTGAATTTGTAATGTGTTTTTAAATTTCTATTGTGTAAGATGGTAAAGTCAACAATCTGTCATCTGAAGGGTACCTTAGTGTACCAACAGATTGTGCAGTATAATGAAAAAAAAACTCTTAGAACATATAGAGTATACAAAGGAATCGTATCCAACATGACAATAAAACAGATACAAAATTAACTTTCAAACTTTTCTTGAATTTTTAATTTTAATTATTTCAATTGTAGTTTTAATGCAAAAAAGTATCTTGAATAAGTAATACATTTTGGCATATATAAATATATAAAATGTCACAAAATATAATTTTAAATATGTACACAATAATGGAAGGACAGTTCAGTGCCCATACTTTACTTTAAATATATCTTATTGTCAAGCAATTATAGATAATGGATCAGACACAAGTTATAAACTTACGAGTTCTTCTCTGTTACATATAAATCATTAAAAAGACAATATATTACAAAAACATAACACTATTTCGTTCAAAATTATTTGAAAAAAATGACATAATACTGCAAGATTAATAGGTTATTATACAGTGTTATATACAATATGGAAATATATTGTACGAGTCTGTATTGTATTGAAAACCGGTATTGGAGGAGACGTCGAATCCAATACGGGTTTTCAATACAATACGGACGAGTACAATATATTTCCATATTGTACATAGCACTGTATAATGACCTATTTATTATACAGCTGAAATGATCAATACTATAACAACAATTTTATGTTTAACTTTTAATACAGTCTAAATAGAACAACTGGACAACATTATTTCGTTAGGAAAATGTTCTGTATCAATACAGATCTCGTAAACTCTAAACATGAATTAAAAACAGGAAAATAACTTATCAACAATTATTCTAAACAATTTTCTTTTTTTCCTCAAACTGTTAAATATCGAACATGTTAATTTGATTGTAGATTAATGCTAACATTGAATGTCAAAAATCAACGAGTTACTTCCCTTACATAATGTACAATACGAAAAAAATACGGACTTATCGGGACGCCCAATACGGGAAAAATACGGCTTCCGGTTGTACAATACGGAAAAATAATGTACGGTCACATGTCTTAAATGGGTGGCTTCGATTAGATTAAAATTACAGCTGTATAATAAACATTGATATTGATGTTGAGCCGATATTAAGTGTGCATATTAAAAGCATTGTATTAAAGCAAAAGAAAAATCATTAAGAATTGATCACACTTTTTGTTCGGTTCATGAAGAAATAACCTCAATCAGGTTGTTCACACCAGGTAATAGCGGGTTACACAAGGGTGTGTACAACCTGATTGAGGTTATTTCGAATTAACCGAACAAATAATTTCGATCAATCCTTATAAATTAATTCAAACCTTTTTTGTTTTGATATTGAAACATATCTTTATTTTTTCAAAATAAGGCAATTGGAAAAAAGTTAATAAGTTTAAATAACCCCAAAGGTGCCTCATTTAATGAAAATCGTCTGATGACAACGGCACGCAACGCCTTGAGAACGACGTCTATTTTCAGATTCAGCACATATGAAAATAACCTCAAGTTTTTAAGCCAATCAAAACACGTATAAAATGACATGTGATTCTAAAATTAATTTATTAAGAAATATTCTAAAACATATCTAATATACAATTCAATTTCACCAGTGAGTTAACCTTGTTTCATTTATTTATTCATGACTAAATAAATCTTTATCTCAATATTAAGTAGAGCACGTTCAATAAATACACTTTCCGAAGCATAGTGAATAAATGACTATTTACATAATATTTTTAAGAAGAATACACTTTCATATTCTAAACGATAGAAAAAAACGAAGGGACAAGGAAGAATGGACAAACCTGAGAAACTGACAACATTGTGTATAAAAGACACAAGACGACGACAAACCAAACAAAAAACACAAACAAAACAACACAGCACATTATGTGTTGGACACCACTCTGCACAAATAACTGGAGGTAAAGACGAACTGAACATCGTTTTATGCGGAAATCGTAAACGGACATCATGATCACGACTATACCAGTCCATGTATATCAAATCGTCAAAATTGACGGTCTGAAATTAGAAAATTTATGTGAAAATATATACATATTATTGGTTTCTGCTATTCTGCTCCCTTAAGAAGGACGATACTTTTCAAAATCATAAATGTCTTTCATATTCTAAAACAAGGCATATGTTTTATGTGTTTTTTCAATTGGAATAAAAGAAAAATAAGTCTCAGTGGTTAATAAGTATCACATGAATTCAACTCTTTAATACCAATCATAATTATGCAAGTATATTAGTCAGTAAAATATGAAAGGATGGGGCCGCGGTGGTCATGACCGTATGGTAGTTGGATTTACAGCTACCTGTGCAATCAGTGCATATCACCACTAAAGTGGTGATTTCGAATCCTGCTCATGGCGAGGTGTACTCGATACAACATTATGTGATAAAGCTTGTCAGTGACTTACGGCAGGTCGGTGTATTCCGGTTTCCTCCACCAATAAAACTGACCGCCACGATTTAACTGAAATATTGTTGAAAGTGGCATTAACCGTAACCCTAACCATAACCCTTGAAAGGAAATTGGTCTTCATTATTTAATACTTGAATACACTAAACCATATCCGAGTTCTGTTATTTGGATCTACCGAACTACTGGTAACTAATCACCTGACACACACGTAAATAACAGTCGTGGTTAAGCATTGTGTTATCCAGTGTCACATCATCGTCGGTAGCCTGAAGTTGATCCCTTTCGATTACTCTCCACTAAGAATTTGTATAGTAGAAACATCCGGTGGTGTCTAGTCAAAGAAAGAATGTGTTTCCACGACCATTGACAATATGTCTAGGTGGAGAGTAATCGAAAGTGATCAGCTTTGGGTTACCGACGATGATATGACACTGGACAACAAAGAAAATGACAAAGGATGAATTTGATCGTCTGAATGTTCCAGGCCTTTATTGTTTTCTTAATGAGAGAGTAATAATTGTTCACGGGTTCAGAATGGAATGTCACTTTTGAACAACTGATAAACACAATGCTTAACCTACTATGCAAATCCTTGTCTCCACTCATCACCTGTTGGTCAGCTGGCAAAGAAATCCTCCTTTCGTTGAAAAAAAGGCTATCAATAGTTACCAATCAAAATCATCGCTTAATATTGTTAATCTCCGTCTTTGGGATGAAAAACTATACAGACAAATGGCATCTCTCATAAATTGCAAGGAATTCCTTTCTTAATTTAGATACACTTATAAACTGCCATTTGATTGGCTATTAAGACTGCGTCAGGACTTATCAAAGTGTATTAAGACGATCACACGACTATGAGGAGATTGCAGCCATTTTGACCCACGAGTGATGAGTGTAGAGTAACCAGGGTGTGATCAGCTGTGGGTAACCTACGATGGTGTCACATGGGGTGTACAAATATATCATATTCTAAATGTAAAAATGAAAAGCCAGAAACACGGCTTTGGTCTTTTACCAATACGAAATTCAGTTGGTAAAATCGAGCGGATACTCAGAACGACGGACTATAAACCTACCTGATATACGGTCGTACAAGTTTTGTTAGCGCTTCTTTGTAATACGAGTCCCTCCGATGAAACGACAAATTATGAGCCGATTTCATACCCATCGGAAATTCCGTATTTGTTTCTGCCGAAACCGGTATGATTAAAGGTTTATTATCATAAATAGCTGAATTAAAGTTTTTCATTTTGCAAATTTCAGGCCAGCAATTCTTTACAAATGCTTTCGAAAAGAGCATAAACACCAGTTTTGCTTGGGGAATTTTGTCATTCGTTACATTTAAAAACTCTTCGGTTAATTGCTCTCCGACGACGATAGATTCACATATTAGAGTTCTCTCCCCTTGGATTTCTCTTAAGTCGTCCTGGAATGAGGAAGACTGTTCAGCGTTTTCCTCTGCTGATATTATTATTACAACATTGCAGGTTGGATCTGAAAGACAAAAAAAAAATGGATATTTATATAAAACCAGATGCCATGAAGAACCTATATGCATACCTGCTTTATATAGAGGGATATGGGTTTATGGTGTTTAACGCCACTTTCAACAATATTTCAGTTACAAATGTATATCGTGGTGGTCAGCTTTATTGGTGGGGGAATCCGGAGTACACGGAGAAAACCACTTCCCTGTCGCAAGTCACTGACAAACTGTATCGCATACTGTTGTATCGCCATGAACGGGGTTCGAACTCACAACTTAAGTGGTGATAGACACTGATTGAACAGGTGATAGTTTTGTCACTCTAAAGTAGACTTTGGGATCTTTTGCAATTGGACTTTAAAGATATGAATTTCGTATTGATATTCACCTGTAGTATAACTTGACGGGCTTGGTTCATGCTGTCTCCTGTATTCTATAAAAATTGGAAGATGTCATTATTATTCTGATTGAAAACAAACTGAAATCACATTTTACTAAGAATAACTACATTTATCTAAAATACTGATCTAATGTAAACAGAGCTTGTGCTTTAGCAAAGCATTTGCAAGCTGAAAACTTATAACAAACAAGTTGCTTATAATAACTTGTTAAAATGTGTTTGTTTGCAAAATTGTTATTATTCGACTAAATTTGACCTAAATATATAAGATAGGTACCCTTGTTTGTAATTGTTACTGAAAATTAAAAGAACTAAAATCAATAAATATTCAGCGTATATTTCACCTGTACTATTGTATTAATGTGCTATGTTTGGTGGGTGTATTTTCCAACAGATAGCAGGCATTCCTATGGGTTATAACTGTGCTACCTCTCTCCTCGACTTGTTCCTTTATTCGTACGAATTGTGAACTTTCCATTTATATGTAGCAACATTCCACCAGCACCTCCACATGGAGAATATATCTCTGAGTTAATCAGATATTTCAGAGCTTGTGGTTCCTATCATGATTTCCTTGATAGAGAGTTGCTGCTATAACAAGGAGGCTACTGAAGCAAGCATTCCTTGTGGTTAATCATATGTGTCACCAGTGGTGGATATGTTCCGTTTGTTGTAATCATTATCCGTTCCTTTCTGCATTCATGACTTATCACCGGGTTTCTAACAAGAGTAACACGAAGGGTGCCACACGTGGAGCTGACTCTGCTTACCCTTCCGGAGCACCTGCTTTAACCCTCGAGTGAAGTTCCTGTTACCCGATCTTTAATTTTATGTGTAATGTTTTGAAGATAGTTGTTTAACCTTTTGTTCTGTTTCCTTTGTCCATTGCATTGTTTGTTGTTCTTCGATTTACGGCTTCTAATAAATCTATTAGTACCTTTAATTTAATGCTTTATTTATTTCAAGAGGATTGCAATCAGCTCGAAGGCTACACAGTTGGTCTCATCAACATACGTATGATACAAGACATTATATACAAGTCAAGACAAGGCAATACAACAGACTATCTCACACTCATTCACTCATAATAGTTAATACAAATTATATTTTCAATAGTAATTTAAAATATTTACAAAGCATAGAATCTATTGAAATCTAATGCTATTTTTCAATGAATTCATATACACACTGAAATATAACTATGTTATCATCCATAGATAAATCATCATTTCCTTGAAGTAAAAGCTCAACTAAATATGTGTTTAATTCATTTTTGAAACTATTTAAATTGACATTTGGACAGAGCAATGATTTAATCTTGTGAAAAAGTGTTTTTCTTAATCCATCATATTTATCGCAGTATAGAAAAGTGTTCAGAAGTTACTGTGGTTACACCTTTTGCATAATCGTGAGGGAATAAGATTATAACTTAAAAGATGGTCGTTTAAGCCACTTAGACCAAGTCTTAGACGTGTGTGATTAATTTTTCCTAGACCGAAGCCTTTCGAGTATATCTTTTTTGTGTTAATTTCATTTAAATGTTGACAAACCAGTTCTTTAAAATTATTCAGAGAATTTGAATCCTTAATAAACGAAGGAAGAAAATTCCAGTCTCTAATTGTAGCTTGAAAGTAGGAGGATTGCTATTTAACTGCACGTGTATATAAAGGTAGAACGAAGTCCTTTCTGCGAAAGTTATAATTTTCTGTATTATGATTTACAAGTGGGCAAGAATCGCTAAGGTAATTTGGACATTGTTTGTTTTTTCTATTTTGTAGAAATTGGTACATGGAAGAATCTGCCAAACTTGACATAACGAGATTCAGTGACATATATGTGTGCAAAGCTTATTTAAGTCTATATATATACAATACCTTTATTGATAGTATTAGCTCTCTCAGTGGGTTGGGCATCTGTTGTAACGTCACTAATGGATCCTGAATCTAAATATGAACCTGAATCGATTAAAAATATTTATTATATAGATATCGATGAAATACCGTGATTTCCGAGTGAATTAAAAACGATAATTTCACTAGTGAAATTGCCATTTCTATTTCACTCTCGCTATATTTCGCGCCATTTCGTTGTCGACGTCATATGAAGACTTCCAGTTTGAAACGTAAAAAATAGATGTTATTTGTCTTCGTGTACGTTTCAATTGGGATCAAATTTAACTAAAATAATATTTCAAGGTAAACATTTTAATTATTTTATTGTTGTGGGAGTTGTTTTGAAGCGATACACATAGTATATCCCTACGCTACACACGTAATGTAGTGCAATTAAACTCATGTTATATTAAATTCGATTCGAAACATTTTATTTTATCTATATAATAAATATTATAACTAATTGACGAGTTTCATTATCAAAAATATGTCACCAATGACCAAATAACACAGTAACTCACGAATGCGCGCAGCGCATGAGTGAGTTACAACGTTATTTGGTCATGAGTGACATATTTTTGATAATGAAACTCGTCAATTAGTTATAGTGTAATTAATATTCCATGTCATCCGTCTGACAGTAATTTCGACAAATAAAGTCTCATTAGTTGTTACAGTGATATCAACTACATGTAGTACTATGAAAGTACTTTTATTCGTTGACGCCACGTTTCGTGGTTTCTACAAATTGCATTGATCCAGGAGTTCTTGAATTCGTGGTTTCACACAATAAAGGCAACAATCAATGGAGAAATTGTATTTCCTTGGATTTTTTATTTTCGTCGTTTAAGTGAACCACATATCAGCGAAAATTAAAACCCCACGATTAATAATGATTGATTGATTGGTGTTTAGCGCCAACTTTAGCAAAGTAATGATTTCACAGTAAAGTCTCAATAGAGTTTCAGTAAGCGATTAACTATTAAACGACTAATGAACAATAATAGTAGGTGGCATACATTGGTTAGTGTTATGATGCGTGTGTATGATGGCATACATTGGTAAGTGTTATGATGCATGTGTATGATGGCATACATTGGTAAGTGTTATGATGCGTGTGTATGATGGCATACATTGGTTAGTGTTATGATGCATGTGTATGATGGCATACATTGGTAAGTGTTATGATGCATGTGTATGATGGCATACATTGGTAAGTGTTATGATGCGTGTGTATGATGGCATACATTGGTTAGTGTTATGATGCATGTGTATGATGGCATACATTGGTTAGTGTTAGGATGCTCCTGTATGATGGCATACATTGGTTAGTGTTATGATGCGTGTGTATGATGGCATACATTGGTCATTGTTATGATGCGTCTGTATGATGGCATACATTGGTTAGTGTTATGATGCATGTGTATGATGGCATACATTGGTTAGTGTTAGGATGCTCCTGTATGATGGCATACATTGGTTAGTGTTATGATGCATGTGTATGATGGCATACATTGGTAAGTGTTATGATGCATGTGTATGATGGCATACATTGGTAAGTGTTATGATGCGTGTGTATGATGGCATACATTGGTTAGTGTTATGATGCATGTGTATGATGGCATACATTGGTTAGTGTTAGGATGCTCCTGTATGATGGCATACATTGGTTAGTGTTATGATGCGTGTGTATGATGGCATACATTGGTCATTGTTATGATGCGTCTGTATGATGGCATACATTGGTTAGTGTTATGATGCGTGTGTATGATGGCATACATTGGTTAGTGTTATAATGCGTGTGTATGATGGCATACATTGGTTAGTGCTATGATGCGTGTGTATGATGGTATGCATTGGTCATTGTTATGATGCGTGTGTATGATGGCATACATTGGTCATTGTTATGATGCGTGTGTATGATGGCATACATTGCTCATTCTTTTGATGCGTGTGTATGATGGCATAAATTGGTTAGTGCTATGATGCGTGTATATGATGGCATACATTGGTCATTGTTATGATGCGTGTGTATGATGGCATACATTGGTTAGTGTTATGATGCGTGTGTATGATGGCATACATTGGTTAGTGTTATGATGCGTGTGTATGATGGCATACATTGGTCATTGTGATGATGCGTGTGTATGATGGCATACATTGGTTAGTGTTATGATGCGTGTGTATGATGGCATACATTGGTTAGTGTTATGATGCGTGTGTATGATGGCATACATTGATTAGTGTTATGATGCGTGTGTATGATGGCATACATTGGTTAGTGTTATGATACGTGTGTATGATGGCATACATTGGTCATTGATATGATGCGTGTGTATGATGGCATACATTGGTTAGTGTTATGATGCGTGTGTATGATGGCATACATTGGTTAGTTTTATGATGCGTGTGTATGATGGCATACATTGGTTAGTGCTATGATGCGTGTGTATGATGGCATACATTGGCCATTGTTATGATGCGTGTGTATGATGGCATACATTGGTCATTGTTATGATACGTGTGTATGATGGCATACATTGGTTAGTGCTATGATGCGTCTGTATGATGGCATACATTGCTTAGTGTTATGATGCGTGTGTATGATGGCATACATTGGTTAGTTTTATGATGCGTGTGTATGATGGCATACATTGGTTAGTGCTATGATGCGTGTGTATGATGGCATACATTGCTTAGTGTTATGATGCGTGTGTATGATGGCATACATTGGTTAGTGTTATGATGCGTGTGTATGATGGCATACATTGGTTAGTGCTATGATGCGTGTGTATGATGGCATACATTGCTTAGTGTTATGATGCGTGTGTATGATGGCATACATTGGTTAGTTTTATGATGCGTCTGTATGATGGCATACATTGGTTAGTGTTATGATGCGTGTGTATGATAGGATACATTGGTTAGTGTTATGATGCGTGTGTATGATAGGATACATTGGTTAGTGTTATGATGCGTCTGTATGATGGCATACATTGGTTAGTGTTATGATGCGTGTGTATGATGGCATAGATTGTTTAATGTTATGATGCGTGTGTATGATGGCATACATTGGTTAGTGTTATGATGCGTATGTATGATGGCATACATTTGTTAGTGTTATGATGCGTGTGTATGATGGGATACATTGGTTAGTGTTATGATGCGTGTGTATGATGGCATACATTGGTTAGTGTTATGATGCGTGTGTATGATGGCATACATTGGTTAGTGTTATGATGCGTGTGTATGATGGCATATATTGTTTAGTGTTATGATGCGTCTGTATGATGGCATACATTGGTTAGTGTTATGATGCGTGTGTATGATAGGATACATTGGTTAGTGTTATGATGCGTGTGTATGATAGGATACATTGGTTAGTGTTATGATGTGTGTGCATGAAGGCATACATTGGTTAGTGTTATGATGCGTGTGTATGATGGCATACATTGGTTAGTGTTATGATGCGTGTGTATGATGGCATAGATTGTTTAGTGTTATGATTTGTGTGTATGATGGCATACATTGGTTAGTGTTATGATGTCTGTGTATGATTGCATAGATTGTTTAGTGTTATGATGCGTGTGTATGATGGCATACATTGGTTAGTGTTATGATGTGTGTCAATGAAGGCATACATTGGTTAGTGTTATGATGCGTGTGTATGATGGCATACATTGGTTAGTGTTATGATGCCTGTGTATGATGGCATACATTGGTTAGTGTTATTATGCGTGTGTATGTGTAAGCAATAATGGTTTCCGGTTGAAATTTTATCCGGTGGAAAGAATCTAATATTAAAATTTATATTACGGTAAATATTTTATAATAAACTACTTTCCATTGCTATAAAAAAGAAGTATCCTAGTGTACAATAAACAGGTACATAATATTATTTCCGACGCTGATTATTAAATCACGAGTCGCATCTGTAATATTATTTCCGACGATAAATGATAAATCACATGAACCATCAAATGAGATAATCCGGATAATATGTTATACTAAGGTATGTAATATTATGTCTGATGCTGATTATTAAATCACGAGACGCATCTATAATATTATTTCCGACGCTCATTGATAAATCACTCGGGTGTGGATAAAGGACGAACAAACAATATCCATGACGAAGGGCATTTCCAGTAAAAGAACGCTATGAAGAGAAAGTTTGTTTAAACGGTGATCGTCAACAATTCCACCAGTATCAATAAAACGATCAACCATTTTAAAATAAATATATATACAACGATATATAACATCAGGCACACAAATGTGGCAGGGTTAAACAGGTTAATGTACATCTACCATTCAATACGAAACAACAATTAAATAGATTTTTTATCTGGATTACAAATATACCCCAAACCCGATATAGAACACAATACCCTCATATTTAAGATATACAATTAAAATTTAGTTAGATAAATATTGATAAACAACTTGATACATGATCAGGTGAAGGTACTTCGGTCATATATTTTATGAATTATTATCAGCTTGTGGTATGTGTGTTTAACGCCACTCTCAACAATATTACAGCTATATCATGGCTGTCAGATTTTTAGATGGAGGAAACCGGAGTACCCTTAATTTATCGCCGAACTTCTGTACCGGTAAGTCCTGGACAAAACATTATCGTCCATGTTGAATGAATAACAACACACTATTCTCTTTGATGTATGGTGTGATCCATCAGATTTAGACATTTATTTTAGCTACATACAAAATATTCATTTTTATATCTGCACTCAGTGAATACTTGTCCATAAATATGCTTACAAGGATATAATATTCTTTATTGTTTCAAATGTAGCGCCTATAGTTCCTGTACCCCCAATGAACTTTCAACTCTATTATTGTGTCAGTTGTATAGTAGGGGCCGCTTTTTATTGGCAATGGAAATATGAGTACCATCGACCTTCCAAAAACTCATTTAATATTTGTTCTTGGTGTGGAGGTTCGCGGCGGCCAATGCTGTGTCATTTTAATGTCTTCTTGATGTTACATTCCACTGATGTTGCAGGTCAGTGGTTTTCTCCGATTACTCTAGTTTCATCCATCAGTAAAACTGACCGCCATGATATAACTGAAATATTGTTGAAGGTGGCGTTAAACACCATAACCATAATCCTAGCTTATTGTTTTGTCTGTACAGATTAAAATTTGGTTTTGTTTTTCCCTTTCACAGTTTTCCCTGTTCTACCCATAGACGTGACAATATACTAGTATTTACCGTTGTCATTGCTATTTGGCCTCTGTCTATGTTTAGGTTGATATGGAAGATTTTCACTCCTTGGATTGATTTGTAGTTCTAATTTAGCTAATTCTAATTTTAAGTTGTTGATTGTCTGAGAGAATTCCTTTTCCTTCCCTAATTCGTCCTCATATCGCTTGGAGAGCTCATTTTTCTTATGTGTGGACTGGGAAATTAGATATTGAACATCACGATGTTTTTGTGACAATCTGTCAATATCACCATTTAAGGATCTTTCTAATTCCGATTTTTTCCTCTTTTCTCTCTGCAACTGTTTAATTTGAGCCTCTATTTGTTCTTGTTCATCTCTACAATTTCGTTCATTTTCCAGTTTTTGTTTCTTTTCTAGCTCAATGTTTGTCAGTTTCATATTGTTGCTACTAATAATTTCTGTTTGTTCTTCCATATTTTCCTTTAGTTTCTCCAGCGTATTTGATACATTCGTTTGATGCTGCACGTTTTGTTGTATCTCAATGTTCTTTGACTTTATAGATTGTTGTAAATGACGACTTTCACATGTACTGTCTGAATGGGCATATGTAGGATCTTATAAAAAACACAAAAAAAGAAAGAAATTGATTAAATTTAAAACCAAAAAAATAATAATGGTTAGTGAAACCAAAAGGCAATCACGAGTGGACAAACCCGAGACACTGGCAACAATTGGGATAGAAGACAAAGGACAAAGACAATAGAAAAAATAAAACACCAAGCAACACATCAATCTTAAAAGCTATGAAACACGGACCCAACCAAAAACATATGGGTTGAATAAGTCGTAACAGTTTGTATAATTTATAACATATTTATAGATATGAGATCACCAATCCCCCCAATGTTTTTGTGGGGTTCGTCTTGCTAAATATTAAGTCTTTTGTAAAGTGTTTTTTTTTAGATCATTTTTCATTTGGCAATTTTGTGGTCTATACAGCCTCTGATTACCTCTTTAGTATCTTCAAACTTTTCAGCTATGTTCTAGTTGGAAATGAAACTTGCTATGTTCTGTCTGCAAATGTAACTTGTTATGTTCTGTCTATAAATGTAACTTGTTATGTTATGTCTGTAAATGTAACTTATAATGTTCTGTCTGTAAATGTAACTTGTTATGTTATGTCTGTAAATGTAACTTATTATGTTCTGTTTGTAAATATAGCTTGTAATGTTCTGTTTGTAAATGTAACTTGTTCTGTTCTGTTTACAAATATAGCTTGTTATGTTCTGTTTTGTAAATGCAACTTGTTATGGTGTGTTTGTAAATGTAACTTGTTCTGTTCTGTTTGTAAATGTAATTTGTATTTGCTATGTTCTGTCTATAACTGCAACTTGTTATGTTCTGTTTGTAAATGTAACTTGCTATGTTTTGTCTGTAAATATAACTTGCTATGTTTTGCGTGTAATTGTAACTTGTTAAGTTCTGTCGGTAAATGTAACTTGTTTTGTTCTGTCTGTACATGCAACTTGGTCTGTTCGGTTTGTGAACATTGCCTGTTGTGTTCTGTTTGTAAATGTAACTTGCTATGTTATCTCTGTAAATGTAACCTGTTATGTTCTGTCTATAAATGTATCTCGTTTTGTTTTGTTTGTGAATGTAACTTGCTATGTTCTGTTTGTAAATGTAACTGATAATGTTCTGTTTGTAAATGTAACTTGCTATGTTCTGTTTGTAAATGTAACTTGTTATGTTCTGTCTGTAAATGTAATTTGCTATGTTCTGTGTGTAAATGTATATTGTTTTGTTCTGTTTGTAAATATAATTTGCTATTTTCTATCTGTAAATGTAGCTTGTTATGTTCTGTTTGTAAATGTAACTTATTATGTTCTGTTTGAAAATGTAACTTGTTATGAACTGTTTGTAAATATAAATTATTATGTTCTGTCTGTAAATGTATCTTGTTATACTCTGTCTGTAAATGTAACTTGTTATTCCTTGTCTGTAAATGTATCTCCGTATGCTCTGTCTGTAAATGTAATTTATTATGTTCTGTCTGTAGATGTAACTTGCTATGTTCTGTTGGTAAATGTAGCTTGTTATGCTCTGTCTGTAAATGTAACTTGTTATGCTCTGTCTGTAAATGTAACTTCCTATGTTCTGTTTGTAAATGTATCTTTCTATGCCCTGTCTGTAAATGTAACTTGTTATGTTCTGTTTGCACATATAACTTGCTTTGCTCTGTATGTAAATGTAGCTTGCTATGTTCTGTTTGTAAATGTATCTTGCTATGCTCTGTCTGTAAATGTAACTTGTTATGTTCTGTTTGCACATGTAACTTGCTATGCTCTGTCTGTAAATGCAGCTTGCTATGTTCCATCTGTTGATGTAACTTGCTATGTGCTGTCTCTAATTGTATCTTGTTTTGTTCTTTTTGTAAATGTAACACACCATGTTATGTTTGAAGATGTAACTTGCTATGTTTTGTTTGTAAATGTAACTTGTTATGTTCTGTTTGTAAATGTAACTTGTTATGGTCTGTCTGTAAATGTAGCTTGTTTTGTTCTTTTTGTAAATGTAACATGCTATGTTGTGTTTGTAAATGTGAGTTGTTCTGTTTTGTCTGTAAATGTGACTTGTTATGTTCTGTCTGTAGATGTAATGTGTTATGCTCAGATTGTTAATGTGAGTTGTTCTTTTTGTGTGTAAATGTAACTTGTTATGTTCTGTTTGTAAATGTGAGTTCTTCTGTTTTGTCTATAAATGTAACTTGCTATGTTTTATCTGTAGATATAACTTCTTATGTTCTGTTTGTAAATGTAACATGCTATGTTCTGTTTGTAAATGTAAGTTATTCTGTTCTGTTTGTAAATGTGAGTTGCTATGTACTGTCTGTAAACGCAATTTGCTATATTCTGTTTGTAAATGTAACTTGTTATGTTCTGTTTGTAAATGTGAGTTGTTCTGTTTTGTCTGTAAATGTAACTTGTTATGTTCTGTCTGTAGATGTAATGTGTTATGTTCAGATTGTTGATGTGAGTTGTTCTTTTTGTGTGTAAATGTAGCTTGTTATGTTCTGTTTGTATATGTAACTTGTTATGTTCTGTTTGTAAATGTAAGCTATTCTGTTCTGTCTGTAAATGGGAGTTGCTATGTACTGTATGTAAATGCAATTTGTTATATTCTGTTTGTAAATGTAACTTGTTATGTTCAGTGTGTAATTGTGGGTTGTTTTGTTCTTTTTGTAAATGTAACATGTTATGTTCTGTTTGTAGATGTGAGTTGTTCTGTTTTGTCTGTAAATGTAACTTGTTATGTTCTGTCTGTAGATGTAATGTGTTATGTTCAGATTGTAAATGTGAGTTGTTCTTTTTGTGTGTAAATTTAACTGCTCTGTTTGTAAATGTAGCTTGTTATGTTCTTTTTGTAAATGTAAGTTGTTATGTTGTGCTTGTAGATGTAACTTGTTATGCTGTGTTTGTAACTGTGAGTTGTTCTGTTGTTTGTAAATGTAACTTGTTATATTCTGTTTGCAAATGTAACGTGTTATATTTTGTCTGTAAATGTGACTTGCTATGTTCTGTTTGTAAAAGTTACTTATTATGTTCTGTTTGTAAATGGGAGTCGTCCTGTTCTGTTTGTAAATGTAACTTGTTCTGTTCTGTTAGTAAATGTAACTTGCTATGCTCTGATTGTAAATGCTACTTGTTATGTTTTGTTTTTAAATGTGAGTTGTTCTCTTCTATCTGTAAATATAACTTGTTATGTTTGTAAATATAACTTGTTGTGTTTGTAAATGTAACTTGTTATGTTCTGTCTGTAAATTTAGATTGGTATGTTCTGTTTGTTAATGTAACTTACTATATTCTGTTTCTAAATATAACTTGCTATGTTCTGTTTGTAAATGTGAGTTGTTCTGTTCTGCTTGTAAATGTAACTTGTTCTGTTTGTAAATGTAACTTGCTATGCTCTGTTTGTAAATGAAACATGTTCTGTTTGTAAATGTAACTTGCTATGCTCTGTTTGTAAATGTAACTTGCTATGCCCTGTTTGTAAATGTAACTTGCTATGTTCTGTTTGTAAATGTTACTTTCAATGTTCTGTTTGTTAATGGGAGTCATCCTGTTCTGTTTGTAAATGTAGCTTGTTCTGTTCTGTTTGTAAATGTTGCTTGCTAAGTTCTGTTTATAAAAGTAACTTGTTATGCTCTGATTGTAAATGTTACTTGTTATGTTTTGTTTGTAAATGTGAGTTGTTTTCTTCTGTCTGTAAATATAACTTGCTATGTTCTGTCGGTAAATGTAACTTGTACTGTTCTGTTTCTAAATATAGCTTGTTATGTTCTGTTTTGTAAATGCAACTTGTTATGGTGTGTTTGTAAATGAAACTTGTTATGTTCTGTCTGTAAATGTAGCTTGTTATGTTCTGTTTGCAAATGTAACTTGCTATGTTCTCTCTGTAAATGTAACTTGTTATGTTCTACCTGTAAATGTAGCTTGTTATGTTTTTAAATATAACTTGTAATGTGTGTAAATATAACTTGTTCTGTTTGTAAATGTAACTTACTATGTTCTGTTTTTAAATATAACTTGCTATGTTCTGTTTGTAAATGTGAGTTGTTCTGTTCTGCTTGTAAATGTGGGTTGTTCTGTTCTGCTTTTAAATGTAACCTGTTATGCTTGAAAATGTAACTTGTTCTGTTTGTAAATGTAACTTGCTATGCTCTGTTTGTAAATGTAACTTGCTATGATCTGTTTGTAAATGTTACTTGTTATGTTCTGTTTGTAAATGGGAGTCTTCCTGTTCTGTTTGTAAATGTAACTTTTTCTGTTCTGTCTGTAAGTGTAGCTTGTTAAGTTCTGTTTATAAAAGTAGCTTGTTTTGCTCTGATTGTGAATGTTACTTGTTATGTTTTGTTTCTAAATGTGGGTTGTTCTGTTCTGTCTGTAAATATAACGTATTATGTTCTGTTTTGTAAATGCAACTTGTTATGGTCTTTTTGTAAATGAAATTTGTTATGTTCTGTCTGTAAATGTAGCTTGTTATGTTCTGTTTGTAGATGAAACTTGCTATGTTCTGTTTGTAAATATAGCTTGTTATGTTCTGTTTTGTAAATGCAACTTGTTATGTTCTGTTTGTAAATGAAACTTGCTATGTTCTGTCTGTAAATGTAACTTGTTATGTTCTATCTGTAAATGTAACTTGCTATGTTTGTAAATATAACTTGTTCTGTTTGTAAATGTAACTTGCTATGCTCTGTTTGTAAAAGTAACTTGCTATGTTCTGTTTGTAAATATAACTTGCTATGTTCTGTCTGTAAATGTAATTTGTTATGTTCTGTGTTTAAATGTATATTGTTTTGGTCTGTTTGTAAATGTAACTTATTATGTTCTGTTTGAAAATGTAACTTGTTATGAACTGTTGTAAATATAAATTCTGATGTTCTGTCTGTAAATGTATCTTGTTATACTCTGTCTGTACATGTAACTTGCTATGCCTTGTCTGTAAATGTATCGCTGTATGCTCTGTCTGTAAATGTAATTTATTATGTTCTGTCTGTAGATGTAACTTGCTATGTTGTGTTGGTAAATGTAGCTTGTTATGCTCTGTCTGTAAATGTTACTTGCTATGCTCTGTCTGTAAATGTAACTTGCTATGTTATGTTCGCACATGTAACTTGCTATGCTCTGTCTGTAAATGTAGCTTGCTATGTTCTGTTTGTAAATGTATCTTGCTATGCTCTGTCTGTAAATGAAACTTGTTATGTTCTGTTTACACATGTAACTTGCTATGCTCTGTCTGTAAATGTAGCTTGCTATGTTCCCTCTGTAGATGTAACTTGCTATGTGCTGTCTCTAAATATATCTTGTTTTGTTCTTTTTGTAAATGTAACACACCATGTTCTGTTTGTAAATGAAACTTGCTATGTTTTGTTTGTAAATGTAGCTTGTTATGTTCTGTTTGTAAATGTAATTTGTAATGTTCTGTCTGTAAATGTAGCTTGTTTTGTTCTTTTTGTAAATGTAACATGTTATGCTGTGTTTGTAAATGTGAGTTGTTCAGTTTTGTATGTAATTGTAACTTGTTATGTTCTGTCTGTAGATGTAATGTGCTATGTTCAGATTGTTAATGTGAGTTGTTCTTTTTGTGTGTAAATGTAACTTGTTATGTTCTGTTTGTAAATGTAACTTGTTATGTTCTGTTTGCAAATGTGAGTTCTTCTGTTTTGTCTATAAATGTAGCTTGTTATGTTTTATTTGTAAATATAACTTGTTATGTTCTGTTTGTAAATGTAAGTTATTCTGTTCTGTCTGTAAATATGAGTTGCTATGTACTGTCTTTAAGTGCAATTTGCTATATTCTGTTTGTAAATGTAACTTGTTATGTTCTGTTTGTAAATGTGATTTGTTCTGTTTTGTCTGTAAATGTAACTTGTTATGTTCTGTCTGTAGATGTAAAGTGTTATGTTCAGATTGTTAATGTGAGTTGTTCTTTTTGTGTACAAATGTAACTTGTTATGTTCTGTTTGTAAATATAACTTGCTATGTTCTGTTTGTAAATGTAAGCTATTCTGTTCTGTCTGTAAATGTGAGTTGCTATGTACTGTATGTAAATGCAATTTGTTATATTCTGTTTGTAAATGTAACTTGTTATGTTCTGTGTGTAAATGTGAGTTGTTTTGTTCTTTTTGTAGATGTAGCATGTTATGTTCTGTTTGTAGATGTGAGTTGTTCTGTTTTGTCTGTAAATGTAACTTGTTATGTTCTGTCTGTAGATGTAATGTGTTATGCTTAGATTGTAAATGTGAGTTGTTCTTTTTGTGTGTAAATGTAACTTGCTCTGTTTGTAAATGTAGCTTGTTATGTTCTGTTTGTAAATGTAACTTGTTATGTTCTTTTTGTAAATGTAAGTTGTTATGTTGTGCTTGTAGATGTAACTTGTTATGTTCTGTTTGTAACTGTGAGTTGTTCTGTTGTTTATAAATGTAGCCTGTTCTGTTTGTAAATGTAACTTGTTATATTCTGTTTGCAAATGTAACGTGTTATAATTTGTCTGTAAATGTGACTTGCTATGTTCTGTTTGTAAAAGTTACTTATTATGTTCTGTTTGTAAATGGGAGTCGTCCTGTTCTGTTTGTAAATGTAACTTGTTCTGTTCTGTTAGTAAATGTAACTTGCTATGCCCTGATTGTAAATGCTACTTGTTATGTTTTGTTTGTAAATGTGAGTTGTTCTCTTCTATCTGTAAATATAACTTGTTATGTTTGTAAATGTAACTTGTTATGTTCTGTGTGTAAATTTAGCTTGGTATGTTCTGTTTGTAAATGTAACTTGATATGTTCTGTTTGTAAATATGAGTTGTTCTGTTCTGCTTGTAAATGTAACTTGTTCTGTTTGTAAATGTAACTTGCTATGTTCTATCTGTAAATCTAGCTTGTTATGTTCTGTTTGTAAATGTAACTTATTATGTTCTGTTTGAAAATGTAACTTGTTATGAACTGTTTGTAAATATAAATTCTGATGTTCTGTCTGTAAATGTATCTTGTTATACTCTGTCTGTAAATGTAACTTGGTATGCCTTGTCTGTAAATGTATCTCTGTATGCTCTGTCTGTAAATGTAATTTATTATGTTCTGTCTGTAGATGTAACTTGCTATGTTCTGTTTGTAAATGTAGCTTGCTATGCTCTGTCTGTAAATGTAACTTGCTATGCTCTGTCTGTAAATGTAACTTGCTATGCTCTGTCTGTAAATGTAACTTGCTATGTTATGTTTGCACATGTAACTTGCTATCCTCTGTCTGTAAATGTAGCTTGCTATGTTCTGTTTGTAAATGTATCTTGCTATGCTCTGTCTGTAAATGTAACTTGTTATATTCTGTTTACACATGTAACTTGCTATGCTCTGTCTGTAAATGTAGCTTGCTATGTTCCCTCTGTAGATGTAACTTGCTATGTGCTGTCTCTAAATGTATCTTGTTTTGTTCTTTTTGTAAATGTAACACACCATATTCTGTTTGTAAATGTAACTTGCTATGTGTTGTTTGTAAATGTAACTTGTTATGTTCTGTTTGTAAATGTAACTTGTAATGTTCTGTCTGTAAATGTAGCTTGTTTTGTTCTTTTTGTAAATGTAACATGTTATGTTGTGTTTGTAAATGTGAGTTGTTCTGTGTTGTATGTAAATGAAACTTGTTATGTTCTGTCTGTAGATGTAATGTGTTATGTTCAGATTGTTAATGTGAGTTGTTCTTTTTGTGTGTAAATGTAACTTGTTATGTACTGTTTGCAAATGTGAGTTCTTCTGTTTTGTCTATAAATGTAACTTGCTATGTTTTATCTGTAAATATAACTTGTTATGTTCTGTTTGTAAATGTAAGTTATTCTGTTCTGTCTGTAAATGTGAGTTGCTATGTACTGTCTGTAAATGCAATTTGCTATATTCTGTTTGTAAATGTAACTTGTTATGTTCTGTTTGTAAATATGAGTTGTTCTGTTTTGTCTGTAAGTGTAACTTGTCATGTTCTGTCTGTAGATGTAATGTGTTATGTTCAGATTGTTTGTAAATGTAAGCTATTCTGTTCAGTCTGTAAATGTGAGTTGCTATGCACTGTATGTAAATGCAATTTGTTATATTCTGTTTGTAAATGTAACTTGTTATGTTCTGTGTGTAAATGTGAGTTGCTTTGTTCTTTTTGTAAATGTAACATGTTATGTTCTGTTTGTAGATGTGAGTTGTTCTGTTTTGTCTGTAAATGTAACTTGTTATGTTCTGTCTGTAGATGTAATGTGTTATGTTCATATTGTTAATGTGAGTTGTTCTGTTTTGTCTGTAAATGTAACTTGTTATGTTCTGTCTGTAGATGTAATGTGTTATGTTCAGATTGTAAATGTAAGCTATTCTGTTCTGTCTGTAAATGTGAGTTGTTATGTATTGTATGTAAATGCAATTTGTTATATTCTGTTTGTAAATGTAACTTGTTATGTTATGTGTGTAAATGTGAGTTGTTCTTTTTGTGTGTAAATGTAACTTGCTCTGTTTGTAAATGTAGCTTGCTATGTTCTGTTTGTAAATGTAACTTGTTATGTTCTTTTTGTAAATGTAAGTTGTTATGTTGTGCTTGTAGATGTAACTTGTTATGTTCTGTTTGTAAATATAACTTATAATTTTCTGTTTGTAAATGTGAGTTGTTCTGTTGTTTGTAAATGTAACTTGTTCTGTTTGTAAATGTAACTTGTTATATTCTGTTTGCAAATGTAACGTGCTATATTCTGTCTGTAAATGTGACTTGTTATGTTCTGTTTGTAAATGTTACTTATTATGTTCTGTTTGTAAATGGGAGTCGTCCTGTTCTGTTTGTAAATGTAACTTGTTCTGTTCTGTTAGTAAATGTAACTTGTTATGCTCTGATTGTAAATGCTACTTGTTATGTTTTGTTTGTAAATGTGAGTTGTTCTCTTCTATCTGTAAATATAACTTGCTATGTTTGTAAATATAACTTGTTCTGTTTGTAAATGTAACTTGTTATGTTCTGTCTGTAACTTTAGCTTGGTATGCTCTGTTTTTAGATATAACTTGCTATGTTCTGTTTGTAAATGTGAGTTGTTCTGTTCTGCTTGTAAATGTAACTTGTTCTGTTTGTAAATGTAACTTGCTATGCTCTGTTTGTAAATGTAACTTGTTATGTTCTGTTTGTAGATGTAATTTGCTACGTTCTGTTTGTAAATGTTACTTTCTATGTTCTGTTTGTAAAAGGGAGTCGTCTTGTTCTGTTTGCAAATGTAACTTGTTCTGTTTGTAAATGTAACTTGCTATGCACTGTTTGTAAATGTAACTTGTTATGTTCTGTTTGTATATGTAATGTGTTATGTTCAGATTGTTAATGTGAGTTGTTCTTTTTGTGTATAAATGTAACTTGTTATGTTCTGTTTGTAAATGTAACTTGCTAAGTTCTGTTTGTAAATGTAAGCTATTTTGTTCAGTCTGTAAATGTGAGTTGCTATGCACTGTATGTAAATGCAATTTGTTATATTCTGTTTGTAAATGTAACTTGTTATGTTCTGTGTGTAAATGTGAGTTGCTTTGTTCTTTTTGTAAATGTAACATGTTATGTTCTGTTTGTAGATGTGAGTTGTTCTGTTTTGTCTGTAAATGTAACTTGTTATATTCTGTCTGTAGATATAATGTGTTATGTTCATATTGTTAATGTGAGTTGTTCTGTTTTGTCTGTAAATGTAACTTGTTATGTTCTGTCTGTAGATGTAATGTGTTATGTTCAGATTGTAAATGTAAGCTATTCTGTTCTGTCTGTAAATGTGAGTTGCTATGTACTGTATGTAAATGCAATTTGTTATATTCTGTTTGTAAATGTAACTTGTTATGTTCTGTGTGTAAATGTGAGTTGTTCTTTTTGTGTGTAAATGTAACTTGCTCTGTTTGTAAATGTAGCTTGCTATGTTCTGTTTGTAAATGTAACTTGTTATGTTCTTTTTGTAAATGTAAGTTGTTATGTTGTGCTTGTAGATGTAACTTGTTATGTTCTGTTTGTAAATATAACTTGCTATGTTCTGTTTGTAAATGTGAGTTGTTCTGTTGTTTGTAAATGTAACTTGTTCTGTTTGTAAATGTAACTTGTTATATTCTGTTTGCAAATGTAACGTGCTATATTCTGTCTGTAAATGTGACTTGTTATGTTCTGTTTGTAAATGTTACTTATTATGTTCTGTTTGTAAATGGGAGTCATCCTGTTCTGTTCGTAAATGTAACTTGTTCTGTTCTGTTAGTAAATGTAACTTGTTATGCTCTGATTGTAAATGCTACTTGTTATGTTTTGTTTGTAAATCTGAGTTGTTCTCTTCTATCTGTAAATATAACTTGCTATGTTTGTAAATATAACTTGTTCTGTTTGTAAATGTAACTTGTTATGTTCTGTCTGTAACTTTAGCTTGGTATGTTCTGTTTGTAAATATAACTTGCTATGTTCTGTTTGTAAATGTGAGTTGTTCTGTTCTGCTTGTAAATGTAACTTGGTCTGTTTGTAAATGTAGCTTGCTATGCTCTGTTTGTAAATGTAACTTGTTATGTTCTGTTTGTAGATGTAATATGCTACGTTCTGTTTGTAAATGTTACCTTCTATGTTCTGTTTGTAAAAGGGAGTCGTCTTGTTCTGTTTGTAAATGTAACTTGTTCTGTTCCGTCTGTAAATGTAGCTTGTTAAGTTCTGTTTATAAAAGTAACTTGTTATACTCTGATTGTCAATGCTACTTGTTATGTTTTGTTTGTAAATGTGAGTTGTTCTCTTCTGTCTGTAAATATAACATGCTACGTTCTGTCGGTAAATGTATCGTGCTATGTTCTCTCTGTAAATGTAACTTGCTATGTTCTATCTGTAAATGTATCTTGTTATGTTTATAAATATAACTTTTTCTGTTTGTAAATGTAACTTGCTATGCTCTGTTTGTAAATGTAACTTGCTATGTTCTGTTTGCAGATGTAACTTGTTATGTTCTGTTTGTAAATGTAACATGTTATGTTCTGCTTTTAAATGTAACTTGTTATGCTCTGTTTGTAAATGTAACTTGTTCTGTTCTGTTTGTAAATATAGCTTGTTATGTTCTGTTTTGTAAATGCAACTTGTTATGGTATGTTTGTAAATGAAACGTGCTATGTTCTGTCTGTAAATGTAACTTGTTATGTTCTATCTGTAAATGTAACTTGTTATGTTTGTAAAAATAACTTGTTCTGTTTTGTAAATTTAACTTGCTATGCTCTGTTTTTAAATGTAACTTGCTATGTTCTGTTTGTAAATATAACTTGCTATGTTCTGTTTGCAGATGTAACTTGTTATGTTCTGTTTGTAAATGTAACTTGTTATGTTGTTATTCTAAATGTAAGTTGTTCTGTTCTGTTTGTAAATGTAACTTGTTCGGTTTGTAAATGTAACGTGTTCGGTTTGTAAATGTAACTTGCTATGTTCTGTCTGTAAATATAACTTGCTATGTTCTATCTGTAAATGTAACTTGTTATGTTTGTAAAAATAACTTGTTCTGTTTGTAAATGTAACTTGCTATGCACTGTTTGTAAATGTAACTTGCTATGTTCTGTTTGTAAATATAACTTGCTATGTTCTGTTTGCAGATCTAACTTGCTATGTTCTGTTTGTAAATGTAACATGTTATGTTCTGTTTGTAAATGTAACTTGTTATGTTTTCTTTCTAAATGTAAGTTGTTCTGTTCTGTTTGTAAATGTAACTTGTTCGGTTTGTAAATGTAACTTGCTATGTTCTGTCTGTAAATATAATTTGCTATGTTCTGTTTGTAAATGTTACTTTCTATGTTCTCTTTTTAAATGGGAGTCATCCTGTTCTGTTTGTAAATGTAGCTTGTACTGTTCTGTTAGTAAATATTGCTTGTTATGTTCTGTTTGTAAATGCAACTTGTTATGGTGTGTTTGTAAATGAAACTTGTTATGTTCTGTCTCTAAATGTAGCTTGTTATGTTCTGTTTGTAAATGTAACTTGCTATGTTCTCTCTGTAAATGTAACTTGTTATGTTCTATCTGTAAATGTAGCTTGTTATGTTTGTAAATATAACTTGTTCGGTTTGTAAATGTAAGTTGTTATGTTCTGTCTGTAAATATAACTTGCTATGTTCTGTTTGAAAATGGTACTTTCTATGTTCTGTTTGTAAATGGGAGTCATCCTGTTCTGTTTGTAAATGTAGCTTGTTCTGTTCTGTCTGTAAATATAGCTTGCTAAGTTCTGTTTATAAAAGTAACTTGTTATGCTCTGATTGTGAATGTTACTTGTTATGTTTTGTTTCTAAATGTGAGTTGTTCTGTAAATATAGCTTGTTATGTTCTGTGTTGTAAATGCAACTTGTTATGGTCTGTTTGTAAATGAAACGTGTTATTTTCTGTCTGTAAATGTAGCTTGTTATGTTATGTGTGTAAATGAAACTTGCTATGTTCTATCTTTAAATGTAACTTGTTATGTTCTATCTGTAAATATAACTTGCTATGTTTGGAAATATAACTTGTTCTGTATGTAAATGTAACTTGCTATGCTCTGTTTGTAAATGTAGCTTGCTATGTTCTGTTCGTAAATATAACTTGTTATGTTCTGTTTGCAGATGTAAGTTGCTATGTTCTGTTTGTAAATGTAACATGCTATGTTCAGTTTGTAAATGTAACTTGTTATGTTTTGTTTGCAAATGTAAGTTGTTCTGTTCTGTTTGTAAATGTAGCTTTCTATGTTCTGTTTGTAAATGTTACTTGTTATGTTCTGTTTGTAAATGGGAGTCGTCCTGTTCTGTTTGTAAATGTAATTGTTTTGTTCTGTCTGTAAATGTAGCTTGTTAAGTTCTGTTTATAAAAGTAACTTGTTATGCTCTGATTGTAAATGTTACTTGTTATGTTCTGTTTGTAAATGTAACTTATTATGTTTGTAAATGTAACCTGCTATGTTTGTAAATGTAACTTGTTCGGTTTGTAAATGTAACTTGTTATGTTCTGTTTGTAAATGTTACTTATTATGTTCTGTTTGTAAATGGGAGTCATCCTGTTCTGTTCGTAAATGTAACTTGTTCTGTTCTGTTAGTAAATGTAACTTGTTATGCTCTGATTGTAAATGCTACTTGTTATGTTTTGTTTGTAAATGTGAGTTGTTCTCTTCTATCTGTAAATATAACTTGCTATGTTTGTAAATATAACTTGTTCTGTTTGTAAATGTAACTTGTTATGTTCTGTCTGTAACTTTAGCTTGGTATGTTCTGTTTGTAAATATAACTTGCTATGTTCTGTTTGTAAATGTGAGTTGTTCTGTTCTGCTTGTAAATGTAACTTGGTCTGTTTGTAAATGTAGCTTGCTATGCTCTGTTTGTAAATGTAACTTGTTATGTTCTGTTTGTAGATGTAATTTGCTACGTTCTGTTTGTAAATGTTACCTTCTATGTTCTGTTTGTAAAAGGGAGTCGTCTTGTTCTGTTTGTAAATGTAACTTGTTCTGTTCCGTCTGTAAATGTAGCCTGTTAAGTTCTGTTTATAAAAGTAAATTGTTATGCTCTGATTGTCAATGCTACTTGTTATGTTTTGTTTGTAAATGTGAGTTGTTCTCTTCTGTCTGTAAATATAACATGCTACGTTCTGTCGGTAAATGTAACGTGCTATGTTCTCTCTGTAAATGTAACTTGCTATGTTCTATCTGTAAATGTATCTTGTTATGTTTATAAATATAACTTTTTCTGTTTGTAAATGTAACTTGCTATGCTCTGTTTGTAAATGTAACTTGCTATGTTCTGTTTGCAGATGTAACTTGTTATGTTCTGTTTGTAAATGTAACATGTTATGTTCTGCTTTTAAATGTAACTTGTTATGCTCTGTTTGTAAATGTAACTTGTTCTGTTCTGTTTGTAAATATAGCTTGTTATGTTCTGTTTTGTAAATGCAACTTGTTATGGTATGTTTGTAAATGAAACGTGCTATATTCTGTCTGTAAATGTAACTTGTTATGTTCTATCTGTAAATGTAACTTGTTATGTTTGTAAAAATAACTTGTTCTGTTTGTAAATTTAACTTGCTATTCTCTGTTTGTAAATGTAACTTGCTATGTTCTGTTTGTAAATATAACTTGCTATGTTCTGTTTGCAGATGTAACTTGTTATGTTCTGTTTGTAAATGTAACTTGTTATGTTGTTATTCTAAATGTAAGTTGTTCTGTTCTGTTTGTAAATGTAACTTGTTCGGTTTGTAAATGTAACGTGTTCGGTTTGTAAATGTAACTTGTTATGTTCTGTCTGTAAATATAACTTGTTATGTTCTGTCTGTAAATGTAACTTGTTATGTTTGTAAAAATAACTTGTTCTGTTTGTAAATGTAACTTGCTATGCACTGTTTGTAAATGTAACTTGCTATGTTCTGTTTGTAAATATAACTTGCTATGTTCTGTTTGCAGATCTAACTTGCTATGTTCTGTTTGTAAATGTAACATGTTATGTTCTGTTTGTAAATGTAACTTGTTATGTTTTCTTTCTAAATGTAAGTTGTTCTGTTCTGTTTGTAAATGTAACTTGTTCGGTTTGTAAATGTAACTTGCTATGTTCTGTCTGTAAATATAATTTGGTATGTTCTGTTTGTAAATGTTACTTTCTATGTTCTCTTTTTAAATGGGAATCATCCTGTTCTGTTTGTAAATGTAGCTTGTACTGTTCTGTTAGTAAATATAGCTTGTTATGTTCTGTTTGTAAATGCAACTTGTTATGGTGTGTTTGTAAATGAAACTTGTTATGTTCTGTCTCTAAATGTAGCTTGTTATGTTCTGTTTGTAAATGTAACTTGCTATGTTCTCTCTGTAAATGTAACTTGTTATGTTCTATCTGTAAATGTAGCTTGTTATGTTTGTAAATATAACTTGTTCGGTTTGTAAATGTAAGTTGTTATGTTCTGTCTGTAAATATAACTTGCTATGTTCTGTTTGGAAATGGTACTTTCTATGTTCTGTTTGCAAATGGGAGTCATCCTGTTCTGTTTGTAAATGTAACTTGTTCTGTTCTGTCTGTAAATATAGCTTGCTAAGTTCTGTTTATAAAAGTAACTTGTTATGCTCTGATTGTGAATGTTACTTGTTATGTTTTGTTTCTAAATGTGAGTTGTTCTGTAAATATAGCTTGTTATGTTCTGTGTTGTAAATGCAACTTGTTATGGTCTGTTTGTAAATGAAACGTGTTATTTTCTGTCTGTAAATGTAGCTTGTTATGTTATGTGTGTAAATGAAACTTGCTATGTTCTATCTTTAAATGTAACTTGTTATGTTCTATCTGAAAAATATAACTTGCTATGTTTGGAAATATAACTTGTTCTGTATGTAAATGTAACTTGCTATGCACTGTTTGTAAATGTAGCTTGCTATGTTCTGTTCGTAAATATAACTTGCTATGTTCTGTTTGCAGATGTAAGTTGCTATGTTCTGTTTGTAAATGTAGCATGCTATGTTCTGTTTGTAAATGTAACTTGTTATGTTTTGTTTGCAAATGTAAGTTGTTCTGTTCTGTTTGTAAATGTAACTTGTTATGTTCTGTTTGTAAATGTTACTTGTTATGTTCTGTTTGTAAATGGGAGTCGTCCTGTTCTGTTTGTAAATGGGAGTCATCCTGTTTTGTTTGTAAATGTAACTTGTTTTGTTCTGTCTGTAAATATAGCTTGTTAAGTTCTGTTTATAAAAGTAACTTGTTATGCTCTGATTGTAAATGTTACTTGTTATGTTCTGTTTGTAAATGTAACTTATTATGTTTGTAAATGTAACCTGCTATGTTTGTAAATGTAACTTGTTCGGTTTGTAAATGTAACTTGTTATGTTCTGTTTGTAAATAAAACTTGCTATGTTCTGTTTGTAAATGTAACTTGCTATGTTCTGTTTGTAAATGTGAGCTGTTCTGTTCTGTTTGTCAATATAGCTTGCTATGTTCTATCTGTAAATGTAACTTGTTATGCTTTGTTTGTAAATGTAACTTGTTATGCTTTGTTTGTAAATGTAACTTGCTATGTTCTGTTTGTGAATGTATCTTGTTATGTTCTGTTTGTAAATGTAACTTGCTATGCTCAGTGTGTAAATGTAACTTGCTATGCTCTGTTTGTAAATGTAAGTTGGTCTGTTCTGTTTGTAAATGTAACTTGTTATGTTTGTTTGTAAATGTAACTTGTTATGCTCTGTTTGTATATGTAATTTGTTCTGTTCTGTTTGTAAATGTAACTTGTTATGTTCTTTTTGTAGATGTAACTTGTTATGTTCTGTTTGTAGATGCAACTTGTTATGTTCTGTTTGTAAGTGTTACTTGTTATGTTCTGTTTGTAAATGTTACTTGCTATGTTCTGTTTGTAAATGTTACTTGTTATATTCTGTTCGTAAATGGGAGTCGTCCAGTTCTGTTTATAAATGTAACTTGTTCTGTTCTGTCGGTAAATGTAGCTTGTTAAGTTCTGTTTATAAAAGTAATTTGTTATGCTCTGATTGTGAAATTTACTTGTTATGTTTTGTTTCTAAATGTGAGTTGTTCTGTTTTGTTTGTAAATATAGCTTATTATGTTCTGTTTTGTAAATGTAACTTGTTATGGTCTGTTTGTAAATGAAACTTGTTATGTTCTGTCTGTAAATGTAGCTTGATATGGTCTGTTTGTAAATGAAACTTGTCATGTTCTGTATGTAGATGTAACTTGTTATATTTGTAAATATAGCTTGTTCTGTTTGTAAATGTAACTTGCTATGCTCTGTTTGTAAATGTAACTTGCTATGTTCTGTTTGTAAATATAACTTGCTATGTTCCGTTTGTAAATGTAATTTGTTATGTTCTGTCTGTAACTTTAGCTTGGTATGTTCTGTTTGTAAATATAACTTGTTCTGCCCTGTTTGTAAATGTAACTTGTTCTGTTCTGTTTGTAAATATAGCTTGCTATGTTCTGTTTTGTAAATGTAACTTGCTATGCTCAGTGTGTAAATGTAACTTGCTATGCTCTGTTTGTAAATGTAAGTTGGTCTGTTCTGTTTGTAAATGTAACTTGTTATGTTTTGTTTGTAAATGTAACTTGTTATGCTCTGTTTGTATATGTAACTTGTTATGCCCTGTTTGTAAATGTTAGTTGTTCTGTTTGTAAATGTAACTTGCTATGCTCTGTTTGTAAATGTAACTTGTTATGTTTTGTTTGTAAATGTAACTTGTTATCCTCTGTAAATGTAACTTGTTATGTTCAATTTGTAAATGTAACTTATTATGTTGTTTTTGTGAATGTAAGTTGTTATGTTTTGTTTTTAAATGTAACGTGTTCTGTGTGTAAATGTAACTTGCTATGCTCTGTTTGTAATTGTAAGTTGTTCTGTTCTGCTTGTAAATGTAACTTGTTATGCTCTGTCTGTAAATGTAGCTTGCTATGTGCAGTTTGTAAATGTAAATAGCTATGTTCTCTCTGTAAATGTAGCTTGTTATGTTCTATCTGTAAATGTAGCTTGTTATGTTTGTAAATATAACTTGTTCTCTTTGTAAATGTAACTTGTTCTGTTCTGTTTGTAAATGTAACTTGTTATGTTCTGTTTGTAGATGTAACTTGTTATGTTCTGTTTGTAAATGTAACTTGTTATGTTGTGTTAGTAGATGTAACTTGTTCTGTTCTATTTGTAAATGTAACTTGTTTTGTTCTGTTTGTAGATGTAACTTGTTTTGTTCTGTTTGTAGATGTAACTTGTTTTGTTCTGTTTGTAGATGTAACTTGTTTTGTTCTCTTTGTAGATGTAACTTGTTATGTTCTGTTTGTAAATGTTACTTGTTATGTTCTGTTTGCAATGTAACTTGTTATGCTCTGTTTGTAGATGTAATTTGTTCTGTTCTGTTTGTAAATGTAACTTGTTATGTTCTTTTTGTAGATGTAACTTGTTATGTTCTGTTTGTAGATGTAACTTGCTATGTTCTGTTTGTAAGTGTTACTTGTTATGTTCTGTTTGTAAATGTTACTTGCTATGTTCTGTTTGTAAATGTTACTTGTTATATTCTGTTCGTAAATGGGAGTCGTCCAGTTCTGTTTATAAATGTAACTTGTTCTGTTCTGTCGGTAAATGTAGCTTGTTAAGTTCTGTTTATAAAAGTAATTTGTTATGCTCTGATTGTGAAATTTACTTGTTATGTTTTGTTTCTAAATGTGAGTTGTTCTGTTTTGTTTGTAAATATAGCTTATTATGTTCTGTTTTGTAAATGTAACTTGTTATGGTCTGTTTGTAAATGAAACTTGTTATGTTCTGTCTGTAAATATAGCTTGTTATTGTCTGTTTGTAAATGAAACTTGTCATGTTCTGTATGTAGATGTAACTTGTTATATTTGTAAATATAACTTGTTCTGTTTGTAAATGTAACTTGCTATGCTCTGTTTGTAAATGTAACTTGCCATGTTCTGTTTGTAAATATAACTTGCTATGTTCCGTTTGTAAATGTAATTTGTTATGTTCTGTCTGTAACTTTAGCTTGGTATGTTCTGTTTGTAAATATAACTTGTTCTGCCCTGTTTGTAAATGTAACTTGTTCTGTTCTGTTTGTAAATATAGCTTGCTATGTTCTGTTTTGTAAATGTAAATTGTTATGGTCTGTTTGTAAATGAAACTTGTTATGTTCTGTCTGTAAATGTAACTTGTTATGTTATGTTTGTAAATGTAAGTTGTTCTGTTCTGTTTGTAAATGTAACTTGCTATGTTTTGTTTGTAAATGTAAGTTGTTCTGTTCTGTTTGTAAATGTAACTTATTATGTTTGTAAATGTAACTTGCTATGTTTGTAAATGTAGCTTGTTATGTTTGTAAATATAACTTTTTCTGTCTGTAAAAGTAACTTGCTATGCTCTGTTTGTAAATGTAACTTGCTATGTTCTGTTTGTAAATGTAACTTGTTTTGTTTTGCTTGTAAATGTAAGTTGCTCTGATCTGTTTGTAAATGTAACTTATTATGTTTGTGAATGTAACTTGCTATGTTTGCAAATGTAACTTGTTCGGTTTGTAAATGTAACTTGTTATGTTCTGTCTGTAAATATAACTTGTTATGTTCTGTTTGTAAATATAATTTGCTATGTTCTGTTTGTAAATATAACTTGCTATGTTCTGTCTGTAAATAAAACTTGTTATTTTCTGTTTGTAAATGTAACTTGCTATGTTCTGTTTGTAAATATAACTTGTTATGTTCTGTCTGTAAATATAACTTGTTATGTTCTGTTTATAAATGTAACTTGCTATGTTCTGTTTGTAAATATAACTTGCTATGTTCCGTCTGTAAATGTAACTTGTTCTGTTCTGTATGTAGATGTAACTTGTTATGTTCTATCTGTAAATGTAGCTTGTCATGTTTGTAAATCACATTTGTTTTTTCGGCCCGTCCAAAGGCTGGCCCTCATTTCAAGCACTGTAAATGTAACTTGTTATGTCTGTAAATGTAACTTGTTCTGTTCTGTCTGTAAATGTAACTTGTTATCTTCTATCTGTAAATATAGCTTGTTATGTTCTGTCTGTAAATGTAACTTGTTCTGTTCTGTCTGTAAATGTAACTTGTTATCTTCTGTTTGTAAATATAGCTTGTTATGTTCTGTTTGTAAATGTAACTTGTTCTGTTCTGTCTGTAAATGTAACTTGTTCTGCCCTGTCTGTAAATGTAACTTGTTCTGCCCTGTCTGTTAATGTAACTTGTTCTGTTCTGTCTGTAAATGTAACTTGTTATCTTCTGTTTGTAAATATAGCTTGTTATGTTCTGTTTGTAAATGTAACTTGTTCTGTTCTGTCTGTAAATGTAACTTGTTCTGCCCTGTCTGTAAATGTAACTTGTTCTGCCCTGTCTGTTAATGTAACTTGTTCTGCCCTGTCTGTAAATGTAACTTGTTCTGCCCTGTCTGTTAATGTAACTTGTTCTGTCCTGTCTGTAAAATGTAACTTGTTATGTTCTGTCTGTAAAATGTAACTTGTTATGTTCTGTTTGTAAAATGTAACTTGTTATGTTCTGTTTGTAGAATTTAACTTGCTATGTTCTGTTTGTAAATGTAACTTGTTAAGTGCTGTTTGTAAATATTACTTGTTCTGTTCTGTTTGTAATTGTGATTTTCTGTAGTCTTCTATTTGGTTGTCATGGCGATTTTGAAGTTGAAATTGAGGACGACGTTACATGCCAAATCTAATTACCCAATTTTTGTCGTCTAGGTTTTGCATCAACCACTTTAACTGACTGATTTTCATAGTTGATCACTTTCCTCAGGAGATCATTTCTGTTCATATGTTCCAAAATTTGCTTTAGAAACGATAAATTATTGATACCAAGTAGATCCCTCTCTTGTAGCAGGCGAAATAAGTGCATACAAGTGGTCACTTTCTCCAAAGCTGCTCTTCCAAACCTTGGATCTCCTATCATTAGCAAATATTCCTTGATCTCCTGAAGTTCACCTGGCAAAACATATTTCAAAACGTCAATATAAAGACCACTTCCTATATACAGGCATCAAATGTGCATGGCATAAGTCGACCTCTTCAGCTTTCAAACATAGGTTGGTTGGTTTATGGTGTTTAAGGCCACTTTCAACAATATTTCAATTATATCGTGGTGGTCAGATTTATTGGTGGAAGAAACCGGAGTACCCCGGGAAAACCACCGACCTGTCATAAGTAACTATTCAAATATATGATTGGATCAGAATTTTCCGGTTCAAAATATCAATCGGTAGGGAAATTTAAGATATGGAATATCAATGGGTCATCTTGCAGCTTTTCATTGCCAACACAATTTTGATATAACTATTAGTGAAAGTTTGTGGTATGTTCAGTACTGATATAAGAGATATTTCTTAGTGTTAAATAGACATTACGACAAAACACTGACAAAAATGATAATGTACTCACGGTCTCTAATATTGTCCCAGATTGCTTTACACAAAGTACAAAACCGGGCTGTCTGCTCACCTAATAAAAACAAAAACAATATAAGATTTGAAATACACATTTCCGTGACTTTTTGTCATACCGGTAATGACACGTGTTTGATTTGTTTTCATTCATTAGTTTTCCAAATCCAAGTGTTAATTCCTAGCCAATTAAAATTATTATATACAAATGTTTGAGAAGCAATGTGTTGGTATCTTAAAGTCAAAATTATTATATCAAGAGAGGCTTTAGGAAGCACACCGGAAGGAAAGCCATGGTGGGCGGTTGGTTTGGACGATCCTATCTAAGCCATGAGATCACAAGCAAATATACCTAAACAATTGGGTGTCCGAAACCTCGATTGAATGTTTCTATGCTATACAATCCATCATCGTCACTAACTCAGGGCTCCTATTCTCTCCACTCATCATCCGTTCGACAATTCGGGTTTGCTTCGTAACTGATCTGGGTTTAGTAGTATCCATAATAACATGACAATGTAGCATTTAATTGTGACCTCTAGTTCAAAGTGTCCGCCAGATACCTTTACATATGTTATAGTGTCCAGCAGACACTATTTCATATCGCAATCTCTATAAAATATTGTCCGGGGGGGGGGGGGGCATTTTAACACAGGACACTATTATGTCTTACCCTAACCATAACCCTAACCCTATACTAGGACACAATTTCATAGCACCGGAGACTATTTCATATCGCAATCTCTATGTCCGGGGGGACACTTTAACATAGGACACTATTATGTCTTACAACAACACTCGCATTGCCATACTAGTCGAATTAAACATATTATGAAATATGGCATTCATCGTGGATAGCTATGCCCTTATATTACAATTTTCTCAAATTTTATAAATTCAGGTTTTTCTTAAATTTTAGCCTCTGAACTAGACCAACACGCTTATTTGGATTTGTATAGTGGTAACTCACTGAAATAAAAGTACGTGGGTAGACATGTCGTTCCACTCGGACATTTTATTCTGATTCCGTGTTACATGTAACCAGTCATTGCTCTTACAACTTAATGCTGCGTGTTTAGCTGAGATGCAACAAATACAAATTGAATAGCGATTGACCTTACTGGGATTTGAGCCCACGATCTACCACGTTCGATGCGACCACTCGAACAATTACATCACCAATTCGGTTAAATTTATAATATTGGACAAACCTACTCCTGTGCTAGGGATTTCCCAGACCGCGATTATTTTGTTGTTGCATGTGTATGTGCCTATACAACTATTAGTATCTATCATATTTGAGGTTTGTTAGTTGAACTTCTAACACTCGAAACGCGAACTCGATACAACTTTATGTGATAAAGCTTATCAGGGACTTACGGTGGGTCTGTGATATTCTCCGGAGACTCCGGTTTCCTCTGTCAATAGACCTGACAACCTCGATACATCTGAAATATTATAGAAAGTGGGTTTTAACAAACATAACCCTAGTCTTCTCACTCCCCATGCCAGCTTATTAGCATGGAGTAAACCAAAATACATAAAAATCGTAGTTATACGAACTATTTTTTCAGTTCTAAATGCGCACAGGAAGTGCGCAATAATATCATCTTGTCCGTGTGCATCCGCTGTACAAATATTCTGGATAATTATGGATATTACCTGACCCCTTCCTGCCCTGGAGAAGAGAAGCAGTTGTTTATAGAAAAAATATTGGTGAGTAAATAACGTAGATTTAGAAAACCTCTGTTTTAATCTAAAAGGGACACAACTCCATACAGAATACTGCTGCTTTTACTTTATACTTAATACATAATTACAGTTAAACCTGTCTTATGTGACCTTCCAAGGAAACAGTGAAATATGGTCACATAAGACAGGTGGTCACTTAATACAGGTTTAATTGATATGAAATGCACTGGGAAGGGGAATACAAATTAAGGTCACATAATACAAGTTATTGCTTAATAGAGGTGGTTACTTAAGCAGGTTTGACTGTATGTTAATAAGAACCATCATTACCTCCAGTAGCTCCTTCTTCAGGACACTCTCGTTCACATAGAAGCCTTTTGTCTAAAACAACAACAGAATAGAAAGTCTACATAAGCGCCGGTCGTGCTATAATAACAATTGTGATATGAATAACGATTGTGACATAAAACGATCTTTTAAAGGTGGGCAGGCAGTATGATCCTTTTTATGCAAAGTTTTATTAACTTTTAATAACACTTTTTTCTATAATCTGTTTAAAGTTTTGACACAACTTGTGAACTATCTACTTGCTTAAAAAAATATCCTCTGATGTCTTATAAGGTTCAATATCTACAAGTTATGAGAAACATGTCCTCAAATTCGTTGCTCTTGCTAGATCGTATACAATTTTCGAATCAAACCAGGAATGTGCCAATAGGTATATTCTATTAATGTTAAATAAGTCGAATATTAGGGCATCTTTGATTATTATTCCGTATCAGAGTTCAATAGTGTGCACAATATCATCTAAGCATGACCATCAACTGAAAATCAACATAATTAAAAGAATCTCAAATTAAAACAAATCAATAAGAAGGGTCACAAAAATAATCTGTTAATACTAGAATTTGATTGAATGAAGTACTTTATTTGAAAACATAAATTATTATTACTTTAACAATAAAAAAAGGGGGGTGGCGTGGAAATCTCAACTTTGATTTTTATTTGTTTTTAAGCTCAAACATTCTTCCCATATACATGTTTATTTAGACTAACTATCCCTTTACATCGTGGGCACATACAATCGGGGTACCTGCTGTGCGTCTAAAATATAATTATGTATATAATCGCAATATCATCATAATTATAATACAGTCACAGTTAAAAAAAAAAACGTTAGGTGTTAGACATTATATTGTATACTAGAAGACAACGTCTAAAGGTTATCTTTAAATATAAATATAGTTAATAGGTAATACAATAAAAATACATTTCAATCAATATTTAAAACACTTGATTGGTAAGCATACATCCTTTTTAGCATACTTTTACCTATCATATCGAAGAAATCACCACACACTTGGTTAAAATAATAACTGTGTCACCAATCAAAAACAGTAGTTTTTGTAAAATCCAGACAGGGCACAAAGACATGCATATAGTCAACAATTTCTTGAAAACATTGATCTCATATTTGTATATGCCGGACATTCAAGTAAGAAGTGTTAAAGCAATTCGGTGGCATTACAAGGACACGCTTCGTATACCGGACTATCACGTAACTTCATTCTATTAAGTGTAGTGTTCAGAGCAATAGTATTAGTTCTTGCTAGTATCTTTAAATTTGACGACTGAAATTCTACAACATTAGACAAGTACGTTGCTTACCTTGAAACATACAAGCATTTTTTGAAAAATTCAAGACTACATTTTTTATTAACGCAAACGAATTCTCTTTTACTTACAAAAGACATAAAGAATATTGTGAAAGTATTTAAATTAATTTCATTATTAATAAAAAGATCAAGACCAATATTATTAAAAACGAATTTTAAAAAGTCTAGATATGTCCAACGAGATGAAGTATATTCTACCTCCATGAGAACTAATTTACACAGTCTGGTGATCGGTAACTTCTTAATTTTAAGTAGAAAACCCTCTGTGTGTCTAGATAATCATTGTTTTATCGGTTCCCATCCCAATTCTAAGAATAAAGCTGACTTTGGGATCTTCATATTGGTGTCTAGAATCAACTTGGTGACTTTATATTGCCACGATGCTAAAGATGCTATACTTGCATTGGAAGATGGTATCCAAACTGCACAGCCATGAGGAATTGATGGACGAATAATGATTTCCATAAACCATCACCAAAAGAAATTCATGTTCACATTACAGTTTTATTATATAATAATACTTTTTCTCAAGATTTTCTTTGAGATAACAGTTTATGTGGTAGATAAAACCCAGAGATCTGACCACCAAATGAAAATCAACGTAATTGATAGAATTTCAAATAGAAAATATACGAAGGGTCACACAAATAATCTGTTAATACTAGAATGTGACTGAATGAAACACTTCATTTTGAAAACTTAAATTATTATTACATTAATTATAAACTAGAGGCTCACAGGAGCCTGTATTCGCTCACCTGGATCAAAGCTGATGATGTAGGCCTACTGTCGTACTGAGTGATAATAGAACCGTACAATGCGAATAATTTTGTGCATGCTGCATTTAATTTTATTTTCCTGACTGAGGAACAGATTAAAATGTGAAAAGCTAACGAACAGCAACCATCTTGAATGGAGGGCGGGGCTGTTGGACACAATTTTGAAAGGGGCCCACCCAGGGACCATCCCTGCAAGGTTTGGTTTAACTTGGATCAGGGGTTTCAGAGGAGAAGATTTAAATGTGATCTTTTATCAAAATATGCCTAATTTGCATAATCTGTATAAATCGGCTGAAAGAAAAATTTCACAGAAAAACCCGGAATATGTGTTAAGCTACTCATTTCCATGTAGCTGCAGTAAACAATTGAGATCATTTAGATTTATAATAAAGCAGCAATGAACAATTGAAGAAATTTCTATTTTTTGTAATAGCAACCATCTTGAATGGAGGGTGGAGCTGTCAGACACCATTTTGAAATGGGACAGCCCAAGGACTATCCCAGCCAAATTTGGTTTAATTTGGTTCAGCGGTTTCAGAGGAAAAGATTTAAATGTGATCCTTTATCAAAATATGCCTAATTTGCATAATCGGTATAAATCGGCTGAAAGAAAAATTTAACAGAAAAACCCGGAATGTATGTTAAACTACTCCTTGCCATGTAGCTGCAGTTAAACTTTGAGCTCATTTTGACTTATACTAAAGCACTAAAGCAGCAATGGACAATTAAAATTTCTTCCCCCTTTTTTTAATATTTTTAGCTTGGCGGCCATCTTGGTTGGAAATCGGGATCACCGGACAGAACGTTGGAAGGGGGCCATCCAAGCACCATTCCAGCAAAATTTGGTCTAAATTGGCTCAGTGGTTTCTGAGGAGAAAATTAAAGTGTGAAAAGCTAAGGACAGACGACGGACGACGACGACGAACGACGGACGAAACCTGATGACAAAAGCATACACGACCTTTGGCCAGGTGAGCTAATAAAAAGGGGGGTGGGTGAAACTTTCAACTTCGATTGTTATTTGTTTTTAAACTAAACATTCTACCCATATGGAGAGAATATCCAATGACATATTTTACCAAACACAAAACGCTAAGAACTTAAAGTAAGTGGTGAGGGCCGTCGTGGTGATGATCGTATGGTATTATTGGTATTGATAGTTGGATTTAAAACTACATATACAATCAGTGCCTATCACCACTAATGATGTGAGTTCGAATCCCGTTCATGGCGAAGTGTACTCGATACAACATTATGTGATACAGTTTGTCAGTGACTTGAGTCAGGTCGGTGGTTTTCTCTGGGTACTCCTGTTTCCTCCGCCTTTAAAACTGACCGCCACGATAGACGATATAACTCAATTATTGTTGAAAGTGGCGTTAAACACCATAACCCTAATTCTAACCCTTAAAATAAGCGGAGACTACATCCGGAATAAAATGAAAATTTGTTATATTTGACCTTCTTCCACTTGTCATTGTAATTTACTTCCTAATTTCAATGTCATCCAACCAATAAATAATGTCCAATTTAAACAATTTAAAAAATGGGAGATTTCTGTGTTAAATATATCAGTGACTTACCCATATTCTTTGTTTTAATCTACAACCTCTCTAATGGTCTACATATGGAAAAAAGGAAAGTAAATTCCCAATGTATATAAATAATAATTGATGTCACTTCCGAATGGGTCACAATCTATAAATATACTAAAATAAAGAAATATGTTGTCAAATACAAAGAAAAGAAAAGAAGAGAAACGAAAATCTAAATAATTTAAAAAAAAGAAGAAAAACTTAAAGGAATATTGAACAGTCAAATGGCGTTGTTTGTAAAAAAATGTTTTTATTACGACTCAAATTTAAATGGCCATACAATCTTTCTAATAAGGAAGTTGTACTATAAATAGATATTAGCCTTATTTATTTCTACAGGTTGGGAATGAATTACCTCTACCGTTAGCGTTGAATTCCTAACATTTAATACCTGTTGGAATTCGACTTACCCAGTTTTTCGAGTTAACGTTATTTTGCAATTGACATTAAATTGTAAAGTTACCGTTGATTTTTTGGCAACAATTTACCGTGAATTACTTAACTAGACACCACCCCCCTCATTACCAACCCCATCTAAAATTATCCATATATTTGTATAATATTTAAATCACAATGAACACATAATCATTTCGTAGCTTGATCGGGTATTGAAATGGCTGTGTTTGGGGTGGGGGGAAGGAGACATAGGTAATATTTGGCGAGGTGGAGGGGGCCGTGAGACATGATAACTGTAATGTTATATAATATTTTGTACTCTGGAACTATTTCAAAATAAATACACACCTACATTTGTAAATAGTATATAGAGTGTAATATTTAAGTCACAAGAATTACATATTATTTTGATAGTTGAATCGGGGCAATATTGGTTGGTGGGTGGGAGGGGGGGGGGGATACATTTTATGCGGAAATTTATACAATTAATTTCCAACATGTCTATTGATAAATGGGATTATTCACAATTTCATTATGCATTTACATAATATACTATTTCGTATGTCTAGATCGTGAGTCGGGCCAAAACAAAACATTATAAACGTGGTATTTGTTGCTGTTTCGCTAAGCACGCTGTATTTAGAAACATAAGCAACGATTTGATGGCTTGGAATCAGGAGAATGCATCCGAGCGGAGCGACATGTCTATCTGTTGAGGGTCGCTTCAATAACCTAGTACTAAAACAATCCAATTAACCGTGTTGGTCTAGTACAAAGTGGACATCGTCATCATTCCATCGAAATATCACTTGTTCTCACTATGATCTAGGTGACAAATTACTGACTTGGCGTTAAACAACAATCACTCATTCACTTTACGTTTCTTTGCAACTTGTGTCTCATTTTGGATATTAAGTGATTAACGATGTTCTTTAAAACGAGAGAACTTTTCTCAGTCATCTCTCATCGAAGGGCGAATCCCTGAGATGAGTGGTGACTGAGAAACGTCCTCGGGTTTTAAAAAAACATCTTTAATTATTTGATCGCTATATTGTATTCCTAATTAAATATTTTTTGTTGAGATATTGACATTTTTTTAAACACAATTAATATTTTACATCGTAAATCACTTATTATAAAGGATTTGGTAATGTGACGTCATTATAACGTCATATTAGAAAACAGGGATAATACCAGGTGCGTCCTTGACAACGCTTAGCGATTAGCGATAATTTTCCATCTCACTCTAGTAGCGTGAGATGGAAAATTATCAGATAGCAAGATCAAAGGAAAATACCGCACAATAGCGATAAGTATATGTTATCTGGATGTGAATTGATTGATACCGAAAATATCAGCATGCCGTGCCAGAATATGAAGATTGTTGTCGAGTGAGGAAGCGAACGAGTCACAAACTTCATATTCTGTCGAGCAGGCTGATATTTTTCAGTATCAATCATATTGACATTCAGATGACATGTTTATCATCCTTAAGTCAAACATAAAGACGGATACATCTATAGGCTTCGATATTTGTATTTTCGCGTGAAAAATCACATGTTTCAAAATAATAAAAATACGCTTCCCCAAAACATAGTTCATAAGTAGTTTGCAAATATACCATTCATTTTTACAGATTTATATAAATGTTACGATTGGAGAATTTTCCCCTTTAATGGTGATATTCATTGGTTTTTTTTTATTACCAACACAGTCACCATTTTCATTAAAGGTTTTTGATTACTAATGTCGGTAATGACGTTCCGGTTTAGAAAGCACAAATGTCACGACCTCGATCATGACGTAAAAAAAAACAGTAGTCCCAGCAGAGGTTATCAAGAATTGTGTCAAGTACATTTTTGTAGGACGATGTTTGTTGATATTTCTGACACGACAGTTCCTAATTTGATTTATATTTAAAATATGAAATGTTACCTAGCTGATGATGCTGATGAATTGTATTCACTTTTATCATCTGCACAGGAATTATCGTTTAAATGTTGGGAGAATTTGGTGATAACTCCTGCTGACTGTTGATAAGTCCTGCTCAACTCACGCGAACTTTGATGCGAATTTTGCTTAAGGAGTGAGTAGGTAGATATAGTGAGAGGGAAGGATGATAAGAGGACATATTGTCTGGTTTGACCACAGCAACGTTATTCTACTGTGAAAACATTTTATTTGTATTTTAAATAAATGTAAAATTATTCAACTTTAATTTTATTTTGTTTATTTTGTTTAAAATTTACCATTATCCGATTCTCATAAAATCATGAAATGCTTAAAGCGGAATAAATGTGAGAGTCAAAATTCAAGCAACAGGTAAACACGTTCACATTACCAAAAACGTATCACGTGATATAATCGCCTCGACTTTTTTCAAAATAAAAACCATTTGACTAAAGCACCCCGTTATTTTTACCAAAAATACTGCCACATTTAAAAAAAAACAGAAATGATTAAGCCAAAAACGCCCCCATTTTTTATCACCAAGCAGTGCCAATTATTTTTGTTTTTGTGATTCAAAAGTTATTAAATTAATATGAGACAGGCACTACCTGTAAATGCGAGCGTAAGCAAGATCAGAAATGCTTAAATAGCATTGATACATAATACTATGATTCATAGGCAAAGCAGTCAGTTTTAAAATAAATACACATTGATATATAATCTGGTTTGCCTTTTCCACAGTTTGGTGACAGGTTGCCGGGTTTCTAGACCAATATATATATCATAGCCTCATGGGGTATATTAAATATATGTATGGAATGAGATAAATAACTGAACAAAGAGCCTAGAGAAGGAGCAGATCCAGGAAAACGGGGTAATGAGCATAGCATTCGTGTTCAGTAATAGGCAGAAAATATTGGTGTTGACATTTTACACAAAAGTCCAGGAGTTAATTTTTGTCTTTCTCTTGATTAGTTAACATTTTAAAAGCCATTATTGTATACCCCATTAACCTTCTATCCAGGATTTCCCCTTATTATAGATTAATGCTTGATAAAAAGAACAAGAAATACTTACATACACATTGAAGGTGGTGTTGACATCTTTTCCTTTGTGCACCCATGTGGAGTGGTATTTATTTCAGTAAGCCTGTAACCTGTAAAAGTCAGAAATATTAGTTGTATAAGAAATGCAAATTTGACATATTACATTCATTGTAGACTGTATGACTTCCTGAAGTCTGATTCAAGTATTGGGAAACTTAAAATAGGGATTTTTTGTAGTAGGTCTTAACAGCTTAAAGTTCTAAACATGGACATATTTCATTGGTCTGAATGGAAAGTTGAAGTAATCTATTAATTTCCTGTGTTCTTGCTAAAACTGTAGGAGTGTTCACTTTATAACAAAGTATGTCCTCGTTCACTAAAACAGATGAATGCCATGCAAAATATGGAGGTGATGTATTATTACCTGCAGATTTTGCTCTTGAAAGGGCTACAAAGAGAGTACCTGGATTTCGTGATTCAAATGACCTGATTTCTAGATTAATGATGATATAGGAATATGGTTCCCTTTTGCCAATTGTCATTCCCGGTCATTTATGAATAGCGTAAAGGAATTTGTTTTCTTCGAAAACCACAGCAATTACAATCGATCTTTCTTTCCACTGGGACAATAGGGACAATTCTTGGATTTTCCTCTATGAAAGGAGGACCACTATTATTATCAAATTGTACCATGACTACATCAGTTAAGGAATTTGCAGGTCGGTTTTCATTTTTGGAGATAAGATCAATGATTGTGCCATTAGCTCCATTAAGCAAACCAAAATGAACACAGAGATTTGTTGTCAACATGACTTTTGCATTTTTGCATAGAAAAATAATTTGTTGTAGTCCATCAGCTCTATCACTTTCCATAGAATTGGCATGAATACCCTTACTTATAGCAGATAATTTTGCAATAGGATAACTTTAGTTAACTTTCAAAAGATTTATTTTATTGTGATCCCAGACCTGTTGATGTGTTGGAAATACAAACAGACATTTTTCAGACATGTCATTTAGTAATCCTAGGCCATAGGATGATTTAGAATTTTGCCATTGTAATTTTTGCAGCCATTTTGCAAGAACAGGTGTTATCTTATACTCTCTAATTGCTAGTAGCACATCTTTTAGCTCTTGTTTTTTGATTCTCTGACAGGCAATGGTCTTTAGATTAACAGAATATTTGAATTTTTTCCAAATAAGAACACCGTGAAGAGCTGCTAGCAACTTGCAAGAAGAGTTATAAACAGGTGAATCAAGTACTGGGGATAACTGAACATCATCCCCTAGAAAAATAACTACAGGCAAACCACCCCAAGACTGATCAATATTCTCTCCATTCTTAACACCATAGCGACACATGAACTCCATCCATCCTACAGTTGTGGCACCAAGCATTGATCTCTCATCAACTAGCAGGACTTTTAAGCCTTCACAATTTTGTTGAAGTTTTTCACCTAAGGTATCCTCAGGTGGTTTCATTTCCTGGCCCTTTTAATGAATACGATTTTTTAGAAAGCTATGTAAAGTTACTACAGACATAATATTTGCACTGTTACCAGTTGTACAAAGTACTTGAACAGCTCTATTTGATGAACAAATTGTTCTTACGGCCTTAACTAAGCATTTTATAAGGTAAGATTTACCAGAACCAGCTGTTCCAGACACAATCATCCTTAAAGGTTCATAATTTGTTGGGATTTCAATAAAGGTTTTTAAAGCTATTTGAAAAGCAAACTTTTGATCCCTGTTCATTTTAATAATATCAACATTTGGAATGTCCAAATCTGTATCATCAGTATTAATGTAAGAATCTAAATTGCTAAGCCAATTAATTCCAAGATATGAGGGGTAATGCTGACTCGTCACACCCCAGTCATATTCCGGACCACCGTCATCATATTTGAAATTGGACTCGTCAATTTCTTCATAATTTGGATTAGGTTTTATTAATTCCATCCAATCAGGCTGTTGAGACATTTCATTCTCAAACTGATTTCCAACTGGATCATATAAGCTATCTAAATTAAAATTTTGTTTTGCCTGTTCGACATCTGCCTTTAACAAATTTGGACAGTTATCAGAAATTAAAAAATAATTCATACGATCAATCCAAGAAATATTATATTTTTTGTTATCAGAAATTGTCCTCCAATTTGGAAAATGAAGAATTTACATGGTACGACAATAATTTTCATCTAAAGGCCAGGTTGCTTGAATATTTTCTCTTATAACAGGAACCTTTTCGTTTTTTCAAACAAAACTATAAAAGGATGACATATCTTTTTCATCTCTTTGTAAATATCTATCCAAGGCAGTATGTTTTGTCTTCATTATTACAGCTTAGCAGTCTACACCCTGACAAACAGACATTTTGAAATGTACGACTACATCTGTATAAGGGTATGTGCGATAATTCAAATGATGCATCAACAGCTGAAATGTCCCTTTTAACAGTTTGCATTAATAGTTTAGTACATATTGAATGTGCTGTTGCACCAGGAGCACAGTTTGCTAAATCATTAAATAAAGCAACCACTGCACCAGTTGGCTGATTCCCTTTGCATGCATAATCAGACATATATTTTTCTACGGAAATAATTTCTTCAATAGAGGGGTTCTCTGGATCACCTTGTGATATAATAAGAGAGACATCTCCATTGGCACGCCAACCCTGTGTGTGAAATCTCGAATGCTGGACAAGTGAAGGATGGTCTCTTGATATTTCTAGTCACAAAGGGTTATTCTTGTCGTTTACCAATGCAGGTGTCTCTCTTATTTCTTTTCCCGGTGATGATTCAGTGCCAAATTCCATTCTACAAGCTTTCTCTACCAGTTTGTGCTTTTTTTAAGCAATAATCTGAACAAAGGTGAATAATAAAACTGTTAGTTAAAAGAACATAATCTTCTAACAAAGTCTCTTTTGACATACTGACATCCATTACAAGTTTTATGATGGGATTTTGTTCTTCTGAAGGTAAGGCTGCAGAGTCCTCTAGTGGTGGCCAAAGATTTTTTTCTAGGTTTCCCAGGTTTCATCCTTTCCCACTGGATGGCATTATGTAATAAATTATGAGGTTCCCTATCAGATCGCCAGCAAAGGCCATACCAATGTACCATACCCCTGGACTTAGCAAATTCTTGCTTATACCAATATGCTGATACACCAAAAGTTGGAGACATGACATTTTTTAAATAACTTTGTGTTCGTAAATTAAAGTATTGTGCTACAATATGAGTATTTCTTTGAAGAGCATCAAACAGGTCTGAGTGATTAGATAAATCAATTTCTTTTCCGCTAGTTTCATAAATATATTTTGAAAGTAATTGTCTAAGAGGTTTGAAATGATATTCTGCACAGTTGCCAGTGGTGAAAAAAGAAGGTAAACCTTGTTTTTCATTTATTTAATACTGAATCATAGCCCTGAGTTCGCTTCCTCATTGGGACCATTATTGAGTAGTTCCCCTTAGTGATGCTCCGAAATATAAAACTTTTTAGCAATCGAATTGTCTCCATCATTAATTTTATTTTTCAATTCAGAAACTGATAAATGTTTGTCTCCTAGCTTTTGGTTTACAACAAAATTGCAATTTTCAAGTGCTTTTTTCCTCATTATCATATTGTGGAAAACAAATTTAAAATATTGATGATGTACAAACCTTTCATCATCATACCATAAAAGATGTCCGGCCCAATCACTCACAGAATCAACTGTTCTAGGCCTATTAATGTGAAAATCACCTGTCCCTAAAGGAAAAAGAGCTGGAAAGGCCAATGTAAAAAAATATTGAGTAGTGAATTCAGAAATGGGAATATTTTGTCTTGTTGGCCATGGTATTGTTACTGTTCCTTTCTTTTTTACAATAACACCACCATGATCTTCTCCAATAACTACATTAACAACATTTTCAACCTTTTTCTTAATATCAACATTGGGATCAGGCAAAAGGACACTTGAATTAGTCGTACCAGAAATTTCGCCTTTGTCAGTTTGATATGGAGCTGGGCCTTTATCAGAACTTAAGTCATTGTGGGAGTGCTAATCAATAGTTTCTATATCGGAGAGTTCTCCTTCAATATTAGATAATCTATTCTATCTATATCTATTATTATGTCTGCAAATGCAGGATTGTTAGTTTTAAGAAAATTAAGTGCGTTCTGGACCTTATATATTCTAGCTACAAATCTTTTGATGTGTCATTCTGTCCTTATTTTCTTACTTTATGAACTTCAATTTCTTTTGGGAGTCTAGGAAAAATGTTTGCTGGTTCATTTACCTCTTGGGGAAATGTAACACAGTGACCACTTGAGCCAATACCACCATGATTTAGCAAATGGACATTGATGCATGGTGAGATTCTGGAAATAAGTTGTTGCTCAATTACTGTTAATCAGAGATTTCAGGAGGGGATTGTTTGGGGTCCATATTATTGTCTTCTGAATATAATTTTATTATGCTTTGATAAATAGAACAGCGTTTGCATACCTCGTTTGATATTTTCATTCCAATCCGCCGTTCCTTGCAAATTGAACACACATTTATAGACAGAGCAATTTGTTCTTTGATAAAAAGGATTTGTATTGGGGGATTTTGAAATTTCTACAGACTCAATTTTGCTTTGATAATAATCATGTTCATGCTGAATATAAGTTTTGAAATATGGAGTTGATTGAATTTTTTCAGGCTCCTTGAGATCAGGATTTTATGAGTAGCTATGGTCAACATGATTTGTTGTATAGATTTCATATATATTTTCCCGATCACTTATGTTGTGAGAATAAACATGATCATGCATAACACCACATTTGTCAAATGATTTGACCACTTCGGCATAGGACCTACATTTGTTAAAATTATGCATCATATTCGGTGATAAATTTTGATCGGATAGTGTGGATGGAACTTTAGGACAATTATTGCCTTGATACATGATTTAAATCAATCTTGATATTGCTACCTCAGTACGTTTTTGTTTATTTTGCGATCGCAAGAATGCTCAGACGATTGTCAGATGCAGACGAATTTTTGGGGTCAAAGTTTACGATGATATCGAAAAATCTCGTAGTTTTCGAATCTAATTGTACAGAAAAAGATTACTTTTGATGCGTGGATATGACAGAAAATAATGATAAAAAAATATAAGTAGAACAAGTTAACAAAATGACTTTTATTACACACGGGTTCCGAGTTTCAGTGGTATCGGACGTACGAGAGAGGGTACGAGATTTAGGATCACCTTTGTGCTTTATGCTAAGAAGATCTTCATTAGGTGAGTGTGTTAGTGTGTTACAAGGAACGTGCTTACAATGAGCAGATGTTTTTTAATTCATCAGTATGTGCAGTCATGTTTGTCAAAAAATCGAAAGTACACATTTTATACCATAAAGAGCTCGCTTAAGCTCGCATATTACCTGATTTCAATGAATCGTGTTCAGACATGTTGCCTATTGCATAAATGAACCCCAGCTACTTTGCAAATATGGTATTTACAACGGGTATCATGCACAGAGAAGAATAATTTTATCCTTTTGGAACACATTGTTTATTTCATGTACAATACACTAAGAACGACAACCATTTTTTATTTTATTTATATACATTGTATATTCAATTTTGGTACACATATAACGTTTTTGGTCCACACGCAGCTATTGACGTCGTATGGTCCAAATGTAAAACGCCGGTGGTAGTTTTGTTCTACCCATTATTTCAATGAGCTAGCACTATAAAAAATAATCGTGTTGATCAAATGTAAGCAGAAAAAAAACGTCATTTCATTGAAATACAACTTGTTCTCGACACGGATATAGCAGAACAATTGCACATTTTGGTGCTAAGCAGAAATCACTCACTTCTTGTTCTCGACACGAATATAGCAGAACAATTGCAAATTTTGGCGCTAAGCAAAAATCACTCACCCCTTGTTCTCGACACGAAAATAGCAGAACAATTGCAACTTTTAGTGCTAAGCAGAAATCACTCACTCCTTGTTCTCCGCACGAATATAGCCAAACAATTGCAAATTTTGGTGCTAAGCAGAAATCACACACTCCTTGTTCACGACACGAATATAACAGAACAATTGCAAATTTTGGCGCTAAGCAGAAATCACTCACTCCTTGTTCTCGACACGAAAATAGCAGAACAATTGCAACTTTTAGTGCTAAGCAGAAATCACTCACTCCTTGTTCTCCGCACGAATATAGCCAAACAATTGCAAATTTTGGTGCTAAGCAGAAATCACACACTCTATCATTCTTCATATTGTTATTTTATGTTCCACTATTATTGTTTTGCTTGCATGGATCTCGATATTTCTGTACCGTTAATTTATTTTTCATTGGTGTTGTGTTGTCTAACAGAGTTGTTATTTTTGTACCGCTCACTCACATTGATATTTTATTTCATTGGTGTGGGTTTTTTTTCTATTCCAATGGTAAATATTTTGTAATGTTCGTCTTACGGTTAATTTTTTGTTACTATTCTTTTTGTTTGTCTATAAGGATCTGAATATTTTTTGTATTGTTTCTGCATATTGTGATCTTATGTTTCATTAGTGTTGTCTATTCGAATTGTCATGTTTGTAATATTTCCCAGGTTTGGGCCAATAAAACTAGTTTGACACCAGTGAAAGTGAACGGTCGTGTATTTGTGTTAGGGGTATCGATTTGCCTCTTACTACGATTTTTCCAGTGTGATATTTTATTCTTATCTTTCATTTTTTCCCGTATGACACTTGTTTTGTTTTGTCCTCTCGGATTATGATTTTCCTACTGTTTCCTATAGTTTTATTTGAGCTACTTTTGTATTTTCGTAATGTAATGTTTTGTTCCTGTTTCCTTATTTTGTTATTTATACGTTTCAGCTGTTTTGTATATCCGTTTGTGATTGCATGTAATGTTCCCTAATATAAGCATTTAAGGATGATTTTATGATGACAAAATGTGATACAAATGTAACCCAGTTGTGATTTCATGTGATGTTCCCTAATATGTAAATTTAATGACGAGTAAATGATGACAAAATGCGATAAACCAGTCGGATGAAATTGTAACAAGTCTAAAATGTATTAAGATTGAGATTTGTTCTAGCAATGTTTTAGTTAATATTCATCAGGAAACACTTTAGAGTAAACCCAGTCTTATGTGACCTTACAAGGGAAAACTAAGAAGGGGTCACATAAGACAGATAGTCACTAAGTATAGGCTTAATTAATATGAAATGTATTGTGAAGGGATATCAAATTAAGATCACATAATACAAATCATTCTTAATAGAAGTGGTCAATAAAACAGGCTTAATTAATATGAAATGTATTGTGAAGGGATATTTAAATAAGATCACATAATACAAATCATTACTTAATAGAAGTGGTCAATACAACAGGGATGGGACTGTCGTGTTCGCGATCGTATGGTATTTGGTTTAACCACTACATGTGCAATCAGTGCACTAATGTTGTGTGTTGGAATCCCGCTCATGACGAGGTGTACCTGATACAACATTATGTGATAAAGTTTGTCAATGACTTGCAACGGGCCGGTGGTTTTCTTCTGATATTTCGATTTCCTCCACCAATAAAGCTGACAGCCACGATATAACTGAAATAGTCTTGAAAGTGGCGTTAAACACCATAATTCCATAAACCACGTTTTACAATAATTGTTGACAAAGTATAAAGACAACTTTGAATTTGTAATGTGTTTTTAAATTTCTATTGTGTAAGATGGTAAAGTCAAGAATCTTTCATCTGCAGGGTACCTTAGTGTACCAACAGATTGTACAGTATGATAATAAAACACTAGAACATACAGAGTATATAAGGGAATCGTATCCAACATGACAATAAAACAGATACAAAATTATCTTTTCAAACTTTTCTTAAATTTTTATTTTCAATTATTTGAATTGTAGTTTAAATACAAAAAGCACCCTGAATAAGTAATACATTTTGACATAATATAAATATTTACAAAAATCACAAAAATATAATTTTAAATATTTACACAATAATGGAAGGACAGTTCAGTGCCGATACTTTACTTTACTTTACACATATTTTATTGTCAAACAATTATAGACAATGGATCAGACTCACGTTATAAACATACGAGGTCTTCTCTGTTACATATACATCATTAAAAAGACAATATATTACAAAAACATAACATTACTTCGTTCAAATTATTTGAGAAAAATAAAATAATACTGCAAGATACAATGATATTGATGTTAAGCCAATATTAAGTGTGCATATTAAAAGCTTTGTATTAAAGCAAAAGCAAAATCATAAAAAATATTCTAAAACATATCTAATATACAATTTAATTTCACCAGTGAGTTAGCCTTGTTTCATTTATTTATTCATGGCTAAATAAATCTTTATCTCAATATTCAGTAGAGCACGTTCAATGAATACACTTTCCGAAACATAGTGAATAAATGACTATTTACATAATATTTTTAAGAAGAATACACCTTGATATTCTAAACGTTAGAACAATTCGAAGGGGCAAGCAAGAATGGACAAACCAGAGAAACTGACAACATTGGGTACACAAGACACTTGACGAAGACAAACCAAACAAATAAACGTTAGAGAAAACCGAAGGGGCAATCAATAATGGACAAACCAGAGAAACTGACAAAATTGGGTACACAAGACACAAGACGAAGACAAACCAAACAAAACAACACAACATATTATGTGTTGGACACCACTCTGCACGAACAACTGGAGGTAAAGACGAACTGAACATCGTTTTATGCGGAAATCGTAAACGGACATCATGATCACGACTATACCAGTCCATGTATGTCAAATCGTCAAAATTTACGGTCTGAAATTAGAAAATTGATGCGAAAATATATACATATTATTGGTTTCTGCTATTCTGCTCCCTTAAGAAGAACAGTACTTTTCAAATTCATAAATGTCTTCCATATTCTAAAACAAGGCATATGTTTTATGTGTTGTTTTCAATTGGAATAAAAGAAAAATAAATCTCAGTGGCTAATAAGTGTCACATGAATTCAACTCTTTAATACCAATCATAATTATGCAAGTATATTATTCAGTAAACTTTGAAAGGAGGGGGCCGCGGTGATCATGACCGTATGGTAGTTGGATTTACAGCTACCTGTGCAAGCAGTGCCTATCACCACTAAAGTTGTGAGTTCGAATCCTGCTCATGGAAAGGTGTACTCGATACAACATTATGCGATTAAGCTTGTCAGTGACTTACGGCAGGTCGGTGTACTCCGGTTTCCTCCAACAATAAAACTAAACACCACGATATAACTGAAATATTGTTGAAAGTGGCATTAACCGTAACCCTAACCATAACCCTTGAAAGGAAAGTTGTCTTCATTATTTAATACAATAAACCATATCTGAGTTCTGGTATTTGGATCTACCGAACTACTGGTATCTAATCACCAGAGAAAGACGTAAATAACAGTGGTGGGTAAGCATTGTGTTTATCAGTTGTTCAAAAGTTGCATTCCATTCTGAACTCATGAACCCGTGAACAATTATTCCTCTCTCATTAAGAAAACAATGAAGGCCTGGAACAATCAGACGATCCAATTTAACCTTCTGTCATTTTCGTTGTTGTCCAGTGTCATATTATCGTCGGTAGCCCGAAGCTGATCATTTTCGATTACTCTCCACTCATCACCCAATGGTCAGCTGGCAAAGAAGTCCTCCTTTCGTTGAATAAGATGCTATCAATAGTTACCAATTAGAATCATCGCATGATATTGTTAATCTCCTTCTTTGAGGTGAAAACTATACAGACAAATGGAAAAGCCGGAAACACGGGTTTGGTCTTTTACCAATACGAAATTCAGTTGGTAAAATCGCGCGGATACTCAGAACGACGGACTATAAACCTACCTGATATACTGTCGTACAAGTTTTGTTAGCGCTTCTTTGTAATACGAGTTCCTCCGATGAAGCGACAAATTATGAACCGATTTCATACCCATCGGACATTCCGTATTTTTTTCGGCCGAAACCGATATGATTAAAGGTTTATTATTATAAATAGCTGAATTAAAGTTGTTCATTTTGCAAATTTCAGGCCAGTATTTGCTTACAAACACTTTGGAAAAGAGCACAAACAACAGTTTAGCATGAGGAATTTTGTCATTCGTTACATTTAAGAAATCATCTGTTGATTGTCCTCGGACGACTATAGATTCACATATTAGAGTTCCCTCCCCTTGGATTTCTTTTAAATCGTCCTGGAATAAGGAAGCATGGGCAGCGTTTTCCTCTGCTGATATTATTATTACATTGTTGGAGGTTGGATCTGAAAAAAAAATGGATATTTATATAAAAAAAGATGACACCAAGAACCTGTATGCACACCTGCTTTATATAGAGGGATATGGGTTTATGGTGTTTAACGCCACTTTCAACAATATTTCAGTTACATCGCGCCGGTCAGCTTTATTGGTTTGGGAAACCGGAGTACCCGCAGAAAACCACCACTCTGTCGCAAGCCACTGAGAAACGTTATCACATAATGTTGTATCGAGTACACCTCGCCATGAACGGGGTTCGAACTCACAACTTAAGTGGTGATAGGCACTGATTGCACAGATGATAGTTTTGTCACTCTAAAGTGGATTTTGGGTTCTTTTGCTTTTCAAGATTTGAATTTCGTATTGATATTCACCTGTAGTATGACTTGACTGGCTTGGTTCATGTTGTGTCCTGTATTCTATAATAATTGCAAGAGGTCAATAATATTCTGATTGAAAACAAACTGAAATCACATGCTATTAAGAATAACTACATTTATCTAAAATACTGATCTAATGTAAACAGAGTTTGTACGTCAACAAAGTATTTGCAAACTGAAAACCTGTCAAAATACTATGACATACAAGTTGCTTATAATAACTTGTGAAAAATGTGTTTGTTTGCAAAATATTTTTATTCCACTAAATTTGACCTAAATATATAAGAAAGGTACCCTCGTTTGTAATTGGTACTGAACATTAAAATATCCTAAATCAATAACTATTCAGCGTATATTTCACCTGTACTATTGTATTTATGTGTTATGCTTGGTGGGTGTATTTTCCAACAGATAGCAGGCATTCCTATGGGTTCTATCTGTGCTACGTCTCTCCTCGACTTGTTCCTTTATTCGTACGAATTGTGAACTTTCCATTTATATGTAGCAACATTCCATCAGCACCTCCATATGGAGAATATATCTCTGAGCTATTAAGATATTTCAGAGCTTCTGGTGCCTATCATGATTTCCTTGATAGAGAGTTGCTGCTATTACAAGGAAGCTACTGAAGCAAGGATTCCTAGTGGTTAAGCATATGTGTCACAAATGATGGATATGTTCCGTTTGTTGTAATCACTATCCGTTTCGTTCTTCGTTCACCTTATCACCGGGTTTAACTAACAAAAGTAATACGACGGGTGCCATACGTGAAGCTGAAACTGCTTATCCTTCGGGAGCACTTGTTTTTACCCCCGAGTGAAGTTCCTGTTACTCGATCTTTAGTTTTATGTGTAATGTTTTGTAGATAGTTGTTTTTTTCTTTTGTCCTGTTTCCTTTGTTCATTGTATTGTTTGTTCTTCTTCGATTTACGGCTTCTAATAAACCTATTGGTACCTTGAAGAATCTGTCGAATTTGACATAACGAGATTCAGTGACCTATTTGTGTGCAAAACTTATTTAAATCTACATATATACACTACCTTTATTGATATTATTAGCTCTCTCAGTGGGTAGGGCATCTGTTGTAACGTCACTATTGGATGCCGAATGTAAATCTGAACCTGAATCGATTAAAAATATTTAATATTCCATTGTCATCTGTCTTACAGTAATTTCGACAAATAAAGTCTAATTAGTTGTTACAGTGATATCAACTACATGTAGTACTGTGAAAGTACTTTTATTCGTTGGCACCAAGTTTCGTGGTTTCTACAAATTGCATTGATCCATGAGTTCTTGAATTCGTGGTGTCACACAATACAGGCAACAATCAATGTGAACATTGTATTTCCTTGGATCTTTTATTTCCGTCGTTTAAGTGAACCACATATCAGAGAAAATTAGAACCCTACGATTAATAATGATTGATTGATTGGTGCTTAACGCCAACTTTAACAAAGTAATGATTTCACAGTAAAGTCTCAATAGAGTTTCAGTAAACGATTAACTATTAAACGAATAATGAACAACAATAGTAGGTGGCATACATTGGTTAGTGCTATGATGCGTGTGTATGATGGCATACATTGGTTAGTGTTTTGATGCGTGTGTATGATGACATACATTGGATAGTGTAATGATGCGTGTGTATGTGTAAGACATAATTTTTTCGGTTGAAATTTTATCCGGTGGAAAGAATTTCATATTAAATTTTATGTTACGGTAGATATGATAATAATATAATAAAATACTTTCCATTGCTATGCAAAAGTATCCTAGTGTACAATAAACAGTTACATAATATTATATCCGACGTTGATTATTAAATCATGAGACGCATCTGTAATGTTATTTCTAACGATTAATGATAAAACACCTGAACCATCAAATGAGATAATCCGCATAATATTTTATACTAAGGTATGTCATATTATGCCTGATGCTGATTATTAAATCACGAGACGCATCTATAATATTAATTCCGACGTTCATTGATAAATCAACTGGGTGGGGATAAAGGACGAACAAACAATATCCATGACGGAAGGGCATTTCCAGTAAAAGAACGTTATGAAGAGAAAGTTTGCTTAAACGGTGATGATCAACAATTCCACCAGTATCAATAAAAGGATCAACCATTTTAAAATAAATATATAGACAACGACATATGACGTCAGGCACACACATGTGGCGGGGTTAAACAGGTTAATGGCATACCAAATAAAAGTACATATACCATTCAATACAAAACAACAATTAAATTGTTTTTTTATCAAGATTACAAATATACCCCAAACCCAATATAGAACACATTACCCTCATATTTAAGATATACAATTAAAATCTAGTTAGAAAAATATTGATAAACAACTTGATACATGATCAGGTGAAGGTACTTCGGTCTTATGTTTCATGAATTATTATCAGCTTGTCCTATGTGTGTGTAACGCCACCCTCAACAATATTACAGTTATATCATGGCTGACAGTTTTTTTCGTGGAGGAAACCGGACTAACCTTAAATTATCGCCAAACTTCTGTACCGGTAAGTTATGGACAAACATTATCGTCCATGTTGAATAGATAACAACACACTCTTCGCTTTGATGTATGGTGTGATCAATCAAGATTTAGAAATTTATTTTAGCTACATACAAAATATTCATTTGTATAACTGCACTCAGTGAATACGTGTCCATAAATACGCTTACAAGGATATAATATTCTTTATTTTTTCAAATGTAGCGCCTATAGTTCCTGTACCCCCAATGGGCTTTCAACTCTATTATTGTGTCAGTAGTATAGTAGGGGCCGATTTATATTGACAATGGAAACATGAGTACCATCGATCTGCCAAAATCTCATTTAATATTCGTTGTTTGTGTGGAGGTTCGCAGCAGCCAATGATGTGTCATTTTAATGTCTTCTTAATGCTACATTCCACTGATGTTGCAGGTTAGTGGTTTTCTCCGATTACTCTGGTTTCATCCATCAGTAAATCTGACCGCCATGATATAACTGAAATAGTATTGAAGGTAGCATTAAACACCATAAACCTAACCCTAACTCATTGTTTTGTCTGTACAGATTAAAATTTGGTTTTGTTTTTCTCTTTCACAGTTTTCCCTGTTCTACCCATAGACATGACACTATACTAGTATTTACCGTTTTCATTGCTAGTTGGCCTCTGTCTATGTTGACGTTGAATATGTTCACTTCTTTGATTGATTTGTAGTTCCAATTTATGCAATTCTAATTTCAAGTTCTTGATTTTCTGAGAGCATTCTCTTTCCTTCCCAGATTCGTAATCATATCGTCTGGAAATATCATTTTCCTTACATTTGAACTGGGAAATTAGATCTTGAACATCATGTTCTTCTTGTGACATTCTATCAATATCAACACGTAAGGATCTTTCTAATTCCTTTTTTACACTACTTTCTTTCTCCAACTGCTTAATTTTAGCCTCTATTTGTTCTCCTTCATCTCTACATTTTCGTTCATTTTTCTGTTTTTGTGTCTTTTCTAGATTAATTTTTGTCAGTTCCTTTTCGCTGTCAGCAATACTATCCGTTTGTTTTTTTATATGTTTGTTTAGTTTTTCCAGATTAGTTGATAAATTCGATTGATACGTGATTTCCTGTTGTATCTCATGTTTCTTTGTATCAATAGATTGTTGTAATTGACGACTTTCACATCTGCTGTCTGAAGAAGCATAAGTAGGATTTTCAAAACAAAAAAATAAGAAATGTATTAGATTAAAAATAACTAGAAGCTCAGCACTGAGCTGAGCCTGTGTCGCTCACCTTTCATTCTGCTTTGAGGAAACTTAATACAGAACCGTCCACAGGTGCTTCCCACCAAATTTTGGGTCGTTTTGGCAAAGCAGTTTCAGAGAAGAAGATTTTTAGAAATCGACCAATCTAAGCCAATAATTGCCATGTTTCTTAATGGATCAAAACGAAATGAGCAATCTCTATAGAGGACCTTCCATAGATACTTCTTAACAAGTTTCATATCACTTGGTTATGCGGTTTCAGAGGAAAAGCTGTTTTAGAAATCGACCAATAAGAAACAAGAATTACCTATGACGGCCATGTTTGTTAACAGATCACAACGGAATGAGCAATTCCCATAGAAGACCTTCCATAGATGCTTCCTACCACGTTTCGGTTCATTTGGCCAAGCTGTTTCAGAGTAGAAGATTTTTAGAAATTGACCATTCAGGAACAAGAATTGACTGTGGTGGGCATGTTTGTTAATGAATCGGGACCGAAATGGGCAATCTTTATAGAGAACCTTCCATGGATGATTCTACCAAGTTTCGGTTCATTTGGCAAAGCAGTGTCAGAGTGAGAAGATTTTTTAGAAATCAATCAATCAGAAACAAGATTTGTCTTTGGCGTTCATGTTTGTTAATGGATCGGGACAGATGACTTTCCATAGATGTTTCCTACCATGTTTCGGTTCATTTAGCCAAGCTGTTTCAGAGTAGAAGATGTTTAGAAATCGACCAATCAGGAACAAGAATTGCATGTGGCGGCCATGTTTGTTAATGTATCGGGACAAAATTAGCCATCTTTATAAAGAACCTTCAATGGATGCTTCCGACCAAATTTCGGTTCATTTGGCAAAGCGGAATTGTCTGTGGCGGCCATGTTTGTTAATGGATCGGGACAAAATGCGAAATCGTAACAGATGACTTTCCATAGATGCTTCCGACCAAGTTTCGGTTCATTTGGCCAAACAGTTTCAGAGGTGAAGAATCTAAAAAATCAGCCAATGAAAACAAGAATCGCCTGTGGCGGCCATGTTTGTTAACGGATCGGGACGGAATGAGCAATTTTTATAGAGAACCTTCCATAGATGTTTTCTACCAAGTTTCGGATCGTTTGGCCAAGCAGTTTCAGAGGAAAAGATTTTTTAGAAATTGACCAATCAGAAACAAGAATTGCCTGTGGTGGCCATGTTTGTAAATGGATTGGGACAACATTAGCACTCTTTATAGAGTACCGTCCATAGATGCATCCTACCAAGTTTCGGTTCAGTAGGCCAAGCGGTTTCAGAGGGGAAGATTAAGAAAATCTGCATAGAAATAACTGCATTTTGAATACAGATGTCTATATTTAAACAAAAGCTATCTTTCTTTTAGCAGAGAAGATATTTTAGAAATCAACCAATCTGAAACAAGAATTGCCTGTGGCGGCCATGTTTGTTAATCAATCGGGACAAAATGAGCAATCTTTATCGAGGAACATCCATAGATGATTACTACCAAGTTTCGGTTAATTTGGACAAGCGGTTTCAGAGGTGCGCAATAATATCATCTTGTCCGTGTGCATCCGCTGTACAAATATTCTGGATAATTATGGATATTACCTGACCCCTTCCTTCCCTGCAGAAGAGAAGCAGTTGTTTATAGAAAAAATATTGGTGAGTAAATAACGTAGATTTAGAAAACCTCTGTTTTAATCTAAAAGGGACACAACTCCATACAGAATACTGCTGCTTTTACTTTATTCTTAATACATAATTACAGTTAAACCTGTCCTATGTGACCTTCCAAGGAAACAGTGAAATATGGTCAGATAAGACAGGTGGTCACTTAATACAGGTTTAATTGATATGAAATGCACTGGGAAGGGGAATACAAATTAAGGTCACATAATACAAGTTATTGCTTAATAGTGGTGGTTACTTAAGCAGGTTTGACTGTATTATAATAAGAACCATCGTTACCTCCAGTAGTTCCTTCTTCAGGACACTCTCGTTCATATTGAAGCCTTTGGTCTGAAACAACAACAAAATAGAAAGTCTACATAGCGGCGGTCGTGCTATAATAACAATTGTGATATGAATAACGATCGTGACATAAAATGATCTTTTAAAGGTGGGCAGGCAGTATGGTCCTTTTTATGCAAAGTTTTATTTTTTTTTCAATAGCACTGTTTTCTATAATCTGTTTAAAGTTTTAACACAACTTGTGAGCTATCTACTTGCTAAAAAAATATCCTCTGATGTCTTATAAGGTTCAATATCTACAAGTTATGAGAAACATGCCCTCAAATTCGTTGTTCTTGCTAGACCATGTACCATTTTCGAATCAAACAAGGAATGTGCCAATGGGTATATTTTATTAATGTTAAATAAGTCGAATATTGTGGCATCTTTGATTATTCTTCCGTATCAGAGTTCAATAGTGTACATAATACCATCTAAGCATGACCATCAACTGAAAATCAACATGATTAAAAGAATCTCAAATTAAAATAAATGTATAAGAAGGGTCACAAAAATAATCTGTTAATACTATAATTTGATTGAATGAAGCACTTTATTTGAAAACATAAATTATTATTACTTTAACTATAAAAAAAAGGGGGGTGGGGTGGAAATTTCAACTTTGATTTTTATTTGTTTTTAAGCTCAAACATTCTTCCCATATACATGTTTATTTAGACTAACTATCCCTTTACATCGTGGACACATACAGGCGGGGTACCTGCTGTGTGTCTAAAATATAATTATGTATATAATCGCAATATCATCTTAATTATAATACAGTCACAGTTAAAACAATCTCTTTAGTTGTAAAACATTATATTGTATACTAGAAGGAAATTTCTAAAGGTTTTCTTAAAATATAAATATAGATAATAGTTTAGGTACTACGTCAAAAATACATTTCAATCAATATTTAAAACACTTGATCGGCAAACATACATCCTTTTTAGCATACGTTTACCTATCCGATCGAAGAAATCACCACACACTTGGTTAAAATAACACTTGTGTCACCAATTAAAAATAGTAGTTTTTGTAAAGGCGACAACTCTGTGAAATCCAGACAGGGCAGAAAGACATGCATATGGTCAACCATTTCTTGAAAACATTGATCTCATATTTTTATATACCGGACATTCAAGTAAGAAGTGTTGAAGCAATTCGGTGGCATTACAAGGACACGCTTCGCATACCGGACTGGCACGTAACTTCATTCTATTAAGTGTAGTGTTCAGAGCAATAGTATTAGTTCTTGCTAGTATATTTAAATTTGACAATTGAAATTCTACAATATTGGATAAGTACGGTTGCTTACCTTAAAATATACAAATATTTTTGAAAAATTCAGGACTGCACTTTTTATTAACGCAATCGAATTATCTTTTCCTTACAAAAGACATAAATAATTTTTTGAAAGTATTCAAGTTAATTTCATTATTAATAAAATGATCAAGACCAATTATAAATAACGAATTTTAAATGGTCTTGGTATTATCAACCAGATGAGGTAGTACTATATTCTACCTCCATGAGAACTAATTTACACAGTCTTGAGATCGGCAAGCTCTTAATCCTAGCAAAGTAGGAAACCCTCTGTTCGTCTAAATAATCATTTATCGATTACCATCCCAATTCGAAAAATAAAGCTGACTTTGGGATGTTAATATTGGTGTTTATAATCAACTTGGCGACTTTAAATTGCCACGATTCTAAAGATGCTATACTTGCATTGGAACATGGTATCCAAACTGCACAGCCATGAGGAATTGGTGGACGAAAAATATATTTCCATATAGCATCACCAAAAGAAATTCATGTTCACCTTACAGTTTTATTATATAATTATACTTTTCTCAAAATTTTCTTTGAGATAACAGTTTATGTGGTAGCTAAAACTCAGAGATCTGACCACCAAATGAAAATCAACGTAATTGAAAGAATTTCAAATAGAAAATATACATATACGAAGGGTCACAAAAATAATCTGTTAATATTAGAATGTGATTGAATGAAACACTTCATTTTGAAAAATGAAATTACTATTACTCTAATTAAAAAAAGAGGGGGGGGGGGGGGGGGTGACAATTTCACCTTTGAATGCTATTTGTTTTTAAGCTAAAAATTCTTCACAAATGGAGAGAATATCCAATGACATATTTTACCAAACAGAAAATACTAAGGACTTAAAATAGACGGTGAGGGCAATCGTGGTCATGATCAGGTCAACTGAGATGGGGATCAGCCGAGGCGGTGCCCCGGGGCCCATGTGTTTAGGGGCCCACAAACCAAACGAGGAAAAAAAACGAGGGTGTACCTTGACCAAGGCAAACAAAATAAAATGTGTGTTTTGTGAATATGTGAATGACAATTTGGTGTAGTGGATATACAATTCTTCATACAGAAGTAGCCCCAGGTTTCAGGAAGGAACCCACTAATGACTTTCATAGAGCCCTTTATCATATGTATAACAACGTTTCTGCTACGGTGTATGGGGCACTGGACCATGTACATATATTTTGTGATTTTCGACTTGTAAATGTATATTAAATGACTCAAATAAGGGCCAAGCCCGACTGCTTGGAGCTCCCCTAAGAACAACCATTGACACGGGCAGATCGAGGGTTGCAGGTGGAGGGGCCCACTATTTTTTATATAAGGGCTCTGAAATATGTAGGCCTAAATGATTTGCTATAGACAAATACATAGGAAATGGGGACCCAGGCTAAGTCCCGAAGAATTACCTCTGAGAGTAGGGGATCGAGGATTGCAGGGGGGGGGGGGAGCTCATTAATGGTGAGTAGACAGGATCAGACTTTTGTTAAACTCAATTGATTCAGTTCATGTGAGCCTTTATTTTTCATCTGTTTATTAATTTCACTTCGTCAGTCACCACATTGTCATTGTCACACATTGCAACATGCAAACTAAGCAAATTATGATCAAGGTATGCTGAGTGGGTCGGCACAAAAGACGTTGAGAGAGAGACTGAGAGAGATAAAAAAGGATGACATCTCGGAAACGCACAAATCAACTGACCAAGGTAGGATTACAATAATTGTTGGTATCAAAAGTAGTTTCTACTGAATATTGGTATATTGACTTCAGATTAACTTTAAACTGATTAATATGCTTACGAAGGCAAGTGGGTAAAACGGGGCACGAGGGTTCCTCTTGGTATTTTTTTCCAAAACCTCGGAATCCTCACTGAGTAAAATTTCCTACTGAAATTGTTTTTACCCTATACGTTTTCAAATAAAAATGTTGTAGGCTTAGACTAAAACGTGTTCTGAGAATGAGAGTATGGAATGAGACTATGTTACGAACTTACGATTGCGAATATTGAAATATATATGGTTATGAACAGACTTGTAAAAAAAACATAAATCCAGACAAATAAACAAGTAGAAAGCTCTTTTCTATATCACAATTCATCAATTTATTTTTGTTGTACTGATTCCTTGCTTATGACACACGTGGTGAACTTAGTTTGAGTATCATTATTTGGAGAATTGGAGGAGGGGTGGGGGGCAAGTTTCCTTTTGCCCCGGGGCCCAAATATTCTCATGGCGGCCCTGGATATGATCGTATGTTATTGGTAGTTGGATTTAAGACTACATATACAATCAGTGCCTATCACCACTAATAGTATGAGGTCGAATCCCGCTCATGGCGAAGTGTACTCGATACAACATTATGTGATAAAGTTTGTCAGTAACTTGAGTCTGGTCGGTGGGTTACTTCGAGTACTCCGGTGTCGTCTACTTTTAAAACTGACTGCCACGATAGTCGATATGACTCAAATATTGTTGAAAGTGGCGTTAAACACCATAACTCTAATTATAACCCTTAAAATAAGCGGAGACTACATCCGGAATAAAATGAAACTTTTACATATTTGACCTTCTTTCACTTGTAATTGGTCATTGTAATTTACTTCCTAATTTCAATGTCATCCAACCCATAAATAATGTCAAATTTAAACAATTTAAAAAATGGGGGATTTCTGTGTTAAATATATCAGTAACTTACCCATATTCTTTGTTTTAATCTAGAACCTCTCTAATGGTCTACACAATGGTCAATAGATAGGGAAAAAGGAAACTAAATTCCCAATGTATATAAATAATAATTGATGTCATTTCCGAATGGGTCACAATCTATAAATATATTAAAATAAAGAAATATGTTGTCAAATACAAAGAAAAGGAAAGAAGAGAAAAGAAAGGAAATCAAAGAAAAGAAAATCTAAATAATTAAAAAAAAAGAAGAAAAACTTAAAAAGGAATATTGAACAGTCAAATGGCGTTGTTTGTAAAAAAATGTTTTTATTACGACTCAAATTTAAATGGCCATACAATCTTTCTAATAAGGAAGTTGTACTATAAATATATATTAGCCTTATTTATTTCTACAGGTTGGGAATGAATTACCTTTACAGTCAAAGGTACTTTTCTCACAGCCGATAGTGTTGAATTCGTAACATTTAATACTTGTTGGAATTCGACATACCCAGTTTTTCGAGTTAACGTTATTTTGCAATTGACAATAAATTGTAAAGTTACCGTTAATTGTTGGCAAACAATTACCGTGAATTGCTTAACCACACACCACCCCCCTCATTACCAACCCCATCTAAAATTATCCATATATTTGTATAATATTTAAATCACAATGAACACATAATCATTTCTAAGCTGGATCGAGTATTGAAATGGGGGTGGGGGGTGGGAGGGAGACATAGGTAATATTTGGGGAGGTGGAGCGGGCCGTGAGATATGATAACTGTAATGTTATATAATATTTTATACTCTGGAACTATTTCAAAATAGATACACACCTACATTTGTAAATAGTATATAGAGGGTAATATTTAAGTCACAAGAATTACATATTATTTTGATTGTTGAATCAGGGCAATATTGGTGGTGTGTGTGTGTGTGTGTAGGGGGCGGGGTGGGTTGGACGTAGATGGGTGAAATAAATTGTATGTGGAAATTGATACATTTAATTTCCACCATGTTTATTGTTAAATGAGATTATTCACAATTATCATTTCAAGCCATTGCTTTTTTTTTTAAATGCATTTTCATAATATACTATTTTGTATGTCTAAATCGTGAGTCGGGCCAAAACAAATAAACAAAACAGTATCTCTTTCGCTAAGCACGTAGTATTTAGAAATATAAGCAACGATTTGATGGTTCGGCATCAGGAGAATGTATCCGAGCGGAGAGACATGTCTATCCGTTGAGGTTCGCTTCAGTAACCTAGTACTAAAACAATCCAACTAACCGTGTTGGTCTAGTACAAAGTGGACATCGTCATCATCCCATCGAAATATCACTTGTTCTCACTATGATCTAGGTGACAAATTGCTCACTTGGCGTTAAACAACAATCACTCATTCACTTTACGCTTCTTTGCAACTTGTGTCTCATTTTGGATATTAAGTGATTAACGATGTTCTTTAAAACGAGAGAACTTTTCTCAGTCATCTCTCATCGAAAGGCGAATCCTTGAGATGAGTGGTGGCTGAGAAACGTCCTCGGGTTTTAAAAAAACATCTTTAATTATTTGATTGCTATATTGTATTCTTAATTAAATAAATTTTGTTGAAATACTGACATTTTTTTAAACACAATTAATATTTTACATCGTAAATCACTTATTATAAAGGATTTGGTAATGTGACGTCATTATAACGTCATATTAAAAAACAGCGATAATACCAGGTGCGTCCTTGACAACGCTTAGCGATTAGCGATAATTTCCCATCTCACTCTAGTAGCGTGATATGGAAATTTATCAGATAGCAAGATCAAAGGCAAATACCGCACAATAGCGATAAATATATGTTATCTGGATGTGAATTGATTGATACCGAAAATATCAGCATGCCGAGCCAGAATATGAAGATTGTTGTCGAGTGAGCGAAGCGAACGAGTCACAAACTTCATATTCTGTCGAGGAGGCTGATATTTTTCAGTGTCAATCATATTGACATTCAGATGACATGTTTATCATCCTTAAATCAAACATAAAGATGGATACATCTATAGGTTTCGATATTTGTATTTTCGCGGGAATAATCACATGTTTCAAAATATAAAAAATACGCTTCCCCAAAACATAGTTTATAAGTAGTTTGCAAATATACCATTAATTTTTTCAGATTTATATAAATGTTAAGATTGGAAAATTTTCCCCTTTAATGGTGATATTCATTGTTGTTTTTATTACAAACACAGTCACCATTTTCATTAAAGGTTTTGTTTACTAATGTCGGTAATGACGTTCCGGCTTATTTCTCACACGACAGTTCCTAATTTGATTTATGTTTAAAATATGAAATGTTACCTAGCTGATGATGCTGATGAATTTTATTTACTTTTGTCATCTTCACAGGAATTATCGTTTAAATGTTGGGAGAATTTGGTGATAACTCCTGCTGACTGATAATAAGTCCTGCTCAGCTCACGCGAACTTTGATACGATTTTTGCTTAAGGAGTCAGTAGGTAGATATAGCGGTAGGGAAGGATGATAAGAGGAATTATTGTCTGGTTTGACCACAACAACGTTATTCTACTGTGAACACATTTTATTTGTATTTTAAATAAATGTCAAATTATTTAATTTTAATTTTATTTTGTTTATTTTGCTTAAAATTTACCATTATCCGATTCTCATATAATCATGAAATGCTTAAAGCGAATAAATGTGAGAGTCAAAATACAAGCAACAGGTCAACACGCTCACATTATCAAAAGCTATCATTTTATATAATCGCCTCGACTTTTTCCAAAATAAAAACCATTTGACTAAAATACCCCGTTATTTTTACCAAAAATACTGCCACATTTAAAAAATTACAGAAATGATTAAGCCAAAAACGCCCCCATTTCATATTACCAAGCAGTGCCAATTATTTGTGTTTTTCTGATTCAAAAGTTATTAAATTAATATGAGACAGGCACTACCTCTAAATGCGAGCGTAAGCAAGATCAGAAAGGCTTAAATATCATTGATACATCATACTATGAATCATAGGCAAAGCAGTCAGTTTTCAAATAAATACACATTGATATATAATCTGGTTTGCCTTTTCACAGTTTGGTGACAGGTTGCCGGGTTTCTAGATCAATATATGTATATCATAGTCTCATAGGGTATATTAAATATATGTATGTAATAAGATAAATAACTGAACAAAGAGCCTAGAGAAGGGGCAGATCCAGGAAAACGGGGTAATAAGCATAGCATTCGTGTTCAGTAATAGTAAGAACATATTGGTGTTGACATTTTACACAAAAGTCCAGAAATAAATTTTTGTCTTTCTCTCCCCGCTTAATAGTTAACAGTTTAAAAGCCATTAGTGTATACCCCATTAACCTTCTATCCAGGATTTCCTCTTATTATAGATCAATGCTTGATAAAAAGAACAAGAAATACTTACCAGGGGCGGATCCAGGATTTCAAGTTAGGGGGGCGCACTTAAACAAATTGCACCGAGCAGAGGGAGGCGCGAAAATGTTGGGGTATTTCGTGTGAAAAATCACGATTTTATGCCAAAAAATCTTCTTTTTTCAATTTTAGGGGATGGGGGTGGGGCGCGAGCCTGGTGCGCCCCCCCCCCCCCCCCCCATGGATCCGCCCCTGCTTACATACACATTGAAGGTGGTGTTAACAACTTTTCCTTTGTGCACCCATGCTGGAGTGGTGTTTATTTCAGTAAGCCTGTAACCTGTAAAAGTCAGAAATATTAGTTGTATAAGAAATGCAAATTTGACATATTACATTCATTGTAGACTATATGACTTCCTGAAGTCTGATTCAAGTATTGAGAAACTTAAAATAGGGATTTTTTGTAGTAGGTCTTAACAGCTTAAAGCTAAAACACATCATTACACTTAAATTTCAATGTATACTATAGGGGCTAAACTTGAAAGTTGGTTAATAACTTCAATTAAACATTGAGGAAAGTATCAACACTTGTATATGCATTTTCATACTGTTTCATTTAGAATATAAACCATTTGTCTTCATTTTGGTAAAACACAATAAACACATGCACAATTACTCATATGAATGCACCTTAACATGCAGAAAACTAGAAACATTTAGAAAGAAAGAATAAAGAGAACACCTCACATTAATTAATACATAATAGATACATGCATGCAACTCTAAAATAAGGTTCAGAATGATTGTAAATAACTGACACAAATTTTCACATATTCCATATTACTTTTTTGAATTAAAATCAAATGAAAAGTTAACTTTCAAGACAAATATAAATAATTTATTCATATCTTTTTCAGTCCTGACTTTTTACATTGTAACAAGGCTGTCTATCATTCATCAATCATTTTGACCCTTTTCACCTGTTATCACTCATCTCCTGTATATTGATGTACATATGGGACAGCCTTAAAAACTTATTGATAAAATATAAAAATTGGAATGTTATATAAGAATAATTAAACAGAACCTAGAAGATGAACTCAAATACAGTGTTCCAAATCTATGAACACAAACATGGGGATTATGCCATACAACTTACATGTACAGTATATAGGTATCTATGTCAGCAAAGGCAAGCCTCCAGATCTCATATGACAATGTTTTAGCTATTAATTTGGATTTCAATTTTTAATGTTTCAATTTTATATATTCAAAAACAAAAATGAATGCCAGAAGATATTTATGCCACCACCACTTTCATTAAGTCATGAACCAAAAAAAGATAATAAAATTAATGACAGTATTACTGTTCTTTGTTTCTCTTTATTTAATATTTGAAGATTGTCTTTACTTAACAATTTTTATATTTTGTGACTTAGAAAATAAATTCATTTCTGGTGATAAGACTTGCAGGCTTATCTAGTAAAAAGCAGAGAGTAGTCCAGAATATAATATTATGTTTTTAATATTATATTTTATATTTAAACTAATAAAAATATACATTTATATTTAACAATAGACATTTGGTAAAAGACGAAATCAATGTTAACTTTTGAAAATTGATGACAATATTATTATAATTCTTTTTAAAACTTAACTTTTGATTTTTTAACAAATAATATACAATAACGATATTTGACTTTTGAATATTAAAAAAAATAATAAATAATTTAATAAAGAACTGTAGCATTATCAATACTTCATTGTAACAATAATTTAATAAATAATTTTAACATTATGAATACTTCATTGTAACAATAATTTAATAAATAACTTTAACATTATGAATACTTCATTGTAAAAATAATTTAATAAATAACTTTAGCATTATGAATACTTCATTGTAACAATAATTTAATAAATAATTTTAACATTATGAATACTTCATTGTAAGAATAATTTAATAAATAACTGTAGCATTATGAATACTTCATTGTAACAATAATTTAATAAATAACTTTAACATTATGAATACTTCATTGTAACAATAATTTAATAAATAACTTTAACATTATGAATACTTCATTGTAACAATAATTTAATAAATAACTTTAGCATTATGAATACTTCATTGTAACAATAATTTAATAAAGAACTGTAACAATATGAATACTTCATTGTAACAATAATTTAATAAATAACTTTAACATTATGAATACTTCATTGTAACAATAATTTAATAAATAACTTTAACATTATGAATACTTCATTGCAACAATAATTAAATAAATAACTTTAACATTATGAATACTTCATTGTAACAATAATTTAATAAATAACTTTAGCATTATGAATACTTCATTGTAACAATAATTTAATAAATAACTTTAGCATAATGAATACTTCATTGTAACAATAATTTAATAAATAACTTTAGCATTATGAATACTTCATTGTAACAATAATTTAATAAATAACTTTAACATTATGAATACTTCATTGTAGCAATAATTTAATAAAGAACTGTAGCACTATGAATACTTCGTTGTAACAATAATGTAATAAATAACTTTCACACTATGATTACTTCATTGTAACAATAATTTAATAAATAACTTTAACATTATGAACACTTCATTGTAACAATAATCTAATAAATAGCGTTAGCAGTATGAATACTTCATTGTAACAATAATTTAATAAATAATTTAACATTATGAATACTTCATTGTAACAATAATTTAATAAAGAACTGTAGCATTATGAATACTTCATTGTAACAATAATTTAATAAATAATTTTAACATTACGAATACTTCATTGTAACAATAATTTAATAAATAACTTTAACATTATGAATACTTCATTGTAACAATAATTTAATAAATAATTTTAACATTATGAATACTTCATTGTAACAATAATTTAATAAATAACTGTAGCATTATGAATACTTCATTGTAACAATAATTTAATAAATAACTTTAACATTATGAATACTTCATTGTAACAATAATTTAATAAAGAACTGTAGCTTTATGAATACTTCATTGTAACAATAATTTAATAAATAACTTTAACATTATGAATACTTCATTGTAGCAATAATTTAATAAATAACTTTAACATTATGAATACTTCATTGTAACAATAATTTAATAAATAACTTTAGCATTATGAATACTTCATTGTAACAATAATTTAATAAATAACTTTAGCATTATGAATACTTCATTGCAACAATAATTTAATAAATAACTTTAACATTATGAATACTTCATTGTAACAATAATTTAATAAATAACTTTAACATTATGAATACTTCATTGTAACAATAATTTAATAAAGAACTGTAGCATTATGAATACTTCGTTGTAACAAAAATTTAATAAATAACTTTAACACTATGAATACTTCATTGTAACAATAATTTAATAAATAACTTTAACATTATGAACACTTCATTGTAACAATAATTTAATAAATAACGTTAGCAGTATGAATACTTCATTGTAACAATAATTTAATAAATAATTTTTAACATTATGAATACTTCATTGTAACAATAATTTAATAAAGAACTGTAGCTTTATGAATACCTCATTGTAACAATAATTTAATAAATAACTTTAACATTATGAATACTTCATTGTAACAATAATTTAATAAATAACTTTAACATCATGAATACTTCATTGTAACAATAATTTAATAAATAACTTTAACATTATGAATACTTCATTGTAGCAATAATTTAATAAATAACTTTAACATTATGAATACTTCATTGTAACAATAATTTAATAAATAACTTTAGCATTATGAATACTTCATTGTAACAATAATTTAATAAATAACTTTAACATAACGAATACTTCATTGTAACAATAATTTAATAAATAACTTTAGCATTATGAATACTTCATTGTAACAATAATTTAATAAATAACTTTAACATTATGAATACTTCATTGTAACAATAATTTAATAAATAACTTTAACATTATGAATACTTCATTGTAACAATAATTTAATAAAGAACTGTAGCATTATGAATACTTCGTTGTAACAATAATTTAATAAATAACTTTAACATTATGAACACTTCATTGTAACAATAATTTAATAAATAGCGTTAGCAGTATGAATACTTCATTGTAACAATAATTTAATAAATAACTTTAACATTATGAATACTTCATTGTAGCAATAATTTAATAAAGATCTGTAGCATTATGAATACTTCATTGTAACAATAATTTAATAAATAACTTTAACATTATGAATACTTCATTGTAACAATAATTTAATAAATAACTTTAACATAATGAATACTTCATTGTAACAATAATTTAATAAATAACTTTAACATTATGAATACTTCATTGTAACAATAATTTAATAAATAACTTTAGCATTATGAATACTTCATTGTAACAATAATTTAATAAATAACTTTAACATAATGAATACTTCATTGTAACAATAATTTAATAAATAACTTTAACATAATGAATACTTCATTGTAACAATAATTTAATAAATAACTTTAACATTATGAATACTTCGTTGTAACAAAAATTTAATAAATAACTTTAACACTATGAATACTTCATTGTAACAATAATTTAATAAATAACTTTAACATTATGAACACTTCATTGTAACAATAATTTAATAAATAGCGTTAGCAGTATGAATACTTCATTGTAACAATAATTTAATAAATAACTTTAACATTATGAATACTTCATTGTAACAATAATTTAATAAAGAACTGTAGCTTTATGAATACTTCATTGTAACAATAATTTAATAAATAACTTTAACATTATGAATACTTCATTGTAACAATAATTTAATAAATAACTTTAACATTATGAATACTTCATTGTAACAATAATTTAATAAATAACTTTAACATTATGAATACTTCATTGTAACAATAATTTAATAAAGAACTGTAACAATATGAATACTTCATTGTAACAATAATTTAATAAATAACTTTAACATCATGAATACTTCATTTTAACAATAATTTAATAAATAACGTTAACATTATGAATACTTCATTGTAGCAATAATTTAATAAATAACTTTAACATTATGAATACTTCATTGTAACAATAATTTAATAAATAACTTTAGCATTATGAATACTTCATTGTAACAATAATTTAATAAATAACTTTAACATAATGAATACTTCATTGTAACAATAATTTAATAAATAACTTTAGCATTATGAATACTTCATTGTAACAATAATTTAATAAATAACTTTAACATTATGTATACGTCATTGTAACAATAATTTAATAAATAACTTTAACATTATGAATACTTCATTGTAACAATAATTTAATAAAGAACTGTAGCATTATGAATACTTCGTTGTAACAATAATTTAATAAATAACTTTAACACTATGAATATTTCATTGTAACAATAATTTAATAAATAACTTTAACATTATGAACACTTCATTGTAACAATAACTTAATAAATAGCGTTAGCAGTATGAATACTTCATTGTAACAATAATTTAATAAATAACTTTAACATTATGAATACTTCATTGTAGCAATAATTTAATAAAGAACTGTAGCATTATGAATACTTCATTGTAACAATAATTTAATAAATAACTTTAACATTATGAATACTTCATTGTAACAATAATTTAATAAATAACTTTAACATAATGAATACTTCATTGTAACAATAATTTAATAAATAACTTTAACATTATGAATACTTCATTGTAACAATAATTTAATAAATAACTTTAACATAATGAATACTTCATTGTAACAATAATTTAATAAATAAGTTTAACATAATGAATACTTCATTGTAACAATAATTTAATAAATAACTTTAACATTATGAATACTTCATTGTAACAATAATTTAATAAAGAACTGTAGCATTATGAATACTTCGTTGTAACAATAATTTAATAAATAACTTTAACACTATGAATATTTCATTGTAACAATAATTTAATAAATAACTTTAACATTATGAACACTTCATTGTAACAATAATTTAATAAATAGCGTTAGCAGTATGAATACTTCATTGTAACAATAATTTAATAAAGAACTTTAACATTATGAATACTTCATTGTAGCAATAATTTAATAAAGAACTGTAGCATTATGAATACTTCATTGTAACAATAATTTAATAAATAACTTTAACATTATGAATACTTCATTGTAACAATAATTTAATAAATAACTTTAACATTATGAATACTTCATTGTAACAATAATTTAATAAATAATTTTAACATTATGAATACTTCATTGTAACAATAATTTAATAAATAACTGTAGCATTATGAATACTTCATTGTAACAATAATTTAATAAATAACTTTAACATTATGAATACTTCATTGTAACAATAATTTAAAAAAGAACTGTAGCTTTATGAATACTTCATTGCAACAATAATTTAATAAATAACTTTAACATTATGAATACTTCATTGTAACAATAATTTAATAAATAACTTTAACATTATGAATACTTCATTGTAACAATAATTTAATAAATAACTTTAACATTATGAATACTTCATTGTAACAATAATTTAATAAAGAACTGTAACAATATGAATACTTCATTGTAACAATAATTTAATAAATAACTTTAACATTATGAATACTTCATTGTAACAATAATTTAATAAATAACTTTAGCATTATGAATACTTCATTGTAACAATAATTTAATAAATAACTTTAACATAATGAATACTTCATTGTAACAATAATTTAATAAATAACTTTAGCATTATGAATACTTCATTGTAACAATAATTTAATAAATAACTTTAACATTATGTATACGTCATTGTAACAATAATTTAATAAATAACTTTAACATTATGAATACTTCATTGTAACAATAATTTAATAAAGAACTGTAGCATTATGAATACTTCGTTGTAACAATAATTTAATAAATAACTTTAACACTATGAATATTTCATTGTAACAATAATTTAATAAATAACTTTAACATTATGAACACTTCATTGTAACAATAACTTAATAAATAGCGTTAGCAGTATGAATACTTCATTGTAACAATAATTTAATAAATAACTTTAACATTATGAATACTTCATTGTAGCAATAATTTAATAAAGAACTGTAGCATTATGAATACTTCATTGTAACAATAATTTAATAAATAACTTTAACATTATGAATACTTCATTGTAACAATAATTTAATAAATAACTTTAACATAATGAATACTTCATTGTAACAATAATTTAATAAATAACTTTAACATTATGAATACTTCATTGTAACAATAATTTAATAAATAACTTTAACATAATGAATACTTCATTGTAACAATAATTTAATAAATAAGTTTAACATAATGAATACTTCATTGTAACAATAATTTAATAAATAACTTTAACATTATGAATACTTCATTGTAACAATAATTTAATAAAGAACTGTAGCATTATGAATACTTCGTTGTAACAATAATTTAATAAATAACTTTAACACTATGAATATTTCATTGTAACAATAATTTAATAAATAACTTTAACATTATGAACACTTCATTGTAACAATAATTTAATAAATAGCGTTAGCAGTATGAATACTTCATTGTAACAATAATTTAATAAAGAACTTTAACATTATGAATACTTCATTGTAGCAATAATTTAATAAAGAACTGTAGCATTATGAATACTTCATTGTAACAATAATTTAATAAATAACTTTAACATTATGAATACTTCATTGTAACAATAATTTAATAAATAACTTTAACATTATGAATACTTCATTGTAACAATAATTTAATAAATAATTTTAACATTATGAATACTTCATTGTAACAATAATTTAATAAATAACTGTAGCATTATGAATACTTCATTGTAACAATAATTTAATAAATAACTTTAACATTATGAATACTTCATTGTAACAATAATTTAAAAAAGAACTGTAGCTTTATGAATACTTCATTGCAACAATAATTTAATAAATAACTTTAACATTATGAATACTTCATTGTAACAATAATTTAATAAATAACTTTAACATTATGAATACTTCATTGTAACAATAATTTAATAAATAACTTTAACATTATGAATACTTCATTGTAACAATAATTTAATAAAGAACTGTAACAATATGAATACTTCATTGTAACAATAATTTAATAAATAACTTTAACATTATGAATACTTCATTGTAACAATAATTTAATAAATAACTTTAGCATTATGAATACTTCATTGTAACAATAATTTAATAAATAACTTTAACATAATGAATACTTCATTGTAACAATAATTTAATAAATAACTTTAACATTATGAATACTTCATTGTAACAATAATTTAATAAATAACTTTAACATTATGAATACGTCATTGTAACAATAATTTAATAAATAACTTTAACATTATGAATACTTCATTGTAACAATAATTTAATAAAGAACTGTAGCATTATGAATACTTCGTTGTAACAATAATTTAATAAATAACTTTAACACTATGAATATTTCATTGTAACAATAATTTAATAAATAACTTTAACATTATGAACACTTCATTGTAACAATAATTTAATAAATAGCGTTAGCAGTATGAATACTTCATTGTAACAATAATTTAATAAATAACTTTAACATTATGAATACTTCATTGTAGCAATAATTTAATAAAGAACTGTAGCATTATGAATACTTCATTGTAACAATAATTTAATAAATAACTTTAACATTATGAATACTTCATTGTAACAATAATTTAATAAATAACTTTAACATTATGAATACTTCATTGTAACAATAATTTAATAAATAAATTTAACATTATGAATACTTCATTGTAACAATAATTTAATAAATAACTGTAGCATTATGAATACTTCATTGTAACAATAATTTAATAAATAACTTTAACATTATGAATACTTCATTGTAACAATAATTTAAAAAAGAACTGTAGCTTTATGAATACTTCATTGCAACAATAATTTAATAAATAACTTTAACATTATGAATACTTCATTGTAGCAATAATTTAATAAATAACTTTAACATTATGAATACTTCATTGTAACAATAATTTAATAAATAACTTTAACATTATGAATACTTCATTGTAGCAATAATTTAATAAAGAACTGTAGCATTATGAATACTTCATTGTAACAATAATTTAATAAATAACTTTAACATTATGAATACTTCATTGTAACAATAATTTAATAAATAACTTTAACATAATGAATACTTCATTGTAACAATAATTTAATAAATACCTTTAACATTATGAATACTTCATTGTAACAATAATTTAATAAATAACTTTAACATAATGAATACTTCATTGTAACAATAATTTAATAAATAAGTTTAACATAATGAATACTTCATTGTAACAATAATTTAATAAATAACTTTAACATTATGAATACTTCATTGTAACAATAATTTAATAAAGAACTGTAGCACTATGAATACTTCGTTGTAACAATAATGTAATAAATAACTTTCACACTATGATTACTTCATTGTAACAATAATTTAATAAATAACTTTAACATTATGAACACTTCATTGTAACAATAATCTAATAAATAGCGTTAGCAGTATGAATACTTCATTGTAACAATAATTTAATAAATAATTTAACATTATGAATACTTCATTGTAACAATAATTTAATAAAGAACTGTAGCATTATGAATACTTCATTGTAACAATAATTTAATAAATAATTTTAACATTACGAATACTTCATTGTAACAATAATTTAATAAATAACTTTAACATTATGAATACTTCATTGTAACAATAATTTAATAAATAACTGTAGCATTATGAATACTTCATTGTAACAATAATTTAATAAATAACTTTAACATTATGAATACTTCATTGTAACAATAATTTAATAAAGAACTGTAGCTTTATGAATACTTCATTGTAACAATAATTTAATAAATAACTTTAACATTATGAATACTTCATTGTAGCAATAATTTAATAAATAACTTTAACATTATGAATACTTCATTGTAGCAATAATTTAATAAATAACTTTAGCATTAGGAATACTTCATTGTAACAATAATTTAATAAATAACTTTAGCATTATGAATACTTCATTGCAACAATAATTTAATAAATAACTTTAACATTATGAATACTTCATTGTAACAATAATTTAATAAATAACTTTAACATTATGAATACTTCATTGTAACAATAATTTAATAAAGAACTGTAGCATTATGAATACTTCGTTGTAACAAAAATTTAATAAATAACTTTAACACTATGAATACTTCATTGTAACAATAATTTAATAAATAACTTTAACATTATGAACACTTCATTGTAACAATAATTTAATAAATAACGTTAGCAGTATGAATACTTCATTGTAACAATAATTTAATAAATAATTTTTAACATTATGAATACTTCATTGTAACAATAATTTAATAAAGAACTGTAGCTTTATGAATACCTCATTGTAACAATAATTTAATAAATAACTTTAACATTATGAATACTTCATTGTAACAATAATTTAATAAATAACTTTAACATCATGAATACTTCATTGTAACAATAATTTAATAAATAACTTTAACATTATGAATACTTCATTGTAGCAATAATTTAATAAATAACTTTAACATTATGAATACTTCATTGTAACAATAATTTAATAAATAACTTTAGCATTATGAATACTTCATTGTAACAATAATTTAATAAATAACTTTAACATAACGAATACTTCATTGTAACAATAATTTAATAAATAACTTTAGCATTATGAATACTTCATTGTAACAATAATTTAATAAATAACTTTAACATTATGAATACTTCATTGTAACAATAATTTAATAAATAACTTTAACATTATGAATACTTCATTGTAACAATAATTTAATAAAGAACTGTAGCATTATGAATACTTCGTTGTAACAATAATTTAATAAATAACTTTAACATTATGAACACTTCATTGTAACAATAATTTAATAAATAGCGTTAGCAGTATGAATACTTCATTGTAACAATAATTTAATAAATAACTTTAACATTATGAATACTTCATTGTAGCAATAATTTAATAAAGATCTGTAGCATTATGAATACTTCATTGTAACAATAATTTAATAAATAACTTTAACATTATGAATACTTCATTGTAACAATAATTTAATAAATAACTTTAACATAATGAATACTTCATTGTAACAATAATTTAATAAATAACTTTAACATTATGAATACTTCATTGTAACAATAATTTAATAAATAACTTTAGCATTATGAATACTTCATTGTAACAATAATTTAATAAATAACTTTAACATAATGAATACTTCATTGTAACAATAATTTAATAAATAACTTTAACATAATGAATACTTCATTGTAACAATAATTTAATAAATAACTTTAACATTATGAATACTTCATTGTAACAATAATTTAATAAATAACTTTAACATTATGAATACTTCATTGTAACAATAATTTAATAAAGAACTGTAGCATTATGAATACTTCGTTGTAACAAAAATTTAATAAATAACTTTAACACTATGAATACTTCATTGTAACAATAATTTAATAAATAACTTTAACATTATGAACACTTCATTGTAACAATAATTTAATAAATAGCGTTAGCAGTATGAATACTTCATTGTAACAATAATTTAATAAATAACTTTAACATTATGAATACTTCATTGTAACAATAATTTAATAAAGAACTGTAGCTTTATGAATACTTCATTGTAACAATAATTTAATAAATAACTTTAACATTATGAATACTTCATTGTAACAATAATTTAATAAATAACTTTAACATTATGAATACTTCATTGTAACAATAATTTAATAAATAACTTTAACATTATGAATACTTCATTGTAACAATAATTTAATAAAGAACTGTAACAATATGAATACTTCATTGTAACAATAATTTAATAAATAACTTTAACATCATGAATACTTCATTTTAACAATAATTTAATAAATAACGTTAACATTATGAATACTTCATTGTAGCAATAATTTAATAAATAACTTTAACATTATGAATACTTCATTGTAACAATAATTTAATAAATAACTTTAGCATTATGAATACTTCATTGTAACAATAATTTAATAAATAACTTTAACATAATGAATACTTCATTGTAACAATAATTTAATAAATAACTTTAGCATTATGAATACTTCATTGTAACAATAATTTAATAAATAACTTTAACATTATGAATACGTCATTGTAACAATAATTTAATAAATAACTTTAACATTATGAATACTTCATTGTAACAATAATTTAATAAAGAATTGTAGCATTATGAATACTTCGTTGTAACAATAATTTAATAAATAACTTTAACACTATGAATATTTCATTGTAACAATAATTTAATAAATAACTTTAACATTATGAACACTTCATTGTAACAATAACTTAATAAATAGCGTTAGCAGTATGAATACTTCATTGTAACAATAATTTAATAAATAACTTTAACATTATGAATACTTCATTGTAGCAATAATTTAATAAAGAACTGTAGCATTATGAATACTTCATTGTAACAATAATTTAATAAATAACTTTAACATTATGAATACTTCATTGTAACAATAATTTAATAAATAACTTTAACATAATGAATACTTCATTGTAACAATAATTTAATAAATAACTTTAACAATATGAATACTTCATTGTAACAATAATTTAATAAATAACTTTAACATAATGAATACTTCATTGTAACAATAATTTAATAAATAAGTTTAACATAATGAATACTTCATTGTAACAATAATTTAATAAATAACTTTAACATTATGAATACTTCATTGTAACAATAATTTAATAAAGAACTGTAGCATTATGAATACTTCGTTGTAACAATAATTTAATAAATAACTTTAACACTATGAATATTTCATTGTAACAATAATTTAATAAATAACTTTAACATTATGAACACTTCATTGTAACAATAATTTAATAAATAGCGTTAGCAGTATGAATACTTCATTGTAACAATAATTTAATAAAGAACTTTAACATTATGAATACTTCATTGTAGCAATAATTTAATAAAGAACTGTAGCATTATGAATACTTCATTGTAACAATAATTTAATAAATAACTTTAACATTATGAATACTTCATTGTAACAATAATTTAATAAATAACTTTAACATTATGAATACTTCATTGTAACAATAATTTAATAAATAATTTTAACATTATGAATACTTCATTGTAACAATAATTTAATAAATAACTGTAGCATTATGAATACTTCATTGTAACAATAATTTAATAAATAACTTTAACATTATGAATACTTCATTGTAACAATAATTTAAAAAAGAACTGTAGCTTTATGAATACTTCATTGCAACAATAATTTAATAAATAACTTTAACATTATGAATACTTCATTGTAACAATAATTTAATAAATAACTTTAACATTATGAATACTTCATTGTAACAATAATTTAATAAATAACTTTAACATTATGAATACTTCATTGTAACAATAATTTAATAAAGAACTGTAACAATATGAATACTTCATTGTAACAATAATTTAATAAATAACTTTAACATTATGAATACTTCATTGTAACAATAATTTAATAAATAACTTTAGCATTATGAATACTTCATTGTAACAATAATTTAATAAATAACTTTAACATAATGAATACTTCATTGTAACAATAATTTAATAAATAACTTTAACATTATGAATACTTCATTGTAACAATAATTTAATAAATAACTTTAACATTATGAATACGTCATTGTAACAATAATTTAATAAATAACTTTAACATTATGAATACTTCATTGTAACAATAATTTAATAAAGAACTGTAGCATTATGAATACTTCGTTGTAACAATAATTTAATAAATAACTTTAACACTATGAATATTTCATTGTAACAATAATTTAATAAATAACTTTAACATTATGAACACTTCATTGTAACAATAATTTAATAAATAGCGTTAGCAGTATGAATACTTCATTGTAACAATAATTTAATAAATAACTTTAACATTATGAATACTTCATTGTAGCAATAATTTAATAAAGAACTGTAGCATTATGAATACTTCATTGTAACAATAATTTAATAAATAACTTTAACATTATGAATACTTCATTGTAACAATAATTTAATAAATAACTTTAACATTATGAATACTTCATTGTAACAATAATTTAATAAATAAATTTAACATTATGAATACTTCATTGTAACAATAATTTAATAAATAACTGTAGCATTATGAATACTTCATTGTAACAATAATTTAATAAATAACTTTAACATAATGAATACTTCATTGTAACAATAATTTAATAAATAAATTTAACATTATGAATACTTCATTGTAACAATAATTTAATAAATAACTGTAGCATTATGAATACTTCATTGTAACAATAATTTAATAAATAACTTTAACATTATGAATACTTCATTGTAACAATAATTTAAAAAAGAACTGTAGCTTTATGAATACTTCATTGCAACAATAATTTAATAAATAACTTTAACATTATGAATACTTCATTGTAGCAATAATTTAATAAATAACTTTAACATTATGAATACTTCATTGTAACAATAATTTAATAAATAACTTTAACATTATGAATACTTCATTGTAACAATAATTTAATAAATAACTTTAACATTATGAATATTTCATTGTAACAATAATTTAATAAATAACTTTAACATTATGAACACTTCATTGTAACAATAATTTAATAAATAGCGTTAGCAGTATGAATACTTCATTGTAACAATAATTTAATAAATAACTTTAACATTATGAATACTTCATTGTAGCAATAATTTAATAAAGAACTGTAGCATTATGAATACTTCATTGTAACAATAATTTAATAAATAACTTTAACATTATGAATACTTCATTGTAACAATAATTTAATAAATAACTTTAACATAATGAATACTTCATTGTAACAATCATTTAATAAATAACATTAACATTATGAATACTTCATTGTAGCAATAATTTAATAAAGAACTGTAGCATTATGAATACTTCATTGTAACAATAATTTAATAAATAACTTTAACATTATGAATACTTCATTGTAACAATAATTTAATAAATAACTTTAACATAATGAATACTTCATTGTAACAATAATTTAATAAATAACTTTAACATTATGAATACTTCATTGTAACAATAATTTAATAAATAACTTTAACATAATGAATACTTCATTGTAACAATAATTTAATAAATAAGTTTAACATAATGAATACTTCATTGTAACAATAATTTAATAAATAACTTTAACATTATGAATACTTCATTGTAACAATAATTTAATAAAGAACTGTAGCATTATGAATACTTCGTTGTAACAATAATTTAATAAATAACTTTAACACTATGAATATTTCATTGTAACAATAATTTAATAAATAACTTTAACATTATGAACACTTCATTGTAACAATAATTTAATAAATAGCGTTAGCAGTATGAATACTTCATTGTAACAATAATTTAATAAAGAACTTTAACATTATGAATACTTCATTGTAGCAATAATTTAATAAAGAACTGTAGCATTATGAATACTTCATTGTAACAATAATTTAATAAATAACTTTAACATTATGAATACTTCATTGTAACAATAATTTAATAAATAACTTTAACATTATGAATACTTCATTGTAACAATAATTTAATAAATAATTTTAACATTATGAATACTTCATTGTAACAATAATTTAATAAATAACTGTAGCATTATGAATACTTCATTGTAACAATAATTTAATAAATAACTTTAACATTATGAATACTTCATTGTAACAATAATTTAAAAAAGAACTGTAGCTTTATGAATACTTCATTGCAACAATAATTTAATAAATAACTTTAACATTATGAATACTTCATTGTAACAATAATTTAATAAATAACTTTAACATTATGAATACTTCATTGTAACAATAATTTAATAAATAACTTTAACATTATGAATACTTCATTGTAACAATAATTTAATAAAGAACTGTAACAATATGAATACTTCATTGTAACAATAATTTAATAAATAACTTTAACATTATGAATACTTCATTGTAACAATAATTTAATAAATAACTTTAGCATTATGAATACTTCATTGTAACAATAATTTAATAAATAACTTTAACATTATGAATACTTCATTGTAACAATAATTTAATAAATAACTTTAACATTATGAATACGTCATTGTAACAATAATTTAATAAATAACTTTAACATTATGAATACTTCATTGTAACAATAATTTAATAAAGAACTGTAGCATTATGAATACTTCGTTGTAACAATAATTTAATAAATAACTTTAACACTATGAATATTTCATTGTAACAATAATTTAATAAATAACTTTAACATTATGAACACTTCATTGTAACAATAATTTAATAAATAGCGTTAGCAGTATGAATACTTCATTGTAACAATAATTTAATAAATAACTTTAACATTATGAATACTTCATTGTAGCAATAATTTAATAAAGAACTGTAGCATTATGAATACTTCATTGTAACAATAATTTAATAAATAACTTTAACATTATGAATACTTCATTGTAACAATAATTTAATAAATAACTTTAACATTATGAATACTTCATTGTAACAATAATTTAATAAATAAATTTAACATTATGAATACTTCATTGTAACAATAATTTAATAAATAACTGTAGCATTATGAATACTTCATTGTAACAATAATTTAATAAATAACTTTAACATTATGAATACTTCATTGTAACAATAATTTAAAAAAGAACTGTAGCTTTATGAATACTTCATTGCAACAATAATTTAATAAATAACTTTAACATTATGAATACTTCATTGTAGCAATAATTTAATAAATAACTTTAACATTATGAATACTTCATTGTAACAATAATTTAATAAATAACTTTAACATTATGAATACTTCATTGTAACAATAATTTAATAAATAACTTTAACATTATGAATATTTCATTGTAACAATAATTTAATAAATAACTTTAACATTATGAACACTTCATTGTAACAATAATTTAATAAATAGCGTTAGCAGTATGAATACTTCATTGTAACAATAATTTAATAAATAACTTTAACATTATGAATACTTCATTGTAGCAATAATTTAATAAAGAACTGTAGCATTATGAATACTTCATTGTAACAATAATTTAATAAATAACTGTAGCATTATGAATACTTCATTGTAACAATAATTTAATAAATAACTTTAACATTATGAATACTTCATTGTAACAATAATTTAATAAAGAACTGTAGCTTTATGAATACTTCATTGTAACAATAATTTAATAAATAACTTTAACATTATGAATACTTCATTGTAGCAATAATTTAATAAATAACTTTAACATTATGAATACTTCATTGTAACAATAATTTAATAAATAACTTTAGCATTAGGAATACTTCATTGTAACAATAATTTAATAAATAACTTTAGCATTATGAATACTTCATTGCAACAATAATTTAATAAATAACTTTAACATTATGAATACTTCATTGTAACAATAATTTAATAAATAACTTTAACATTATGAATACTTCATTGTAACAATAATTTAATAAAGAACTGTAGCATTATGAATACTTCGTTGTAACAAAAATTTAATAAATAACTTTAACACTATGAATACTTCATTGTAACAATAATTTAATAAATAACTTTAACATTATGAACACTTCATTGTAACAATAATTTAATAAATAACGTTAGCAGTATGAATACTTCATTGTAACAATAATTTAATAAATAATTTTTAACATTATGAATACTTCATTGTAACAATAATTTAATAAAGAACTGTAGCTTTATGAATACCTCATTGTAACAATAATTTAATAAATAACTTTAACATTATGAATACTTCATTGTAACAATAATTTAATAAATAACTTTAACATCATGAATACTTCATTGTAACAATAATTTAATAAATAACTTTAACATTATGAATACTTCATTGTAGCAATAATTTAATAAATAACTTTAACATTATGAATACTTCATTGTAACAATAATTTAATAAATAACTTTAGCATTATGAATACTTCATTGTAACAATAATTTAATAAATAACTTTAACATAACGAATACTTCATTGTAACAATAATTTAATAAATAACTTTAGCATTATAAATACTTCATTGTAACAATAATTTAATAAATAACTTTAACATTATGAATACTTCATTGTAACAATAATTTAATAAATAACTTTAACATTATGAATACTTCATTGTAACAATAATTTAATAAAGAACTGTAGCATTATGAATACTTCGTTGTAACAATAATTTAATAAATAACTTTAACATTATGAACACTTCATTGTAACAATAATTTAATAAATAGCGTTAGCAGTATGAATACTTCATTGTAACAATAATTTAATAAATAACTTTAACATTATGAATACTTCATTGTAGCAATAATTTAATAAAGATCTGTAGCATTATGAATACTTCATTGTAACAATAATTTAATAAATAACTTTAACATTATGAATACTTCATTGTAACAATAATTTAATAAATAACTTTAACATAATGAATACTTCATTGTAACAATAATTTAATAAATAACTTTAACATTATGAATACTTCATTGTAACAATAATTTAATAAATAACTTTAGCATTATGAATACTTCATTGTAACAATAATTTAATAAATAACTTTAACATAATGAATACTTCATTGTAACAATAATTTAATAAATAACTTTAACATAATGAATACTTCATTGTAACAATAATTTAATAAATAACTTTAACATTATGAATACTTCATTGTAACAATAATTTAATAAATAACTTTAACATTATGAATACTTCATTGTAACAATAATTTAATAAAGAACTGTAGCATTATGAATACTTCGTTGTAACAAAAATTTAATAAATAACTTTAACACTATGAATACTTCATTGTAACAATAATTTAATAAATAACTTTAACATTATGAACACTTCATTGTAACAATAATTTAATAAATAGCGTTAGCAGTATGAATACTTCATTGTAACAATAATTTAATAAATAACTTTAACATTATGAATACTTCATTGTAACAATAATTTAATAAAGAACTGTAGCTTTATGAATACTTCATTGTAACAATAATTTAATATATAACTTTAACATTATGAATACTTCATTGTAACAATAATTTAATAAATAACTTTAACATTATGAATACTTCATTGTAACAATAATTTAATAAATAACTTTAACATTATGAATACTTCATTGTAACAATAATTTAATAAAGAACTGTAACAATATGAATACTTCATTGTAACAATAATTTAATAAATAACTTTAACATCATGAATACTTCATTTTAACAATAATTTAATAAATAACGTTAACATTATGAATACTTCATTGTAGCAATAATTTAATAAATAACTTTAACATTATGAATACTTCATTGTAACAATAATTTAATAAATAACTTTAGCATTATGAATACTTCATTGTAACAATAATTTAATAAATAACTTTAACATAATGAATACTTCATTGTAACAATAATTTAATAAATAACTTTAGCATTATGAATACTTCATTGTAACAATAATTTAATAAATAACTTTAACATTATGAATACGTCATTGTAACAATAATTTAATAAATAACTTTAACATTATGAATACTTCATTGTAACAATAATTTAATAAAGAACTGTAGCATTATGAATACTTCGTTGTAACAATAATTTAATAAATAACTTTAACACTATGAATATTTCATTGTAACAATAATTTAATAAATAACTTTAACATTATGAACACTTCATTGTAACAATAACTTAATAAATAGCGTTAGCAGTATGAATACTTCATTGTAACAATAATTTAATAAATAACTTTAACATTATGAATACTTCATTGTAGCAATAATTTAATAAAGAACTGTAGCATTATGAATACTTCATTGTAACAATAATTTAATAAATAACTTTAACATTATGAATACTTCATTGTAACAATAATTTAATAAATAACTTTAACATAATGAATACTTCATTGTAACAATAATTTAATAAATAACTTTAACAATATGAATACTTCATTGTAACAATAATTTAATAAATAACTTTAACATAATGAATACTTCATTGTAACAATAATTTAATAAATAAGTTTAACATAATGAATACTTCATTGTAACAATAATTTAATAAAGAACTGTAGCATTATGAATACTTCGTTGTAACAATAATTTAATAAATAACTTTAACACTATGAATATTTCATTGTAACAATAATTTAATAAATAACTTTAACATTATGAACACTTCATTGTAACAATAATTTAATAAATAGCGTTAGCAGTATGAATACTTCATTGTAACAATAATTTAATAAAGAACTTTAACATTATGAATACTTCATTGTAGCAATAATTTAATAAAGAACTGTAGCATTATGAATACTTCATTGTAACAATAATTTAATAAATAACTTTAACATTATGAATACTTCATTGTAACAATAATTTAATAAATAACTTTAACATTATGAATACTTCATTGTAACAATAATTTAATAAATAATTTTAACATTATGAATACTTCATTGTAACAATAATTTAATAAATAACTGTAGCATTATGAATACTTCATTGTAACAATAATTTAATAAATAACTTTAACATTATGAATACTTCATTGTAACAATAATTTAAAAAAGAACTGTAGCTTTATGAATACTTCATTGCAACAATAATTTAATAAATAACTTTAACATTATGAATACTTCATTGTAACAATAATTTAATAAATAACTTTAACATTATGAATACTTCATTGTAACAATAATTTAATAAATAACTTTAACATTATGAATACTTCATTGTAACAATAATTTAATAAAGAACTGTAACAATATGAATACTTCATTGTAACAATAATTTAATAAATAACTTTAACATTATGAATACTTCATTGTAACAATAATTTAATAAATAACTTTAGCATTATGAATACTTCATTGTAACAATAATTTAATAAATAACTTTAACATAATGAATACTTCATTGTAACAATAATTTAATAAATAACTTTAACATTATGAATACTTCATTGTAACAATAATTTAATAAATAACTTTAACATTATGAATACGTCATTGTAACAATAATTTAATAAATAACTTTAACATTATGAATACTTCATTGTAACAATAATTTAATAAAGAACTGTAGCATTATGAATACTTCGTTGTAACAATAATTTAATAAATAACTTTAACACTATGAATATTTCATTGTAACAATAATTTAATAAATAACTTTAACATTATGAACACTTCATTGTAACAATAATTTAATAAATAGCGTTAGCAGTATGAATACTTCATTGTAACAATAATTTAATAAATAACTTTAACATTATGAATACTTCATTGTAGCAATAATTTAATAAAGAACTGTAGCATTATGAATACTTCATTGTAACAATAATTTAATAAATAACTTTAACATTATGAATACTTCATTGTAACAATAATTTAATAAATAACTTTAACATAATGAATACTTCATTGTAACAATAATTTAATAAATAACTTTAACAATATGAATACTTCATTGTAACAATAATTTAATAAATAACTTTAACATAATGAATACTTCATTGTAACAATAATTTAATAAATAAGTTTAACATAATGAATACTTCATTGTAACAATAATTTAATAAAGAACTGTAGCATTATGAATACTTCGTTGTAACAATAATTTAATAAATAACTTTAACACTATGAATATTTCATTGTAACAATAATTTAATAAATAACTTTAACATTATGAACACTTCATTGTAACAATAATTTAATAAATAGCGTTAGCAGTATGAATACTTCATTGTAACAATAATTTAATAAAGAACTTTAACATTATGAATACTTCATTGTAGCAATAATTTAATAAAGAACTGTAGCATTATGAATACTTCATTGTAACAATAATTTAATAAATAACTTTAACATTATGAATACTTCATTGTAACAATAATTTAATAAATAACTTTAACATTATGAATACTTCATTGTAACAATAATTTAATAAATAATTTTAACATTATGAATACTTCATTGTAACAATAATTTAATAAATAACTGTAGCATTATGAATACTTCATTGTAACAATAATTTAATAAATAACTTTAACATTATGAATACTTCATTGTAACAATAATTTAAAAAAGAACTGTAGCTTTATGAATACTTCATTGCAACAATAATTTAATAAATAACTTTAACATTATGAATACTTCATTGTAACAATAATTTAATAAATAACTTTAACATTATGAATACTTCATTGTAACAATAATTTAATAAATAACTTTAACATTATGAATACTTCATTGTAACAATAATTTAATAAAGAACTGTAACAATATGAATACTTCATTGTAACAATAATTTAATAAATAACTTTAACATTATGAATACTTCATTGTAACAATAATTTAATAAATAACTTTAGCATTATGAATACTTCATTGTAACAATAATTTAATAAATAACTTTAACATAATGAATACTTCATTGTAACAATAATTTAATAAATAACTTTAACATTATGAATACTTCATTGTAACAATAATTTAATAAATAACTTTAACATTATGAATACGTCATTGTAACAATAATTTAATAAATAACTTTAACATTATGAATACTTCATTGTAACAATAATTTAATAAAGAACTGTAGCATTATGAATACTTCGTTGTAACAATAATTTAATAAATAACTTTAACACTATGAATATTTCATTGTAACAATAATTTAATAAATAACTTTAACATTATGAACACTTCATTGTAACAATAATTTAATAAATAGCGTTAGCAGTATGAATACTTCATTGTAACAATAATTTAATAAATAACTTTAACATTATGAATACTTCATTGTAGCAATAATTTAATAAAGAACTGTAGCATTATGAATACTTCATTGTAACAATAATTTAATAAATAACTTTAACATTATGAATACTTCATTGTAACAATAATTTAATAAATAACTTTAACATTATGAATACTTCATTGTAACAATAATTTAATAAATAAATTTAACATTATGAATACTTCATTGTAACAATAATTTAATAAATAACTGTAGCATTATGAATACTTCATTGTAACAATAATTTAATAAATAACTTTAACATTATGAATACTTCATTGTAACAATAATTTAATAAATAAATTTAACATTATGAATACTTCATTGTAACAATAATTTAATAAATAACTGTAGCATTATGAATACTTCATTGTAACAATAATTTAATAAATAACTTTAACATTATGAATACTTCATTGTAACAATAATTTAAAAAAGAACTGTAGCTTTATGAATACTTCATTGCAACAATAATTTAATAAATAACTTTAACATTATGAATACTTCATTGCAGCAATAATTTAATAAATAACTTTAACATTATGAATACTTCATTGTAACAATAATTTAATAAATAACTTTAACATTATGAATACTTCATTGTAACAATAATTTAATAAATAACTTTAACATTATGAATATTTCATTGTAACAATAATTTAATAAATAACTTTAACATTATGAACACTTCATTGTAACAATAATTTAATAAATAGCGTTAGCAGTATGAATACTTCATTGTAACAATAATTTAATAAATAACTTTAACATTATGAATACTTCATTGTAGCAATAATTTAATAAAGAACTGTAGCATTATGAATACTTCATTGTAACAATAATTTAATAAATAACTTTAACATTATGAATACTTCATTGTAACAATAATTTAATAAATAACTTTAACATAATGAATACTTCATTGTAACAATAATTTAATAAATAACTTTAACATTATGAATACTTCATTGTAACAATAATTTAATAAATAACTTTAACATAATGAATACTTCATTGTAACAATAATTTAATAAATAAGTTTAACATAATGAATACTTCATTGTAACAATAATTTAATAAATAACTTTAACATTATGAATACTTCATTGTAACAATAATTTAATAAAGAACTGTAGCATTATGAATACTTCGTTGTAACAATAATTTAATAAATAACTTTAACATTATGAATACTTCATTGTAACAATAATTTAAAAAAGAACTGTAGCTTTATGAATACTTCATTGCAACAATAATTTAATAAATAACTTTAACATTATGAATACTTCATTGTAACAATAATTTAATAAATAACTTTAACATTATGAATACTTCATTGTAACAATAATTTAATAAATAACTTTAACATTATGAATACTTCAATGTAACAATAATTTAATAAAGAACTGTAACAATATGAATACTTCATTGTAGCAATAATTTAATAAATAACTTTAACATTATGAATACTTCATTGTAACAATAATTTAATAAATAACTTTAGCATTATGAATACTTCATTGTAACAATAATTTAATAAATAACTTTAACATAATGAATACTTCATTGTAACAATAATTTAATAAATAACTTTAGCATTATGAATACTTCATTGTAACAATAATTTAATAAATAACTTTAACATTATGAATACGTCATTGTAACAATAATTTAATAAATAACTTTAACATTATGAATACTTCATTGTAACAATAATTTAATAAAGAACTGTAGCATTATGAATACTTCGTTGTAACAATAATTTAATAAATAACTTTAACACTATGAATATTTCATTGTAACAATAATTTAATAAATAACTTTAACATTATGAACACTTCATTGTAACAATAACTTAATAAATAGCGTTAGCAGTATGAATACTTCATTGTAACAATAATTTAATAAATAACTTTAACATTATGAATACTTCATTGTAGCAATAATTTAATAAAGAACTGTAGCATTATGAATACTTCATTGTAACAATAATTTAATAAATAACTTTAACATTATGAATACTTCATTGTAACAATAATTTAATAAATAACTTTAACATAATGAATACTTCATTGTAACAATAATTTAATAAATAACTTTAACATTATGAATACTTCATTGTAACAATAATTTAATAAATAACTTTAACATAATGAATACTTCATTGTAACAATAATTTAATAAATAAGTTTAACATAATGAATACTTCATTGTAACAATAATTTAATAAATAACTTTAACATTATGAATACTTCATTGTAACAATAATTTAATAAAGAACTGTAGCATTATGAATACTTCGTTGTAACAATAATTTAATAAATAACTTTAACACTATGAATATTTCATTGTAACAATAATTTAATAAATAACTTTAACATTATGAACACTTCATTGTAACAATAATTTAATAAATAGCGTTAGCAGTATGAATACTTCATTGTAACAATAATTTAATAAAGAACTTTAACATTATGAATACTTCATTGTAGCAATAATTTAATAAAGAACTGTAGCATTATGAATACTTCATTGTAACAATAATTTAATAAATAACTTTAACATTATGAATACTTCATTGTAACAATAATTTAATAAATAACTTTAACATTATGAATACTTCATTGTAACAATAATTTAATAAATAATTTTAACATTATGAATACTTCATTGTAACAATAATTTAATAAATAACTGTAGCATTATGAATACTTCATTGTAACAATAATTTAATAAATAACTTTAACATTATGAATACTTCATTGTAACAATAATTTAAAAAAGAACTGTAGCTTTATGAATACTTCATTGCAACAATAATTTAATAAATAACTTTAACATTATGAATACTTCATTGTAACAATAATTTAATAAATAACTTTAACATTATGAATACTTCATTGTAACAATAATTTAATAAATAACTTTAACATTATGAATACTTCATTGTAACAATAATTTAATAAAGAACTGTAACAATATGAATACTTCATTGTAACAATAATTTAATAAATAACTTTAACATTATGAATACTTCATTGTAACAATAATTTAATAAATAACTTTAGCATTATGAATACTTCATTGTAACAATAATTTAATAAATAACTTTAACATTATGAATACTTCATTGTAACAATAATTTAATAAATAACTTTAACATTATGAATACGTCATTGTAACAATAATTTAATAAATAACTTTAACATTATGAATACTTCATTGTAACAATAATTTAATAAAGAACTGTAGCATTATGAATACTTCGTTGTAACAATAATTTAATAAATAACTTTAACACTATGAATATTTCATTGTAACAATAATTTAATAAATAACTTTAACATTATGAACACTTCATTGTAACAATAATTTAATAAATAGCGTTAGCAGTATGAATACTTCATTGTAACAATAATTTAATAAATAACTTTAACATTATGAATACTTCATTGTAGCAATAATTTAATAAAGAACTGTAGCATTATGAATACTTCATTGTAACAATAATTTAATAAATAACTTTAACATTATGAATACTTCATTGTAACAATAATTTAATAAATAACTTTAACATTATGAATACTTCATTGTAACAATAATTTAATAAATAAATTTAACATTATGAATACTTCATTGTAACAATAATTTAATAAATAACTGTAGCATTATGAATACTTCATTGTAACAATAATTTAATAAATAACTTTAACATTATGAATACTTCATTGTAACAATAATTTAAAAAAGAACTGTAGCTTTATGAATACTTCATTGCAACAATAATTTAATAAATAACTTTAACATTATGAATACTTCATTGTAGCAATAATTTAATAAATAACTTTAACATTATGAATACTTCATTGTAACAATAATTTAATAAATAACTTTAACATTATGAATACTTCATTGTAACAATAATTTAATAAATAACTTTAACATTATGAATATTTCATTGTAACAATAATTTAATAAATAACTTTAACATTATGAACACTTCATTGTAACAATAATTTAATAAATAGCGTTAGCAGTATGAATACTTCATTGTAACAATAATTTAATAAATAACTTTAACATTATGAATACTTCATTGTAGCAATAATTTAATAAAGAACTGTAGCATTATGAATACTTCATTGTAACAATAATTTAATAAATAACTTTAACATTATGAATACTTCATTGTAACAATAATTTAATAAATAACTTTAACATAATGAATACTTCATTGTAACAATAATTTAATAAATAACTTTAACATTATGAATACTTCATTGTAACAATAATTTAATAAATAACTTTAACATAATGAATACTTCATTGTAACAATAATTTAATAAATAAGTTTAACATAATGAATACTTCATTGTAACAATAATTTAATAAATAACTTTAACATTATGAATACTTCATTGTAACAATAATTTAATAAAGAACTGTAGCATTATGAATACTTCGTTGTAACAATAATTTAATAAATAACTTTAACATTATGAATACTTCATTGTAACAATAATTTAAAAAAGAACTGTAGCTTTATGAATACTTCATTGCAACAATAATTTAATAAATAACTTTAACATTATGAATACTTCATTGTAACAATAATTTAATAAATAACTTTAACATTATGAATACTTCATTGTAACAATAATTTAATAAATAACTTTAACATTATGAATACTTCAATGTAACAATAATTTAATAAAGAACTGTAACAATATGAATACTTCATTGTAAAAATAATTTAATAAATAACTTTAACATTATGAATACTTCATTGTAACAATAATTTAATAAATAACTTTAGCATTATGAATACTTCATTGTAACAATAATTTAATAAATAACTTTAACATAATGAATACTTCATTGTAACAATAATTTAATAAATAACTTTAACATTATGAATACTTCATTGTAACAATAATTTAATAAATAACTTTAACATTATGAATACGTCATTGTAACAATAATTTAATAAATAACTTTAACATTATGAATACTTCATTGTAACAATAATTTAATAAAGAACTGTAGCATTATGAATACTTCGTTTTAACAATAATTTAATAAATAACTTTAACACTATGAATATTTCATTGTAACAATAATTTAATAAATAACTTTAACATTATGAACACTTCATTGTAACAATAATTTAATAAATAGCGTTAGCAGTATGAATACTTCATTGTAACAATAATTTAATAAATAACTTTACCATTATGAATACTTCATTGTAGCAATAATTTAATAAAGAACTGTAGCATTATGAATACTTCATTGTAACAATAATTTAATAAATAACTTTAACATTATGAATACTTCATTGTAACAATAATTTAATAAATAATTTTAACATTACGAATACTTCATTGTAACAATAATTTAATAAATAACTTTAACATTATGAATACTTCATTGTAACAATAATTTAATAAATAATTTTAACATTATGAATACTTCATTGTAACAATAATTTAATAAATAACTGTAGCATTATGAATACTTCATTGTAACAATAATTTAATAAATAACTTTAACATTATGAATACTTCATTGTAACAATAATTTAATAAAGAACTGTAGCTTTATGAATACTTCATTGTAACAATAATTTAATAAATAACTTTAACATTATGAATACTTCATTGTAGCAATAATTTAATAAATAACTTTAACATTATGAATACTTCATTGTAACAATAATTTAATAAATAACTTTAGCATTATGAATACTTCATTGTAACAATAATTTAATAAATAACTTTAACATCATGAATACTTCATTGTAACAATAATTTAATAAATAACTTTAGCATTATGAATACTTCATTGCAACAATAATTTAATAAATAACTTTAACATTATGAATACTTCATTGTAACAATAATTTAATAAATAACTTTAACATTATGAATACTTCATTGTAACAATAATTTAATAAAGAACTGTAGCATTATGAATACTTCATTGTAGCAATAATTTAATAAAGAACTGTAGCATTATGAATACTTCATTGTAACAATAATTTAATAAATAACTTTAACATTATGAATACTTCATTGTAACAATAATTTAATAAATAACTTTAACATTATGAATACTTCATTGTAACAATAATTTAATAAATAAATTTAACATTATGAATACTTCATTGTAACAATAATTTAATAAATAACTGTAGCATTATGAATACTTCATTGTAACAATAATTTAATAAATAACTTTAACATTATGAATACTTCATTGTAACAATAATTTAAAAAAGAACTGTAGCTTTATGAATACTTCATTGCAACAATAATTTAATAAATAACTTTAACATTATGAATACTTCATTGTAGCAATAATTTAATAAATAACTTTAACATTATGAATACTTCATTGTAACAATAATTTAATAAATAACTTTAACATTATGAATACTTCATTGTAACAATAATTTAATAAATAACTTTAACATTATGAATATTTCATTGTAACAATAATTTAATAAATAACTTTAACATTATGAACACTTCATTGTAACAATAATTTAATAAATAGCGTTAGCAGTATGAATACTTCATTGTAACAATAATTTAATAAATAACTTTAACATTATGAATACTTCATTGTAGCAATAATTTAATAAAGAACTGTAGCATTATGAATACTTCATTGTAACAATAATTTAATAAATAACTTTAACATTATGAATACTTCATTGTAACAATAATTTAATAAATAACTTTAACATAATGAATACTTCATTGTAACAATAATTTAATAAATAACTTTAACATTATGAATACTTCATTGTAACAATAATTTAATAAATAACTTTAACATATTGAATACTTCATTGTAACAATAATTTAATAAATAAGTTTAACATAATGAATACTTCATTGTAACAATAATTTAATAAATAACTTTAACATTATGAATACTTCATTGTAACAATAATTTAATAAAGAACTGTAGCATTATGAATACTTCGTTGTAACAATAATTTAATAAATAACTTTAACATTATGAATACTTCATTGTAACAATAATTTAAAAAAGAACTGTAGCTTTATGAATACTTCATTGCAACAATAATTTAATAAATAACTTTAACATTATGAATACTTCATTGTAACAATAATTTAATAAATAACTTTAACATTATGAATACTTCATTGTAACAATAATTTAATAAATAACTTTAACATTATGAATACTTCAATGTAACAATAATTTAATAAAGAACTGTAACAATATGAATACTTCATTGTAAAAATAATTTAATAAATAACTTTAACATTATGAATACTTCATTGTAACAATAATTTAATAAATAACTTTAGCATTATGAATACTTCATTGTAACAATAATTTAATAAATAACTTTAACATAATGAATACTTCATTGTAACAATAATTTAATAAATAACTTTAACATTATGAATACTTCATTGTAACAATAATTTAATAAATAACTTTAACATTATGAATACGTCATTGTAACAATAATTTAATAAATAACTTTAACATTATGAATACTTCATTGTAACAATAATTTAATAAAGAACTGTAGCATTATGAACACTTCATTGTAACAATAATTTAATAAATAATTTTAACATTACGAATACTTCATTGTAACAATAATTTAATAAATAACTTTAACATTATGAATACTTCATTGTAACAATAATTTAATAAATAATTTTAACATTATGAATACTTCATTGTAACAATAATTTAATAAATAACTGTAGCATTATGAATACTTCATTGTAACAATAATTTAATAAATAACTTTAACATTATGAATACTTCATTGTAACAATAATTTAATAAAGAACTGTAGCTTTATGAATACTTCATTGTAACAATAATTTAATAAATAACTTTAACATTATGAATACTTCATTGTAGCAATAATTTAATAAATAACTTTAACATTATGAATACTTCATTGTAACAATAATTTAATAAATAACTTTAGCATTATGAATACTTCATTGTAACAATAATTTAATAAATAACTTTAACATCATGAATACTTCATTGTAACAATAATTTAATAAATAACTTTAGCATTATGAATACTTCATTGCAACAATAATTTAATAAATAACTTTAACATTATGAATACTTCATTGTAACAATAATTTAATAAATAACTTTAACATTATGAATACTTCATTGTAACAATAATTTAATAAAGAACTGTAGCATTATGAATACTTCGTTGTAACAAAAATTTAATAAATAACTTTAACACTATGAATACTTCATTGTAACAATAATTTAATAAATAACTTTAACATTATGAACACTTCATTGTAACAATAATTTAATAAATAACGTTAGCAGTATGAATACTTCATTGTAACAATAATTTAATAAATAATTTTTAACATTATGAATACTTCATTGTAACAATAATTTAATAAAGAACTGTAGCTTTATGAATACCTCATTGTAACAATAATTTAATAAATAACTTTAACATTATGAATACTTCATTGTAACAATAATTTAATAAATAACTTTAACATCATGAATACTTCATTGTAACAATAATTTAATAAATAACTTTAACATTATGAATACTTCATTGTAGCAATAATTTAATAAATAACTTTAACATTATGAATACTTCATTGTAACAATAATTTAATAAATAACTTTAGCATTATGAATACTTCATTGTAACAATAATTTAATAAATAACTTTAACATTATGAATACTTCATTGTAACAATAATTTAATAAATAACTTTAACATTATGAATACTTCTTTGTAACAATAATTTAATAAAGAACTGTAGCATTATGAATACTTCGTTGTAACAATAATTTAATAAATAACTTTAACATTATGAACACTTCATTGTAACAATAATTTAATAAATAGCGTTAGCAGTATGAATACTTCATTGTAACAATAATTTAATAAATAACTTTAACATTATGAATACTTCATTGTAGCAATAATTTAATAAAGATCTGTAGCATTATGAATACTTCATTGTAACAATAATTTAATAAATAACTTTAACATTATGAATACTTCATTGTAACAATAATTTAATAAATAACTTTAACATAATGAATACTTCATTGTAACAATAATTTAATAAATAACTTTAACATTATGAATACTTCATTGTAACAATAATTTAATAAATAACTTTAGCATTATGAATACTTCATTGTAACAATAATTTAATAAATAACTTTAACATAATGAATACTTCATTGTAACAATAATTTAATAAATAACTTTAACATAATGAATACTTCATTGTAACAATAATTTAATAAATAACTTTAACATTATGAATACTTCATTGTAACAATAATTTAATAAATAACTTTAACATTATGAATACTTCATTGTAACAATAATTTAATAAAGAACTGTAGCATTATGAATACTTCGTTGTAACAAAAATTTAATAAATAACTTTAACACTATGAATACTTCATTGTAACAATAATTTAATAAATAACTTTAACATTATGAACACTTCATTGTAACAATAATTTAATAAATAGCGTTAGCAGTATGAATACTTCATTGTAACAATAATTTAATAAATAACTTTAACATTATGAATACTTCATTGTAACAATAATTTAATAAAGAACTGTAGCTTTATGAATACTTCATTATAACAATAATTTAATAAATAACTTTAACATTATGAATACTTCATTGTAACAATAATTTAATAAATAACTTTAACATTATGAATACTTCATTGTAACAATAATTTAATAAATAACTTTAACATTATGAATACTTCATTGTAACAATAATTTAATAAAGAACTGTAACAATATGAATACTTCATTGTAACAATAATTTAATAAATAACTTTAACATCATGAATACTTCATTTTAACAATAATTTAATAAATAACGTTAACATTATGAATACTTCATTGTAGCAATAATTTAATAAATAACTTTAACATTATGAATACTTCATTGTAACAATAATTTAATAAATAACTTTAGCATTATGAATACTTCATTGTAACAATAATTTAATAAATAACTTTAACATAATGAATACTTCATTGTAACAATAATTTAATAAATAACTTTAGCATTATGAATACTTCATTGTAACAATAATTTAATAAATAACTTTAACATTATGAATACGTCATTGTAACAATAATTTAATAAATAACTTTAACATTATGAATACTTCATTGTAACAATAATTTAATAAAGAACTGTAGCATTATGAATACTTCGTTGTAACAATAATTTAATAAATAACTTTAACACTATGAATATTTCATTGTAACAATAATTTAATAAATAACTTTAACATTATGAACACTTCATTGTAACAATAACTTAATAAATAGCGTTAGCAGTATGAATACTTCATTGTAACAATAATTTAATAAATAACTTTAACATTATGAATACTTCATTGTAGCAATAATTTAATAAAGAACTGTAGCATTATGAATACTTCATTGTAACAATAATTTAATAAATAACTTTAACATTATGAATACTTCATTGTAACAATAATTTAATAAATAACTTCAACATAATGAATACTTCATTGTAACAATAATTTAATAAATAACTTTAACATTATGAATACTTCATTGTAACAATAATTTAATAAATAACTTTAACATAATGAATACTTCATTGTAACAATAATTTAATAAATAAGTTTAACATAATGAATACTTCATTGTAACAATAATTTAATAAATAACTTTAACATTATGAATACTTCAATGTAACAATAATTTAATAAAGAACTGTAACAATATGAATACTTCATTGTAAAAATAATTTAATAAATAACTTTAACATTATGAATACTTCATTGTAACAATAATTTAATAAATAACTTTAGCATTATGAATACTTCATTGTAACAATAATTTAATAAATAACTTTAACATAATGAATACTTCATTGTAACAATAATTTAATAAATAACTTTAACATTATGAATACTTCATTGTAACAATAATTTAATAAATAACTTTAACATTATGAATACGTCATTGTAACAATAATTTAATAAATAACTTTAACATTATGAATACTTCATTGTAACAATAATTTAATAAAGAACTGTAGCATTATGAACACTTCATTGTAACAATAATTTAATAAATAATTTTAACATTACGAATACTTCATTGTAACAATAATTTAATAAATAACTTTAACATTATGAATACTTCATTGTAACAATAATTTAATAAATAATTTTAACATTATGAATACTTCATTGTAACAATAATTTAATAAATAACTGTAGCATTATGAATACTTCATTGTAACAATAATTTAATAAATAACTTTAACATTATGAATACTTCATTGTAACAATAATTTAATAAAGAACTGTAGCTTTATGAATACTTCATTGTAACAATAATTTAATAAATAACTTTAACATTATGAATACTTCATTGTAACAATAATTTAATAAAGAACTGTAGCTTTATGAATACGTCATTGTAACAATAATTTAATAAATAACTTTAACATTATGAATACTTCATTGTAACAATAATTTAATAAAGAACTGTAGCATTATGAATACTTCGTTGTAACAATAATTTAATAAATAACTTTAACACTATGAATATTTCATTGTAACAATAATTTAATAAATAACTTTAACATTATGAACACTTCATTGTAACAATAACTTAATAAATAGCGTTAGCAGTATGAATACTTCATTGTAACAATAATTTAATAAATAACTTTAACATTATGAATACTTCATTGTAGCAATAATTTAATAAAGAACTGTAGCATTATGAATACTTCATTGTAACAATAATTTAATAAATAACTTTAACATTATGAATACTTCATTGTAACAATAATTTAATAAATAACTTCAACATAATGAATACTTCATTGTAACAATAATTTAATAAATAACTTTAACATTATGAATACTTCATTGTAACAATAATTTAATAAATAACTTTAACATAATGAATACTTCATTGTAACAATAATTTAATAAATAAGTTTAACATAATGAATACTTCATTGTAACAATAATTTAATAAATAACTTTAACATTATGAATACTTCAATGTAACAATAATTTAATAAAGAACTGTAACAATATGAATACTTCATTGTAAAAATAATTTAATAAATAACTTTAACATTATGAATACTTCATTGTAACAATAATTTAATAAATAACTTTAGCATTATGAATACTTCATTGTAACAATAATTTAATAAATAACTTTAACATAATGAATACTTCATTGTAACAATAATTTAATAAATAACTTTAACATTATGAATACTTCATTGTAACAATAATTTAATAAATAACTTTAACATTATGAATACGTCATTGTAACAATAATTTAATAAATAACTTTAACATTATGAATACTTCATTGTAACAATAATTTAATAAAGAACTGTAGCATTATGAACACTTCATTGTAACAATAATTTAATAAATAATTTTAACATTACGAATACTTCATTGTAACAATAATTTAATAAATAACTTTAACATTATGAATACTTCATTGTAACAATAATTTAATAAATAATTTTAACATTATGAATACTTCATTGTAACAATAATTTAATAAATAACTGTAGCATTATGAATACTTCATTGTAACAATAATTTAATAAATAACTTTAACATTATGAATACTTCATTGTAACAATAATTTAATAAAGAACTGTAGCTTTATGAATACTTCATTGTAACAATAATTTAATAAATAACTTTAACATTATGAATACTTCATTGTAGCAATAATTTAATAAATAACTTTAACATTATGAATACTTCATTGTAACAATAATTTAATAAATAACTTTAGCATTATGAATACTTCATTGTAACAATAATTTAATAAATAACTTTAACATCATGAATACTTCATTGTAACAATAATTTAATAAATAACTTTAGCATTATGAATACTTCATTGCAACAATAATTTAATAAATAACTTTAACATTATGAATACTTCATTGTAACAATAATTTAATAAATAACTTTAACATTATGAATACTTCATATGTAACAATAATTTAATAAAGAACTGTAGCATTATGAATACTTCGTTGTAACAAAAATTTAATAAATAACTTTAACACTATGAATACTTCATTGTAACAATAATTTAATAAATAACTTTAACATTATGAACACTTCATTGTAACAATAATTTAATAAATAACGTTAGCAGTATGAATACTTCATTGTAACAATAATTTAATAAATAATTTTTAACATTATGAATACTTCATTGTAACAATAATTTAATAAAGAACTGTAGCTTTATGAATACCTCATTGTAACAATAATTTAATAAATAACTTTAACATTATGAATACTTCATTGTAACAATAATTTAATAAATAACTTTAACATCATGAATACTTCATTGTAACAATAATTTAATAAATAACTTTAACATTATGAATACTTCATTGTAGCAATAATTTAATAAATAACTTTAACATTATGAATACTTCATTGTAACAATAATTTAATAAATAACTTTAGCATTATGAATACTTCATTGTAACAATAATTTAATAAATAACTTTAACATTATGAATACTTCATTGTAACAATAATTTAATAAATAACTTTAACATTATGAATACTTCTTTGTAACAATAATTTAATAAAGAACTGTAGCATTATGAATACTTCGTTGTAACAATAATTTAATAAATAACTTTAACATTATGAACACTTCATTGTAACAATAATTTAATAAATAGCGTTAGCAGTATGAATACTTCATTGTAACAATAATTTAATAAATAACTTTAACATTATGAATACTTCATTGTAGCAATAATTTAATAAAGATCTGTAGCATTATGAATACTTCATTGTAACAATAATTTAATAAATAACTTTAACATTATGAATACTTCATTGTAACAATAATTTAATAAATAACTTTAACATAATGAATACTTCATTGTAACAATAATTTAATAAATAACTTTAACATTATGAATACTTCATTGTAACAATAATTTAATAAATAACTTTAGCATTATGAATACTTCATTGTAACAATAATTTAATAAATAACTTTAACATAATGAATACTTCATTGTAACAATAATTTAATAAATAACTTTAACATAATGAATACTTCATTGTAACAATAATTTAATAAATAACTTTAACATTATGAATACTTCATTGTAACAATAATTTAATAAATAACTTTAACATTATGAATACTTCATTGTAACAATAATTTAATAAAGAACTGTAGCATTATGAATACTTCGTTGTAACAAAAATTTAATAAATAACTTTAACACTATGAATACTTCATTGTAACAATAATTTAATAAATAACTTTAACATTATGAACACTTCATTGTAACAATAATTTAATAAATAGCGTTAGCAGTATGAATACTTCATTGTAACAATAATTTAATAAATAACTTTAACATTATGAATACTTCATTGTAACAATAATTTAATAAAGAACTGTAGCTTTATGAATACTTCATTATAACAATAATTTAATAAATAACTTTAACATTATGAATACTTCATTGTAACAATAATTTAATAAATAACTTTAACATTATGAATACTTCATTGTAACAATAATTTAATAAATAACTTTAACATTATGAATACTTCATTGTAACAATAATTTAATAAAGAACTGTAACAATATGAATACTTCATTGTAACAATAATTTAATAAATAACTTTAACATCATGAATACTTCATTTTAACAATAATTTAATAAATAACGTTAACATTATGAATACTTCATTGTAGCAATAATTTAATAAATAACTTTAACATTATGAATACTTCATTGTAACAATAATTTAATAAATAACTTTAGCATTATGAATACTTCATTGTAACAATAATTTAATAAATAACTTTAACATAATGAATACTTCATTGTAACAATAATTTAATAAATAACTTTAGCATTATGAATACTTCATTGTAACAATAATTTAATAAATAACTTTAACATTATGAATACGTCATTGTAACAATAATTTAATAAATAACTTTAACATTATGAATACTTCATTGTAACAATAATTTAATAAAGAACTGTAGCATTATGAATACTTCGTTGTAACAATAATTTAATAAATAACTTTAACACTATGAATATTTCATTGTAACAATAATTTAATAAATAACTTTAACATTATGAACACTTCATTGTAACAATAACTTAATAAATAGCGTTAGCAGTATGAATACTTCATTGTAACAATAATTTAATAAATAACTTTAACATTATGAATACTTCATTGTAGCAATAATTTAATAAAGAACTGTAGCATTATGAATACTTCATTGTAACAATAATTTAATAAATAACTTTAACATTATGAATACTTCATTGTAACAATAATTTAATAAATAACTTCAACATAATGAATACTTCATTGTAACAATAATTTAATAAATAACTTTAACATTATGAATACTTCATTGTAACAATAATTTAATAAATAACTTTAACATAATGAATACTTCATTGTAACAATAATTTAATAAATAAGTTTAACATAATGAATACTTCATTGTAACAATAATTTAATAAATAACTTTAACATTATGAATACTTCATTGTAACAATAATTTAATAAAGAACTGTAGCATTATGAATACTTCGTTGTAACAATAATTTAATAAATAACTTTAACACTATGAATATTTCATTGTAACAATAATTTAATAAATAACTTTAACATTATGAACACTTCATTGTAACAATAATTTAATAAATAGCGTTAGCAGTATGAATACTTCATTGTAACAATAATTTAATAAAGAACTTTAACATTATGAATACTTCATTGTAGCAATAATCTAATAAAGAACTGTAGCATTATGAATACTTCATTGTAACAATAATTTAATAAATAACTTTAACATTATGAATACTTCATTGTAACAATAATTTAATAAATAACTTTAACATTATGAATACTTCATTGTAACAATAATTTAATAAATAATTTTAACATTATGAATACTTCATTGTAACAATAATTTAATAAATAACTGTAGCATTATGAATACTTCATTGTAACAATAATTTAATAAATAACTTTAACATTATGAATACTTCATTGTAACAATAATTTAAAAAAGAACTGTAGCTTTATGAATACTTCATTGCAACAATAATTTAATAAATAACTTTAACATTATGAATACTTCATTGTAACAATAATTTAATAAATAACTTTAACATTATGAATACTTCATTGTAACAATAATTTAATAAATAACTTTAACATTATGAATACTTCATTGTAACAATAATTTAATAAAGAACTGTAACAATATGAATACTTCATTGTAACAATAATTTAATAAATAACTTTAACATTATGAATACTTCATTGTAACAATAATTTAATAAATAACTTTAGCATTATGAATACTTCATTGTAACAATAATTTAATAAATAACTTTAACATAATGAATACTTCATTGTAACAATAATTTAATAAATAACTTTAACATTATGAATACTTCATTGTAACAATAATTTAATAAATAACTTTAACATTATGAATACGTCATTGTAACAATAATTTAATAAATAACTTTAACATTATGAATACTTCATTGTAACAATAATTTAATAAAGAACTGTAGCATTATGAATACTTCGTTGTAACAATAATTTAATAAATAACTTTAACACTATGAATATTTCATTGTAACAATAATTTAATAAATAACTTTAACATTATGAACACTTCATTGTAACAATAATTTAATAAATAGCGTTAGCAGTATGAATACTTCATTGTAACAATAATTTAATAAATAACTTTAACATTATGAATACTTCATTGTAGCAATAATTTAATAAAGAACTGTAGCATTATGAATACTTCATTGTAACAATAATTTAATAAATAACTTTAACATTATGAATACTTCATTGTAACAATAATTTAATAAATAACTTTAACATTATGAATACTTCATTGTAACAATAATTTAATAAATAATTTTAACATTATGAATACTTCATTGTAACAATAATTTAATAAATAACTTCAACATAATGAATACTTCATTGTAACAATAATTTAATAAATAACTTTAACATTATGAATACTTCATTGTAACAATAATTTAATAAATAACTTTAACATAATGAATACTTCATTGTAACAATAATTTAATAAATAAGTTTAACATAATGAATACTTCATTGTAACAATAATTTAATAAATAACTTTAACATTATGAATACTTCATTGTAACAATAATTTAATAAAGAACTGTAGCATTATGAATACTTCGTTGTAACAATAATTTAATAAATAACTTTAACACTATGAATATTTCATTGTAACAATAATTTAATAAATAACTTTAACATTATGAACACTTCATTGTAACAATAATTTAATAAATAGCGTTAGCAGTATGAATACTTCATTGTAACAATAATTTAATAAAGAACTTTAACATTATGAATACTTCATTGTAGCAATAATCTAATAAAGAACTGTAGCATTATGAATACTTCATTGTAACAATAATTTAATAAATAACTTTAACATTATGAATACTTCATTGTAACAATAATTTAATAAATAACTTTAACATTATGAATACTTCATTGTAACAATAATTTAATAAATAATTTTAACATTATGAATACTTCATTGTAACAATAATTTAATAAATAACTGTAGCATTATGAATACTTCATTGTAACAATAATTTAATAAATAACTTTAACATTATGAATACTTCATTGTAACAATAATTTAAAAAAGAACTGTAGCTTTATGAATACTTCATTGCAACAATAATTTAATAAATAACTTTAACATTATGAATACTTCATTGTAACAATAATTTAATAAATAACTTTAACATTATGAATACTTCATTGTAACAATAATTTAATAAATAACTTTAACATTATGAATACTTCATTGTAACAATAATTTAATAAAGAACTGTAACAATATGAATACTTCATTGTAACAATAATTTAATAAATAACTTTAACATTATGAATACTTCATTGTAACAATAATTTAATAAATAACTTTAGCATTATGAATACTTCATTGTAACAATAATTTAATAAATAACTTTAACATAATGAATACTTCATTGTAACAATAATTTAATAAATAACTTTAACATTATGAATACTTCATTGTAACAATAATTTAATAAATAACTTTAACATTATGAATACGTCATTGTAACAATAATTTAATAAATAACTTTAACATTATGAATACTTCATTGTAACAATAATTTAATAAAGAACTGTAGCATTATGAATACTTCGTTGTAACAATAATTTAATAAATAACTTTAACACTATGAATATTTCATTGTAACAATAATTTAATAAATAACTTTAACATTATGAACACTTCATTGTAACAATAATTTAATAAATAGCGTTAGCAGTATGAATACTTCATTGTAACAATAATTTAATAAATAACTTTAACATTATGAATACTTCATTGTAGCAATAATTTAATAAAGAACTGTAGCATTATGAATACTTCATTGTAACAATAATTTAATAAATAACTTTAACATTATGAATACTTCATTGTAACAATAATTTAATAAATAACTTTAACATTATGAATACTTCATTGTAACAATAATTTAATAAATAAATTTAACATTATGAATACTTCATTGTAACAATAATTTAATAAATAACTGTAGCATTATGAATACTTCATTGTAACAATAATTTAATAAATAACTTTAACATTATGAATACTTCATTGTAACAATAATTTAAAAAAGAACTGTAGCTTTATGAATACCTCATTGCAACAATAATTTAATAAATAACTTTAACATTATGAATACTTCATTGTAGCAATAATTTAATAAATAACTTTAACATTATGAATACTTCATTGTAACAATAATTTAATAAATAACTTTAACATTATGAATACTTCATTGTAACAATAATTTAATAAATAACTTTAACATTATGAATATTTCATTGTAACAATAATTTAATAAATAACTTTAACATTATGAACACTTCATTGTAACAATAATTTAATAAATAGCGTTAGCAGTATGAATACTTCATTGTAACAATAATTTAATAAATAACTTTAACATTATGAATACTTCATTGTAGCAATAATTTAATAAAGAACTGTAGCATTATGAATACTTCATTGTAACAATAATTTAATAAATAACTTTAACATTATGAATACTTCATTGTAACAATAATTTAATAAATAACTTTAACATAATGAATACTTCATTGTAACAATAATTTAATAAATAACTTTAACATTATGAATACTTCATTGTAACAATAATTTAATAAATAACTTTAACATAATGAATACTTCATTGTAACAATAATTTAATAAATAACTTTAACATTATGAATACTTCATTGTAACAATAATTTAATAAAGAACTGTAGCATTATGAATACTTCGTTGTAACAATAATTTAATAAATAACTTTAACATTATGAATACTTCATTGTAACAATAATTTAAAAAAGAACTGTAGCTTTATGAATACTTCATTGCAACAATAATTTAATAAATAACTTTAACATTATGAATACTTCATTGTAACAATAATTTAATAAATAACTTTAACATTATGAATACTTCACTGTAGCAATAATTTAATAAAGAACTGTAGCATTATGAATACTTCATTGTAACAATAATTTAATAAATAACTTTAACATTATGAATACTTCATTGTAACAATAATTTAATAAATAACTTTAACATAATGAATACTTCATTGTAACAATAATTTAATAAATAACTTTAACATTATGAATACTTCATTGTAACAATAATTTAATAAATAAGTTTAACATAATGAATACTTCATTGTAACAATAATTTAATAAATAACTTTAACATTATGAATACTTCATTGTAACAATAATTTAATAAAGAACTGTAGCATTATGAATACTTCGTTGTAACAATAATTTAATAAATAACTTTAACATTATGAATACTTCATTGTAACAATAATTTAAAAAAGAACTGTAGCTTTATGAATACTTCATTGCAACAATAATTTAATAAATAACTTTAACATTATGAATACTTCATTGTAACAATAATTTAATAAATAACTTTAACATTATGAATACTTCACTGTAACAATAATTTAATAAATAACTTTAACATTATGAATACTTCAATGTAACAATAATTTAATAAAGAACTGTAACAATATGAATACTTCATTGTAAAAATAATTTAATAAATAACTTTAACATTATGAATACTTCATTGTAACAATAATTTAATAAATAACTTTAGCATTATGAATACTTCATTGTAACAATAATTTAATAAATAACTTTAACATAATGAATACTTCATTGTAACAATAATTTAATAAATAACTTTAACATTATGAATACTTCATTGTAACAATAATTTAATAAATAACTTTAACATTATGAATACGTCATTGTAACAATAATTTAATAAATAACTTTAACATTATGAATACTTCATTGTAACAATAATTTAATAAAGAACTGTAGCATTATGAATACTTCGTTGTAACAATAATTTAATAAATAACTTTAACACTATGAATATTTCATTGTAACAATAATTTAATAAATAACTTTAACATTATGAACACTTCATTGTAACAATAATTTAATAAATAGCGTTAGCAGTATGAATACTTCATTGTAACAATAATTTAATAAATAACTTTAACATTATGAATACTTCATTGTAGCAATAATTTAATAAAGAACTGTAGCATTATGAATACTTCATTGTAACAATAATTTAATAAATAACTTTAACATTATGAATACTTCATTGTAACAATAATTTAATAAATAACTTTAACATTATGAATACTTCATTGTAACAATAATTTAATAAATAAATTTAACATTATGAATACTTCATTGTAACAATAATTTAATAAATAACTGTAGCATTATGAATACTTCATTGTAACAATAATTTAATAAATAACTTTAACATTATGAATACTTCATTGTAACAATAATTTAATAAATAACTTTAACATTATGAATACGTCATTGTAACAATAATTTAATAAATAACTTTAACATTATGAATACTTCATTGTAACAATAATTTAATAAAGAACTGTAGCATTATGAATACTTCGTTGTAACAATAATTTAATAAATAACTTTAACACTATGAATATTTCATTGTAACAATAATTTAATAAATAACTTTAACATTATGAACACTTCATTGTAACAATAATTTAATAAATAGCGTTAGCAGTATGAATACTTCATTGTAACAATAATTTAATAAATAACTTTAACATTATGAATACTTCATTGTAGCAATAATTTAATAAAGAACTGTAGCATTATGAATACTTCATTGTAACAATAATTTAATAAATAACTTTAACATTATGAATACTTCATTGTAACAATAATTTAATAAATAACTTTAACATTATGAATACTTCATTGTAACAATAATTTAATAAATAAATTTAACATTATGAATACTTCATTGTAACAATAATTTAATAAATAACTGTAGCATTATGAATACTTCATTGTAACAATAATTTAATAAATAACTTTAACATTATGAATACTTCATTGTAACAATAATTTAAAAAAGAACTGTAGCTTTATGAATACTTCATTGCAACAATAATTTAATAAATAACTTTAACATTATGAATACTTCATTGTAGCAATAATTTAATAAATAACTTTAACATTATGAATACTTCATTGTAACAATAATTTAATAAATAACTTTAACATTATGAATACTTCATTGTAACAATAATTTAATAAATAACTTTAACATTATGAATATTTCATTGTAACAATAATTTAATAAATAACTTTAACATTATGAACACTTCATTGTAACAATAATTTAATAAATAGCGTTAGCAGTATGAATACTTCATTGTAACAATAATTTAATAAATAACTTTAACATTATGAATACTTCATTGTAGCAATAATTTAATAAAGAACTGTAGCATTATGAATACTTCGTTGTAACAATAATTTAATAAATAACTTTAACATTATGAATACTTCATTGTAACAATAATTTAAAAAAGAACTGTAGCTTTATGAATACTTCATTGCAACAATAATTTAATAAATAACTTTAACATTATGAATACTTCATTGTAACAATAATTTAATAAATAACTTTAACATTATGAATACTTCACTGTAGCAATAATTTAATAAAGAACTGTAGCATTATGAATACTTCATTGTAACAATAATTTAATAAATAACTTTAACATTATGAATACTTCATTGTAACAATAATTTAATAAATAACTTTAACATAATGAATACTTCATTGTAACAATAATTTAATAAATAACTTTAACATTATGAATACTTCATTGTAACAATAATTTAATAAATAAGTTTAACATAATGAATACTTCATTGTAACAATAATTTAATAAATAACTTTAACATTATGAATACTTCATTGTAACAATAATTTAATAAAGAACTGTAGCATTATGAATACTTCGTTGTAACAATAATTTAATAAATAACTTTAACATTATGAATACTTCATTGTAACAATAATTTAAAAAAGAACTGTAGCTTTATGAATACTTCATTGCAACAATAATTTAATAAATAACTTTAACATTATGAATACTTCATTGTAACAATAATTTAATAAATAACTTTAACATTATGAATACTTCACTGTAACAATAATTTAATAAATAACTTTAACATTATGAATACTTCAATGTAACAATAATTTAATAAAGAACTGTAACAATATGAATACTTCATTGTAAAAATAATTTAATAAATAACTTTAACATTATGAATACTTCATTGTAACAATAATTTAATAAATAACTTTAGCATTATGAATACTTCATTGTAACAATAATTTAATAAATAACTTTAACATAATGAATACTTCATTGTAACAATAATTTAATAAATAACTTTAACATTATGAATACTTCATTGTAACAATAATTTAATAAATAACTTTAACATTATGAATACGTCATTGTAACAATAATTTAATAAATAACTTTAACATTATGAATACTTCATTGTAACAATAATTTAATAAAGAACTGTAGCATTATGAATACTTCGTTGTAACAATAATTTAATAAATAACTTTAACACTATGAATATTTCATTGTAACAATAATTTAATAAATAACTTTAACATTATGAACACTTCATTGTAACAATAATTTAATAAATAGCGTTAGCAGTATGAATACTTCATTGTAACAATAATTTAATAAATAACTTTAACATTATGAATACTTCATTGTAGCAATAATTTAATAAAGAACTGTAGCATTATGAATACTTCATTGTAACAATAATTTAATAAATAACTTTAACATTATGAATACTTCATTGTAACAATAATTTAATAAATAACTTTAACATTATGAATACTTCATTGTAACAATAATTTAATAAATAAATTTAACATTATGAATACTTCATTGTAACAATAATTTAATAAATAACTGTAGCATTATGAATACTTCATTGTAACAATAATTTAATAAATAACTTTAACATTATGAATACTTCATTGTAACAATAATTTAATAAATAACTTTAACATTATGAATACGTCATTGTAACAATAATTTAATAAATAACTTTAACATTATGAATACTTCATTGTAACAATAATTTAATAAAGAACTGTAGCATTATGAATACTTCGTTGTAACAATAATTTAATAAATAACTTTAACACTATGAATATTTCATTGTAACAATAATTTAATAAATAACTTTAACATTATGAACACTTCATTGTAACAATAATTTAATAAATAGCGTTAGCAGTATGAATACTTCATTGTAACAATAATTTAATAAATAACTTTAACATTATGAATACTTCATTGTAGCAATAATTTAATAAAGAACTGTAGCATTATGAATACTTCATTGTAACAATAATTTAATAAATAACTTTAACATTATGAATACTTCATTGTAACAATAATTTAATAAATAACTTTAACATTATGAATACTTCATTGTAACAATAATTTAATAAATAAATTTAACATTATGAATACTTCATTGTAACAATAATTTAATAAATAACTGTAGCATTATGAATACTTCATTGTAACAATAATTTAATAAATAACTTTAACATTATGAATACTTCATTGTAACAATAATTTAAAAAAGAACTGTAGCTTTATGAATACTTCATTGCAACAATAATTTAATAAATAACTTTAACATTATGAATACTTCATTGTAGCAATAATTTAATAAATAACTTTAACATTATGAATACTTCATTGTAACAATAATTTAATAAATAACTTTAACATTATGAATACTTCATTGTAACAATAATTTAATAAATAACTTTAACATTATGAATATTTCATTGTAACAATAATTTAATAAATAACTTTAACATTATGAACACTTCATTGTAACAATAATTTAATAAATAGCGTTAGCAGTATGAATACTTCATTGTAACAATAATTTAATAAATAACTTTAACATTATGAATACTTCATTGTAGCAATAATTTAATAAAGAACTGTAGCATTATGAATACTTCATTGTAACAATAATTTAATAAATAACTTTAACATTATGAATACTTCATTGTAACAATAATTTAATAAATAACTTTAACATAATGAATACTTCATTGTAACAATAATTTAATAAATAACTTTAACATTATGAATACTTCATTGTAACAATAATTTAATAAATAACTTTAACATAATGAATACTTCATTGTAACAATAATTTAATAAATAACTTTAACATTATGAATACTTCATTGTAACAATAATTTAATAAAGAACTGTAGCATTATGAATACTTCGTTGTAACAATAATTTAATAAATAACTTTAACATTATGAATACTTCATTGTAACAATAATTTAAAAAAGAACTGTAGCTTTATGAATACTTCATTGCAACAATAATTTAATAAATAACTTTAACATTATGAATACTTCATTGTAACAATAATTTAATAAATAACTTTAACATTATGAATACTTCACTGTAGCAATAATTTAATAAAGAACTGTAGCATTATGAATACTTCATTGTAACAATAATTTAATAAATAACTTTAACATTATGAATACTTCATTGTAACAATAATTTAATAAATAACTTTAACATAATGAATACTTCATTGTAACAATAATTTAATAAATAACTTTAACATTATGAATACTTCATTGTAACAATAATTTAATAAATAAGTTTAACATAATGAATACTTCATTGTAACAATAATTTAATAAATAACTTTAACATTATGAATACTTCATTGTAACAATAATTTAATAAAGAACTGTAGCATTATGAATACTTCGTTGTAACAATAATTTAATAAATAACTTTAACATTATGAATACTTCATTGTAACAATAATTTAAAAAAGAACTGTAGCTTTATGAATACTTCATTGCAACAATAATTTAATAAATAACTTTAACATTATGAATACTTCATTGTAACAATAATTTAATAAATAACTTTAACATTATGAATACTTCACTGTAACAATAATTTAATAAATAACTTTAACATTATGAATACTTCAATGTAACAATAATTTAATAAAGAACTGTAACAATATGAATACTTCATTGTAAAAATAATTTAATAAATAACTTTAACATTATGAATACTTCATTGTAACAATAATTTAATAAATAACTTTAGCATTATGAATACTTCATTGTAACAATAATTTAATAAATAACTTTAACATTATGAATACGTCATTGTAACAATAATTTAATAAATAACTTTAACATTATGAATACTTCATTGTAACAATAATTTAATAAAGAACTGTAGCATTATGAATACTTCGTTGTAACAATAATTTAATAAATAATTTTAACACTATGAATATTTCATTGTAACAATAATTTAATAAATAACTTTAACATTATGAACACTTCATTGTAACAATAATTTAATAAATAGCGTTAGCAGTATGAATACTTCATTGTAACAATAATTTAATAAATAACTTTAACATTATGAATACTTCATTGTAGCAATAATTTAATAAAGAACTGTAGCATTATGAATACTTCATTGTAACAATAATTTAATAAATAACTTTAACATTATGAATACTTCATTGTAACAATAATTTAATAAATAACTTTAACATTATGAATACTTCATTGTAACAATAATTTAATAAATAAATTTAACATTATGAATACTTCATTGTAACAATAATTTAATAAATAACTGTAGCATTATGAATACTTCATTGTAACAATAATTTAATAAATAACTTTAACATTATGAATACTTCATTGTAGCAATAATTTAATAAATAACTTTAACATTATGAATACTTCATTGTAACAATAATTTAATAAATAACTTTAACATTATGAATACTTCATTGTAACAATAATTTAATAAAGAACTGTAACAATATGAATACTTCATTGTAACAATAATTTAATAAATAACTTTAACATTATGAATACTTCATTGTAACAATAATTTAATAAATAACTTTAGCATTATGAATACTTCATTGTAACAATAATTTAATAAATAACTTTAACATAATGAATACTTCATTGTAACAATAATTTAATAAATAACTTTAGCATTATGAATACTTCATTGTAACAATAATTTAATAAATAACTTTAACATTATGAATACTTCATTGTAACAATAATTTAATAAATAACTTTAACATTATGAATACTTCATTGTAACAATAATTTAATAAAGAACTGTAGCATTATGAATACTTCGTTGTAACAATAATTTAATAAATAACTTTAACACTATGAATATTTCATTGTAACAATAATTTAATAAATAACTTTAACATTATGAACACTTCATTGTAACAATAATTTAATAAATAGCGTTAGCAGTTTGAATACTTCATTGTAACAATAATTTAATAAATAACTTTAACATTATGAATACTTCATTGTAGCAATAATTTAATAAAGAACTGTAGCATTATGAATACTTCATTGTAACAATAATCTAATAAATAACTTTAACATTATGAATACTTCATTGTAACAATAATTTAATAAATAATTTTAACATAATGAATACTTCATTGTAACAATAATTTAATAAATAACTTTAACATAATGAATACTTCATTGTAACAATAATTTAATAAATAACTTTAACATTATGAATACTTCATTGTAACAATAATTTAATAAAGAACTGTAGCATTATGAATACTTCGTTGTAACAATAATTTAATAAATAACTTTAACACTATGAATACTTCATTGTAACAATAATTTAATAAATAACTTTAACATTATGAACACTTCATTGTAACAATAATTTAATAAATAGCGTTAGCAGTATGAATACTTCATTGTAACAATAATTTAATAAATAACTTTAACATTATGAATACTTCATTGTAGCAATAATTTAATAAAGAACTGTAGCATTATGAATACTTCATTGTAACAATAATTTAATAAATAACTTTAACATTATGAATACTTCATTGTAACAATAATTTAATAAATAACTTTAACATTATGAATACTTCATTGTAACAATAATTTAATAAATAATTTTAACATTATGAATACTTCATTGTAACAATAATTTAATAAATAACTGTAGCATTATGAATACTTCATTGTAACAATAATTTAATAAATAACTTTAACATTATGAATACTTTATTGTAACAATAATTTAAAAAAGTACTGTAGCTTTATGAATATTTCATTGCAACAATAATTTAATAAAAAATTTTAACATTATGAATACTTCATTGTAACAATAATTTAATAAATAACTTTAACATTATGAATACTTCATTGTAACAATAATTTAATAAATAACTTTAACATTATGAATACTTCATTGTAACAATAATTTAATAAAGAACTGTAAAAATATGAATACTTCATTGGAACAATAATTTAATAAATAACTTTAACATTATGAATACTTCATTGTAACAATAATTTAATAAATAACTTTAGCATTATGAATACTTCATTGTAACAATAATTTAATAAATAACTTTAACATTATGAATACTTCATTGTAACAATAATTTAATAAAGAACTGTAGCATTATGAATACTTCGTTGTAACAAAAATTTAATAAATAACTTTAACACTATGAATACTTCATTGTAACAATAATTTAATAAATAACTTTAACATTATGAACACTTCATTGTAACAATAATTTAATAAATAGCGTTAGCAGTATGAATACTTCATTGTAACAATAATTTAATAAATAACTTTAACATTATGAATACTTCATTGTAACAATAATTTAATAAAGAACTGCAGCTTTATGAATACTTCATTGTAACAATAATTTAATAAATAACTTTAACATTATGAATACTTCATTGTAACAATAATTTAATAAATAACTTTAACATCATGAATACTTCATTGTAACAATAATTTAATAAATAACTTTAACATTATGAATACTTCATTGTAGCAATAATTTAATAAATAACTTTAACATTATGAATACTTCATTGTAACAATAATTTAATAAATAACTTTAGCATTATGAATACTTCATTGTAACAATAATTTAATAAATAACTTTAACATCATGAATACTTCATTGTAACAATAATTTAATAAATAACTTTAACATTATGAATACTTCATTGTAGCAATAATTTAATAAATAACTTTAACATTATGAATACTTCATTGTAACAATAATTTAATAAATAACTTTAGCATTATGAATACTTCATTGTAACAATAATTTAATAAATAACTTTAACATAATGAATTCTTCATTGTAACAATAATTTAATAAATAACTTTAGCATTATGAATACTTCATTGTAACAATAATTTAATAAATAACTTTAACATTATGAATACTTCATTGTAACAATAATTTAATAAATAACTTTAACATTATGAATCCTTCATTGTAACAATAATTTAATAAAGAACTGTAGCATTATGAATACTTCGTTGTAACAATAATTTAATAAATAACTTTAACACTATGAATACTTCATTGTAACAATAATTTAATAAATAACTTTAACATTATGAACACTTCATTGTAACAATGATTTAATAAATAGCGTTAGCAGTATGAATACTTCATTGTAACAATAATTTAATAAATAACTTTAACATTATGAATACTTCATTGTAGCAATAATTTAATAAAGAACTGTAGCATTATGAATACTTCATTGTAACAATAATTTAATAAATAACTTTAACATTATGAATACTTCATTGTAACAATAATTTAATAAATAACTTTAACATAATGAATACTTCATTGTAACAATAATTTAATAAATAACTTTAACATTATGAATACTTCATTGTAACAATAATTTAATAAATAACTTTAACATAATGAATACTTCATTGTAACAATAATTTAATAAATAACTTTAACATAATGAATACTTCATTGTAACAATAATTTAATAAATAACTTTAGCATTATGACTACTTCATTGTAACAATAATTTAATAAATAACTTTAACATCATGAATACTTCATTGTAACAATAATTTAATAAATAACTTTAACATTATGAATACTTCATTGTAGCAATAATTTAATAAATAACTTTAACATTATGAATACTTCATTGTAACAATAATTTAATAAATAACTTTAGCATTATGAATACTTCATTGTAACAATAATTTAATAAATAACTTTAACATAATGAATTCTTCATTGTAACAATAATTTAATAAACAACTTTAGCATTATGAATACTTCATTGTAACAATAATTTAATAAATAACTTTAACATTATGAATACTTCATTGTAACAATAATTTAATAAATAACTTTAACATTATGAATCCTTCATTGTAACAATAATTTAATAAAGAACTGTAGCATTATGAATACTTCGTTGTAACAATAATTTAATAAATAACTTTAACACTATGAATACTTCATTGTAACAATAATTTAATAAATAACTTTAACATTATGAATACTTCATTGTAACAATGATTTAATAAATAGCGTTAGCAGTATGAATACTTCATTGTAACAATAATTTAATAAATAACTTTAACATTATGAATACTTCATTGTAGCAATAATTTAATAAAGAACTGTAGCATTATGAATACTTCATTGTAACAATAATTTAATAAATAACTTTAACATTATGAATACTTCATTGTAACAATAATTTAATAAATAACTTTAACATAATGAATACTTCATTGTAACAATAATTTAATAAATAACTTTAACATTATGAATACTTCATTGTAACAATAATTTAATAAATAACTTTAACATAATGAATACTTCATTGTAACAATAATTTAATAAATAACTTTAACATAATGAATACTTCATTGTAACAATAATTTAATAAATAACTTTAACATTATGAATACTTCATTGTAACAATAATTTAATAAATAACTTTAACATTATGAATACTTCATTGTAACAATAATTTAATAAAGAACTGTAGCATTATGAATACTTCGTTGTAACAATAATTTAATAAATAACTTTAACACTATGAATACTTCATTGTAACAATAATTTAATAAATAACTTTAACATTATGAACACTTCATTGTAACAATAATTTAATAAATAGCGTTAGTAGTATGAATACTTCATTGTAACAATAATTTAATAAATAACTTTAACATTATGAATACTTCATTGTAGCAATAATTTAATAAAGAACTGTAGCATTATGAATACTTCATTGTAACAATAATTTAATAAATAACTTTAACATTATGAATACTTCATTGTAACAATAATTTAATAAATAACTTTAACATTATGAATACTTCATTGTAACAATAATTTAATAAATAATTTTAACATTATGAATACTTCATTGTAACAATAATTTAATAAATAACTGTAGCATTATGAATACTTCATTGTAACAATAATTTAATAAATAACTTTAACATTATGAATACTTCATTGTAACAATAATTTAAAAAAGAACTGTAGCTTTATGAATACTTCATTGCAACAATAATTTAATAAATAACTTTAACATTATGAATACTTCATTGTAACAATAATTTAATAAATAACTTTAACATTATGAATACTTCATTGTAACAATAATTTAATAAATAACTTTAACATTATGAATACTTCATTGTAACAATAATTTAATAAAGAACTGTAACAATATGAATACTTCATTGTAACAATAATTTAATAAATAACTTTAACATTATGAATACTTCATTGTAACAATAATTTAATAAATAACTTTAACATTATGAATACTTCATTGTAACAATAATTTAATAAATAGCGTTAGCAGTGTGAATACTTCATTGTAACAATAATTTAATAAATAACTTTAACATTATGAATACTTCATTGTAGCAATAATTTAATAAAGAACTGTAGCATTATGAATACTTCATTGTAACAATAATTTAATAAATAACTGTAGCATTATGAATACTTCATTGTAACAATAATTTAATAAATAACTTTAACATTATGAATACTTCATTATCAACAATTAATTAAAAAGCTATAACAGTTTAAAAATAAATATTGGTAATTTTGAAAAGCATAGTCTGATATTCTATTTCAACATGTTCAAAAAACTTAAGACGGTTAGCGATTTTCACATCACCCACCTTCTATTCAACAAGTGTTGCATTATTATAGAAAATCCCGAATTAGGACCATTATTGTCTTCATTCCCTCCATATAACCAACTCATTTGAAAATGTATGTCTTATATTTAATAGTTATAAGATTATAAAAATAAATATAGCTCATTTTTTAACAACATAGCTCAATATTCGATTTAAAAAAGACTTTAAACTTTATGAAGATAATTATGGTATTGTTTTCAGAAGGTTAGTGATTTTCACATCACCCACCTTCTATACACTTTCAACAAGTGTTGCATTATTTAATAAAATCCTTAATTAGGACCATTATTGTCTTCATTCCCTCGATAGCAAACTCTTTTAAAATGGATCACTTATATTAAATAGTTATAAGATAATAAAAATAAATATAGCTCATTTTAGAACTACATAGTTGGATATTGATTATTCTATTTAAAACAAACCTTTGAAAATAATTTCTGGTATTGTTTTCAGAAGATTAACAATTTTCACATTCCCAGATGTGTTTCGAAGTAAATATTCATCGCCTTTTAAAATCCCAGCTATCATCAATATCATCCTCATTCTCTTCATTTTCCTCCATAGCCAACTCATCTGAAAATGTATCATTTATATCATTCACTATGGACTGGCAGAGAGCACAGTACCATATGCTACTTAAAAATTGAGATGTGTGAACACCATCATACAAGTCCCTATAAACATATACAGTTTTGATAAACACTCGTCTGATATGAGTTTTTTTTTACACCTCTTGTCCTAATTCGGAATTTTCTTACATCTCTATTCCACATAACAGTTCTTACTGAATTATCAGCATTTAATTTATAAATAAATTCATTTAAAATTTCAATATCTTGCTCTAACTGTGTTTGTTCTTCGGCTAATTTTATAAGTTCCTTGTCAGTGAAATTTTTATTAAAATATTTAGAATTTTTTAATAAAGATACTGGTGGTATCATGGCAAAGGTTTGCAAAACATTATACTCCTGAAATGCTCCCAAGCTGTTAATTATATCATTCCTGACTGAATCTACTCTTTCAGAGGAGGTTTTAACTTCATAATTTAGAAAATAGCCACCCCCTCTATGTGTTTTTTGGGTCAAATTGCAAATTCCAGCAGCTATCATAACTACAATTTTACTATTAGATTCAACATTTGATAATTTTATTTTCTGCAAAATTTCATTTGATATTTTTGAAATGGGTGCACCAGGCAAAAAAATGGACCTCAGATCGCCAACCAATAGGAAAGGGATTTACATTGCTAATGAAGGACTCTAGAGTTCTTCCTCTTGAATCTGTTCCCACCAAAATATGATGACCCATTCTCTATGGAATTAAAATAAAATTGAAAAAATCAAAAGAAGTCATATCGTAAATGTGACAACTTTTGTTCCTTTTGGTAAGTTGAAAATTGTACGGTCTCCACCATGACTTGGTTGACCGTTATTGAATAAATGTTTCACAAATGACCACGAATATGTTTCACTTGTCGTAAACACTTCCCGGTCCTTTCCTCATTCACGACTTATTACCAGGTTTGTAACTAGACTAACACGACGGGTGCCACTAGTGGAGAAGGAACTCCTTACCCATTCTGAGCACCTGAGTTCACCCCCGGTTTTTAGTGGGGTTCGTGTTGCTCGATCTTTAGTTTTATATGTATGCTTTGTCGATCGTTGTTTGTCCTTTTGTACTCTTTCTTTTGGCCATTGTGTTGTCTATTCTTCTTCGATATATGGTTTCTGATTGCCCCTTTGGTATCTTCAAACTCTTCTTATGTGCTTAGAACATGAAAGTCAATAAAAAAAACATTCAAATGCACAGGAAACATGAACTATGTCTGGTTTATAAGACATTACCTTAACTTTTTTGTATGGCATAGTTTTATAAGTGTACAATATGCAAACCCAGGCTCAAGGAATGATTAGTATTTTTAATACATTTGTAAGGTTAGCAATTTTCACATCACTCACCTTATATTTTAGAATAGGTAAGAAAATACTCTAGATATTTCAATTTGAAAATATATTTATATATTAGAATTATAAGGAAAGGACACATAATTTAGGATAAGCATCAGGTCAAGATAACCTTTCTGTAAAAAAGAGATAACTATCATGATGAAGAATAGATTTAGGAAAATAATGTAATATATAGTTGAATTTCCATCTTAAACAGCAGAATTTCACCAATGCATAACAACACATCCAAAAAAACAAGCACAGTAAAGGAAATGTTTTATGTTTTAAGGTTAGAATTTTCAACATCACCTGTCAATTCATAAGAATATTGGATCTATAGAAAAAAATGTAAATCTGTCAGGAGTCAAGATTGAATCTTGAATAAATGAAATAACAGTGAACATTTTTATATGTTATGCAAACAATCTGTATGTGTTTATATAGTGTACGAAAAGAGAATAAGTACATATTATAGCTTCTATAATTAGGTTAATAAAGTCAGTAGAAAGAAGATAAAGGTTAGCGATTTTCACATCACCCACCTTTACAAAAGAAAAGTAGTGGAATATGAGTAAATTGTTGACAAGGTTTCTATACATGTTTTTAAGTTTATATTTGTCATGTTTTGTGGGTCATTGTCTCAGTGACAATGTTTGTGCTTCTTGTAAGAACAAAGAATTGAGGAACTGTGAGGTTGATTAAAAATACAGAAAACAGTGAAGACCTGAAGGCATTGACAAATAACGATAATGATATTGTAAATATACAGCTTTTTGGAGTTGCCTTATATATATTACCAAGTGTAAAATAACTTTCTGCATAGCCATATGACTTTTGAATACTTTTAATGGATGTCAGTGTATTTCTCCTTGGAAAAAAATGTCTTTATTTACTATTGCAACAAAACACAAATTGATAAAGGTTAGCGATTTTCACATCACCCACATTCTTTGGTCCTTTCCATTGGTAAATTGAAATAAGAAACATTTCATATCATCGGTTAAATTCATCTGTATAGGATAGGATCAGTCTGCTAGGTAGTCGGAAAGCTCATTAAGGATGGATCGCAATTTTTGTTCGGTTCATGAAGAAATAACCTCAATCAGGTTGTACACACCGTGTAACCCGGGTTACGCAAGGGTGTGTACAACCTGATTGAGGTTATTTCGAATGAACCGAACAAAAATTGCGATCAATCCTTATAAATTAATTCAATTTGTTTTGCTCTGATATTGAAAAATATATTTATGTTTTCAAAATAAGGCAAATAATCGGAAATAAATTTAAATAACCCCAAAGGTGCCTTTAGAACGACTTCTATTTTCAGATTCAGTAGATACGAAAATGTACTCAACTTTTTAAACCAATCAAAAAACGTATAAAATGACATGTGACTCTAAGATTAATTTATTAACAAGTATAAGTTTTTTACAAGATTTTAAATTTAAATTCTCTCGGAAAATAAATGTCACTGATGCAACAGCAAAGGTTTTGGATATGCAAATGATATCGGTTGATACAGTTAAGTGAATCGGAATGAATTTTTTTTTTGAACTACTTATAGAAGTGAATGTAAATATCAGTACCAAATGTACAAGAAACCAAAAGTTCTTTTGATAACCTTTATGGAGTAACTTTACATATATTTGATAATGAAACATATTATTAATGAAAATGATGATTTTGATTTTATATAAAATATATGAAGGTTAGCGATTTTCACATCACCTACCTTGCATACATGTTGTTAAATGTGTTTAATAGGAAGTATATTTGATTTAATGTGTTTAATAAGAATTACATTTATCAGTTTCAGTTCCTTAAAAAATATCATTTGATAAATAACAAGCCTGGTTAGGTGTGAAAGAAAAGTGATGAATTATCAGTTTTAAAAGTAATTAACAAATATGAAGGTTAGCGATTTTCACATCACCCACCAATCACACATTTGTATTTCAAAGGAAGATTAAGAGACTGAATTAACAGTGCAAATACTTTTTTCAATATTGAGGAACTTTCATTATTTATTCCTCAATGTGATCATTAGGCATGTTTAAATTGGGAAATTAGTTAGACTTACATCTGTTTCTAGACATGGAAATTTGTCATTGGTCTGAATGGAAAGTTGAAGTAATCTATTAATTTCCTGTGTTCTTGCTAAAACTGTAGGAGTGTTCACTTGATGACAAAGTCTGTGCTCGTCCACTAAAATAAATGAATGCCATGCAAAATCTGGAGGTGATGTATTATTACCTGCAGAATTTGCTCTTGAAAGGGCTACAAAGAGAGCACTCCAGCTGGATTCCTTGATTCAAATGACCCGATCTCTGGATTAATGATGATATAGGAATATGTTCTCCTTTGCCAATTGTCATTCCCTGACATTTATGAATAATGGAAGCCCATCCAAGGCGTAAAGGAATTTGTTTTCTGCAACAACCGCAGCAATTACAATCGATCTTTCTTTCTAATGGGACAATAAGAAATGTTTTTGGATTTTCCACTATGAAAGGGGGACCACTATAATTATCAAACTGTACCATGACTACATCAGGTAAGGACTTTTCAGGTCGGTTTTCATTTCTGTAGATAAGATCAATGATTGTGCCAATAGCTCCATTAAACCAACCAAAAGGAAAACAGAGATTTGTTGTCAACATGACTTTTGCATTTTTGCATAGAAAAAGAATTTGTTGTAGACCATCAGCTCTATCACTTTCCATAGAATTAGCATGAATACCCTTACTTATAGCAGATAATTTTGCAATAAGATAACTTTGGTTATCTTTCAAAAGCTTTATTTTTATTGTGATCCCAGACCTGTTGATGTGTTGGAAATGCAAACAGGCCTTTTTCAGACATGTCGTTTAGTAATCCTTGGCCATAGGATGATCTTAAATTTGCCATTGAAATTTTTGCAGCCATTTTGCCTGAACAGGTGTTATCTTATACTCTCTAATTGCTAGTAACACATCTTATAGTTCTTGTTCTTTGATTCCCTGAGGGACAATGGTATTTAGATTGACAGAATTTTTGAATTCTTTCCGAACAAGAACACCGTTAAGAGCTACTGGCAACTTGCAAGAAGAGTTATAAACAGGTGAATGAAGTACTGGGGATAACTGAACAGCATCCCCTAGATAAATAACTACAGGCAAACCACCTCAAGACTGATCAATATTCTCTCCATTTCTAACACCATAGCGACACATGAACTCCATCCAACCTAAAGTTGTGGCACCAACCATTGATCTCTCATCAACTAGCAGGACTTTTAAACCTTTACAATTTTGTTGAAGTTTTTCACCTAAAGTACCCTCATGTGGTTTCATTTCTTGACCCTTTATATGAATAAGAATTTTTAGAAAGGTATGTAAAGTTACTCCAGAAATAATATTTGCACTGTTACCAGTTGGACAAAGTACTTGAACAGCTCTATTTGATGAAAAAATTGTTCTTACGGCCTTAACTAAACATTTTATAAGGTAAGATTTACCAGAACCAGCTGTTCCAGACCCAATCATCCTTAAAGGTTCATAATTTGTTGGGTTTTCAATAAAGATTTGAATTGTTTTTAAAGCTATTTGAAAAGCCCATTTTTGAGCACTGTTCATTTTAATAATATCAACATTTGGAAGTCAAAATCTGTATCATCAGTATTAATGTAAGAATCAAATTGCTATGAAATTAATTCCAAGATCTGAGGGGGTAATGATGACTCGTCAGACCCCAGTCATATTCTGGACCACCGTCATCATATTTGAAATTGGACTCGTCAATTTCTTCATAATTTGGATTAGGTTTTATTAATTCCATCCAATCAGGCTGTTGAGGCATTTCATTCACAAACTGATTTTCAACTGGATCATCTAAGTTATCTACATTAAAATTTTGTTTTGCCTTTTCGACATCTGCCTTTAACAAATGTGGACAGTTATCAGATTTAGGATCACCTTTGTGCTTTATGCTAAGAAGATCTTCATTAGTTGAGTGCAATAGTGTGCTACAAGGAACGTGTTTACAATGAGCAGATTTTTTTTAATTCATCAGTATGTGCAGCCATGTTTGTCAAAAAATCGAAAGTACACATTTTATACCATATAGAGCTCGCTTACGCTTGCATATTACCTGATTTCAATGAATCGTGTTCAGACATGTTGCCTATTGCATAAATGAACCCCCCAGCTACTTTGCAAATGTGGTATTTACAACGGGTATCGTGCACAGAGAAGAATAATTTTATCCTTTTGGAACACATTGTTTTATTTCATGTACCATGCACTAAGAACGACAGCCTTTTTTTATTTTATTTATATACATTGTATATTAAATTTTGGCACAAATGTAACGTTTTTGGTCCACACGCAGCTATTGACGTCGTTTGGTCCAAATGTAAAACACCGGTGGTAGTTTAGTTCTACCCATTATTGCAATGAGCTAGCACTATACAAATTAATCGTGTTGATCTAATATAAACAGAAAAACGTCATTTCATTAAAATACAACTTGTTCTCGACACGAATATACCCCAACAATTGCAAATTTTGGCGCTAAGCAGAAATCACTCACTCCTTGTTCTCGACACGAGTATAGCGAACAATTGCAAATGTTGGTGCTAAGCAGAAATCAATCACTCCTTGTTATCGACACGAATACAGCCGAACAATTGTAAATGTTGGTTCTAATCAGAAATCACTCACTCCTTGTTCTCCACACGAATATAGCCGAACAATTGCAAATGTTGGTGCTAAGCAGAAATCACTCACTCTATCATTCTTCATATTGTTATTTTATGTTCCACTATTATTATTTTGTTTGGATGGATCTCGATATTTCTGTACTGTTATTTTATTTTTAATAGGTGTTGTGTTGTCTAAGAGAGTTGTTATTTTTGTACCGTTCACTCACATTGCTATTTTACCTCATTGGTGTGTTTTTTTTTCTATTCGAATGGTAAATATTTTGTAATGTTCGTCATACTGTTAATTTTTTGTTATTATTCTTTTTTTTGTCTATAAGGAGCTGAATATTTTTTGTATTGTTTCTGCATATTGTGATCTTATGTTTCATTAGTGTTGTCTATTCGAATTGTCATGTTTGTAATATTTCCCAGGTTTGGGTCAATAAAACTAGTTTGACACCAGTGAAAGTGAACGGTCGTGTATTTGTGCTAGGGGTATCGATTTGCCTCTTTCTACGATTTTTCCACAGTGTGATATTTCATTTTTATTTTTCATTTCATTCCCCGTATGGCACTTGTTTTGTTTTGTCCTCTGGGATTATGATTTTCCTACTGTTCACTCACATCATCATTACAGTCGTAGTTTTATTGGAGCTACTTTTGTATTTTCGTAATGTAATGTTTTGCTCCTGTTTCATTATTTTGTTATTTATATGTTTCAGCTGTTTTGTGTATCCGGTTTGTGATAGCATGTACTGTTCCCCAATATAAGTAATTAAGGATGATTTTATGATGATAACATGTGATACAAATGTAGTCCAGTTGTGATTTCATGTGATGTTCCCCGATATTTAAATTTAATGATGAGTAAATGATGACAAAATGCGATAAGGCAGTCGATAAGGCAGTCGGATGAAATTGTAACAAGTCCAGAATGTATTAAGATTGAGATTTGTACTAAAAATGTTTTAGTTAATATTCGATACCTAATGAATGGTCTGATACATTACAGGCTCAAAACTCTATTAAAAGTGTTGGAAATTTTCAAAAAGATAAGTTTATAGTAAATGGAAAATGTATAGACCCTTCACAACTGGCCAACAAATATTTTTATAATGAATATATTAATGTAAAATTTTTGAAACCAATAGGTATAAATACATGGTTAATGTACTTGTCTATAAATGAAAAACCAAACATGAGTCAGCTTTACTCCTTCATTTTTTATTATTTAGAAGAAAATAAGCTAAAAATATTCAGATGGAAATTATTGCAATATATAATTCCTACAAAGAAACTATTAATGAAATGGAGAATTGCTATTAATAGCCAATGCATTTTTTGTGGTCAAGATGAAGACTATCTACATTACTTTATTTCTTTTCCATATCTGAAAGAATTTTGGGTGAAAATACAACAAATATTGAAAAGATCTAATATAGAAAATTTTGTCACATTAAGACATATTGTTTTTGGGTATAAGATATTTGATAAAGATTATTTTGATTTCAACTATTTCTTAACAATTTTAGGATTTTCTATATACAAAGCATATTATGTATCTGAACAAAAGACTAAACAAGTAAACATATATTCTTTATTTGTGAGAGAATATATTACGAGAATAAGCCAGGTGTAAAAACTCCAAAATAGTAAACTTTTAGCAAAAATAAGGGAAAATATTGAAATGTAAATATGTATGCATTGTACATATGTATAGGTATATTCAATTAAAGTCTGATCCTCATCAGTCATATTATATTATTTGAAAGTATTTTAATAATATAAGAAAATATTAATATGAAATACTTCAAAAGTAGCTTGGGCTTTTCAAGTAAGAATGTAACAAGCATTTTGAACAAAAATATATTGTTGTTAAAAAAAAATATATTCATCAGAAAACACTTTACAGTAAACCCAGTCCTATGTGACCTTACAGGGGGAAATTAAAAAGGGGTCACATAAGATAGATAGTCACTAAGTACATGTATAATTAAAATGAAATGTATTGTGAAGGGAAAATAAGGTCACATATATAATACAACTCATTACTTAATAAAAGTGGTCACTAAAACAGGGTTGGGACTGTCGTGTTCGCGAATGTATGGTATATGGTTTAACCACTACATGTGCAATCAGTGCACTAACGTTGTGAGTTCGAATCCCGCTCATGGCGAGGTGTACTTGATACAACATTAAGTGATAAAGTTTGTCAAAGACTTGCAATGGATCGGTGGTTTTCTTCTGATATTTTGCTTTCCTCCATCAATAAAAGTGACATCCACGATATAACTGAAATAGTGTTGAAAGTGGCGTTAAACACCATAACCCCATAAACCACGCTTTTCTATAGTTGATGACAAAGTATAAAAGACAACTTTGAATTTGTAATGTGTTTTTAAATTTCTATTGTGTTAGATGGTAAAGTCAATAATCTTTCATCTGCAGGGTACCTTAGTGTACCAACAGATTGTACAGTATAATAAAAAACACTTAGAGTATAATAGAACATACAGAGTATACAAGGGAATCGTATCCAACATGACAAGAAAACAGATACAAAATTATGTTTGCAAACTTTTCTTAAATTGTTATTTTTAATTATTTCAATTGTAGTTTTAATACAAAAAAGTATCTTCAATAAGTAATAAATCTTGGTATACGGTATATAAATATATAAAAAGTCACAAAATATAATTTTAAATATGTACACAATAATAGAAGGACGGTTCAGTGCCCATATATCTTATTGTCAAGCAATAATAGACAATGGATCAACAACAAGTTATAAACTTACGAGGTCTTCTCTGTTACATATAAATCATTAAAAAGACAATATATTACAAAAACATAACACTATTTCGTTCAAAATTATTTGAGAAAAATGACATAATACTGCAAGATTAATAGGTTATTATACAGTGTTATATACAATATGGAAATATATTGTACGAGTCTGTATTGTATTGAAAACCCGTATTGGAGGAGACGTCGAATCCAATACGGGTTTTCAATACAATACGGACGAGTACAATATATTTCCATACTGTACATACCACTGTATAATGACCTATTTATTATACAGCTGAAATGATCAATACTATAACTACAATTGTATGCTTAACTTTTAATACAGTCTAAATAGAACAACTGGACAACATTATTTCGTTAGGAACATGTTCTGTATCAATACGGATCTCGTAAACTCTAAGAATGAATTAAAAACAGCAAAATAACTGATCAACAATTATCATAAACAACTCTCTTTTTTTTCCTCAAACTGTTAAATATCGAACAAGTTAATTTGATTGTAGATTAATGTTAACATTGAATGTCAAAAATCAACGAGTTACTTCCCTTACATAATAATAGGTTATTATACAGTGGTATGTACAATATATTTCCATATTGTACATAACACTGTATAATGACCTATTTATTATACAGCTGAAATGATCAATACCATGACAACAATTTTATGTTTAACTTTTAATACAGTCTAAATAGAACAACTGCACACCAGTATTTCGTTAGGAAAATGTTCTGTATCAATACAGTTCTCGTAAACTCTAAAAATGAATTAAAAACAGCAAAATAAATGATCAACAATTATTCTAAACAACTTTCTTTTTTTCCCTCAAACTGTTAAATATCGAACAAGCTAATTTGATTGTAGATTAATGTTAATATAGTATTAAACGCTTCTTTTCAGGAGTTCATGCATGTGTAAACGGTACCAATGCACTCACAAACTGAATAATTTAATACTTATAATTCTTAAATTCAATATTGTGGATAATGTTATTCTTGCATATCCCTGGTCTAAAAATCGCACAAATTAAAATTCCGCCAAATATTGTTGACGACTTTGTAACATTAACAACGTGACGTCATATGAAGACTTCCAGTTTAAAACGTAAAGAGCATGCGTCATTTGGCTTCGTGTACGCTTCAATTTTAATAAGATTTAACTAAAATAAGTTTACAAGGTAGGCATTTTAATTATTTTGTATATTGTTGTAAATATGACATGTAGAATTTCAAGTTTTCAAGATGGTGGATCCTCGTAGTTACGGCTTGCAGATTGCAAAGTTCATTGAGTTATGAACGAATAAAAAAAAATAGGTGACAGTGTCCTTGTCCAATCAAAAGGCACGAAAACGATATACTTTAATTCTATAAAAATTATCATTGAATGTTCCACCATTGATACAAGCTCCAGAAAACAGACGACAAAAATCAACGAGTTACTTCCCTTACATAATGTACACTACGAACAAAATAAGGACTTATCGGGACGTCCAATACGAAAAAAATACGGCTTCGGGTTGTACAATACGGAAAAATAATGTACGGTCACATGTCTTAAATGGGTGTTTTTGATTGGATTAAAACTATAGCTGTATAATAATGTACAATGCGAAAAAAATACGGACTTATCGGGACGTCCAATACGGTAAAAATACGGCTTCCGGTTTTACAATATGGGAATAATAATGTACGGTCACATGTCTTAAATGGGTGGTTGATTGGATTAAAATTATAGCTGTATAATAATGTACAATGCGAAAAAAATACGGACTTATCGGGACGTCCAATACGGTAAAAATACGGCTTCCGGTTGTACAATATGGGAATAATAATGTATGGTCACATGTCTTAAATGGGTGGTTTCGATTGGATTAAAATTATAGCTGTATTATAAACATTGATATTGATGCTGAGCCGATATCAAGTGTGCATATTAAAAGCATTGTATTAAAGCAAAATAAAAATCATTAAGAATTGATCACATTTTTTGTTCCGTTCATGAAGAAATAACCTCAATCAGGTTGTACACACAGGGTAATAGCGGGTTACGCAAGGGTGTGCACAACCTGATTGAGGTTATTTCGAATGAACCGAACAAATAATTTCGATCAATCCTTATAAATTAATTCAAACTTTTTTTGTTTTGATATTGAAACATATCTTTATTTTTTCAAAATAAGGCAAACAATCGGAAATAAATTTAAATAACCCCAAAGGTGTTTCATTTAAGGAAAATCGTCTGATGACAATGGCACGCGACGCCTTGAGAACGACGTCTATTTTCAGATTCAGTACATATGAAAATAACCTCAACTTTTTAAGCAAATCAAAACACGTATAAAATGACATGTGATTCTAAAATTAATTTATTAAAAAATATTCTAAAACATATCTAATATACAATTCAATTTCACCAGTGAGTTAACCTTGTTTCATTTATTTATTCATGACTAAATAAATCTTTATCTCAATATTAAGTAGAGCACGTTCAATAAATACACTTTCCGAAGCATAGTGAATAAATGACTATTTACATAATATCTTTAAGAAGAATACACTTTCATATTCTAAACGATAGAAAAAATCGAAAGGACAAGCAAGAATGGACAAATCAGAGAAACTGACAACATTGGGTACACAAGACACAAGACAAAGACAAACAAAACAAAAAACACAAACAAAACAACACAACATATTATGTGTTGGACACCACTCTACACAAACAACTGGAGGTAAAGACGAACTGAACATTGTTTTATGCGGAAATCGTAAACGGACATCATGATCACGACTATACCAGTCCATGTATATCAAATCGTCAAAATTGACGATCTGAAATTAGAAAATTGATGTGAAAATATATACATATTATTGTTTTCTGCTATACTTCTCCCTTAAGAGGACAATACTTTTGAAAATCATCAATGTCTTTCATATTCTAAAACAAGGCATATGCTTTATGTGTTTTTTCAATTGGAATAAAAGAAAAATAAGTCTCAGTGGTTAATAAGTATCACATGAATTCAACTCTTTAATACCAATCATAATTATGCAAGTATATTATTCAGTAAAATGTGAAAGGATGGGGCCGCGGTGGTCATGACCGTATGATAGTTGGATTTACAGCTACCTGTGCAATCAGTTCCTATCACCACTAAATTTGTGAGTTCGAATCCTATTCATGGCGAGGTGTACTTAATACAACATTATGTGATAAAGCTTGTCAGTGACTTACGGCAGGTCGGTGTATTCCGGTTTCCTCCACCAATACAACTAAACACCACGATATAACTGAAATATTGTTGAAAGTGGCATTAACCGTAACCCTAACCATAACCCTTGAAAGGAAATTTGTCTTCAATATTTAATACAATAAACCATATCTGAGTTCTGGTATTTGGATCAACCGAACTACAGGTAACTAATCACCAGAGAAAGACGTAAATAACAGTGGTGGGTAAGCATTGTGTTTATCAGTTGTTCAAAAGTAGCATTCCATTCTGAAATCATGAACCCGTGAACAATTATTCCTCTCACATTAAGAAAACAATGAAGGCCTGGAACAATCAGACGATCCAACTGGCAAAGAAATCCTCCTTTCGTTGAATAAGAGGCTATCAATAGTTACCAATTAGAATCATCGCTTGATATTGTTAATTAATCACCAGACACAGACGTAAATAACAGTGGTGGGTAAGCATTGTGTTTATTATTTGTTCAAAAGTGACATTCCATTCTGAAGCCGTGAATAATTATTACTCTCTCATTAAGAAAACAATGAAGGCATGAAACATTCAGACAATCCAATTCAGCCTACTGTCATTTTCGTTGTGGTCCAGTGTCATATTATCGTCGGTAACCCGAAGTTGATCACTTTCGATTCCTCTCCACTCACCACCAGCTGGTCAGCTGGCAAAGAAATCCTCTGTTCGTTGAATAAGAGGCTATCAATAGTTACCAATCAAAATCATTGCTTGATATTGTTAATCGCCTTCTTTGGGGTGAGAACTATACAGAAAAATGGCATCTCTCATAATTTGAGAGGAATTCCGTTCTTAATTTAGATACACCTATAAACTGCCATTTCATTGGCTATTAAGACTGTCATCAGGACTTATCGAAGTGTATTAATACAATCACACGACTATGAGGAGATTACAGCCATTTAACCCACGAGTGATGAGTGGAGAGTAATCGGGGTGTGATTAGCTGTGGGTCACCTACGATGGTATCACATGGGGTGAACAAATATATCATATATATATGTAAAAATGAAAAGCCGGAAACACGGGTTTGGTCTTTTACCAATACGAAATTCAGTTGGTAAAATCGAGCAGATACTCAGAACTACGGACTATAAACCTACCTGATATACTGTCGTACAAGTTTTGTTAGCGCTTCTTTGTAATACGAGTCCCTCCGATAAAACACAATTCATCAACCGATTTCATATCCATCGGGATGTCCATATTTTTTTCTGCCGAAACCGGTATGATTAAAGGTTTTTCTTCATAAATAACTGAAGTAAAGTTGTCCAATTTGCAAATTGCAGGCCAGTAATTGCTTACAAAAACTTTGGAAACGATCACAAACAACAGTTTAGCATGAGGAATTTTTGTCATTCGTTACATTTAGGAAATCATCTGTTAATTGTCCTCGGACGACTATAGATTCACATATTAGAGTTCCCTCCCCTTGGATTTCTTCTACATCATCCTGGAATGAGGAAGACTGGTCGGCGTTTTCCTCTGCTGATAGTATTATTACATCGTTGTAGGTTGGATCTGAAAAAAAAGGATATTTATATAAAAACAGATGCTACCAAGAACCTGTATGCACACCTGCTGTAAATAGAGGGATATGGGCTAATGGTGTTTAACGCCACTTTCAACAATATTTCAGTTACATCCCACCGGTCAGTTTTATTGGTGGGAAACCGGAGTACCCGCAGAAAACCACCGCTCTGTCGCAAGCCACGAGTACACCTCGCCATGAACGGCGTTCGAACTCACAACTTAAGTGGTGATAGGCACTGCTTGCACAGATGATAGTTTTGTCACTCTAAAGTGGATTTTGGGTTCTTTTGCTTTTAAAGATTTGAATTTCGTATTGATATTCACCTATTTGATGACTTGACTGGCTTGGTTCATGCTGTGTCCTGTATTCTATAATAATTACAAGATGTCAATATTATTCTGATTGAAAACAAACTGAAATCACATTTTATTAAGAATAACTACATTTATCTAAAATACTGTTCTAATATAAACAGAGTTTGTTCTTTAACAAAGTATTTGCAAGCTGAAAACTTGTCAAAATACTATGACATACAAGTTGCATATAATAACTTTGTTTGCAAAATATTTGTATTCGACTAAATTTGACCTAAATATATAAGATAGGTACCCTCATTTGTAATTGTTACTGAAAATCAAAATAACATAAGACAATAGCTATTCAGTGTATATTTCACCTGTATTATTGTATTGATGTGTTATGCTTGGTGGGTGTATTTTCCAACAGACAGCAGACATTCCTATGGGTTCTAACTGTGCTACCCCTCTCCTCGACTTGTTCCTTTATTCATATGAATTGTGAACTTTCCATTTATATGTAGCAACATTCCACCAGCACTTCCATATGGAGAATATATCTCTGAGTTAATTAGATAATTCAGAGCTTGTGGTTCCTATCATGATTTCCTTGATAGAGAGTTGCTGTGTCACCAATAATGGATATGTTCCGTTTATTGTAATCACTATCCGTTCCTTTCTGCATTCACATTATCACCGGGTTTAACTAACAAGAGTAACACGACGGGTGTCATACGTGGAGCTGAAACGGCTTACCCTTCCGGAGCACCTGCTGTTACCCCTGAGTGAAGTTTCTGTTACTCGATCTTTAGTTTTATGTGTAATGGCTGTAGATAGTTGTTTTTCCTTTTGTCCTGTTTCCGTTGTCAATTGCATTGTTTGTTCTACTGGTACCTTGCAGAATCTGCCGAATTTGACATAACGAGATCCAGTGACATATATGTGTGGAAAGGGATTTAAGTCTACATATATACAATACCTTTATTGATAGTATTAGCTCTCTCAGTGGGTTGGGCATCTGTTGTAACGTCACTAATGGATCCTGATTTTAAATCTGAACATGAATCGATAAAAAATATTTAATATTCCATGTCATCTGTCTTACAGTTATTTCGACAAATAAAATCTCATTAGTTGTTACAGTGATATCAACTATATGTAGTACTGTGAAAGTGGTTTCTACAAATTGCATTCATCCATGAGTTCTTGAATTCGTGGTTTCACACAATACAGGCAACAATCAATGGCGAAATTGTATCTCCTTGGATTTTTTATTTTTGTCGTTTAAGTGAAAATTAGAACCCCACGATTAGTAATGATTTCAGAGTAAATTCTAAATAGAGTTTCAGTGAGCGACTAACTATTAAACGACTAATGGACAACAATAGTAGGTGGCGTACATTGTTTAGTGTTATGATGCGTGTGTATGATGGCGTACATTGTTTAGTGTTATAATGCGTGTGTATGATGGCATACATTGTTTAGTGTTATGATGCGTTTGTATGTGTAAGGCATAATTTATTCCGGTTAAAATTTAATCCGGTGGAAATAATTTAATATTAAATTTTATGTTACGGTAAATATTTTATAATAGAATACTTTCCATTGCAATAAAAAAAGTATCCTAGTGTACAATAAACAAGTACATAATATTATTTCCGACGCTGATTATTAAATCATGAGACGCATCTGTAATATCATTTCCGACGATTAATGATAAATCACCTGAACCATCAAATGAGATAATCGGGATACTATTTTATACTAAGGTATATAATATTATGTCCGGTGCTGATTATTAAATCACAAGATGCATCTATAATATTATTTCCGACGCTCATTGATAAATCACTCGGGTGTGGATAAAGGACGAACAAACAATATCCATGACGGAAGGTCATTTCCAGTAAAAGAACGTCATGAAAAGAAAGTTTGCTTAAACGGTGATGGTCAACAATTCCACCAATATCAATAAAACGATCAATCATTTTAAAATAAATATATAGACAACGACATATGACATCAGGAACACAAATGTGGCGGTGTTAAACAGGTTAATATACACCAACCATTCAATACAAAACAACACTTAAATTGCTTTTTTATCTGGATTACAAATATACCCCAAACCCGATATAGAACACAATACCCTCATATTTAAGATATACAATTCAAATTTAGTTAAACAAATATTGATAAAGAACTTGAGAGATGATCAGGTGAAGGTACTTCGGTCTTATATTTTATAAATTATTATCAGCTTGTGCTATGTGTGTTTAACGCCACCCTCAACAATATTACAGCTATATCATGGCTGTCAGCTTTTTAGATGGAGGAAACCGGAGTACCCTTAATTTATCGCCGAACTTCTGTACAGGTAAGTCCTGGACAAAACATTATCGTCCAAGTTGAATGGATAACAACACACTCTTCGCTTTGATGTATGGTGTGATCCATCAGATTTATAAATTTATTTTAGCTACATACAAAATATTCATTTTTAATAGCTGCACTCAGTGAATACATGTCCATACATACGCTTACAAGGATATAATATTCTTCATTTTGTTAATGTAGCACCTATAGTTCCGGTACCCCCAATGAACTTTCAACTCTATTATTGTGTCAGTTGTATAGTAGGGGCCGCTTTTTATTGGCAATGGAAATATGAGTACCACCGACCTGCCAAAAACTCATTTAATATTCGTTCTTTGTGTGGAGGTTCGCGGAAACCAATGCTGTATCATTTTTTTGATGCTACATTCCACTACTGTTGCAGGTCAGTGGTGTTCTCCGATTACTCTGGTTTCCTCCACCAATAAAACTGACCGCCATGATATAACTGAAATAGTATTTAAGGTAGCATTAAATACCATAACCCTAACCCTAACTCATTGTTTTGTCTGTATGAATTAAAATTTGGTTTTGTTTTTCTCTTTCACAGTTTTCCCTGTTCTACAAATAGACATCACAATATACTAGTATTTACCGTTTTCATTGCTATATGGCCTCTGTCTAGGTTGATATCGAAAATTGATTTCTAGTTCCAATTGACGTAATTCTAATTGTAAACTGTTGATTGTCTGAAAGCATTTTCTTTCCTTCTGAGATTCGTCCTGATGTCGGTTGGACATCTCCTTTTTCTTACATTTGGACTGGGAAATTAGATATTGAAGATTACGTTCTGCTTGTGACATTCTATCAATATCATCATGTAAGGATCTTTCTAAATCACATGTATTACTACTTTCTTTCTGCAACTGTTTAATTTTAACCTCTATTTTTTCTCGTTCATCTCTATATTTTTGTTCATTTTCCTGTTTTAGTTTCTTTTCTAGTTCAAGTCTTGTCAGTTTCTTTTCGCTGTCAGCAATAATATCATTTTGTTTTTCTATATCTTCCCTTAGTTTTTCCAGCTTAGTTGATAATTTCGATTCATACATGTTTTCGTTTTCTATCTCAAGTTTCTTTGTATTAATAGATTGTTGTAAATGACAACTGTCTGAAGAAGCATAAGTAGGAGCTTCAAAAAAAATAAGAAAGAAATGTATTAGATTAAAAATAAAAATAAAAACGTTAGAGAAACCAGAAGGCAATCACGAGTGGACAACCCCGAGACACTGGCAACAATAGGCATGCACGACACAGGACAAAGAAAACAAAACACCATGCAACACATAAAACGAAAATGTTAAGAAACAAGGACCAAACAAAAAATAACATGGATTGAATAACAGTTTGCATAATTCATGACATTTTAGATATGAGATCGTCAATCCCCCCATTTGTTGTGGGGATCGTCTTGCTAAATATTAAGTCTTCTGCTAAGTTTTTTTAGATCATTATTTGTACTTTTTCTTTTGGTAATTGTATTGTCTATCCTTCTTCGATATACGGCTTCTGATTTCCGCATTAAAATCTTCAAACTATTCAGCTATGTAGCTTGTTCTGTTCTGTCTGTAAATGTAATTTGCTATGTTCTGTCTGTAAATGTAACTTTTTATATTCTAAATGTAACTTGCTATGTTCTGTCTGTAAATGTAGCTTGCTATGTTCTGTCTGTAAATGTAACTTGTTCTGTTCTGTTTGTAAATATATATTATGATGTTCTGTTTGTAAATGTAATTTGTCATGCATCTTGTTATGCTCTGTCTGTAAATGTAAATTGTTCTGTTTGTAAATGTAACTTGCTATATTTGTAAATGTAACTTGTTCGGTTTGTAAATATAACTTGTTATGTTCTGTCTGTAAATATAACTGGCTATGTTCTGTTTGTAAATGTAACTTGCTATGCACTGTTTGTAAATGTAACTTGTTCTGTTCTGTTTGTAGATGTAACTTGTTATGTTCTGTCTGTAAATGTAACTTGTTATCTTCTGTCTGTAAATATAACTTGCTATGTTCTGTCTGTAAATGTAACTTTTTATATTCTAAATGTAACTTGCTATGTTCTGTCTGTAAATGTAGCTTGCTATGTTCTGTCTGTAAATGTAACATGCTATGTTCTGTTTGTAAATGTAACTTGCTATGGTATGTCTGTAAATGTAACTTGTTCTGTTCTGTTTGTAAATGTAACTTGCTATGATCCGTCTGTAAATGTACCTTGTTATGGTCTGTCTGTAAATGTAACTTGTTATCTTCTGTTTGTAAATATAGCCTGTTGTGCTTTGTCTGTAAATGGTCCTTGCTATGTTTTGTTTGTAAATGCAACTTGTTATGTCCTGTCTGTAAATGGATCTTGTTCTTTTTGTTTGTAAATATAACTAGTTATGTTCTTTCTATAAATGCAACTTGCTATGTTCTGTTTGTAAATGTGACTTGCTAGGTTCTGTCTGTAAATGTAACTTGCTTTGTTTTGTCTGTAGATATAACTTGTTATGTTTTGCTTGTAATTATAGCTTGCTATGTTCTGGCGGTAACTCTATTTTGTTCTGTTCTGTCTGTAAATGTAGCTTGCTATGTTCTCTCTGTAAATGTAACTTGTTATGCTCTGTCTGTAAATGTAACTTGTTCTGTTCTGGTTGTAAATATAGCCTGTTGTGTTCTGTCTGTAGATGTAGCTTGCTATGTTCTGTCTGTAAATGTAGCCTGTTGTTTTCTGTCTGTAAATGTAACTTGCTATGTTCTGTCTATAAATGTAACTTGTTATGTTCTGTTTGTAAATGTAACTTGTTATGTTCTTTCTATAAATGCAACTTGTTCAGTTCTGTCTGTAAATGTAACTTGCTTTGTTTTGTCTGTAAATATAACTTGTTATGGTTTGCTTGTAATTATAACTTGCTACGTTATGTCGGTAGCTCTATCTTGTTCTGTTCTGTTTGTAAATGTAGCTTCCTCTGTTCTGTCTGTAAATGTATCTTATTTTGTTGTGCTTGTAAATGTAACTGATTATGTTTTATTTGCAAATGTAACTTGCTATGTTATGTTTGTAAATATAGCTTGTTATGTTCTGTTTTTAAATATAACTTGCTATGTTCTGTTTGTAAATGAAACTAGCTATGTTCTGTTTGTAAATGTAAAGTGCTACGTTTTGTCGGTATATGTATCTTGTTTTCTTCTGTTTGAAAATATAACTTGCTATGTTCTGTCTGTAAATGTAATTTATTATGATCTGTTTGAAAATGTAACTTGTTATGTTCTGTTTGTAAATGTAATTTGTCATGCTTTGTCTGTAAATGCATCTTGTTATGCTCTGTCTGTAAATGTAAATTGTTCTGTTTGTAAAAGTAACTTGCTATATTTGTAAATGTAACTTGTTCGGTTTGTAAATGTAACTTGTTATGTTCTGTCTGTAAATATAACTTGTTATGTTCTGTTTGTAAATGTAACTTGCTATGCACTGTTTGTAAATGTAACTTGTTCTGTTTTGTTTGTAGATGTAACTTGCTATGTTCTGTCTGTAAATGTAATTTGTTTTCTTCTGTCTGTAAATATAACTTGCTATGTTCTGTCTGTAAATGTAATTTATTCTGTATTGTTGTGTTTGTAAATATGAATGTTATATTCTGTTGATAATTATTTTGTAGATCGTTGTTTGTCATTTTTTCGCTTTTCATTTGGCCATTGTATTGTCTGTCCTTCTTTGATTTACGGCTTCTGATTATCCATTGGTAATACCTTTGATATCTCTAAGCTGTTCTTGTTATGTTCTGTTTGTAAAATTAAACTTGTTATGTTCTGTTTGTAAATGTAACTTGTTCTGTTCTGTCTGTAAATGTATCTTGCTATGTTCTGTCTATAAATGTAACTTGGTATGTTCTGTTTGTAAATGTAACTTGTTCTGTTCTATTGTAAACATAGCCTGTTGTGTTCTGTCTGTAAATGTAACTTATTGTGGTCTGTCTGTAAATGTAGCCTGTTGTTTTCTGTCTGTAAATGTAACTTGCTATGTTCTGTCTATAAATGTAACTTGTTATGTTCTGTTTGTAAATGTAACTAGTTATGTCCTGTCTATAAATGTAACTTGCTATGTTCTGTCTATAAATGTAACTTGTTATGTTCTGTTTGAAATATAACTTGCTATGTTCTGTCTATAAATGTAACTTGTTATGTTCTGTTTGTAAATGTAACTAGTTATGTTCTTTCTATAAATGTAACTTGCTATGTTCTGTCTATAAATGTAACTTGTTATGTTCTGTTTGTAAATGTAACTAGCTATGTTCTTTCTATAAATGTAACTTGTTATGTTCTGTTTGTAAATGTAACTAGTTATGTTCTTTCTATAAATGTAACTTGCTATGTTCTGTCTATAAATGTAACATGTTATGTTCTGTTTGAAATGTAACTTGCTATGTTCTCTCTATAAATGAAACTTGATATTTTATGTTTGTAAATGTAACTTGCTATGTTCTGTCTATAAATGTAACTTGTTATGTTATGTTTGTAAATGTAACTAGTTATGTTCTGTCTATAAATCTAACTTGTCATGTTATGTTTGTAAATGTAACTAGTTATGTTCTTTCTATAAATGCAACTTGTTATGTTCTGTTTGAAATGTAACTTGCTAAGTTCTGTCTGTAAATGTAACTTGCTTTGTTTTGTCTGAAAATATAACTTGTTATGTTTTGCTTGTAATTATAACTTGCTATGTTATGTCGGTAACTCTATCTTGTTATGTTCTCTCTGTAAATGGAACTTGTTATGCTCTGTCTGTAAATGTACCTTGTTCTGTTCTGTTTGTAAATATAGCTTGTTGTGTTCTGTCTGTAAATGTAACTTGTTATGTTCTGTCTGTAAATGTAGCCTGTTGTTTTCTCTCTGTAAATGTAACTTGCTATGTTCTGTCTATGAATGTAATTTGTTATGTTCTGTCTATAAATGTAACTTGTTCTGTTCTATTGTAGATATAGCCTGTTGTCTTCTGTCTGTAAATGTAACTTTCTATGTTCTGTTTGTAAATGTAGCTTCCTCTGTTCTGTCTGTAAATGTATCTTATTTTGTTGTGCTTGTAAATGTAACTGATTATGTTTTATTTTTAAATGTAACTTGCTATGTTATGTTTGTAAATATAGCTTGTTATGTTCTGTTTTTAAATATAGCTTGCTATGTTCTGTTTGTAAATGAAACTAGCTATGTTCTGTCTGTAAATGTAATGTGTTAAGTTCTGTCGGTGTATGCATCTTGTTTTCTTCTGTTTGAAAATATAACTTGCTATGTTCTGTCTGTAAATGTAATTTATTATGATCTGTTTGAAAATGTAACTTGCTATGTTCTGTTTGTAAATGTAAATTATGATGTTCTGCTTGTAAATGTAATTTGTCATGCTCTGTCTGTAAATGCATCTTGTTATGCTCTGTCTGTAAATGTAAATTGTTCTGTTTGTAAAAGTAACTTGCTATATTTGTAAATGTAACTTTTTCGGTTTGTAAATGTAACTTGCTATGTTCTGTCTGTAAATGTAACTTGTTGTGGTCTGTCTGTAAATGTAGCCTGTTGTTTTCTGTCTGTAAATTGCTATGTTCTGTCTATAAATGTAACTTGTTATGTTCTGTTTGTAAATGTAACTAGTTATGTCCTGTCTATAAATGTAACTTGCTATGTTCTGTCTATAAATGTAACTTGTTATGTTCTGTTTGAAATATAACTTGCTATGTTCTGTCTATAAATGTAACTTGTTATGTTCTGTTTGTAAATGTAACTAGTTATGTTCTTTCTATAAATGTAACTTGCTATGTTCTGTCTATAAATGTAACTTGTTATGTTCTGTTTGTAAATGTAACTAGCTATGTTCTTTCTATAAATATAACTTGCTATGTTCTGTCTATAAATGTAACATGTTATGTTCTGTTTGAAATGTAACTTGCTATGTTCTCTCTATAAATGAAACTTGATATTTTATGTTTGTAAATGTAACTTGCTATGTTCTGTCTATAAATGTAACTTGTTATGTTATGTTTGTAAATGTAACTAGTTATGTTCTGTCTATAAATCTAACTTGTTATGTTATGTTTGTAAATGTAACTAGTTATGTTCTTTCTATAAATGCAACTTGTTATGTTCTGTTTGAAATGTAACTTGCTAAGTTCTGTCTGTAAATGTAACTTGCTTTGTTTTGTCTGCAAATATAACTTGTTATGTTTTGCTTGTAATTATAACTTGCTATGTTATGTCGGTAACTCTATCTTGTTATGTTCTCTCTGTAAATGGAACTTGTTATGCTCTGTCTGTAAATGTACCTTGTTCTGTTCTGTTTGTAAATATAGCCTGTTGTGTTCTGTCTGTAAATGTAACTTGTTATGTTCTGTCTGTAAATGTAGCCTGTTGTTTTCTCTCTGTAAATGTAACTTGCTATGTTCTGTCTATGAATGTAATTTGTTATGTTCTGTCTATAAATGTAACTTGTTCTGTTCTATTGTAGATATAGCCTGTTGTGTTCTGTCTGTAAATGTAACTTTCTATGTTCTGTTTGTAAATGTAGCTTCCTCTGTTCTGTCTGTAAATGTATCTTATTTTGTTGTGCTTGTAAATGTAACTGATTATGTTTTATTTTTAAATGTAACTTGCTATGTTATGTTTGTAAATATAGCTTGTTATGTTCTGTTTTTAAATATAGCTTGCTATGTTCTGTTTGTAAATGAAACTAGCTATGTTCTGTCTGTAAATGTAATGTGTTAAGTTCTGTCGGTGTATGTATCTTGTTTTCTTCTGTTTGAAAATATAACTTGCTATGTTCTGTCTGTAAATGTAATTTATTATGATCTGTTTGAAAATGTACCTTGCTATGTTCTGTTTGTAAATGTAAATTATGATGTTCTGCTTGTAAATGTAATTTGTCATGCTCTGTCTGTAAATGCATCTTGTTATGCTCTGTCTGTAAATGTAAATTGTTCTGTTTGTAAAAGTAACTTGCTATATTTGTAAATGTAACTTTTTCGGTTTGTAAATGTAACTTGCTATGTTGTCTGTAAATATAACTTGTTATGTTCTGTTTGTAAATGTAACTTGCTATGCACTGTGTGTAAATGTAACTTGTTCTGTTCTGTTTGTAGATGTAACTTGTTATGTTCTGTCTGTAAATGTAACCTGTTATCTTCTGTCTGTAAATATAACTTGCTATGTTTTGTCTGTAAATGTAATTTATTCTGTTATGTTGTGTTTGTAAATATGAGTGTTATATTCTGTTGATAAATATTTTGTAGATCGTTGTTTGTCATTTTGTCGCTTTTCATTTGGCCTTTGTATTGTCTGTCCTTCTTTGATTTACGACTTCTGATTATCCATTGGTAATACCTTTGATATCTCTAAGCTGTTCTTGTTATGTTCTGTTTGTAAAATTAAACTTGTTATGTTCTGTTTGTAAATGTAACTTGTTCTCTTCTGTTTGTAAATGTATCTTGTTATGTTCTGTTTGTACAAGCCAAATCTAATTACCCGAGTGTGTTCGTGTAGGTCTTGTAGGTGGGGTAGGTTTTGCACCAGCCACTTTAGCTGATTCTTTTTCATAGTTGCAAACTTCCTTCAGGAGATCTTCTCTTTTCATCTGTTTCAAAAGTGTCTTAATAAACGATAAGTTGTTGATACCATGTAGATCTCTCTCTTGTAATAGGGGTATTAGGTCCACACCATTCCTCACTTTCTCCAATTCTGCCTTACCAAACTTTGGCTTGCCCATCATTTTCAAATATTCCTTGATCTGTTTAAGTTCCTCTGACAAAAATAAAATAAAAACGTCAATATAAAAACCACTTCCTATATACAGGACTAAAATGTGTATGGTATAAGTCGACCTCTTCAGCTTTCAAATATATGATTGGATCAGAATTGTCCGGTTCAAAATATCAATCGGTAGGAATGTTTAAGCTATGGAATATTAATGGGTCATCTTGCAGCTTCATGTTGCCAAGACAATTTTTATATAACTAATTGTAATAAGGGACAAAATTGGCAAACGATTGATTGATTGATCGATTGGTTGATTGACTGATTAACGCCCAGCGAGCAGTAATTCAGTTATATTCAGGACTAAAATCTAGAGAAGTCCAATAATATATAAAAACTATAGAGAAATGAGAGAATGTGTGGGTCAAGCGGAGCAACTATTTTGACTGTCACATAAGAATGAATAAAACCTAGATGACTAACCTCGTACGAAAGATGCGTTTCATAAATAACCTGTAGTAGGTACGGTCAAAGTCAAATGATTAGATCGTAGGTTCGAGCTGCGGTCGGGTCAAACCATGTAGAAAATAAAATTGATATCTGCTGATACTCCGATAAGCATGCAGCATTAAGGAGACTCATCGAAATATGAGGTGTTCTCTCCATAATATAATTCACAAGTGCTCCCTGGACATTAGATTAGAAACATTCGATCAGTAACACCACTGAAGATAAATACAAAACATGTGCATCTGATGCACTATGTGTAATCAGTACTGATACAATAGATATTTAGGATAAAACATTGAACACAATTGATACTGTACTCACGTTCATCAATATTGTCCCAGATTCTTTTACATAAAGTAAAATACCGTCTTGTCTGCTCATCTAATAAAGCAAAAACAATATAAGATTTGAAATGCATAGTTTCGTGAATGTTTGTCATCACTGGTAGGGACACATATTTATAAAGCAGATTTTCAGTAGGTTTCTGAATCCACATGTTAATATTTAGCTAATTAAAAAGATTATATACAAATATATGAGAAAGCAATGTGTTGGGATCCTGAAGTCAAAATCATAAGATCTAAAGAATAGACGGAGGCTTTAAGAGGAACACCGGAAGGAAAGACATGGTGAGCGGTTGGTTTAGACGATCCTATCTAAGAAGAGTTTGAAGATACCATAGGGGTAATCAGAATCCGTATATCGAAGAACAGGAAACACAATGGCCAAAAGAAAAAGTACGAAAGGGCAAACAACGATCTACAAAACATACACATAAAACTAAAGATCGAGTAACACGAACCCCACTAAAACCGGGGTAAATATGTCAGTACTTCAGGGCTTATCATGCTCTCATTCTTTCCACTCATCATCCGTTCAACAATTCGGGATTGTTCCGTAACTGATCTGGGTTTAGTAGTTTCCATGATAACATGACAACACTCACATTGTCATACTAGTCGAATTAAATAGTTATGAAATATGGTATTCATCGTGGATAACCCATGGGAAATGGCCATTCATTCATTCATTTGTTGTCATCATATTAATGTGCAAGGAATTCCCTTTATTTTTTAAAGATGTGATTTTATTGGCTGTAAAACCGTGCATTGGAACAAATCAAATGTTTTAAAATGAAAGATAAATAATTCATGACTACGAGAACAGAGGCACAGGAGTGGACCGAAAAGCATGCAGGGTGTAAGTTTTAGGTTCCGGGAGTGGGCCGATCGAAAATTTGAGGGCCAAGATTTTTGAAATTGTCAAGCAAAAAAAAAATGGATTCAAGCTATGCCCTTATATTACAATTTTCTCAATTTTTCTGATCCCATTTTATAAATTCAGGTTTTTCTAAAATTTTAGCCAAAAATTTAATTTCGATGGGATGATATCTGCTTTCAACTAGACCAAGGCACTTATTTAGATTTGTATAGGATTAAGTTACTGAAAAAAGTCTGTGTATAGACATGTCGTTCCACTCGGACACTTTATGCTGATTCCGAGCTACATGTACATGTAACCAGTAATTGATCTTACTACTTAAGTGTCTGTCTAACAGAAAACCATGCAAACTCGTAACATAGTGATATTTTCAAAACCTTATGAAATCTTGTCCATGAAATACCTTTGGCCAAGTACAATTAACACACAAAATATTTTTTTCAAATTTTATTATTTGACTGAATTATTAGGGTTTTTTTTATTTATCCAGTATTTCAATATATAATGAAGCAAAAACAATGAATTTTACAATATTTCAACCTCCAATATATCTTGTATAGCATAAAATGTGTCTGTCTCATATAGTATCCAGGATTAATCAACTTTCACTGTATCATTTAACATAATATACTCAATATTTGGTTGCATGGATTTTTTACAGGCCACACTTTAATTTACCCATAAATCAGTAAATGGCCTTTTATGCAAAAATTGTACATATATAACAGGAAATATCTCCCTTGGGGGAGAAAATAAAAATATCCCAAATTTATTTCAATATAACTTTGTTTTCATACAAAACATATAAAAAATCCACCTTCGGCAAATTAAGATAAAAATGGACAAGGTGAATAGGAAAAACAGTAGAGCAGTGTTAATGCTCAATAAGTACCAAAATATCAATACAGAAGTTATGTATAGTATTCCAGAGGTATAACAAAGAGTTTAATGAAGATATAAAATTAAGGTACATTGTGGTTTTGGGGGGTGAGTGGGACGATGCATCCATTTTGTGCATCTGGCTAAAATGGAATTTAAACTAAAACTTTGTTTTCAAAATGATCTAATAAGATTTATTGGTGATAAATTAGATAAAAAAAAGTAAACTCATTTTAGTTTGTATGAGGTATTTCATACTTATTGAAATTTCATATTTTATAAGGGGAGATAATTTGTAGAGGAAAATCAGATTTTCTCAAATTTTTTAGAATAGGGTCTGTGACCCCGATTTTCTATTTTATACTTTTAAAGTGTTTAATGAAAAATATCTGTTGCTTAATTTTCCATCTAAAGCTACCATTTCCTTTATTAAAAAATAGACAGTTTGTTTTCCCCCCAATAACCTATTGTTTTAGGGTTAAAAGTCAATTTGATCATCAAACTTTCAAAGCAGCTTCAGAATAATCTATTGATTTATTTTTTGACAGTGCACTCCAAAACAAATCTTAATCAAAGTGCGGACAGCAATGATTATAATGCCCCCTAACTGAAATATACTATTGTATGGGATTGAATCATTTATATGCAGCTTATGTTTGAATAATGAAATAATAATTGAAATTAAGTTAATCCTATTGTTAAAAAAAAGTGAAGAAAACAAATGTCATTACAATAAGCATATGAATTTGCAGCCAGCTCCTAAACAATTGAAAACAATATATATGTGACTGTGTTAAAATAAGCCGATTTTTTTGTTGGCTCTGTCCATCATATATCCTAAATGAGATAGTGAAACTTTTTCTCAATAATACGTTTATTATTCTGAGGTTCTTCTATCATGGATCTGTATCAAAAACCTTCTCTTATACTCTTAAATAATCACATATTACAAGTTTAAATGTGTTAGATTTGTGCATTTTGGTAAATAGGACATGAAATTGACAAGTTGATATTATAATTATCAGAAATAGGATATCCCATCAATATGAAATGAAATAAAAACAAGAGGTTGAACATATATCATACTTATTCACAGGTGAACATTTAACATATTCTGTCTAACCACTATGCAAAGCTTGAAGTGTTCAAAGTTAACTTTAATTTGAAAAAATGAAAATAAATTAGAATCCCTGCATATAATGGCTAATTTACATGTTCACAGCAGTGTACACTTCTTCCACAATATTTTCAATATCGGAATTATATCTCATTAGTTTCTAGCACTGCAATGACCTCTGATAGAGTTTCATCTTGACCGACATCTTCATTGGGAATTTCTTTAAACTGAACTTGTAGAGTACTCAAAGAAGTTTCTGATTTTGTCTTCGGCTTTGTTAGGAAAGATGCCATGTAACTTTTTATCTGACTTGGATTTAACCACTCCAACTTCTTAAAACTCGTTCTCCCTATTCATCACATGATTTTCGAACTTCATTGGCAAGTGCAACATAATCTGGCCTTTTCCCTGTTTTTCAGACATATTTTGTTCAGTTCCACTATATGTTTTTTCCATCAATTTCTTTACTTGTAAGAACTCTTCTGGAAAATAAAAGTGATTTACGATATATACATTACATGTATACATGACATACTTCATAATTTGCATTTGTCAACCTTATTCTTCAGTGTTGGAAGTTCATGTTAAGTGGTTTCTTAATGAGTTGCTAGTTTCTTTAATTATGCCTTTGTTGTCAAGTAAATCTGTTTAAATTGGCTACCTTCTGGAGATAGAGCAGAAAATTTCTTTGGAAATATAATCTCAACGAGATTAAAATACACTATACTCAAGCTAAAATATATAGGGAAGTAGTTACTACATGTTTCTAAGACTTGCTTTAATTCATTCTATATTTTTCAGAAATGGATATATATCAAATATTACTCCAGATTTCTATGAAAATAAATAATTTTATCCTTGCTCTAGATACAACAAAATATTTCATCTGTCTCAGTTTCACTACATGTACATTTGCGCTCAAAATAGCCAATAGGTCTTATTTTTTATAAGCTTGAAAAAGCATAATTCAACGGCTGAAATAACATTATCCAAAATAACAGAAATGTGTCAATGTGATACAAATGCCCCGGCCTCCCGTAACTTTAAAACCCAAAATTCAAGTTTGACATGTCCTTTATTGTTGATTACAACATAACCAAATTTCAAATCAATCAAGATTCAGTTGAGGTTTGGAAGTTATTGAACAGATATATTGTGCAGTGGGATGGAATTTATTGTTGCACAATAATAATGTAAACCTGTATTTCACAGACCAAACTAAGGGACCAAGTTTGAAGCATTCAACTTATATACATGTATAAGGCCATTAAGGGGGGGGGGGGCTATGGTTTTAAACTGTTTACCCTGGAGTTAAAAATAATTGACGCTTTGCAACAAATATTTTTTTTCTCCTAAATTTATCATTATTTCATATACTATAATGCATGAATCAGAAATCACAGAATGTTATTTTTTTCTTCACCTCCTACACCAAAATAGTTGTTTAGTATTTGTAAAAAAAAACATAGCCCTCTTTTCTCAAGTTGAATAGTTAGTCTCTTAACAAGTTTGTTCACTGAATGGATTTCTAGCAATAATCACTTAGAAATGTTTTTCTCTTGAGGCATTTGATTTAGCTTACCTACATGTAAGTTACCAGAACCAACTTGAATAGTTTGTCTTGTTTTCCGGTAATACTCTTTCCATAAGGAAGGACTTGCTCCATGGTCCTCTCTAGATCTGGTCTTTCCATTGTTGTGCTTTGAATATACACATAGAGCTTTGCCTCTCTTCCATCTAGTCGCAAAGTATTCTCTGTTTCTGGTATATCTTGAGATTCAATGAATCGTTGTCTTCGATGGTGACAATTCCGCTATGTACAAGATATAAAAAGGGCCTCAGGCAGTGCCTTTCCATGTATATTTTCAGGCCAACGATAAGGAAAGCTGCATCAGCTTTACATTGGAATATATGTATAGTGTTTGATTTGCATGGCAAGTTGCAAAAGTTGGAAAAATAACACGGTGTTGTTTATCCACTGGAGGCTGCCATTTCTAATTTTATAATCTTAGAAGTGAAGACTTCCGAAAAGGGAGGTTACTCCGTCACTTTCTCTATCAGATAGACATGTGTATTTTCTTGCTCAACGTTAAAGTCCGGATTGAAAAAGGGAATTAAAATGATATATCATATGTAATTTATTTACAATAAACACACAAATTACATTTAATAAGAATCACTAATAGTTTATTGCAAAAATTTGCATATATTTTAAGCAATGCCTTTTAAGCTAAAATTGCACACATGACCATACTTTTGGGTGCAAGCACTTTTTTGCAAATTATTTGCCAAAGGCAGATTTTTTATATATTTTAGTTTTGAGATCGGTCTGTTTAAAAATGTTCATTTCAAGTCAAAGAAATCTCCCCAACTCCAATATTGTACATCAAAATTAAGGAATTTTACTGATTTTGAAAATTTGTCTATATAGCATATTTTGTGATAGCCTTAAACATTTTCACAAAGTTTTTTTCAAAAAATGTTTTTGGTGATCATTGTCTTTAAACATTATACTTTGAGGAAACAATGCGATTTTTTACTTCTGAGATCTATATTAACAATAATGATCCGTCAAAAATAAGGGTGTTTTTAGCCATTTTTAAGGATTTTTGCAATAGTTAAGGGCTAAAATGAAAATCCTCATTTTACAACAAAAATGAAAATATATAGGAAATATGTATGATATATTTTAAAATACTAGGCATCAAATATTTAGAAAATGTATAACTTTTTTTTCTTACTGAAATTAGCTTTGTTACATTTTTTTGGATTTTGCATGGTTTTCTGTGAGACAGACACTTAAGAAGTAGCAAATACAAATCTTATAGTTTTTGACCCGACTGGGGGTTTGAACCAACGATCTATCGCATTCGGTGGGACAATGCGAACAATTACACCACCGATGCGGTTAAATTTATAATATTGGACACAGCTACTCCTGTGCTATGTGTTTCCAAGGTTGGGATTCTGTTGTTGTTGGGTTTGTATCTGCCTATGCAACAATTAGACACATCACCTCTGAGGTTTTTTAAGCGCAAGGCGAACTCGATACAACTTTATGTGATACAGCTTATCAGGGACTTACGGTAGGTCTGTGATATTCTCCGGAGAGTCATGTTCCCTCTGGCAATACAACTGAAAACCGCGACACATCTGAAATATTGTAGAAAGTGTGTTTAACCAAATAATAATCATAGTCTTCTTACTCCCCATGCCAACTTATAAGCATGGGGGTAACCAAAATACGTTAACCTATGTTTTAATCTAAAAGGGACACAACTCCATACATAATACTGCTGGTTTTGATTTATTCTAAATACACAATTATGTCAATAAGAACCATCGTTACCTCCAGTTGCTCCTTCTTCAGGACATGCTCGTTCATATAGAAGCCTTTGGTTTGAAACAACAACAAAATAGAAAGTCTACATATTCGGTGGTCGTGCTATAATAACGATTGTGATATAAATAGCGATTGTGAAATAAATAACGATATATCCGCTGATGTTTCAAATATCTACAAATTATCAGAAAAAATTTCTCAAATTCGTTGTTCCTGCTAGACTGTGTACAATTTTCGAATCAAATCGAGAATGTTCAAAGAGTATATTTTATTAATATTAAGTAAGTCCAATCTAATCAAAATTATATTTTTAATTGCTCCCAGTTTTGTACTTGAAGCGCGACATAACAAAACCGAGAGCAATTAAATATCGAATTGTAATAAGATTGAAACAATTCGAATCCTGTGCCATCTCTGTTAAAGCGTTTATTCCCCCCTATGATTGTTCAATATTGTGCATAATATATATATGTATATGTTTATTTAGAATGACTGACCCTTTACTTCGGGGTCACATACAGGCGGATGTACCTGCAGTGCGTCTTAAATATAATTATGTACATATCACAAAATCACAATATAATATGACTGGGGCGGTATTATTAACAATCAGACTGACATGGATATACCGGTATCTTGTAATCTGTTTACTAAATTGCACATGAATGTATACACACTAACTGTGTTATCATTAGACGTAGCGATAAGATGTGGATGACATCTGAAATTAGAAAAGAAATACGAATCCAAGATCGCTTTTGGAAAACGTATATTAAAAATAAAATAGGCACAAATGAACGTAAATATAAAAATCAACGGAACAAAATGAATAATTTGAAGAAATCTGCAAAGGAAAACTTTTATGTTAGTATAAATGAATCTTCGTCTGAGTTAAAAAAATACAAATTGCAAACAATATTGGAAAACTATAAAAATGCTCATTAAAGGCGAGGGACAATCTTCTGAATATCCCCCATTACATAGTCCAAACCAGAACGACGCAAGTGCATTCGACAATTCTGACAAATGCAACTTGCTTAACGATTACTTCTGTTCCATAGCGGACCTGCAAGACGAAGACATACCATTACCAGACTTTGACGACCGGTGTCCCAACACTTTAACTGACATTACTGTTGTTGAACAAGATATTATTGAAATAATCTCATTACTTGATCCCAATAAGGCAGTTGGCCCCGACCGTATTAGTAACACGATGCTTAGGGAAGTAAAGTATGAAATCGCTGGTCCTTTGTGTCTCCTTTTTAGCAAGTCGCTGAGAGATAAATTATATCCAGCGGATTAGAAACTTGCCCATATTATCCCGATATTCAAATCTGGTGACAAATCGTCCGTGTCCAATCATCGACCTGTTGCTTTACTTAGTACTATAAGCAAGGTGTTTGAGAAGGTTGTTTACAAACACATATTTAATTTTCTAATGGAAAATGCATTGATATACAACTTCCAGTCTGGATTTCTCCCTGGTCATTCTACAACACACCAGCTTATAGAGCTTATTAATGAAATATTTATGGCACTCGATAATCGTGACCTTATATGTTTAATATTTTGTGATGTGAGTAAAGCTTTCGACAGAGTGTGGTTACGAGGCTTATTATTGAAATTAAAAAGATACGGTATTAAAGGATGACATCTGCTTTCAACAGACCAAGACGCTTATTTGGATTTGTATAGGGTTATCGCACTGAAAAAAGTCCGTGGGTAGACATGTCGTTCCACTCGGACACTTTATGCTGATTCCGAGCTACATGTAACCAGTTAATGCTCTTACTACTTAATGTTGGGTGCTTATCGAAGAAGCAGCATATACAAATCTCATAGTCTTTGATCCGACTGGGGATTTGAACCAACGATCTACCGCATTCGATGCGACCATACGAACGTACCACAGATGTGGTTAAATTTATTATATTGGACAAAGCTACTCCTGTGCTATGTGTTTCACAGGCTGCGATTATTTTGTTGTTACGTTTGTATCTACATATGCAACAATTAGACATATCACCTCTGAGGTTTGTTAAGCGCAAGGCGAACTCGATACAACTTTATGTGATACAGCTTATCAGGGACTTACGGTATGTCTGTGATATTCACCGGAGACCTCTGTCAATAAAATTTAATAGCGCGACACATGTGAAATATTGTAGAAAGTGGGTTTAACCAAACATAATCATAGTCTTCTTACTCCCCATGCTAGCTTATAAGCATGGGGGTAGCCAAAATACGTTAACCTAGGTTTTAGTCTAAAAGGGACACAACTCCATACAGAATACTGCTGCTGTTAATTTATTCTAAATACACAATTATGTCAATAAGAACCATCGTTACCTCCAGTAGCTCCTTCTTCAGGACATGCTCGTTCATATAGAAGCCTTTGGTCTGAAACAACAACAAAATAGAAAATCTACATATTCGGTGGTCGTGCTATAATAACGATTGTGATATAAATAACGACTGTGAAATAAATAACGATATATCCGCTGATGTTTCAAATATCTACCAATTATGAGAAAAATTACTCAAATTCGTTGCTCCTGCTAGACCGTGTACAATTTTCGAATCAAATCGAGAATGTACAAAGAGTATATTTTATTAATATTAAATAAGTCCAATCTAATCAAAATTCTATTTTTAATTGCTCTCTGTTTTGTTCTTTAAGAGCGACATAACAAAACCGAGAGCAATTAAAGATCGAATTTTAATAAGATTGAAATAAGTCGAATATTGTACCATCTCTCTTAAAGTGGTTATTCTTCCGTATTGTTCAATATTAATGGTGCGGATGTGGTCGAGTGGTCGAGGGCGCTGAACATAAGGCTAAGCGATTGGTGCTACAGTGTATCAATGGTGTGAGTTCAAATCGCATCGAGGTAAGAACAAAAAATTGACAGCTCAAAAATCTAATTCTAACACTGTTTGGTTTAATTTTCAGACGTATATAATATTTAGTATTAACCTAGTATCCTTTAAAGTAACTTTGAGATCCAGTGGGACAGATATATTGTATGGTTGTCACTTGCTTCTAGACGTTTGTATAATATACTTTATTTCATGTGACTGTATAGTGAATAATTCTTCATTATCCTATCCAATATATTAAAAATTGCTGAGTTAGATTGCTGTCAAATTATAATATTAAGTATATATGTACCATCTACACACGCTTATACACATGTCTTACGCCTATCCCTAGATTTGCCTTACGAGACAAGGTAACACTACGACTATTGAAGCTCCTTTTTTAGGGAGTGGATGTAGTCGAGTGGTCTAGGGCGCTGGACGTAAGGCTAAGCGAATGGTGCTGCAGTGTAACAATGGTGTGGGTTCAAATCCCGTCGAGGGAAGAACAAAAATTTGACAGCTCTAAAATCTAATTCTAACACTGTTTGGTTTAATTTTCAGACGTATATATATATATATATATATATGTTTATTTAGAGTAGCGAACCCTTTACATCCAGGACACATACAATTTCTTGAAAACATTGATCTCATATTTTTTATATGCCAGACATTCAAGTAAGAAGTGTTGAAGCAATTCGGTGGCATTACAGGGACACGCTTCGCATACCGAACTGTCACGTAACCTCATTCTATTAAGTGTAGTGTTCAGAGCAATAGTATTAGTTCTTGCTAGTATATTTAAATTTGACGACTGAAATTCTACAATATTGGATAAGTACGGTTGCTTACCTTAAAATATACATATATTTTTGAAAAATTCAGGACTGCACTTTTTATTAACGCAATCGAATTATCTTTTCCTTACAAAAGATATAAATAATTTTTTGAAAGTATTCAAGTTAATTTGATTTTTAATAAAATGATCAAGACCAATTATAAATAACGAATTTTAAATGGTCTTGGTATTATCAACCAGATGAGGTAGTACTATATTATACCTCCATGAAAACTAATTTACACAGTCTTGAAATCGGTAACTTCTTAATCCTAGCAAAGTAG